>OZ025252.1:3358573-3487138 GCA_964019135.1 Arenicola marina | reverse complement strand
CCCAACGGAACCTACCTTGCGGGTTCATTCCGCCCACTCTTTTGGAAAGAGTATGGGATAAGTCATATGTGTCATGCAAAGTCATCGATAACCCGTGGCGTACACTTATAACCTTACGTCATTTACTGATATGAAACGAGATAAACTGATATACAATAGAACAACTGATATACAATAGAACAACCGATATACAATAGAACAACGGATATACAATAGAACAACTCACATACAAATGAACAACTCACATACAATGATATATTCACTGATATGCAACCTGAGATGTTCACTGATATACAGTCAGTTATGTTCACTGATATACAATGCTATTTGCTCATATATAAAGGGACCAAATGAATTGGGACACACTGATGCACAATGAGATGAACGAATAAAAATTGTGATAAACGCATATCATTTGTGATAAACGGATATCAATTGTGATAAACGGATATCAATAGTGAAAGACGGATATCAATTGTGATAAACGGATATCAATTGTGATAAACGGATATCAATAGTGAAAGACGGACATCAATTGTGATAAACGGATATCAATTGTGATAAATTAATATCCAATGGAACATACTGATATACAATGGGACATGCTGATATACAATGGGACATACTGATATACAATGGGACCTACTGATATACAATGGGATACAATGGCACATACTGATATACAATGGGACTTACTGATATACAATGGGACATATTGATATACAATGGGACATTCTGATATACAATGGGGCATGCTTATATACAATGGAACATACTGATAGCCAATGGAACATACTGATACACAATGGGACATATTGATATACAATGGGACATACTGATACACAATGGAACATGCTGATATACAATGGGACATACTGATATACAATGAGACATGCTGATATACAATGGGATATACCGATATACAATGGGACATACTGATATACAATGGGACATACCGACATACAATGGAATATAATGACATACAATGATGAACGGATATCCCAAGTTTTGTACCAATACCGTTGTGTAGCATGGCGCCTAGCCCTGATGTTATCTATGAGGTGTACAGTATACGAGGCGACCCTGATGTTATCTATGAGGTGTACAGTATACGAGGCGACCCTTTCCTTAATGCCCGTCCTTGTCGCTGCAGTCTCCGTCATGAACCCGAGTCCCAGCAAAGGATTCGACCGATGCTTCTGTATCCGGATGAAATCAACCCTGACCAAGCGAGGAGTGCACGTCAAGTCTTCAGGATACAGGGTGAGTACATACTGGATACATGGTGAGCACACATTGGATACAGGGTGAGTACGCACTGGATACAGGGTGAGTACACACTGGATACAGGGTGAGTACACACTGGATACAGGGTGAGCACACATTGGATACAGGGTGAGTACACACTGGATACAGGATGAGCACACATTGGATACAAGGTGAGTACACGTTGGATACAGGGTGAGCACACACTGGATACAGGGTGAGTACGCACTGGATACAGGGTGAGTACACACTGGATACAGGGTGAGTACACACTGGATACAGGGTGAGCACACACTGGATACAGGGTGAGTACACACTGGATACAGGATGAGCACACATTGAATGCAGGGTAAATACATGTGGATACGTGGTGAGTATAGCTTCAATACAGGGTGAGCACACATTGGATACAAGGTAAATACATGTGGATACAGGGTGAGTATAGATTGGATACAGAGTGAGTACACATTGGATATAGGGTGAGTACTCATTGGATACAGGGTGAGTACACATTGGATACAAGGTGAGTACACATTGGATACAAGGTAAATACACCTGGATACAAGGTGAATACACGTGAATACAAGGTGAATACACGTGGATACAAGGTGAATACATGTGGATACATGGTGAGTACACATGCTTAGATATCTCATTATTCTCAAAATTATTATTTATTATTATTATTGTGGCAGAGAATATTGCTAACACAGATACATTCGGATTTCATTCCCTTGTTCCCATTCTGTGACCACTCTGTACATTATCTCTTGGAGAGCTGTGAGGTTCCTTTCAACAGTGGCTAATGTGAAGCTGCCCTTCCGGATAGTGGGGTGTGGGTGGTTGGGGGGGGGGGTGTATGGGGGGTGGGGAATGGGAGAGGGGGGTGGGGGTAAGAGGGGTGGGGAGTAGGAGAGGGAGAGGAGGGTGGGCAGAAAGGGGCACTAGTATTAGTGGCCTGGGGAGGAAGGATTTCATGGGGAAAATCTCCTGACAGAAAGACTCAAGGGAAAATGAAAATCTTGTACCCCTCGCAAACCTCTCCCACCCCATCACGCTCCCCCTTCCCTACCCCTACCCCTGTCCTCCGCCCTCTTCCCCCCCCCCCCACCCACACACACACCCACAGGGCCTGGAGACACGATTGATGAGCAGATTCATCATCCACAGGGCTTTGGGAAGAAGGAAAAGCGACAATTTTCTTTGGGCTTCCAATGGGAAGACGGGCCACGATGGTGCTGGAGTGGAGTGGGGTTGGGGGAGCCAAAGGGAGGGGGCGGACGGCGGGGGTTGGGGCGGAGGGAGGGGGAGCGTGACCGAGGGTGGTGGCATTCAAGCCATGAAAGCGGCGAGGGGTGGGAGGGGTGGGAGAAGTGGGAGGGTGGGAGGGGTTGTATGGGAGTGGGAGGAGTGGGTGGGGTCTCCATAAGCTTGCAGATTAAATAAATTAAAGTCCCAGTCATCTCAATTCGCCACCGTGGTTAATATTCCGAGGTTGTCATTGGAGATGTGGCTCGTTCGTCTTGTGTGAAGGCGGCAGAAAAGAAGAAGCCGTGAGGGGGGGGGGGCGGGGTTGCAAGAGGGGTAAAGAGGGTGGGTGGGCAAGAGAGAAGTAGGAGGGTTAAAAGGCCGCGGCAGATATTTACTGATTTGTTTTTTTAGGGGTGGGGGTGGTTGTGGGTGGGGGCTGAGGACGCAGGTTACACTGACGACCCTGACTTTATTAGGTGGTAGGAAAGGAAGGGAGGGTCCTGCAGATGCACTGGGCATGGAGAGGGTTGCAGCTCCCCCTCCCCCCCCCCACCTCCAGCCCGCACCCCCTCCCAGCCTCAAATAATCCGTTGGTGAAAGGGTTTTATGAGGAATTGGCCGAAAGGTGAAGGGGGGGGGTGGAGGTTGGGGCAAAAGGATGTCGAGGGTTAAAAGGGGAGTAGGACTGGGTAAAGAGGGGTCGAGTGGGTGTGATCGGGCGTTGCCCCAGACATGGAATCGGTTAATGTGTGGCCGAACAAGCAGGAGAAATTTTTTCTCCAGGCCAAGAGTTTCAGATTCAGAAGCTTCATATACCCTTACCGCCCCCCCCCCCCCCCACCGGCCTAACCCGCTCCCCATATCCTTCCCTATCTATCACCCTAATCACCTTCACTAGGTGCCCTCTCTCCTCACTACCCTCTAGAAGGTCTCTTTCGCTAGCGCGCCCCCACCCCTCTCCTCTCCTTTTCACCCCCCCCCCACCCCTCCCCTCCCCTCCTCATACCCCGGCCCCTCCACCCCTCCCTTCCTCATCCCCAGACCACACACCCCTCCCCTCCCCTCCTCATCCCCCGGCCCCCCCACCCCTGCCTTCCTCACCCGTCAGCCCCCACCCCCACCCCTACCCTCCTCATCCGTCAGCCCGCTCACCCCTACCCTCCTTATCCCCCAGCCACCCCCCCCCCTCCGCCCGGGCCCCCTTTCTACCAATCCTCCCTTGGCTCACGTGGCGAGCACCTGTCTGTCTTCAATCCATATATTGACGAATTAGAGCGAGTTACGGCTAATATGCGGTTGTGGTGACCCTCCGCCCTTCAAATTAGCCCCCCGCGGCGTGCGACTGACCCGCTGAAAATATGAATTTATGTGGAAATTGCCCCATACATCATTGACAGAAGCCATCCCCAGCCTTCGCCAAGTGGCCAGTCCGCCAACCACAAACGGCCCATTTTTTCTCCCCCATCCCGCCGAGGAAAGTACCGGATTGGAGCGTAAGAGATAGACCGAGAGATGGTGGGGGGAGGGAGGGGGAGTTGGGTGGGGTGAGGGTGGAGGGTGGCAATGGGGAGTGGGGGGGGGGCACGGAAGTGAGGTGGGGTTAGGCAAGGAGGGAGGGGCGGGAGTGAAGTGGGATGGGGTTAAGGTGGAGGGTGGCAATGAGGGAGGGGCGGGAGTGAGATGGTTGGGGTGGGGGTGGAGGGGGGAAGATCGAGGTATATATATATATAGAGAGAGAGAGGAGTGGGAAGGGAGGGGAGTAACGGGGGAGGGGAGTAGGGGGGGGCGGGGTGCGGCGGCGGATGAGGTGAAGGTGAAGACTGATTGCGGAAGAATGGGGTACGAGAGGGTTGAGGGACGAAGTGGCTTTTCTTGATAAGTGTGAGACGATTTGGTTCGGGTTTCTAGGACGTGAGGTACAAACGCCGCTAGACTGACCTGATGGGGAGGGCAGAGGTGGTGGTGGTGGGGGGGGGGGGGTGTCAATGCGTTGTGTCCGTTTGTGTCAGGAAGAGGTGGACCCAACGCGCCCGTATGGGGTCAGTTTGCTAACGTAGGAGACAGGCGGTGGGGACCGGGGGTCATATGAACATTTACGTATTCCCGGTACTATGATCTACATCGTCTCTTAAATTCGTATATCGACTACAATTCCCTCTCTTATACACCTTCCCCTCCCCCTACCACGTGCCATGACCCCCCCTCCCCCTCCCTCACCCCCACCCACACACCTGCCCTCCCCTCCCCCTCCCCCTCCGTCCATTCCCCACGCCTCAGACAACCGTCAGCTTCTATCTAACCCTGCGAGGTTTTTTATAGGTCTGGAGAGGCATAAAGCTTGAGGGTCTGCCTCGTTCCGGCCACCTGTCCGTAGTAGGGCAAGCGAATGCCTCTCCCCCCCCCTCCCTAGACTGTACCCGGACCCCCCCCTCCCCGCCACCCCCACCCACCCCATGCCTCTTACCCCTTTCCTGACCGGGGACCATGCTGTCACAACCGCGGTCACAATCCCGATAAAAGATGGTCGGGGGACGGAACTACTTTTTTTCCCGCGACTTCCTCTCAACTTGATTTCTTCATGGAAGAGTTTCATGAATTTCTTTTATTTATTATCATTATATGCATAAAACATTCATTGGATGACATCAAGGCGGCATTGTCACTGCATGCTATTGGACCGTTTTTAGAGCCGTGTCTTTTGATGCAAAATATTTATCCCATTTATCCGCTGGATATTTATTTACTTTTCTTATTTTCTTTAACAGGGTGAGTCATATTTATCTATATTACACAGATACTGCGTCTATTATGGTCATTTAATTAAATGCGCTTGTTCTTGTCTCCCTCTGTAGGTGGTGCAGATTCTCGTGCACATGAGGCCCCAGTTCTCATTCTCCCTCACCCGGAAGCACCCGCCACAGTTGTTAGGGGTGGTTGGCATAGCAATAGCCCTACCGCCCCCCACCCTCACTGAGTTACTCATTGACAGTGATATGTTCGTGACCAGACTCAGCCCCGAGCTCAAGGTCACATACTGTGAGCCACGGTCAGTGCCCCCATATAGACTGTACCATTATCCTGTTCAAGGGTCTAACGAAGAGTAGTAAGTTCTGTTTCACCAAACCCGCTGCTCTATTCAAACCCCATTTTTATAACTTGGAACCTTATTTTAATAAATTAAAGCCATATTTTAATAAATTAAAACCATAGTTTAATCAATTAAAACCATAGTTTAATCAATCAAAAACATATGTTAATACTGTTATAACGCCATTTACCATATTAAACGTTATTGTTATTGCTCTATTAAAACTCTTAAAACTCTGGCCACCTGAGAGCCCAATAGCACGTGGATCGATATTTCGAGCCCTGCTGTGGCCATGTCTGTGTGGTCGCAGGATAACGATCCCATGTCCTTCTTCGCAAAGAGTAGGGGGTTACCCCCCCCCCGGGGGGGGGACATGGCTCCTCTCTCCCTTCCTTCTCTCATTGACGCGATATGACCAAAAGTGGTTAAAGCGTCCTGAATATACAACCAACTCACCTGCCCAAAGCGAACCGTAGAAGAACAACAATAATTAAAAGATGTTTTTGCTTTCCAGAATTGGAGACATGATGGATATCTCTGCCGAGGACTTTACTAACAAGAACTTATACGACTACTGCCACGCGGAAGATCTGCAGAAGCTGCGCAAGGCCCACGTGGACTGTGAGTATTATTGTCATTAGTGTATTCAAATTGTGCTAGGCCCACGTGGACCGTGAGTATTGTTGTCATTAGTGTATTCAAATTGTGCTAGGCCCACGTGGACTGTGAGTATTATTGTCATTAGTATATTCAAATTGTGCTAGGCCCACGTGGACCGTGAGTATTGTTGTCATTAGTGTATTCAAATTGTGCTAGGCCCACGTGGACCGTGAGTATTGTTGTCATTAGTGTATTCAAATTGTGCTAGGCCCACGTGGACCGTGAGTATTGTTGTCATTAGTGTATTCAAATTGTGCTAGGCCCACGTGGACCGTGGGTATTGTTGTCATTAGTGTATTCAAATTGTGCTAGGCCCACGTGGACCGTGAGTATTGTTGTCATTAGTGTATTCAAATTGTGCTAGGCCCACGTGGACCGTAAGTATTGTTGTCATTAGTGTATTCAAATTGTGCTAGGCCCACGTGGCCCGTGAGTATTGTTGTCATTAGTGTATTCAAATTGTGCTAGGCCCACGTGGCCCGTGAGTATTGTTGTCATTAGTGTATTCAAATTGTGCTAGGCCCACGTGGACCGTAAGTATTGTTGTCATTAGTGTATTCAAATTGTGCTAGGCCCACGTGGACCGTGAGTATTGTTGTCATTAGTGTATTCAAATTGTGCTAGGCCCACGTGGACCGTAAGTATTGTTGTCATTAGTGTATTCAAATTGTGCTAGGCCCACGTGGACCGTGAGTATTGTTGTCATTAGTGTATTCAAATTGTGCTAGGCCCACGTGGACCGTAAGTATTGTTGTCATTAGTGTATTCAAATTGTGCTAGGCCCACGTGGCCCGTGAGTATTGTTGTCATTAGTGTATTCAAATTGTGCTAGGCCCACGTGGACCGTAAGTATTGTTGTCATTAGTGTATTCAAATTGTGCTAGGCCCACGTGGACCGTGAGTATTGTTGTCATTAGTGTATTCAAATTGTGCTAGGCCCACGTGGACCGTAAGTATTGTTGTCATTAGTGTATTCAAATTGTGCTAGGCCCACGTGGACCGTGAGTATTGTTGTCATTAGTGTATTCAAATTGTGCTAGGCCCACGTGGAACGTGAGTATTATTGTCATTAGTGTATTCACAGTAGGAAGGCGGCACCGCCATATTCTCTTTTTCTAAATACCGAAAACCCAGCCGCCATTTTGTCACGTTGGAACCGAGATATAGAGGGGTACGCAATCTAGGTTGGCGCGTACGCTCACGATTCCTTCCATCCCTGTTAGTTCTGTGCTATATTGAACACTACTTCCATCGGATTATATAAATGTGAAATAAGACCGACAACCTAACGCCCGAAACATATTTTAGTGTCATATATGCTTAGATTTGTTTACCTTTTAATGCGTGTAGTGTCTTTCGATTTTATATAGCCTACTGTAAGAATATCATTGTTAACGACGTAAGGGTAAACGTATACAGCGAAATACCTTAAAGGTAATGACTTGAGGGGCAGATTGCCATAGTACAAGAATCGAAGGGCTAGTCGGTTCTGTGCACTCACAAGATATCATCTAAAAAGATCATCGAATGTTAAAACATGAGGAATATTGCATCAAAGTTGAACACACATAATAAGTAAATATAGATTAAATAAAAAAAAAAAAAAAATCTGATCCTATACAACATCGCGGCATCAAAAAATATATATTTAAATGTCCGCGAAGAGGGAGGGGGGGGGAGGAAACGTGCCTGCACATTCTTTATTTTATTCGTGGCTCCGTACGAGTCTGTGTCTCGGAAGACATTCCTTTTCGGTTGTTTTTTTCTTTTTCTTCGACATGATTACGAGCTGCTTTATGAACACACCTCTTGAGTGAGCTGGGCTTGTGTTTTGAAACTGCTGTTGAGCGCCTGACAAACACAGACAAAGAACACACTTTGCTGAGCACGCTAACGCTAACCTTTGACCCCCCAGAGTTGGGTTTGGTACACAGACGGGTCCACTTCAAGGTGTATGTATAGGATCCTGCCAATTTTTTGGGGTGAAGAAATGGAGTGGGATGGGATCTGGGGGTTGAGGAGGGGGTGGGGGTGGGGGGTGCTGGATATGTATGACCGATTTGGGGAGTACGGAGACACGGTGGAGGGGGTATCGGCGGGCCGGGGTGGGGGTGGGTGGGGGGATGCGGGAAGGGGGGTGTTGTATCTTATGGTCTTGTGCACAATCATGTCTCTCAAGAGGCCGACTTTAAATCTTGTAGAGCGCTGCGACGCCCATAGCGGAAAGTTTGAGAAGTGGGTCCTCTCTGAAATTACACAACAAAAACACTTCGCAATTTAAATTTCAAATATGAGTAAAGCGGGGCGTTAGTCGCGGCTGTTTCATCGACCTTGCACCTTACAAGACAGACCCGTCTGCGTCTGGTCGCTGTCGTCTGCTTCTCGTCGCTGTCGTCTGTTTTTCGTCGCTGTCGTCTCCTTCTCGTCGCTGTCGTCTGCTTCTCGTCGCTGTCGTCTCCTTCTCGTCGCTGTCGTCTCCTTCTCGTCGCTGTCGTCTGCTTCTCGTCGCTGTCGTCTGCTTCTCGTCGCTGTCGTCTGCTTCTCGTCACTGTCGTCTGCTTCTCGTCGCTGTCGTCTGCTTCTCGTCACTGTCGTCTGCTTCTCGTCGCTGTCGTCTGCTTCTCGTCGCTGTCGTCTGCTTCTCGTCACTGTCGTCTGCTTCTCGTCACTGTCGTCTGCTTCTCGTCACTGTCGTCTGCTTCTCGTCGCTGTCGTCTGCTTCTCGTCGCTGTCGTCTGCTTCTCGTCACTGTCGTCTGCTTCTCGTCACTGTCGTCTGCTTCTCGTCACTGTCGTCTGCTTCTCGTCGCTGTCGTCTGCTTCTCGTCACTGTCGTCTGCTTCTCGTCACTGTCGTCTGCTTCTCGTCACTGTCGTCTCCTTCACGTCACTGTCGTCTCCCTCTCGTCACTGTCGTCTGCTTCTCGTCACTGTCGTCTGCTTCTCGTCACTGTCGTCTGCTTCTCGTCGCTGTCGTCTGCTTCTCGTCACTGTCGTCTGCTTCTCGTCACTGTCGTCTGCTTCTCGTCACTGTCGTCTGCTTCTCGTCGCTGTCATCTGTTTCTCGTCGCTGTCGTCTGCGTCTTGTCACTGTCGTCTGCTTCTCGTCGCTGTCGTCTGCGTCTTGTCACTGTCGTCTGCTTCTTGTTTCTACCTTCTGTCTGCTTCGCCCTTTTTCGGTCTGTGAGAGAGGGTGAGAAAGTTCAAGAAATTATGCTGATTAGCTTGCCGTCACTTTACAAAACTTGTTGAGAGCTCAGGGCATCTACCTGTTGTATCCACAAAGAAGTATACTCCCATGTTGTGTCATGCAAATGAACTTTTATTTTTAGCGAATATGGCGTAGGCGATTGTCCTTGTTGTTTGTTAGATATCCAGGGAGTGCATGTAGCCCACTTAATGCCACTAACAGCCGCAGCGTGTCTCTGGTGGAATTTGGCGGTGTCGTCTTGGTCCTCATATTAAGTATGCCCGTCTTTGCCCAGCTAAACACTTTATTTGTATTGATACTGATTATGATAATACTCAAAACTAAAGACATCATTGCCTCATAAAGACTAAATGCAAGGGTAGTGAAAGTAAAACGCTAGCGTTTGCCTCTCGCATGAAGCTAACAATAAGGTTTAATGAATCCTGAAGCAAACGGTAACGTTTTCTCCGGTTCTGGAGCTAACGGTAACTTTTTCTCCGGTCCTCAAGCTAACGGCAACCCTTTCTCCCGTCCTCAAGCTAACGGTAACCTTTTCTGCCGTCCTCAAGCTAACGGTAACCTGTTCTGCCGTCCTCAAGCTAACGGTAACCTTTTCTCCGGTCCTCAAGCTAACGGTAACCTTTTCTCCGGTCCTCAAACTAACGGTCACTCATTTCCCTGTTGCTGATTAAACTAACTGTAAATGTTCCCGCTCATGAAGCAGGCTAACGGTTAGCTAGCTACGAGCCCCACCCCCTCCCTGGTCCCCTCCTGTACCGCAGCGAACCCCCAGTCTGCAACCCCCCCGCGAACCCTGGGCTTATATAGACAGCCCAGGGAAAAACCGAGGTCAGTGTCGACCCATATAGCTAGATTTGGGTCTCGTTGGGTTAGGGCGGAGCTAGAGACGTGGACGAAGGGTGGTAAGGTGGGTGGGTACGGAGGGGGGAGGGGAAGAGAGAGAGGGAGGGAGAGAGAGAGGGAGAGAGAGAGAGAGAGAGAGAGAGGGTGTGTGGGTAGAGGCCAGTGAATTTATTATCCATTTCCCTAGGTGTTAGGGGGAGAGATTTAGATTGACGTTCATGAGGCCTTGACTTCGTTAAAATTCCGCGTCCGTCGTCCCTTTCTCATTGCTATTCCGCTCCGAGCCGCAGCGATACTAATCAGATTTGATGTGTGTCAAAATTATGACTCGCCCATCTCACGTCCCCCCCTTCCCTCTCCCACCCACCGTGTATTTTTCCACATAAATATACATTATGCAGAAATGTATCAATTTTCTCGCGGGGAGATTGACAGAGAATTGTCTGTCGGACCTCTGTGTCCAAGCCGATCAGGTTGAAAAGGGGCCGATAAAATAATTTGTGCAGCGCGAGCCACGATAAAAGACGACGCCATCATATTTCATCAAGCTTCCACGCCCCCTTGCGGGACGCCCTCAAATCAATCGAGTTACGGCCCTTGCGCGAGGCCCCCAAGACGTACTTGTTTTGTCTTTGTTTAATCTTTTCCCTCTATGAGGGTGTCAGGGGGCCATCTATAAACATGAGGTGTCTAAGGGACTCCCCTGAGGAGCACCTCCTGTGAGTTACTTTTAATGGATTCTGATTGCTTCCTCTCATCTCGTCCTATCTCGCGGAGCCGTCTCGTCTTGGCGACGAGACTCGGCCTGAGACGTGCTGCCATCTACTGGTGGTTATGAGGACTATGAAGTATGCGCGGAAGACGCCGTTACCTCTCACGCTCACCCTAAATTGGATGTTGATTTTCGTTCATTTTTTTGTACATTCTTTAATACCCATCCAATTTTCTTCCTCATTTGTTCCATGTTTCTGCTCCGTTCTTTCTGTTATGTTGCTTTAATAGCTCTGTTACCGGCCTTGTTCTATGTCTATGTCTCGGTCTGTAGTTTTGTTCTCTCCCGTCTCAACTAACCACATCTCTCTCACAGCCCCAATCCATAAGTAGTTACGTGATGCTTTAGGGTGTTATGGGAAAACAGTGGCTATCTTGTCGCGTTGAAACAGTTTTGAGACCTGCACACTTCAAAAGTTAAACAAAAAACCTAGAAACACTGAAATAGTTGGTTTAAACGATACATCAAAGACCTCACATATTACCACGATCGTAAATAGAAAATAATACCTAGTTAAAATAAATTTGGTTCCAAACAATGACTGCATCTCATCTCCATATCTCTGCCTGCCGCAATGATTGACTGACTGATAATCTCATGATAATCTTCCTTTCTTCTATTCTGCAGTGTTAAACAAGGGTCAGGTGCTCACGGACTACTACCGTCTGATGAACAAACACGGCGGCTACGTGTGGATACAGACGTGTGCCACCATCATCTGCAATGCCAAGAACGTGGAGGACCAAAACATCATAGCCATCAACTACGTGCTCAGGTAAGTGACGTCATAGAAATTAATTACTTACACAGGTGCATGGGGTCATAGACATCAATTATTGGTTCAGGTAAGTGACGTCATAGCCATTAATTACGTGCTCTGGTAAGTGACGTCATAAACATTAACTGGCATGGATATATGACGTCATAGACATTAACTGGCATGGATAAATGACGTCATAGCCATCAACTACGTGCTCAGTAAGTGACGTCATAGCCATAAATTCGTGCTTAGGTAAGTGACGTCAGACATTAACTGGTATAGATAAATGACGTCAGCCATCAACGACGTGCTTAGTATGTGACGTCATAGATATTAGTTACGGGCTCATGTAAATGACGTCATAACTATTAAATACGTCAAAGGGTAAGTGCAGCTGCTGACTACATGCTCAGATAAGTGATGTCATGGCCACTAAACTACGGGCTCCGGCAACCGATTTCATAAAGTTTAAAGTACGAATCCACAAACATATCCCACTGTACCCTACCGAAGGACCTCCGCCTATATGCATTAGTACATGTATAGTACTATATATACCTTCAAATCTGTACCATGTTTGTACTTAATGGACAGTTCAGCTAAGCCCCGCCCCCCTTAGTTACCGTTGCTACTCCGACAAACTCACGTCATCTGCCATGTGCTTAACATGGCGAAAGATGGTGTTACTGACAGTCTGGATAACATTTCCGATCCAATGATAGGCGCTCGAAGCGAAAGTGTTGTGTTGTCGGCGGTAAAAAAAACACGTGGCATGTTTATGAAATGGCGCACGCTGATTGGCTGAAAAATTAGGATGATTGACAGGTCGGAAATATCATTTGTATGAGCCCTTATTATTGTGGCTTTGTTCCCTGCATTTTGATCGTATATCATCACCATAGTAACATGCCATATATTGTGTTGTCATGGTTACAGTGGTGTGGAGTACGCGGGATGCGTCATGAACACCATTCAGCTCAAGGTCGTGTCCAAGATGGAACCCGACCAGTCGGACCAATCAGAGAGCGAGAACAGCTCCGACAAGGGTACGTGAAACGCTATGCCAAAGCATATTTTGGGGTTACATCTCTTTTTTAATTTTTTAACTTTTAATTTTATCTTACTATTTAATTGGGTCAACCTGAAGTAAATTGACAGCAAGAGCCCCTCAACCGAATATTTTAGTTACCTCAGAATATATGTTTCTACTATGTATGGAAATATAAAGACGGTCTGTGACCGTTCTTTCTTCAAAAATCAGAAATCGAATAAAAAGTTACATATTTGTTATTGCATTATTTATTCTTGGGTTCAATTTAATGTACGCTTCGTTCACGAGGCCGCCATCTGACGGAAGTATCGCTTCTGTTCCCCAGAGGAGAAAAGGGAGCGGCGCGCTCGTTCCCCTGGCAACGGGAGGGAGGCGCAAAACAAGGAGGACTCCGCGGCCCCGCGGCCCCGGGGCCACAAGAGACGCCACTCCTCGGGTCAGGAGGCCGACGGCGGCGGGCCCCTGGACACCCGGGAACACCCACGGCGTACCCCCGAGGCCTTCGACGGGATCTACCCCAAGAGCGGCGAGGAGGGGCTGCTGGGGGAGGAGGCCGCCGCGGTGGAGCGTGGAGGAGCCATGTGCGGAGATAAGTCCCTCAAGGTGGACGGGAAAAACTCGCGCCGGAAGTCGGAAAAGCCGCGCAAGCGCAAACGCGACTCGGAAAGCGGAGCGGAAGTGGAGACGAACAACAACCGCATCGATCTCAGTTTTACGTCGACAGATGGCGCCACCGGTTTGGAGCTGTCTGCGGGTACCGGTGACTTGGTAGGGGAGAAGATGGGGGAGGTGGGGGATGGGGGTGGCGCGGGGGTCGGGTTAGGAATGGGGGCCGGCGTCGGGGCCGGGGTCGGGGTCGGGTTGGTCGGGGCGACTCAGAACGGTCTCCGGGTGACTCTGTCCCGGCCGGCCAGCGTCCACTCGACCGCCACCTCCGTCAGCAGCCCCTCCGCTCCCCCTCCCCCAGCCGAGTGCTCCCGGGGGCTGACCCTGACGGGGGAGCGGCAGCGCTCCCCTGTCCCCGAGGACCTATCCATGAGGACCCCCCTCACCCAGAGTCCCTCAGCCCTCGTGTCTCAGTCCACGCACCACGCCCACCACCATCAACAACAACAACATCAACAACAACAGCAACAGCAGCATCAGCAGCAGCAGCAGCACTCTCATCACATCTCGGGACTCCAGCACCAGCACGGCACCAGCCACGGCGTCGGCATGGCAACCCACGCCGCCGTCACTGGCCAGTCCGGGATGTCACCACCTTCAGCAGACCCCCTGCGGGACTCATGGCCCACCCCCTCGGGCGCAGAGACCCTCGGGGACGTGACGGCGGCGGGCAGCGTGGCGGGTAGCGGCGGCGGTAGCGGCAGCGGCAGCGGCGGCACCCCCGGGCCGGGCAGCTCCGTGCGGGACCTGGAGGAGGCTATGAACAAGCACCTTCCGACCATGGGCGGGGAGGCGGATCACCTGCGTGGGGTGGGCCTCTCCTCGGACTACAGCCAGTCTGTGCTGAACCTGCAGCACAAGCACAAGTCTACGATCCAGTGGATCGGGTCCCAGGCCTCCACCGCCACGGACACCCTGCCGGCCACCAACCTGCTTCGCTCAATCTACGCCAGCAGGGAGTCCGTCATCCGTACCAACGTGTACAACCCACGTCCTCAGTACCACTACCAGACGCCCGATATGCAAAACACCTTGCTCACCCCACCCGGTGGCAGTACGGACGTCTACAAGGAGTCCTACCACGCCTCGAACTCCACGGCGGCCGGGTCCGCCGGCCACCACCACCACATGGACGCCGGCAGCAAGGCGGCCGCCGCTTGCAGCGCCTCGTACGGCGGACTCGTCAGTAGCTACACCTCCAGCCCGATAAGTGTCTCCATGGCAAATAGCATGGTGACGGACGCTTATGCAATGACACCGCCCGCGTCCGTGTCGCCGCAGGAGAAGTTCGCGTCTCCGTTCGCCGATCAACTTCACGGTGACGTCAATATGACGCAGCTGCGCCAGTACGGTCACCATGACAACGGCATGCCCATTAAGCCGCAGGCGTATCCGCTTCCGGCGCATGCCAACGCGCATCATCTAGCCGCCGCCTATGACCGTTCTGCACATGCGCAGTATTCATCCGCCGCGGGAGGTTACTTCTCGGGCGGATTTCCGTCTTACAACCACACCGGAAGTCCGACGCCGGCGCACTACCGCAGCGACGCCTCGCGGGCGGGAAACGCCTGGTGATAGCGAGCGCCTAGCGGTTAGTCACGTGACTAACGGTACCTGTGATGGTGAGTCATCCCCTGAGCGTCAATTAAATCAAAAGTCACCTGGAAATAATCCCCTGGCTGCTGTTACGCGGCGCCCGCTGGAGGGAGCCACCGGAAACTGATCTAGGATGTGGGAGGTCCCGGACAGCGACTCCAATTCCTGTAGTAACTCCAGAACTCTCAGCTTCCTCTTCACGACCGGAAGACGACAATGCGTACTGACGAGCTCCAGGTTCCGGTCTGTGTTGGGAGTCAGCTAGCATCCCTTTGGGTTTGTTCCCGGTTGGTCCCCCCGATACCGAACCTTTTGCTTGCTGGTGACCACTCACACGCCAAATGACGTCATTCAGTCACGTCGCACCGCTCCTAGCACCTCGCCTTGGTTGTTCAGTCAAAATACTCTCGGTATTTCTCCGAATATATATATATATATATATTCCAGAAGCAGGAATTGAAGATTTGACGGTTCTTCGACATAATTGGTGGACACATGGAAGCGACCGAATGCGCTAAATATGACCGGAACTGCGTCTGCTGCCAGTCTATGAGACAAACGTTGGCATTCGGTGGACGACTTTACCAAAAGAAAATAGGAATGTATTAGACCTTGACGGGTCATTTAGCAGTGCTTTAACGTTTTCTTAGATTTTAACGTTCTACTCGCACATCTACTATTTCATAAAAGATAGATGACATTGAAGGGGGACACGCAAAGCATGCATTCTGGCGTGCTATCATCTATTTAACCCCTTGAACCCCATGAAAATGAAGGGCTGGATTGGTCAATTGTCAGCGTTTGCCCTTTCTCATGATGCAACGATTCTAACTATTTGAAATGAAAATGTTCTCCAAATCAGCTCCTCTTTGTAACCTTGGTTAAAGGGATGGACCCTTGTTACGTCTGATTTTTGTGTGTATATGCTTTTGTTGAAACTGTGATGTTCGGTTGTGTATTCCAGTCACTTTATCCCATGATATACATTTACTCAATTTGGCGCGAAAATGGAAAAAGTCGTCTGCGTCAGCCGGCACGCACACGAATCATTCTCCATACGTAAGAGGCATTATGGGATGGCACGTGTAGATCGTTCGATTGTCTCAGACACGCCGTTGTTCGTGATTGGTCATGTAGAGCTATATGTTTCCTTATGTTTTGTATATAATATTATATATATAATGAATATGTGGTGTATTAAAAATCACCAAAAGACGAGGTCTTTCTATTGAAGAGGTATTATTACTCAATATTAAGTTAAGCGTCTCTCTTTATTTATGAAAAGGCGAATATATATATCGGGAAAAAGATTCGTCTATGACATGACACCCTGACCAGGTCTAGGTTGATGCACTAAGTGCATGCGGAGGGGAATCTTGCAATTGCTGAAAGCACGAAGTCGGTGAGAACTGGCGACGACATTAGACTCAAGTATCATTATTTTACCTATGTGTTTATTTGATCAACATCAGGAGTTTAAAACTCCACTTTCAGATGGATCAGATGTTAAATCGTTTGCCGTCGTTTGGCGAGTTTTTTATAAATAAATCCTGGTTTAAAGCCTTGTTAGGGGGGATGGGTGGGTGAGGTTGTAGCTGGTGGATCTCTAATAATTTAGATGCGAACGAATATTATACACCTAGTGCCAATTACTCCCCCCCCCCTTACTCAGTGATCATATGTTGAGCCATCATGGAAGTAAACGGATAAATATTGCTGGTTTTACAGTTTTCGTTTTTATTGGTAAATCATGGTCAAACTTAAATATAACAAATATGTTAATAATATATTTATTTCATTAATCCTATCCCTTTTTCGACAAAAACATAGTTATAGCGCTACCCATCACCCTAAGCAAAGTAAAAATAGGTGGCATTGATGTAAGCTCTCTACTAAAGCCACTCCCAGATATTCAGGCATAAGAAATAGTTATTTTTCTTTGACTTTAATATATACTATATATAATATAGTGTTCGATCTGACACAGGACGTGAACCGTTTTTTTTATTAAAAGAGTGTAGTTCAACATATATAACAGATATATTTTAGAAACCTTTCAAATATTTTTTGTATTCATGTCATTGTCAACTATGTTGTGTTAAGTATGTGGAAATCTGTGTTACTTTAAGCTCATGTAACGACATGTTCAAGGTTATTTGAATCTATGCGGCAGTTGGTCTACCATCTTTGGGTTTATCCCATTTATCATATCAATCTCTGATAACCATGTCCAGAAGGCAGAAGGGTTAGGCGAGAGTATTAGGGCCCCAGAGGGGCTTTTTCGACACGGCGACACGGCGATTTTTAAAATCGACAACGCGACATTGGGGTTGTCTTAGAATCGACATGCGACATAAGACTTAGCGACACGGCGACATGGAACTTTTCTTAAAATCGACACGCGACATGGACCTTTTCTTAAAATCGACACGCGACATGGCTACCCCCCCTCAGGGGCCCTAGTATTGTCCTTAGATCCTCAATAAATTACATGATATATCCACGACGATATCTGAAACTGTAATGTCCTTACCATTTAAGCGTAATTAACGTCCATTACAGTTGATTAACGTCATACACCGTACGTCATGTGGTCTTCATGCTACCAAGGCTGTAGCATCGTTTTTTTTTTGTTTTTTTTATTAAAAGTAGCTTTAGTTAAATTATTGGGATGTTGGTCCTCCATACATGATAGCTTGTCTCATGAAAGCTTGTACATAGCTTGAGCAATGAACCATTACATTTGTGCACTGTGTCTTAATACTCATCCAGAAAGTGTGACAATTGATATAGGCTATTATGGCAACTCAAACCTGTTGCTTTCTTACACGTGTAGAGTGTAGAAAGGAATTCTTAAAGCTTAGATCTGTCGATATTGCTGAAATGGATAATACGAACCCTGGTGTTTTATTTAATACGGCATACCGTTGCAATCCGTATTATAGTAACACTGGGGACAGGAGACGGGAGTGGACTGGTGCTTGGGTTACCAACATTGTATTAATACTAGAAATCCAACATTTTTATCTTGTACATATTGAATCTGTATTCATATGTTATACATAGATATACTACTGTCAGTTGAGACGTGTGTATACAGAAAAGTATTTGTGCAAAGAAACAAACAACTGCCATGAATTGTTTTGACTGAGTTTACTATTCCACTGCGCCTGGTAGCTTGTACATCTATATTGCTCTGATATACGTAACAAGTTTAAGTTTGACGTCAGTTGTGGATGAGACAGCTGTATTGGGTTGGTAAGGCTGCTCACGCGCGCATGCAGATTGTCATAAACTGAAGTCGCTTCGGGGCATTTCCACAGACGCCCAAGGGCAAGAGAAAGTGACTGCGAGCGGAAGTGAGCATGAGCAATGTGGCATTGTTCACAGTCCAAACGCAGGACGTTAATTCAAATTAAAAACCGGTTTGCGGTTCCACGCGCACAACCGAATTTTAAGTACATGTTATTGAACATCACTTAGCGGAGTATATCTGCATATGTAGTTAATAAATCAACTTGATATCAATGATTTGGCGACGAAGTCTTTACGCACTTCTGCGCCACGTACAACCAATGGGAGAATGATGGGAGAAACCGC
The DNA here is from genome assembly GCA_964019135.1 of Arenicola marina. Taxonomy (NCBI): domain Eukaryota; kingdom Metazoa; phylum Annelida; class Polychaeta; family Arenicolidae; genus Arenicola; species Arenicola marina. Next base: position 3,468,376 of record OZ025252.1, on the reverse strand, counting down.
TTAAAACTCTTAGCGTCTCACAATAACGTTCGCGTTATATATATATATATACTCATAGCGAATTTATCCAAGTCAAGGAACCAATCACAAAGGCTAAATATAGTACAGACCTAGTTTTGTTCCGCATGGAGATGCCAGCGGGAACAAGGAGAACTGTGCATTACACACTGAACGTGGTCGTAGCGTGTCGTGGATGTGTGTTTGTTCTGGTGAATATTCATAGATATTTATCGCAACAACCCGTCGTTGATGTATTTTGTGACGTCACAGCCATTGTAATGTGTACTTTAAATAAACGAGTAAATAAATAAACAACTATTGTTTCATTTACGCGACCACTAGCTTAGGACTTGGGTATAATCTAGGTCTTTATGTATTTAAATATGAACATCATCAGGAAACATGTGTGGATTTTGATGAAGTTTCTTGAGTGAACTGAACATTACATTACAAGTAAACCACAGTTCTGTTCCAACGATGAATGTCCTTGTCGAAACTCAATGTAAATTTAATTGTCATCATTATCCAAATAAATGTTCTTATAACCTTCGAGCATTGATGAAGATCAGGCTTTGATTCTAGATTTCTTTATTCGGGAGAAGTGACTCTTTTTGAGCGACGAACACGACCACAAATAGCAAAAACGTCCATCGACCAAGTGCGTTTTATATGTAGATTAGCTGGGGTATACGAGTTGTATCCACCTTAAGTCTCATCATATAACTCTAAAAAACAAGCTTACCAACGACAAAGCCGCATATATGCTACAATAATACACCTAGGATAAGTACTAGGTTTCGAATCCATTGACGTGTCGAACGAATCTACGAGACATTAGTGGTCTGGAAGGGGTAAATGGCGACACGCGACACAGAAGTATTTGCAAAATCGACACTCGAAATTGACACCCAAATTTCGATACTGAGAAACTGAGAAAGCAACATCGAGACATAATTTTGAAGAAAAACTATATTGAACTTAGCCAAAATGCTACGCGAAATGTAGTCAAAAAACGACATTTCAAACTGAGACTACAATAATCGACACTGGATACGGGAATCCCCTTCCAGACCCTTATAATTTCATGCGTTCACAAATAAACCTGCCCGAAATTTCAAAGATGGAGATTTGTTCATTTCAACCTCAAAACAGGAATCCCCCCCCCTCCCCCCCCAACCCCATCCATCCTACCCCCACTGAAACCCCTTCGACGTGTAGGGATATAGAACAGACTCCCTCTTGAACATAAATGACAACCTGGTTACGCTATCTATATTAGAATATTTATCGTCAACTGTGTTTGTTTACAACGAACAGATAGGTCGGTGGAAACAGTTGGAAGTTACAAGAGGTCGCTCTCTTACTTTGGATGAATCATGTACTGCTCTAGAATAGCTCACGATTAACTTACGACTTCAACAATAATAAGGTTTGAGGCAGTTAGCAATATTTTTATATTACTGGATAGAACGTGAAAGTTTCAAATGAATTGAATTGAAAAATGTAAACAATATCAATATACATGTGCATAACAGGGCAGTATGCCCCTCTCTCATTGTCATAACATGCTTTAGATAGGATTTGGGATATAAGTAATTCTTATAATTCTTTAAATACTAATTCTTTTGGAGTCCAAATATCTGGAATTTTCATATTATTTGTACAATAAATATATCTTATACAAGTGAATACTAATGACCAAAAATATCATTTTAGACAATAACATAAATTGTAGAGCACTCTAAACATGGAAAACAACATGTTCATGAAATCTATTTTCCATGATCGAGAAACAAGCTAAATATAATTACCATGACAACATTTAACAAATACGTCAGCACGGGGTTGTTTGCAGCTTTCATGCTTGGTTGGTTGGTTGTATATTCAGGACGCTTTAACCACTTTTGGTCATATCGCGTCCATGGGAGAAGGAATGGAGAGTGGAGCCATGTCCCCGGGGGTAACACCCTACTCTTTGCAAAGAAAGACATGAGATCTTTGTCATGCTACCAGAGAATGGCATAACCGACTGCCCGATTGCCCGGGACAGTTGAATTACAGGGTCGGGCAGGTCAGAATACTGGTTGTATGCCCGACGAGGCATGTGAATATTTAGACTGCGATCTCTCGCTATTTAGTAATATTCAGCAGTTATGCTGAGCAAAGAACCCACAGGCGTTGATCAACTGATCAATGTGAACAATAAGTGCATCGTAGCTTTCTTTTTTTGGCCCGACATTTTAACATCGGAAAAGTGTGCGCTCAATCATAGGCGCTCACATTTAGGAACATGACGTTGACGAATCGTCGAAATCCTTGCAAATAAGACAGTAAATAAATTGTTTATTAGTTGTATCAACGTTGTTGTTTCTCAATTTGATAAGACAGGTAAATTTTAAGGGGGGCAGGAGAACTTCAACACCACGTGCCCGACAGGAAAGGCGGCATCTAAAGTTAATGTCTGTCCCTGGCTACGACACAGACATGGCCACAGCGGGGCGCGAACCATCGACCCATGTTCCGTTAGGCTATCAGGTGACCAGAGCTCACCGCGAGCGCTCTAACCCACTGAGCTATCGAGGCGGCCGCCTTCTTCAGCTTGGTAAACCCCTTATAACAGCATTTCATGATTCGCTGATCACATCATTCACCAGATGGCGCCACCCGATGAGGCAGGTTTTGTAGCTCGTCATAACGTCCTCCAGCGCATATTTCCAAGCGCTCTATTTGGTAATTCGGTTCATGTTGGATGTTTATTAAAGAAGATTTTCCTCATTATGTCACTCGTCCCAGTATCCAAATGTTTGCAAGGTTTTTTGTGAAGACTGTGAAGAAATTCCACAGCCAAAATCTTCCACTCCTTTGCAGTCCAGACGATTGGTGCAGTATTTTGAGTGAATTGATTTTTTTTCATAAAAGCACGAGATTTGCCACAGAGCATATATACAGTATAAACACTATTTTCAGATATGGTGCCATCGCGAATTCAACCGATATCGGCCGTGGCGGCCATTTTGTTCCGCCATCACTGAAAATATCTGATTGGTCCATATCTTCACAACCAAGCATGCTACTGAGGCATTCTTGATGAACTCACCTATATTGGTCAGCCATTATTTCTATGGCATTTAAAATATCGTGGAATTGTCCAGAATTGAGCTGGGCGGCCATTTTGTTCCGCCAATACTGAGAATTGCATTTTGATGAATAGGTTTACAAACAAACTGCAAGTGTAGTGTTTTTGGCACCTATGTTTTCATGGTCATCCATAAATGATATGGCATTTAAAATATCGTGTGATTATCCTGAATCGAGCTCGGTGGCCATTTTGTTCCGCCATTAACGAAAATCGCACTTTTATGCATAGGTTCACAATGGAACATGCTATTGTGGTATTCCTGATGTAGGCAGCCATATTTTCATGGTCAGCTATCATTGTTATGACATTTAAAATATCGTGAACTCATCTGGGCGGTCATTTTGTCCCCAAAACTCGCATTTGGGCGAGTAGGTTCGCCTCGATGGCCATACTAAGAGACTAGTGGTCCTATAATAGGTTATGCGCCAGCATAATCGTTCAGGGCCCGATCTCAACGAAAGCATATAAATCATTCTCCATGACTGTCCAAATGTCACTTTGAGTTTGTTGGTGGAACCTGGCCCAGGCATAGCCCTGAAACACTCCACCTTCCGGCTGGTGTCTTGAGACCGCGGGAACTCTTCTTCTTTCGGCTAGTGGCTTGTGTTTGCAGGAACTCTTCTTCGTCCGGATGGAGTCTTGTGTCCGTGGAAACTCTTCTTCTTCCGCCTGGTGTCTTGTTTCTTGTCTCGGGAGGAACTCTTCTTCTTCCTGCTGGTGTCTTGTGTCCTCGGGAACTCTTCTTCGACAGGCTGGTGTTGGTGTCGTCGAACTCCGCGGAACTCTTCTATTGATGCCTGGTGTCTTGTGTCCGCGGGAATACTTCTTTTTCTGGCTGGTGTCGTCGGTCTCCTGGGACCCCTCTTTTCTGGCTGGTGTCTTGTGTCCGCAAAACTCTTCTCCTTCAGGCTGGTGTTTTGAATCCGCGGGAACTCTTCTTCTTCCGGCTGGTGTCTTGTGTCCGCGGAACTCTTCTTCTTCCGGTTGGTGTCTTGTAGCTGCCGAACTCTTCTTCTTCCGGCTGGTGTCTTGTGTCCGCGTTAACTCTGCTTTTTCCGGCAGGTGTCTTGCGTCCGCGTTAACTCTGCTCCCACCCAGACCCGGACCACTCCCACCTACCCGGACCACTGCCTCCCACCCCGAGCCGGACCACTCCCACCGACCATGACCGGGGTCACTCCCTCCCAACTCGACCGGGCGATTCCCACCGACCCCAACCCGGACCACTCCCGCCGACCCCGACCCGGGCCACGGCCTCCCACCCCGATCCGGACCACGGCCTCCCACCCCGATCCGGACCACCCAGATACCCCCACCCGGACCACTCTATCTCACCCCGACTTGGACCACTCATACCCACCTCGACCTGGACTACTCCCTCTCACGTCGACCCGGTTCATTTCACCCTACTTAGTTTTCTGGGGCGCTCTATTTATTATCTAGGGGGTTCGACTTAATATTCGGGGAACCCTGCTTATTATCTAGGGCACGTTTTTTATTATTTAGGGGGATCGAGAATGCGAAATCGCATAACAGACATTGCTGCATTCTGATCTGTTACTGATAAACGAGGGTATGGATCGGAGATATAGGCAGGCAATGGGTATAGACGCCCCACAGAATAAGTCCATTCCCCTTGATAATAAGTCGGTCCCCCTTGATAATAAATAGGGCTAAAGGCATTCTATCTAGACTTATGGTAATGTCACATTTGCGAGAGTTTAAATAATCAATTATTGGTGACGGTGAAAGAACAAATAATTATTTTTATTTTATTAATGCTGTATTTTGTACTTTAAAAAAGTTCCTATTGCGCACACTTATGTACGTAGGGTCTGTCAGTCACCATTCCCCATGCGGGTATCAACTGAATAGCCTCCCTGCTCTTTCGTGTAAGTAAAAATAAATGTGTGTGTGTAGGTGGGGGGGGGGGGCACTTCTAGATGCTAAGGTAACCCATCCCCATAACAAATGCATTCCACTCAATACATTTTGGTAGGTTTTGTAGATGCCAATCATAAATACATAAGGAGTGAGAGAAAACAGAGTTGACTACTAGGTTTGAAACTTGTTTTGGATAAATCCCGGGCTAGCCGGGACTATAATGTACACGCTACATGAGCATGTGGAATGTGTTAAGCTTGTCCCTCAATTCCGGTCGGAAACGGCGCATGCGCATTGCCCGCCTGCATTCTGATATAAAATTAGCCTAACCCGCCAATCCAGACTGCTATTAATCGTGGTATCTGGTATGTTACAATAACTATGGATGTCATGGAATTCCATTGGCAAAAAAGCTATAATCTGTCGATCTGCAATCTGCCGATCTGCATTTTAAAGACGCCCATGCCAATCCTCCCTGGAAAATCCCTCCCTGTCAGCTGAATTCCCCCCGGACCACTGACCCCGGACAAATCCCCCCATACAACTCCCTCGCAGACCATGCCCCCCCTCCGCCCCCGCACAATGCCTCTTACCTTCCCTCCCCCCAACCCCCCCCCCTCCTAAATACTCCCTCGGTCAAGCCCATGTCCCATCCTCCAAGACAATACTCCCTCGGTCAGCCCCATGCCCCCTCCACCCCTACCCCCCCCCCCCCCTCCCCAAGACAATATTCCCTCGGTCAGCCCCATGCTCCCTTCCCAACCAAGACAATGCTTTCTCTGTCAGCTCCATACTCCCTCTCCCCCGTGACCCGTGACAATACTTCCTCAGGCAGCCCCATGCCCCCTCCACCCCTACCCCCCCCCCCTTCCCAGGACAATACACTCTCGGTCAGCCCCATGCCCCAGCTCCCCTAAGACAATACTTCCTCGGTCAGCCTGGGCTTGGAGCGTGGGCTAACGGCTTAAGCTTGTGGCCTGGGCCCGTAAGTTCAGAACGGCCGGGGATGGAGCGGGGCGAAATATTTCGCCCCGATTTTTATGTTCATCTATAGGTTTCCTGGATTGCTGAATAAAGAAATGTTATTGTGTATATACGACAACGCATCTGCCATTTTCCAAGATGGCGGATACGGCCTGCAACAGTACACAACATCTCAAAAAAGAAAAGAGGGATCACTCTATTTAAGTATATGTATCGGTTTTTCTGGGTCAAAGAATTCAACAAATTGTCTTCAAGAGTAAGGCGCCCTCAGGTTGCCATAATGGTAGCTTTTTCAACAATAACACACAATATCTGGAAATCTAAAAGGTGTAGGAGCGTCATTGTGAGGATATCCATATGTACCGTGGTCGCAAACCTAAACAGATCTCGGCTACAGATAACGAGATCTGGGATCATTTTGCTAATATCTCGTAACTTTTGCTCGCACCTCCACCTCCACCTCCACCTCCACCTCCACCTCCACCTGCGAAGCCACCTCCGCCTCCTCCACATCCAGCCCCACCCCACTTCTATCCCCACCTCCACCTCCACCTCCACCTCCACCTACATCTCCACCTCCACCTCCACCTGCAAAGTAACCTCCTCCACATCCACCCCCACCCACTTCCATCCCCACCCCCACCTCTACCTCAACATCCACCCCCACCCCCACTCCCACCTCCATCTCCACCTCCATCCCCACCTCCACCTCCACCTTCACCTCCACCTCCACCTCCACCTCCACCTCCACCTCCACCTCCACAGCCACCTTCACCTCCAAAGCCACCTCCGCCTCCTACACCTCCACACCCACCCCCACCCCCACCCCCACCTCCACCCCCATCTCCACCTCCACCACCTCCATCTCCTCCAACTCCTCCACCTCCACCTCCACTTCGAATTCGAATTAATGATAACATTAATTCATTTAAATTAATGATGTCATTAATTCGAATTAATGATAACATGAATTTGGAATTGTACATATGTCTAATTCATTTGGACATATGTGCAAATGAATTGGACATATGTACAATTGAATTGTACATATGTGCAATTTATTTGGACATATGTCTAAATGATTTGGACATATGTGCAAATGAATTGGACATATGTACAAATGAATTGGACATATGTGCAAATATTTGAATTAAATTTTCTATTAAATTTCACTTTGGCTTGCCATATCTCTCTCTCATGAGAATCGTCCGTGTCCGCCATCACTACAAGTTCAGATAATGGGATGAATACAAGCAGAACGCCATCTCAAGCAATTGGGGAAACTTAGGCTATAGTTGGGCTATATATACAGATGAACAAGTCATCCATAATGATTTGGGGGCAGATCCCGAAAAACCATGGATAGACATCAAAATAACATCCTTATGTCTTATCCTTCTCAGTTTCCAAAATACTGTGGGATTTTCCGCCATTTAAAAACATTGACCGCCAAAGCCGTCAAGGGTCAAATCCGACTAGGCACTTTAGCTCAATTTGATGAGCCATTGTCACCTGGACTATTATATATTATACGATATGGCTGCCGGACTGCCGGTTTATTTGACGTGATACCTTGTCTTCAGAGACACCTTATATTATGGCGAAGGGAATAAGTGTGCGTCAACGTCATAACTAGGGTTCTCCTACAAAAGGTTGCGCTTGCTTAATATTCAAGTAATTTAGCCCTAGCCACCCGAGTTCATAAGTAGGTATATTGAAGAAAATAGAAGCCATCGTGAATATTGGATATCTTCGTGACGTCATAATAAATTAAAGGTGAAAGTCATAGTTAATATTGCTATATAATATTGCTTCAAGCGTACTTGACTTCAAGCTGGATGTTCATTTAAGCTCCGCCTACAGTACCCTCATTGCCTGTCGAAGGCCGTATTTAGCCCACACTGCCCGTTAAAGGCCCTTTAGCGGAAATTGGCCCTGACAACCATTGGCGTCGCCATAAATAGAGCCTAAACATTTACCCATGACGTCAACGTGATGTTGTTTCGCAATTGTTGACATGTATTCCGTAAGTCATACGATCATACGAGCCAACGGAACTGTCACAACGCATATATGGATTTTCGCCATCGACCTATGGTCGAATATCTCTTGTTTGTTTGTCGGTTAACTGTAGGGCGCACGGTTGCATGTATGAATGTCATTGTGCACCTAGGGATAGATATGGAAAGTTGTGAGGCTAAGTTCGTTGATGGTGTATCTAGGTCAAAGGTCAAGTCAGCGATTTTTTGGAAAAAAAACGTAAAACGCAATTATCTCCGTTAATATTAGAGCTAGAGACGTCTGATATGGTTCATAATGTGCTACTATATACAACGCAACTTTTGTGTATTGTTCACTTTTTGATGCGTTGCACTCAATTTCGAGCAAAATGACGTTTTAAGTTTTTCGAAAAACGCGAAATATGACCTTGAAGTTTTTTTGTTCAGTGTTTCTGTAATTGTGTTTCTGGAAGGTCATTAAAATATAAATGAGCATACGTTGTATGGAATCTGCGATTTTTTGAAAGCGTCATATGACGTCACGATGAAGTCACTTCCCGTACATTAAAAAAATCGTCGAAAATCTGACCAAAAAAAATCTGAAAAAAATTGCGAGTGAACTCATCTTGCGGCAAATGGGGTCCTATGTTTGTCTGTAACATAAAAACAGTGTGTTGCTATCTTACTTCCGATTCCAGAGCTGGCGGAAAATTCTATATGGGAATCTCCATGTTAAAAACGTCAATTCTTTATCATTACGGTCCCATTTTGTCCCATAATTCAGAAGTGCCTTCCTCAAACAGCACAAAAATAATTTACTTTTTGTAAGATGGTACAAAGCAGAAGTTATTCATTGCCAGTGTAATTCGATCTGGAAATGACGTAACAGATTTTTTTTTAAATTTGGCTAATGCTGAAATATAGGGATTTTTGATGAAAGCAGTGGCTCCCACGGGCGTCCTGTGTAAGCCATCACTCATGCTTGCAGTCGCAGATGGATAATAGTAAGCTGGGCCACCAACTGAAAACATGGAGACATAGCCCAAGTACATTTCGGTATATAGTCGAAAATGTTTAATATGGGACCTTATGGAGATAATGGAACTTCGTCCAATTTGACGTACTTCCGATTCGGTGATTTCAGTTTCCTTCCCCACGGTGGAAGCTGTTGACAATGATCTTTCCATGGCAACGGAACATTTGCCCAATGATAAAGTATACAGATTCGAGCTAATATGGAAAATTCGTCAGAAATCGGGAAGACTAAATAGAACAGAGATCTTTACGGCTAATGGCAGGGAATATAGATCTCCAGATAACTGGGGAAAGAAATATGCTCTTGCCGTCTTTCTTTTGACGGCATTGGCGTTTGCACATCTTCCCGTTTTTAATATATCCCTAATGATGAAGTATAGCATTTTTTGGTCATTTCGTCAAGCCATATCTGACGGTTGATGCTCCTACCGGCGTGCTGGTCAAAGTTTTTTGTTGCGGGGCATAACGTTTGCGTCTAATTATTGGACGTTGCCGTGCGTCATGCCATGACGTCACCATGACGTGATGACGTCCTAATTTGGTAAAGGCCATTACTTGCCTAATACACGTCATAGAGACTTCCGGTTTGTTTGACGTTATACCTTATATCAAGGAACAACTGCTGCCTTGCGTAACTTTTTTTGCGATACCAAAACGTGTGCGTCAAAAATGACATCCAAGTTTACGTTACCCGACGAAATTGTAAAATATTTTCAATTTCACCTATGTAACCACTAGATAATATCACTATAAATTCATAAGTAGGTAACATGAACAGTTAGAAGCCAATTTGTTTAATTGGGTAAGCGTCAGTGACGTCGCGTGTGTCAAATAGCATCGATGTGACATGAATAGTTGACGACCATCTCGCGTTAATTGGCGTATTAAAAGGGCCACAACTCGGTTAATATTTGAGCTAGGGAGCCCAGATTTTGCATAAAGGGAGAAGCAAGTGTACATTTATCTATGGTAAATCGTAGTAGAATTGCTCTGGGACCCTTACTTTGGCCGCTAGAGCGCTCGCAAGAGATGCACCCCCCTTGCTGAAGCTCCCATTATGAGTAAACTGCTTCCGATTGCGATGGCCGCCGTTCGCTTAATAGCGACGCTAGAGAGTCGGGACTGGTTGCAAAAGACGGGCAAACGTCAACTTGAGTCAGGAATCCACATTCGCTTTTAGCCTAGCACGCTTAGTTTCGGCGCTGGAGGGCTCCGTAATTTAGCAATGATGAGTCTGAAAGCAAGGATTAGGGCGTGAAGATTAGATTGTGCTCATCCATCATCCGCATCATAGGGGTCCAATTTGGGCAAAATTGCGCTTTGAGCGAGCCCAATACAGCTTTCAATGGGCTATCTGAATAATAACAACAATATGTTCCAATCGTGCTTGTTGTTTAACCCAATCTGCCCACTTAAGGCCTCACGTAGCCAGCATGAGGCAAGAGTAGATTATAGTATATGTGTTTCTGCATGCCATCGCCTGTACCATAGTTTCGGCGCATAAATGGCGCCACAGACGTGCTCGTCAAAGATGACGTCACTTCTGTCAGTAACTCAGCCTACGGCTGTCTTGTTTAATGAAATAAAAGTTAATAATAACCTATTATACAACGGTACTGTTGTATGAGAGAACAAGTAATCTGCAAGACATCGATGAGGCCCGTCGCGAGATGTTTACCCAACGAAGGCGCGGAATGGAGCAAATACTTCCCACCAAAGATGCTCTAATACAGCATACAAGAAGAGCCGCGTATCAAGGCGGATACTGCTGGGGTCAGGCATTGCAGGCAGCCCCCGATCTGCCGTCTCCGGGTGACTGGGGGTGGTCCAACCCAGTCCGCTGGGAACCACTTTGGACACTATTGCCTCAGGCAAGTCAATCGTCGCGTGCACTATTGTGCTGTGCGTGCAAGAAAGGATACAGACGTTCATGCCGCTCTCCGAAAGCTGCGCTAAAGTGCACAGCTTTATGCAAATGCCGTGGCGATTGCCAAGATTGAAAATTCAGATATGCATATAACAAGCAAGCTGCATTCTGCGTGTGCCTTTACTTTGGTGTGTGAATGAATGAGTGTAGCAAATGATAGACTCTGGACGGTACCACTAGTTAAGCCTTTTTGACAATCTGTTCTTCGACAGCACTGGCAGAATGCATGTTTATTCGGTTTAGTCTTAATGTGGCAGAAGATAGTTACAGATTTATCATCGTCTCATCGGAACCTCCGGTGGGTGGCCGTAATGGGGAGTGCGACTCCATGTATCGTTTGATGATCTGATGGACAAGTGTTTACGCTATGAGCAGCCGTGCACGAGATACGTACGTGCAGGTATTTACACCTTTCTTAAAGTTTGTAATTCAAGAAGTCACAAGGCGAATAGCAATAAAAGCTTTATCTCAAGGTAAAATATACGCATACTGTTTGTTAAGTATTTGTCAAAGAGCAACGTTGTTAATTGTTACGTTACCTAAGATAATAGATGATAATACATACGATTCACTACCCTAAAATCATAAAACTATCTGGTTTTATGGATTTCTTGAATTGTAATATATTAAAGCGTCTGAGTGTTATGTCAGATAGTTTAATAGTTTGGTTTCAATAAAGCCAAGATGTCTCTCACTGGAACAAGCTTTTTATGATCTTTTAATGTCCAGTAACTGGTGCTACACTATCCGCGCTACTTCAAATATCATGACCATGAAAGTGTAGGTGCGTACATACCACGCTCTCACGTTTAACTGCGACACCTAAGATACTACACTGACATGCTTGGTTGTAAACATATGCGTACAAATAAGCTTTTCGGTAATGGCGGAACAAAATGGCCGCAGCTCGATTCAGGACAGTCGCACGATATTTTAAATGCCATAACAATAATGGCTGACCATGACAATATAGGTGCCTATACCAAAAATACCACACTTGCATGCTTCGTTATGGAGATATGCATAAAAACGCAATTTTTGTTAAGGACGGAACAAAATGGCCGCCCAGCTCACTTCTGGACCATCTCACGATATCTTAACTGCCAAAATATAGGTCAATACACCAAAAGTGCCACATTGATATGCATAGTTTTAAAGATTTTCAGTAATGGCTGAACAAAATGGCCGCCACGGTCGACATACGCTGAATTCGCGATGGCTCCACGACTAGAAATATTTCTGAGGGTGTTATTTGGCCGTGTGCCAAATTTCATGCTTTTATGACATAATTTTGGATTTTCCCACAAATCGCCTGGACTATTGTGGGACACAACTTAATAGTTGCATTTTAATGTGAGCGCAAAATGACGCCTAGTTAAAATTGTTTACCATATTTGTATTAACAATTGATGCAAGTTACGTGGTTTTCCCCCTTTTTTTGTTGATTGTCTTCAAACCAGTGTAAGGACGTCGATTGTACACATTCTGTCCGAGATGGTTACCGTCAGATGACGTCACGTAACGTCAACTAAGTTAAACATTCAAAGTTCAAAATTGTTAGATATTGTGGGTACGGAGATGAGATTGACATCAAAAGACGTCCAATTTGATGGCCAAGTCGTTTCTTACTATGAGTACTAAGAACTACTCAAACTGGGTACTTCCTCTTTTAGTTTTCCCGCTAGAGTGCACATCGTTTTTTCAACAGGCATTCCCATGTTTAAAGTCCCAATCTTTTATAATGGGAAGCACAAGAAAGCCTTATTTTACGAGAAAACGGCCTAAATCGCCATAAATCGTCAAATATGTAGTCTCGTATGCATACCCACTCTGCCAGCAGTGGGCGCTCGTTCCTCACATCACCTCTGCCCCACGTCGCCGCCCACCTCACGGTTGACCCCAACGGCCCTGGGGTCACAAATGGTTTTAGAGGTTTTTTTTAGATTGAATATGGAATTTTCGATGCAGAATTTGAAAAACATAGACATTCTGTTGTCGAATGATCACAATGGAAGAGTTGAGCGAAAAATTATTTCAAAATAACACGGGGTCAAAGTTCAAAACGCTTGACGCCTTTGACCTCGACCGCACTCGAAAATATAGTTCGTAAGTAAAACGGCATCAAAGTAATAAAACTTAAATGCATTCGTCAGGTATGGTACCATGCAGTGGCACAGTAAATGCTAAACAGTGGTGTATTTGATGCCAAACTGCGAATTTATCTTCGTTAGATTCATTTCAATTTTCGGGTATGAAGGACAATTCTGATGGGTAATTTGACGTGGGGCAGAGGGACTATGGCGCAAGCGTAACGCCCTCTGCCGGGAGATCGATACATACCAAGCAAAAGAAACCGCCATGGGCGTCGCGTTGATGTTCGTCTCGCGTCAAGTGAAGTCTTTACTTTGAATGGCCGTAACTCGGTGAATATTTTAGCTATGGAGCCTGCATTTTGACTGAAGGCACGGATAAATGGTAGTCGGAGTGGACATATTGTCATATTTCACATAGGACGCTTTGGCCTATGGAGCGTTTGGAAAAGCCCCTCCCCCCCCCCCCCCCCACACACCCTCCCCCACCCACTTGCTCGGCCGCCAAATAACAGTCAACAGGGATATCGGCAGCTGCTTCCCCTTGCAAAGGCCTCTAACCAGGCAAAGTGGCCGACATGGGCGACGCCAGCCGTCAATTTGCCCCATTGTACGTGTTTTATTGAGTTCCGATCAGAATTTGCGATACATTCTAATGCTTGCTTTTTTTTTTCAATGCTTACCAATGTAAATTTGTTTTTTTGTATATTTGTCAGTTGGATACAGGGCGCACGGTAACAGTTACGGCTGTCATACTTAACCAAGTGATAGATATATGAAATATCTCGGCTAAGTTCGTTATTGGCATATGTAGGTCAAAGGTCAAGGTCACAGCGATTTTTTGAAAAACAAATTAAGAATGCGCTTATCTTTGTTAATATTAGACCTAGAGAAATGCGGTTAATTTCAGAATGTGCTACCGTTTAGACCGCATCTTTCAGCGATTGACCACTTTTTGATGCGTCATACTCATTTTCGAGCTACATGACGTTTTATGTTTTCTGAAAAACGCAAAAGATGACCTTGAACCGTTTTTCTTCGGTTTGACCTATTTAGGTTGAAGGTATCGCTTTGGTGTTCCGGGCTCTCATAGAAATATGAATGGCAATAATCTCAGCGAAATCTGAGATTTTTCAGATCCGTCATATGACGTCACGATGACGTCACTTTTGGTACATGGAAAAAATCGTCAAAAATCGGAAAAAAATCATAAAAAATCAAAAGTGGCGTCATTTTATAGAAAATGGGGTTCGATGTTCGTCTGCATTATAAAAATAGTATGTTTCTATCTTACTTCCGGTTCTAGGGGTAACGGCAATTCCCTATGGGACCTCCAATGTTAAAGCCTTCAATCTCTCAGGCTGTGGAAAATTGTTTGCCCCGTATTTCATCGATGCCTGCATGAAACAGTTTCGGGAATTTTTCTGCTGTTAAACGTGGTACCAAGTAGCCATGGTTCTTACGAGATGAAATTCGGACGAGAAATGACGTCACAGAATTTTTTTGCAATTTTCTCCATTGTAAAAAATAGGGATTTTTGGCGCTTGCAGGGGCTCCCACGAGCGTCCTATTGAAGCCATCACTCTATGCTTGTAGTTGTAGAAGGATAGTAGTAGGATGAACCATTAACTATAAACACGGGGACATAGCCCTGTAACTTTTTGGTATATAGTCGAACGCGTTTAACATGGGAACCTATGGAGATAATCAAACTTCCTTCAATATGACGTAATTCCGGTTATGCAAACTCACTTTGCTTTACCTCGGTGCGAGATCTGGACGTTACCAAGAGACTCAAGGTAGGCTGACGGCAAACGTTAGTCTCAGTTTCGTTTCCATGGCAACCGAAGATTTTCCCAATGATAAAGTATACAAATTCCCTCTAACTTAGAAAATTCGTCAAAAATCGGAAAAACTAGCTAGACCTTCGATCTTTCCGTATAATGGTAGGGAACATATGTCTCCAGATTACTATTGGCAGTAAAGCATTATTATCCTTTACATCTTAGCTACAGAGTCCTTTGTTCGTCTGCTCATTTTTCATTTATCCATAATGATGAAGAATAGCAATTTTCGGTAATTAGGTGAAGCTATATCTGAAGGACTAACAGTCCTACCGCCGTTCTAATCTGCGTTTTGGATTGAGGGCACCAATGTTTGTGTCTAGATATTTGCACATTTCCGTGCGTCACGCCATGATGTCACCATGACGTGATGACGTCATAATTGCATAACCTCTATTACTCGACTATTATCCATCATAGCGACTTGCGGTTGATTTGATGCTGTACCTTATATCAAGGGACAACTGCTGCGATGCATAACTTTTTTTGCGGTACCGAAACGCGTAGGTCAAAACTTACGTGCACCTCGCGTTAAACGGCGTATTGAAGTTCAAAGGGCCGTAACTCGGTTAATATTTGAGCTAGGGAGCCCAGATTTGGCATGAAGCGAGAGGCAAGTGTAAGGTTATCTTGGTATGGTAAATGGCGATAGAATTGCTCTAGGACGCTTAGTTTGGCCGCTAGAGCGCTCGCAAGAGGTGCACCCCCCTTTGCTGAAGCTCCCATTATGAGTCAACGGCGATATCGAGCGGCAATGCCTCTGCTTTGCGATGGCCGCCGTTTGCTTAATAGCGACGCTAGAGAGTCGGGACTGGTTTGAAAGGACGGGCAAACGTCGACTTTGGTGAGGAATCCGCATTCGCTTCTAGCCTAGCACGCTTAGTTTTGACGCTGGAGGGCTCCGTAATTAAGCAACGATGAGTCCGAGAACAGGCATTAGGGCGGGACCAAGCACACGTAGAAAGTCGGGATTTGACCGAATTCACTCAAAATGGCGCCCTCTATCTGGGAAAACAGCCCGCGTTGAACAACAGCCGTTAGATTGTGCTATTCCAGCATCCGCATCGTAGAGGTCCAATTTGGGCCAAATTGCGCTTTCAGCGAGCCCAATACGGCTTTCAGTGGGCAGTGTGGGCTAGAACGCCTTCGGATATCGGCATTATTGAGCCCAAATTGGCCATTGAAGGCCATGTTTAGCCCAAAATGGCCCAAAGGCCGTAATTATTCCAATTTGCCCGTTTATAGCGCTATTTAGCCCACGTTGTTCGTTCAAGGAGCTGTTTAACCCAATATGCCCACTGAAGGCATCATGTAGCCAGCATGAGGCAAAATCAGCTTATAGTATGTGTGTTTCTGCATGTCATCGCCTGTACCATAGTTTCGGCGCATCAATGGTGAAATGAAGATGAAGTCACTTCTGTCAGTACCTCAGCCTACGGCTGTCTTGTTTAATATTTAAGAGCGCGGGAACGTGAGGCATAACGTACGCATCAACGGTCTTTTACACTGAATATGCAACGCCCTCTAGCGATCAGCGGCTGAACTGCATCAACGCTTTCGTGACACAGTGATTCACTAGGTGTTGCTGCGCTCATTTGTAAATCAAGGCCAGGCTCATGTCGGGATTATCCGACAGATTAGGGGGAGGGGTGGGGGGGCGGCGTGAAAAGATGGCACTACAAATATTTAAGTATATACAGATGTGCCGCCCAAATCCCCGGAACAGAACTGCAATTTCTCTCAATTTGTCCATCTGAGACTGATTTGTTTTTTAAATTGCAGCTCTCAGGGGACTATAACTTATCTATTCCAGTTGATATCGAAAATACTTTGCCATGCGCATCAGTGTCTATTTTCGATGCCTTTTTTAACCAATATATGTTCTCGCATTCTCTGTATGCCCTCTATGGCATGGGCGGCACCCCCTCACCCCACCACTATAGTAATGTAGTGCCACCGAGAATTAGCTCACCGTCAAATTTGCAGCAAGCGTGTTATATATGTGATATATATGTAATATTAGTTGATATCTCTCGACAGATGTCCGTCAAATGGAAAAGATAGAAGAAGAACATACCAGCAATTTATTTGGGACTACAATTTTAAAAAAGGCAATACTTCATCTGCGTTAAAGGAATATATTCCGATTTTTTTTGTATTACCAACCTCTTCTCCATGTCAAATGAGTACATTCTGTCTTGAATTTAAATCCTAAAAGCCTGCGGGCTATCCGGAGAGAAGCATTTTGGTCAACGGAGCAGAAGTTCGTGGCCGGCTCTATATCCCGTCCGCGCGCGATATAAATAAACCGCGGAGTTTTCTTTACAGACTCAAAGAGATATAAAACATATGCATCATAAACTTTGAGATACTTTAAGTCTTGATTCTAAAATGTAAAAAATCTAAGATGGCGCATGTAAGTATATTGCTTTAATTATTGGGTCCCACAAGTTGGAAACAGTCTTACCGGTCACAATGGATACATCGGTAGGACTATCTTCTCGTCGAACCGTTGCCGTTACCAACTCGCTCACTAGAGAGACGCACAGTCTACATGTCCAAAGTGGTTCACTACAGGGCGGTGCTGTTTGGACAGGTTTTGAAATGTATCTTGATCGAAAGGTGACTGGTGTCATTTAGGAGGAGAGGGAATACCTTTTCCGATCTCCGAGATTTACATCCAGGAATTCTAAAAGATTCGCGATTACCAATTTTTAGAGATCCGTACAATTTCTGGTTCGACGCGAAAACCCTTTCACTGCAGTGGCGGATCTACGGGGCGCGGGGTTAGGGGGTCGCAAGTTTTCAGAGAGCAACACCCCTCACCCCTCTTGGGAACCTGAACATACACTGTTAAAGTCTGCTTCTCCGAGCACGCCCTCCGCTCCCCCCCCCCGGTCGCAAGTTTTTCAGAGAGCACACCCCTCGGTCGAAAGTTCGGTCGAGACCAACCCCCCCCCCACTCCCCCTTGGCAAATTCCTAGATCCGCCCCTGGTCACTATTTACCGCGATTCGTTATAGCAGTCTGTGAATTCCTCGATAATCGCGATATAATTTGTAAGGTTTTTTTTTCGCGCCCAGCCTTGATCAGGCCTCGTGATTGAGACTCGATGTGGCTTTCCCTCATTAATTGAGGATTCTCGATCCAGATGTGGTACCCCCCCCCCCCCCCCCCCCCCCACACACACACACTTAGAGATATATGAAATGCCTTGGGGTAAAAACGGAAGAACAAAATCGTACTTCGCACTGTAAGTCGTTTATACAACAAAACATATCCAAACTGCCTATCAACTACGATAAACACGAAATAATATACAGTCTACCGCCAAACTCAGCTCGGAAGGGGTATTTTTTCGCGGCAACCCGCGCTGTGAATGCACATTTTCAGATCCCCCCAGCCCCGATCGCAAGTTTTCAATCAAATACCCGCGCTATAGGGGTATCTTTTTCATCACACATATCCGCTCCATCGGGCATCATGGGGTCACCCGCGGACCCCCCCCCCCTCCACCGGATTCGAATAAAGGTGCCCTCCCCGCCCCCCACCCCCCACGGGTTGGTGGAGTTCTGTTCAATATGTAGCCACCGTCATGTTTGATGGGGGATGTTACAGAGTAATCACTAGGTGGCGGCACATATCAAGACATGGATTAATCGCTAGGTGGCGGCACATATCAAAATAAGTAAGTAAAGCGAGAATGATCTTTGTGTAAAGGCATAGACATAAATGTCTATGGTAAAGGTAAGTAAAGAGGATGAAAATGCACGTTTGCGCTATGATGTCGGGCATTCTCAAAGCGTGCCAAAACCAGTGCAGGGCAGTATAACCAAAGTACACTGTGTACTAATGTCTTTGGTATAACTAGATAGGCATTATACAAAACGTCTTGTGCATTGCACCTTTTGGCGTCCTCGCTTCATGTCCTTTCGCAATCTCGCTTCTCGCCTTCTTGGCTGTGGATCTCGCACTGATCTCGCTTCTCGCCTTCTTGGCTGTAGATCTTGCACTGACCTCGCTTCGCGCAATCTCGCGTTCGCACTATCGCCTACTTTATCTTGACGCGCAAAGAAAGAAATGCGCGAGGCCAGGACACACTAGGGAAAATCACCCCGCGTAGCCTAACTGCTAGCGCGTTCGGCTCTTCTTGTCAAGTGTGCTCGACCAGGTCAGCCCAAGCGGCAGTTATGTGCAGGGGCGGATCTAGGAATTTGCCAAGGGGGGGGGGGGTGGGGGGGGTGCTCTCTGAAAACTTCCGACCGAGGGGTGTGCTCTCTGAAAAACTTGCGACCGGTGGGAGGGGGGCTTAGGGTTGCAGAACCCAGTGGCGGATCTAGGGGGGGGGGGGGGGTTAGGGGGTTGCAACCCCCCCTTGGGAACCAGAACATACACTTTATAACAATAAAAATAAAGATCCCATTCCTCGCCAAGAGTAGGGGTTAGGCTATTCCGGAAGACATGGCTTCTCTCTACCTTCATAAATCAATCTATCAAGATCGCGTTTCCCGGTGAAATCTCGTGTCCTCACGATGTTGCATAGCGTCTTATAGCGGCCTATATTGTCTCGCGCGTTCTCGCTCATTCTCTCTTCACGCCTTCTCGCCTCGCGCATTGTCGCTTCGCGCCTTCTAACTTTGCGCCTTTCCCAGAAACGGATTCGCGCGGGCATTAGACCTGCGCATTTTCGTGTTGAAGTTCTCTATATAAAGGTCAAACTGTATTACGCATTACAAAACAGCATCGTTTTGCTCCAAAATGGCGGTCCCACATAGGGGGATCAATAGCCATTTGTATAGATCTACCATTTGGGCAGATGCTACGCGAATAATTGAAAATAATGCGGCTAAATAGTCACTCAAAATATTGACTCAAGCTAACCATGGTCGCCCTGGTAAACAAATACCCCCCCCCCCCCGCGGCCCCACCCGCTCATATACAAACACACGCATTTCACGTTCAACGTCCCATCATAGCGATGTCACGTACGCTTTACTGTAATATATGATTCTTTTGTTGTGTCTAACAGTTCGCACGCGCGCCAACCCCAGTGCGCTTTGGATCACCACTGCAGTACGTAGTGCATGGCGCACGTGTGTGAGGCGACCGGACTCTATCAGCCTTTGAGCCAGGTAATGTACGGTTAATCTGCGGACACACGACGAGAGGAGGACAGGTTTGGCTGGGGACTATAGACGCGGTGGCGGCAGTTCGCTCTGGGCTATCATCAATAAGGTTGTAAAACCAGACCACCAGCCGTCAATCACAGTCCGTGGCGTACGTGTCGCCTCGCACGCACCTCCCAAGGCGACACGTGACAATTACAATTATGTTGTCACCGGCGAGTGAAATAAACACTTGCCATCATCATATATATTCGAGCATTTGATGTGAAGTGGAGGAAGTGGATGGAAGGTTCGGGGGCGGGGGTGAGGGTGAGGGTGAGGGTAGAAGGTGTGAGGTGGGGGGGGGGGGGGAGAAATGGGCAGCAGGATAGCGATCAAATCCGGGATAAACATCGATGTCGCCCTCATTATGATAGCCATTGTGACACATAGTAATCTTAGTGTCTAGTGATCCTAGACCTATGCATTATAATTTATAGCCATTGTGACACATAGTAATCCTAGACCTATACTTGCCATGCTGTGTTGTACGGGTTGTAGCCTAACTATCGAACTATTGAATAAGGAGGAAAGGCCACAAACGTTGCTTGCTCTGGTTATCACTAAAGTTAGAACATGGTTTTCCTAATATCCGAATCTTTATGACCAGAACGGGTTTTACAATGACTTTATATTCCGTCACTGGCGCCATCGAATATTGATTCAGAATATTTCAATCTTGATATGAATTGTCGTATGACGCCACGGTAAATGAAAAGCTTAGAAGTTTCCAGTTTGAGATGTTGCACAGGGTGATCGCGACTAATGTCTATTTGAAAAATTTTAAGGTGAAAGACACGGTTTTACATTTTGTAATAAGGCCCCAGAATCCATCACCCATCTCTTCTGGGACTGTCCGTATGTTAAGGGTGTATGGATAGCTTTTGCTAATTGGGTAGAACCATATATACATGTGAATATAACACCTTTATTGTCTATAATTAGTATAACTTTCGGGCTTTCCGACACACGGTGTAGTAGTTTACTTAATCACTTAATACTTATTGTAAAAAGACACATTTACATAATATGTAAATGGAAAGGGAAGACACCAAACCTCCAAGTATGTCTTAGGGTTATAAAGTCAAATTATTTCGCAGCGATGTATTGGGTACAGTAAGGGCGGATCCAGTTTGTGTCAATTTGATAGAAAGTGGTGCCCACTCAGACCAATATTTGAATGATCAGTTTTATAGTTTATTGTATATTTGTATGCCTGTGCCCTGAAATATTTGTACTCGATACCTGCTGCGGATGAAATGAAAAAAAAAATTAATAAAAAAAAAAATTCAATCTTGATCGATTAATATGGAACAACTTTTTGCATGTAATCGTAATTACCTATATACTGAAATCATTATCTTGTTCCGCTCCCCGGCAATAAACCCTTTGTGACCGGGCGTCACATCTGCAACGGATTTCCTACCAGCCCTGCATGAGTTCGTTATGATAATAATTTCTTTTCATCAGCAAATCCTTCAAATCAAGGGGCGCGGCGGAGTAAAACTAGGCGGGGTGCAAATAAGTTCCGAATAGAACGCATAGAACAGGACGAATAGAACGCTGAAGTTTCTTCCCCTGGTCTTAGCGTAGAACTCCGAAGTGTTTTTCGTGCCCGAGCGGCGTCGAACGCCCAAGTCTCTTTTCGTCGTCTTGACGCAGAATGCCGAATTGTCTTCTCGTGGCCGAGCGACGTACAACGCCGAATTGTCTTCCCGTGGCCGAGCGACGTAGAACGCCGAATTGTCTTCCCGTGGCCGAGCGACGTACAACGCCGAATTGTCTTCCCGTGGCCGAGCGACGTAGAACGCCGAATTGTCTTCCCGTGGCCGAGCGACGTACAACGCCGAATTGTCTTCCCGTGGCCGAGCGACGTAGAACGCCGAATTGTCTTCCCGTGGCCGAGCGACGTAGAACGCCGAATTGTCTTCCCGTGGCCGAGCGACGCAGAACGCCGAATTGTCTTCCAGTGGTATGGACGTAGACGGGGGATTTCTCCAACCACAAGGCATCACGTGCGGGGACAAGAGACCACGTGACATGCACACCTGTCAAGGCAAACAAAAAAAGGAAGGAAGACAGATTGAAAAGCCAACACTCAGCACACTGAGCGGCACTTTGGCTCCGACACTCCGAGAGAGATGACTACGTGATAAATGTCGCGAAGCCGCCTGCAGTGATCACGTGCGCAGAGGGTGCGTGATGGGGCGGGGGAGGAGGGTGGATGAGTGGGGGCGGGGTGTGGGGGGGGGGGGGGGACCGGCCGGGGAGGGTACCTGTCTGTGTGGTTGGAGAGGAGGTAGGCTATGGTTGTTGGTGTCATAAATAACGGTGAGCAAACGGTGAGCGCCAGAGGTGATGGTCATGAGAAGGTGTGTGTGTATGGGTGTGGCGGGGGGGGGGGGGGGGCAGAATATATCATTATGATTTGATCATCACCACAATTTACCTCAAGCACACTCTTGAGGGAAGAGGGAGAGGGAGGAGGCGGTGGGGAAGAAACTATTAGGCCTAAGTGATCGCTAGATGCATGCTGGGCTCTTTCTACCCGAGAGTAAGTCTTTCATTTGCAAGATCAGTCGTTAGATAGCAACATAGTATGCATATTATGGGGATGGCCAGGCTTTTCCGTGATTTTTAGGATGCTGCCACGTGACGGAGCAGCGTGTCTTATATTAAAATATACAATGTACTAAGTGCATAAATATGTGCCCCCCCCCCCGCCCTGGGAACGCCCATATGCCATTAAACCCTATACCGGATTTTTTTGGGGGTTCCCGTGGACGATTACGGTCCGATCAACCATACTTCCGATCTCCGGGCAGAGGGCGTTCCGCTTAGTCCCTCTACCCCACGTAAAACTAAGTCAATTTTAACCATCAGAAGTATCCTTCATACGCTGAAGTTTAACATTACTTCAGCCAAATTTGTAATTTAAACTCCTATTCATCACTAATAACACTGATTATATCAAACTGATTATATGACTAAGCTATTATATCGTAACCGAAAAAGTTTTTTTTTTTTTGTTACTAAGGGTCAAATTCTTTGCGAACTATATTTTGGAATCGATCCCTCGTCGCTCCGGGGCGTCAGTTGCTGTTATATGACACGGAATATCTACGCCGCTGAGGTTTGGATGTGATGTGAGGTGCGAGCGACCGCTGCTGGGAGAGTACATAGCTCACTTTCGGATTTATTTTATTTTTATTCCACTAAAGTTGTAAAGCATGAGCGATAAAAAAAACACTGTCTTGTCAAGTTTAACAGCCATAATAAGCCGATTGCATAAGCTGCTTTGCTTCACGAAAATAAAGTAACATTGGCGGTAAAGGAATTTTACCGACTCCGCTGCGTTGTCGTGACACCATAGCTGTACGGAGGTTTGCTGCTCATACACAGGGCCCATGAGGCGGGGTGGGGGCAGGGGGGTGGCCATGTCGCATGTAGATTTTAAGAAAAGGTCCATGGGGGGCAGCCATGTCGCATGTCGATTATAAGACAGCCCCAATGTCGCGTTGTCGATTTAAAAATCGTCGTGTCGAAAAAGGCCCTCCGGGGCCCGATGCAAGACGTCACATACAAAGAACTCATCGTAATCCCTGAGCCCTAATCCCTGAGCCCTAATCTCTGACCCCAAATCCGCAATCCCTGACCCCTAATCCCCAGTCCTCAATCACCAGTCCCCAATCTCTAATCCCTAATCCTCAATGGCTGACCCTAAACCCCTAATCCCTAATCCTCAATGGCCAACCCTAAACCCCTAATCCCTGACTCTAACAATAATCTGAGGAGTGGAGCGGCGACGAGGGACACATAAGACCCGGAGGACACATAAGGTTTATCCCCAATGTCTGGATGCACTTGTGTATCAGAAATTTATTTCTTGATATCAATAATTGATTTTCTAATATCAATAGTTCAATTTTTGACCAAACATTTATCTATCAAAAATTGTATGCTTGATATCCAGAATTAATTAATTCTTCACCTTGCTTACGTGTCACTCCCGGCGTTGACTATATTAAAATAGTAATTATTAGAGTAAAACCACTTTGACGGGCCGATTAGCGAGCCTCGTAACGCAAATGATGTTAAATATACGCGTGATCTCGTAAAGCCGTGTATTAAAACTATCAGATATAGCATTTATATCTTGTATTAATAAAGACATTAGTGGAGGGGACAAAGGAAAACAGCACCTCATTCTATACTCTAACGCTATGTCTTGATAATTAATACTTATTTGTCGTAAATTGTCCATGAAAAACATACATAGCTGGGTGAACGAGATTTAATACAGCTGCGGAGCCAGGGACGTAAAGCTGTTATGTTTAATCGAAATGATGGGAAGGGGGCTTGGGAGGTGGGGGGGGTGGGGGGGGGAGTGGGGCGTTGTGTGACCATGGACAAGCCCCGTGGAAAGTACTTCAGGCATAGCTTCGCTTGTGTTGATGGCGAGGGCGTCGTATGCCTTTATTTGACCAACTGACGACGACTTTAACGATTTAGCCGAGTGCGTCATTACTAAAATGGATGATGTTTCTTTCCTTCTTTAGGTGATCATTAACCTAAATCGTTAGCTTCATAAATTAACCCAATTAACCCCATATTTCATGGATACCTCTCTCTCGCGCGCCACGAGCGAGCCAATCACAACCGCGGATTTTATGAGCGAGCCAATCAAAGCCGCGGATATCCCGGGCGAGCCAATCACAACCGCGGCCTTCACGAGCGAACCGATGGCATGCGAAGGAATCAGTCAATGAACGTTTTCTGAAGTGTTATATGTACCAAAAACACTCACTGGGCTCAGCACCTAATTGCATGATTAATTTTCCCCTTGACGTTCGTATTTTACCACCTCTGAAGGTGGACGTGAAGAAGTCAACAAGGACACACGGTAAACCCATTGTTGTTGTGGCTCACAGGGGGAGCCCCCCGGGGTAGCCCGTGGCTACGTGGGCCTCGACATGTACGCCGCCATGTCGGTGACTAGTCGGTGAGAGACCTCGGTTGTACTGGGTCCGCACCAACAGGCCCAGATACGGGGATGGTGTGGGTGGGGTGGGGAGGCGGTGTCGGCGGGTGGGTGGAAGGGTGGCAGAATGAAACAGGGTCCGTGTGGTTGCTGACAGGAAGGACAGAGAGAAGAAGGGGGGGGGAGGGGACCACAGATCTGGCGGTTACTGTGGCTTAGACTGTGCATGCAATTAAATCGCCCAGTATGACTGGACAAGAAAAAAGAGACAAAGCATGATTGTAAAATGTGGTTGTTTGTGAATAATGTGAGACATCCGCTGGGTTGGGGTAATATCAATTGATTGGTAGGCTGGCAACGAAAACACCTTTCGGACACCACATCAACAATAAACGGTCATCACCCCGTATCTAATACATTGCTGGGTTTGGGGGGTTCTACGGTAAAGCCCCCCCCCCCGTTTTCACCGCCAAATTTTGCTCGGTCGGGGTATTTTTTTGCGGCAACCCGCTCTATGAACGCACATTTTCGGAGCCCCCCCCCCCTTCCCCCCCCCCCCCCCGGTCGCAAGTTTTTTTTAAGATATCCGCTCTATAGGGGTATCTTTTTCATCGCGAATATCCGCTCTCTCAGGCATCAATTGAGACACCCGCGGAACCCCCCCCCCCCCCACACGATTTGTATAATAATGTCCCTCTACCCGGGCATCAACCACACTTCGCACTCCATAACACTCACAGCAACCACCTCCAAGTGCCCTCGGCCAAGCCTGAAAGTTGTTCACACAACAATCTTAAAAAAACATTTATTGTTTCAATACATAGCGGATGAATGTATATATACTAAACCAAAATGTATTTGACAAACGTTGGAATATATGACCGATTCCTATGGTGGGCCACACCATCATTTATTCTCTAATTCTTGATATTAACAATTCAATTCTTGATATTGTAGAATGTCTTGTAATTGGTTTTTATATGTGTTATGGCAATCATATAGCAGTGGTCGCGGTAGGTGTCTGGCATGTATCAATATCTCGGGGCCCGGCTGTAGGTCAAGTGGCCGCTAGTAACAAGTCAGCGACACAAGGAGGGGGTGGTGCGATGTTTGGGGTGGTCAAGTAGTGGGTGATGCGATGTTTGGGGTGGTCAAGGAGGGGGTGGTGCGATGTTTGGGGTGGTCCAGTAGTGGGTGGTGCGATGTTTGGGGTGGTCAAGGAGGGGGTGATGCGATGTTTGGGTTGGTTAAGGAGGGGGTTGTGCGATGTTTTGGGGTGGTCAAGTAGTGGGTGGTGCGATGTTTGGGGTTGTCAAGGAGGGGGTGGTGCGATGTTTGGGTTGGTCAAGGAGGGGGTGGTGCGATGTTTTGGGGTGGTCAAGTAGTGGGTGGTGCGATGTTTGGGGTTGTCAAGGAGGGGGTGGTGCGATGTTTGGGTTGGTCAAGGAGGGGGTGGTGCGATGTTTGGGGTTGTCAAGGAGGGGGTGGTGCGATGTTTGGGGTGGTCCAGTAGTGGGTGGTGCGATGTTTGGGGTGGTCAAGTAGTGGGTGGTGCGATGTTTGGGGCGGTCAAGGAGGGGTGGTGCGATGTTTGGGGCGGTCAAGTAGTGGGTGGTGCGATGTTTAGGGGGGTGAAGTAGGGGGTGGTGCGATGTTTACGGGGGTGAAGTAGGGGGTGGTGCGATGTTTGGGGTTGTCCAGTAGTGGATGGTGCGATGTTTGGGGTTGTCAAGGAGGGGGTGGTGCGATGTTTGGGGTGGTCCAGTAGGGGGTGGTGCGATGTTTGTGCTGGTTAAGTCGGGGGTGGTGCGAGGTTTGGGGTGGTTATGTAGTGTGTGGTAAGGGGTCTGGGGTACCGAGGCAGCCGGAACTATTATAGCGGGCAATAACGGATGCAGGAGGAGGTATATAAAGGCGAGGAATTGGGGGAAAAGGAAGTTGGTTAGTGGATGGCAGTTGGTTAAGGATCATCTTGGTTAACACGCACTTATGTTAATTATGGAGGCATGCAGCCAACATGTTATTTTTTCTACATGTATATATTTTGAGCCCAGTGAGGCCCAGGTTTTACATACTCTTATTTGTTTGACCTTTTGTGACCCGTTTAAAGTTATGATATCTCTGCCCTGTTTCCAAATCCTGATCCTGCCAATAGAAAATAGTACCAACATGACCACCAGGCCCAGTCGCTATCATGACAGTATCCTAGTCATGCAACGTTGTAGTTTTGAGTTTTGTTTTGTTGTATGTGTTTCGTTACTTTACGTTTATCTGCTCGAACCTGACCAGTTCCTTAGCCGAGGCGCACGTCTGGCTCCAGGCGATTTCGAGCATTTCTTTTTTTTGCGATCATGAGTATTATGTGGTACAGCACACTTATTTTCAATTTTCACTACATAAGTGATAGCGAACTTTGAGGTAGTATATCTAAACCAGAGGATTAGAAAATACAAGTTCGGCCATGCGCACTCTGGAATGAGACTTTTGGTATATTTGTATGCGAGGATGACCCTTATTTTAAGTGGCGATGTAGAAAGTAACCCCGGACCATGTGTACCAGAGCGCGATTTAACTTCCGTGTCGACCCCAGTCTCAGTATGTCATGCTAATGTTAACGGGTTACATGAAGACGAATTGTTACATATCAAGTCCAACTTCTGTGGCACATTTGGTATAATAAGCGTATCCGAAACTCACTTACATAAGGAAAGTATGTTAAATCTTAACTTAACTGGTTATCAACGAGTCTATCGCAGAGATAGGGGAGTAAACAGTTGGGGCGGTGTTGCTATCTGGGTTGCAGACCATCTGTACGGGACACGCCGGACGGACTTGGAAGCTGAGGGCGTTGAGAGTATATGGCTAGAAATCAGAGCTGATAATAACAAGTTTTTGCTATGCTGTGTATATCGGCCACCAAGTTCCGACATATCGTTCTGGGAAAATTTGCAGATAAGCATAGATAATGCAAAAAGTACAAGCGTTGGTAACATAATAATAACAGGTGACTTAAATGCGGACGAAATCACTAACCCGAACCACCACGCTCATATGCAGGTGTTTGCCAACAATAACCATCTCACCATACATGTAAACGAGCCGACTCGAATAACTCAGACTAGTGAGTCTATTTTGGACCAGTTTATCAGTAGTACCCCGCGCCTGATTCGAAATGTACATGTGACCACTCCAGTAACTACCAGTGACCACTGTGTAATCACGTGTGACTTGGACTTTAGTACAGTCAAGAGAAAGGCTTACAAACGTAGAGTCTGGTATTATGACAAAGCAGATTATAAGTCATTTCGAATTCGCTTATCTAAATATAACTGGGACCAATGTTTTTCTTCCTCAAATGCAGATGATGCATGTAATTTATGGTCTAATGAATTCCTGGCAATTTGCAGAGAATGTATACCTAACAAGATTGTCACTATACGCCCCAACGACAAAGCCTTCTATGGTAAGAATTTAAGAAACATGAAGAGAAGGCTAGATAGGTGTCATAAAAAAGCTAAAAATTCCAACATTTCAGACGACTGGTCTGTATATCGTAATCTTCGTAACAAATATACTTCTGAAGTACGTAAAGCAAAACAAACATATGAGGAAACTTTAGAAAGTTCGTTGCATCAATCCAGTTCCATTTCTCCCAAGAAGTGGTGGTCAATCTCAAAGGCATTATTAGGTTTGCGAGAAGCACATTCGTACCCGGCACTCGCTCACGGTGATATAAGTGAATCCTCGAGTGCTGCCAAAGCCCAACTTTTTAATAATTTCTTTGTCGCTCAATCAACACTCGAGAACGTCTCAACGGACATGCCAGATGCAGATCTTCATGGTAATTATCCAGGCCTCACTGATATCACTGTAGCAGAAGGCGATGTTGGCGACTTACTAAAATGTATTGATACAAACAAAGCGTGTGGTTTTGATGGCATCAGTCCCAAGATGCTGAAGGAAGCTGGCTCAAGCATAAGCAAGCCACTTGCCAGGCTGTTCAATCTGTCATTAGCATCTTGTTCAGTGCCCAAACAGTGGAAGAGGGGCAACGTGATCCCTATTCATAAAAAAGGTAGCCGTAATCATGTGGAAAACTACAGGCCTGTCTCCCTTCTTAGCTGTGTTGGGAAATTGTTCGAGAGAGTAATATTCAAGTATATGTTTAATTACCTCCGGAATCACAGTATCTTATCGCAATTCCAGTCTGGTTTCATTCCTGGAGACAGCACGATAAATCAACTTGTTAATATCTACCACTTACTGTGTGAGGCACTTGATAAGAAAAAAGATGTTCGTATAGTTTTCTGTGACATTTCAAAAGCATTCGACCGTGTATGGCACGCTGGGTTAATTACTAAATTAAAAAATATTGGTATAAGAGACAAGCTCTTATCTTGGTTTAAGGATTACCTGTCTGACAGATACCAGAGAGTAACTATCGACGGGGCCACGTCAGATTGGGGTCAGGTCAACGCTGGGGTACCTCAAGGTTCGGTTCTTGGACCCCTCCTGTTTTTAATCTACATCAATGACATAACGGACGGTATCGAGTCCAACATAAGATTGTTCGCGGATGACACAACTTTATTTGTCATCGTAGATAAAATGGAAGATACAACACCCATGTTACAACGCGATCTGGAGAAAATGGAGAACTGGGCTTCCAAATGGTTCGTTAAATTTAATGCGTCTAAGACCAAATCTATGGAAATATCAAACAAAGATTGTCCAACGATGCCTGATCTTACTATGGGCAATGGTAAAATTGAATCCGTTAAGGAATGTAAACATCTCGGTGTTACCTTGAACTCAAGATTAACCTGGTCGTCTCACATTAGTGAAATGTATCTCAAGGCAAGCAGACGTGTTGATTTACTAGCTCGTTTGAGTCATCGCCTGTCTCGAAAGACTCTAGACATTATGTATAAATCATTTATTAGACCAACCTTAGAATACGGGAGTGTTATATGGGACGGATGTACTCAATATGAAAGCGACAAACTTGAGTCGGTACAGTTAAGGGCTGGTCGTTTGGTAAGCGGCGCTATTAAGTACACGAGCCATATCAAGATCTATAACGAGTTGGGGTGGGAGTCGCTTGCCAAAAGGAGGGAACGAGCCAAACTGATGTTATTTCACAAAATGTTTTACAACAAGGCCCCGCCCTATCTGTGTAACCTACTACCACCATCTGTTAACACCAGAACTGTGTACCAACTACGAAATGCCCATGCGCTCAATATGACATCGATTCAAACAAGGTTAAATGTAATGTATAAATCTTTTCTACCCAGCACAGTAAGACTGTGGAATGAGCTACCTGCCGATACCAGACAATTAAGCGACATATATGCCTTCAAACGAGCTATAACGCCCCAAAATCAGACAAGGCTGACCAAACTCTATGCAATGGGTTCGCGCTCTATTAATATAATACATGCTCGCATAAGGATGAATTGCAGCTTGTTAAAATCGCATCTATATGATATGCATATAATTGATAGCCCCTTGTGTTCATGTGGAGAAGCTCTGGAAGATGCAGTTCACTATTTTTTCTCTTGTAAGCATTACAGTAACATTCGGGATACCCTCATGCGGCAAATAAGATTATCGGCTCCAGTGTCTATCGGGACTATTTTAAACGGTAATCCTGACTTTCCGTTTGATGCAAACGCTGACATTTGTGTCGCGGTCCACGAGTTTATAGCCAAGAGTAAACGTTTTGATATCTAATCATATTATATAAAATTAATAACATGGCTGTATATCGGACTGACCCTGTGTGTAATCATTTAGTTACTTTACCTTTTGTTCACAACTACTGATACCCTGGTTTAGATAACCTAGTTTATCGTTCTACAATTTATACTACACGAGTTTTGACATTTCTATATTCTCAACAGTTGTGTGACTACGTACCTCAGCAAGAGGAATTTGTATAGGCTTTGCCTGATTTCCAATTGCTTAATAAAAATATGTTTAAACCAAGGATCATCTTGGTTAGTGGATAGCAGTTGGCTATGGATCATCTTGGTTAGTGGATGGCAGTTGGTTAGTGGATGGCAGTTGGTTAAGGATCATCCCTGGTTAGTGGATGGCAGTTGGTTAGTGGATGGCAGTTGGTTAGTGGATGGCAGTTGGTTAGAGATCGTCTTGGTTAGTGGATAGCAATTGGTTAGGGATAATCTTGGTTAGTTCGATGGCAGTTGGTTAGTGGATGGCAGTTGGTTAGAGATCATCTTGGTTAGTGGATAGCAGTTGGTTAGGGATCATCTTGGTTAGTGGATGGCAGTTGGTTAGTGGATGGCAGTTGGTTAGGGATCATCTTGGTTAGTGGATGGCAGTTTGTTAGTGGATGGCAGTTGGTTCGAGATCATCTTGGTTAGTGGATAGCAGTTGGTTAGAGATCATCTTGGTTAGTGGATAGCAGTTTTTTAGGGATCATCTTGTTTAGTGGATGGCAGTTGGTTAGGGATCATCTTGTTTAGTGGATGGCAGTTGGTTAAGGATCATCTTGGTTAGTGGATGACAGTTGGTTAGGGATCATCTTGTTTAGTGGATGGCAGTTGGTTAAGGATCATCTTGGTTAGTGGATGGCAGTTGGTTAAGGATCATCTTGGTTAGTGGATGGCAGTTGGTTAAGGATCATCTTGGTTAGTGGATGGCAGTTGGTTAGGGATCATCTTGTTTAGTGGATGGCAGTTGGTTAGGGATCATCTTGTTTAGTGGATGGCAGTTGGTTAGGGATCATCTTGGTTAGTGGATGGCAGCTGGTTAGGGATCATCTTGGTTAGTGGATGGCAGCTGGTTCAGGATCATCTTGGTTAGTGGATGGCAGTTGGTTAGGGATCATCTTGGTTTGTGGACGGCAGTTGGTTAGGGATCATCTTGGTTAGTGGATGGCAGTTGGTTAGGGATCATCTTGGTTAGTGAATGGCAGTTGGTTAGGAATCATCTTGGTTAGTGGATGGCAGTTGGTTAGGGATCATCTTGGGTAGTGGATGGCAGTTGGTTAGGGATTATCTTGGTTAGTGGATTGCAGTTGGTTAAGGATCATCTTAGTTAGTGGATGGCAGTTGGTTAGGGATCATCTTGGTTAGTGGATGGCAGTTGGTTAGAGATCATCTTGGTTAGTGGATGGCAGTTGGTTAGGGATCATCTTGGTTAGTGGATTGCAGTTGGTTAAGGATCATCTTGGGTAGTGGATGGCAGTTGGTTAGGGATCATCTTGGTTAGTGAATTGCAGTTGGTTAGGGATCATCTTGGTTAGTGGATTGCAGTTGGTTAAGGATCATCTTGGGTAGTGGATGGCAGTTGGTTAGGGATCATCTTGGTTAGTGGATGGCAGTTGGTTAGGAATCATCTTGGTTAGTGATCTGCAGTTGGTTAGGGATCATCTTGGTTAGTGGATGGCAGTTGGTTAGGGATCATCTTGGTTAGTGGATGGCAGTTGGTTAGGGATCATCTTCGTTAGTGAATTGCAGTTGGTTAGGGATCATCTTGGTCAGTGGATGGCAGTTGGTTAGGGATCATCTTGGATAGTGGATGGCAGTTGGTTAGTGAATGGCAGTTGGTTAGGGATCATCTTGGTTAGTGGATGGCAGTTGGTTAGGGATCATCTTGGTTAGTAAATGGCAGTTGGTTAGGAATCACCTTGGTTAGTGGATGACAGTTGGTTAGGGATCATCTTGGTTAGTGGATGGCAGTTTGTTAGGGATGATGGCAGTTGGTTAGGGATCATCTTGGTCAGTGGATGGCAGTTGGTTAGGGATCATCTTGGTTAGTCGATGGCAGTTGGTTAAGGATCATCTTGGTTAGTGGATTGCAGTTGGTTAGGGATCATCTTGGTTAGTGGATGGCAGTTGGTTACGGATCATCTTGGTTAGTGGATGGCAGTTGGTTAGGGATCATCTTGGTTAGTGGATGGCAGTTGGTTAGTGATCATCTTGTTTAGTGGATGGCAGTTGGTTAGGGATCATCTTGGTTAGTGGATGGCAGTTGGTTAGGAATCATCTTGGTTAGTGGATGGCAGTTGGTTAGGAATCATCTTGGTTAGTGGATGGCAGTTGGTTAGGGATCATCTTGGGTAGTGGATGGCAGTTGGTTAGGAATCATCTTGGTTAGTGGATTGCAGTTGGTTAGGGATCATCTTGGTCAGTGGATGGCAGTTGGTTAGTGATCATCTTGTTTAGTGGATGGCAGTTGGTTAGGGATCATCTTGGTTAGTGGATGGCAGTTGGTTAGGAATCATCTTGGTTAGTGGATGGCAGTTGGTTAGGGATCATCTTGGGTAGTGGATGGCAGTTGGTTAGGGATCATCTTGGTTAGTGGATGGCAGTTGGTTAGGGATCATCTCGGTTAGTGGATGGCAGTTGGTTAGGGATCATCTTGGTTAGTGGATAGCAGTTGGTTAGGGATCATCTTGGTTAGTGGATGGTAGTTGGTTAGGGATCATCTTGGTCAGTGGATGGCAGTTGGTTAGGGATCATCTTGGGTAGTGGATGGCAGTTGGTTAGGAATCATCTTGGTCAGTGGATGGCAGTTGGTTAGGAATCATCTTTGTTAGTGGATGGCAGTTGGTTAGGAATCATCTTGTTTAGTGGATGGCAGTTGGTTAGGGATCATCTTGGTTAGTGGATGGCAGTTGGTTAGGGATCATCTTGGTCAGTGGATGGCAGTTGGTTAGGGATCATCTTGGGTAGTGGATGGCAGTTGGTTAGGGATCATCTTGGTTAGTGGATGGTAGTTGGTTAGGGATCATCTTGGTTAGTGAATGGCAGTTGGTTAGGGATCATCTTGGTTAGTGGATGGCAGTTGGTTAGGGATCATCTTGGTTAGTGGATGGTAGTTGGTTAGGGATCATCTTGGTCAGTGGATGGCAGTTGGTTAGGGATCATCTTGGGTAGTGGATGGCAGTTGGTTAGGAATCATCTTGGTTAGTGGATGGCAGTTGGTTAGGAATCATCTTGGTTAGTGGATGGCAGTTGGTTAGGAATCATCTTGTTTAGTGGATGGCAGTTGGTTAGGGATCATCTTGGTTAGTGGATGGCAGTTGGTTAGGGATCATCTTGGTCAGTGGATCGCAGTTGGTTAGGGATCATCTTGGGTAGTGGATGGCAGTTGGTTAGGGATCATCTTGGTTAGTGGATGGCAGTTGGTTAGGGATCATCTTGGTTAGTGGATGG
The DNA here is from genome assembly GCA_964019135.1 of Arenicola marina. NCBI lineage: Eukaryota > Metazoa > Annelida > Polychaeta > Arenicolidae > Arenicola > Arenicola marina. The sequence goes on along the minus strand of OZ025252.1, from coordinate 3,434,140 downwards.
TAGTTGGTTAGGGATCATCTTGGTTAGTGGATGGCAGTTGGTTAGGGACCATCTTCGTTAGTGGATGGCAGTTGGTTAGGGATCATCTTGGTTAGTGGATGGCAGTTGGTTAGGAATCATCTTGGTTAGTGGATGGCAGTTGGTTAGGGATCATCTTGGTTAGTGGATGGCAGTTGGTTAGGGATCATCTTGGTTAGTGGATGGTACTTGGTTAGGGATCATCTTGGTTAGTGGATGGCAGTTGGTTAGGGATCATCTTGGTTAGTGGATGGCAGTTGGTTAGTGAATGGCAGTTGGTTAGGGATCATCTTGGTTAGTGGATGGCAGTTGGTTAGAGGATGACAGTTGGTTAGGGATCATCTTGGTTAGTGGATGGCAGTTGGTTAAGGATCATCTTGGTTAGTGGATGGCAGTTGGTTAGGGATCATCTTGGTTAGTGGATGGCAGTTGGTTAGGGATCATCTTGGTCAGTGGATGGCAGTTGGTTAGGGATCATCTTGGTTAGTGGATGGCAGTTGGTTAGGGATCATCTTGGTTAGTGGATGGCAGTTGGTTAGGGATCATCTTGGTTAGTGGATGGCAGTTGGTTAGGGATCATCTTGGTTAGTGGATGGCAGTTGGTTAGGGATCATCTTGGGTAGTGAATTGCAGTTGGTTAGGGATCATCTTGGTCAGTGGATGGCAGTTGGTTAGGGATCATCTTGGTTAGTGGATGGCAGTTGGTTAGTGAATGGCAGTTGGTTAGGGATCATCTTGGTTAGTGGATGGCAGTTGGTTAGGGATCATCTTGGTCAGTGAATTGCAGTTGGTTAGGGATCATCTTGGTCAGTGGATGGCAGTTGGTTAGGGATCATCTTGGTTAGTGGATGGCAGTTGGTTAGTGAATGGCAGTTGGTTAGGGATCATCTTGGTTAGTGGATGGCAGTTGGTTAGGGATCATCTTGGTTAGTGGATGGCAGTTGGTTAGGAATCACCTTGGTTAGTGGATGACAGTTGGTTAGGGATCATCTTGGTTAGTGGATGGCAGTTTGTTAGGGATGATGGCAGTTGGTTAGGGATCATCTTGGTTAGTGGGTGGCAGTTGGTTAGTGGATAGTAGTTGGTTAGGGATCATCTTGGTTAGTGAATTGCAGTTGGTTAGGGATCATCTTGGTCAGTGGATGGCAGTTGGTTAGGGATCATCTTGGTTAGTGGATGGCAGTTGGTTAGTGAATGGCAGTTGGTTAGGGATCATCTTGGTTAGTGGATGGCAGTTGGTTAGGGATCATCTTGGTTAGTGGATGGCAGTTGGTTAGGGATCATCTTGGTTAGTGGATGGCAGTTGGTTAGGGATCATCTTGGTTAGTGGATGGCAGTTTGTTAGGGATGATGGCAGTTGGTTAGGGATCATCTTGGTTAGTGGGTGGCAGTTGGTTAGGGATCATCTTGGTTAGTGGATGGCAGTTGGTTAGGGATCATCTTGGTTAGTGGATGGCAGTTGGTTAGGGATCATCTTGGTTAGTGGATGGCAGTTGGTTAGGAATCACCTTGGTTAGTGGATGACAGTTGGTTAGGGATCATCTTGGTTAGTGGATGGCAGTTTGTTAGGGATGATGGCAGTTGGTTAGGGATCATCTTGGTTAGTGGGTGGCAGTTGGTTAGTGGATAGTAGTTGGTTAGGGATCATCTTGGTTAGTGGGTGGCAGTTGGTTAGTGGATGGCAGTTGGTTAGGGATCATCTTGGTTAGTGAATTGCAGTTGGTTAGGGATCATCTTGGTCAGTGAATGGCAGTTGGTTAGGGATCATCTTGGTTAGTGGATGGCAGTTGGTTAGGGATCATCTTGGTTAGTGGATGGCAGTTGGTTAGTGGATGGCAGTTGGTTAGGGATCATCTTGGTTAGTGGATGGCAGTTGGTTAGGGATCATCTTGGTTAGTGGATGGCAGTTGGTTAGGGATCATCTTGGTTAGTGGATGGCAGTTGGTTAGGGATCATCTTGGTTAGTGGATGGCAGTTGGTTAGGGATCATCTTGGTTAGTGGATGGCAGTTGGTTAGGGATCATCTTGGTCAGTGAATGGCAGTTGGTTAGGGATCATCTTGGTTAGTGGATGGCAGTTGGTTAGGGATCATCTTGGTTAGTGGATGGCAGTTGGTTAGTGGATGGCAGTTGGTTAGGGATCATCTTGGTTAGTGGATGGCAGTTGGTTAGGGATCATCTTGGTTAGTGGATGGCAGTTGGTTAGGGATCATCTTGGTTAGTGGATGGTAGTTGGTTAGGGATCATCTTGGTCAGTGGATGGCAGTTGGTTAGGGATCATCTTGGGTAGTGGATGGCAGTTGGTTAGGAATAATCTTGGTTAGTGGATGGCAGTTGGTTAGGAATCATCTTGGTTAGTGGATGGCAGTTGGTTAGGAATCATCTTGTTTAGTGGATGGCAGTTGGTTAGGGATCATCTTGGTTAGTGGATGGCAGTTGGTTAGGGATCATCTTGGTCAGTGGATGGCAGTTGGTTAGGGATCATCTTGGGTAGTGGATGGCAGTTGGTTAGGGATCATCTTGGTTAGTGGATGGCAGTTGGTTAGGGATCATCTTGGTTAGTGGATGGCAGTTGGTTAGGGATCATCTTGGTTTGTGGATGGCAGTTGGTTAGGAATCATCTTGGTTAGTGGATGGCAGTTGGTTAGGGATCATCTTGGGTAGTGGATGGCAGTTGGTTAGGGATCATCTTGGTTAGTGGATGGCAGTTGGTTAGGGATCATCTTGGTTAGTGGATGGCAGTTGGTTAGGGATCATCTTGGTTAGTGGATGGCAGTTGGTTAGGGATCATCTTGGTTTGTGGATGGCAGTTGGTTAGGAATCATCTTGGTTAGTGGATGGCAGTTGGTTAGGGATCATCTTGGGTAGTGGATGGCAGTTGGTTAGGGATCATCTTGGTTAGTGGATGGCAGTTGGTTAGGGATCATCTTGGTTTGTGGATGGCAGTTGGTTAGGAATCATCTTGGTTAGTGGATGGCAGTTGGTTAGGGATCATCTTGGTCAGTGGATGGCAGTTGGTTAGGGATCATCTTGGTTAGTGGATGGCAGTTGGTTAGGGATCATCTTGGTCAGTGGATGGCAGTTGGTTAGGGATCATCTTGGGTAGTGGATGGCAGTTGGTTAGGGATCATCTTGGTTAGTGGATGGCAGTTGGTTAGGAATCATCTTGGTTAGTGGATGGCAGTTGGTTAGGGATTATCTTGGTTAGTGGATGGCAGTTGGTTAGGGATCATCTTGGTTAGTGGATGGCAGTTGGTTAGGGATCATCTTGGTTAGTGGATGGCAGTTGGTTAGTGGATGGCAGTTGGTTAGGGATCATCTTGGTTAGTGGATGGCAGTTGGTTAGGGATCATCTTGGTTAGTGGATGGTAGTTGGTTAGGGATCATCTTGGTTAGTGGATGGCAGTTGGTTAGTGGATGGCGGTTGGTTAGTGGATAGCAGTTGGTTAGTGGATGGCAGTTGGTTAGGGATCATCTTGGTTAGTGGATGGCAGTTGGTTAGGGATCATCTTGGTTAGTGGATGGCAGTTGGTTAGGGATCATCTTGGTTAGTGGATGGCAGTTGGTTAGGGATCATCTTGGTTAGTGGATGGCAGTTGGTTAGGGATCATCTTGGGTAGTGGATGGCAGTTGGTTAGGGATCATCTTGGTTAGTGGATGGCAAGTGGTTAGGGATCATCTTGGTCAGTGGATGGCAGTTGGTTAGGGATCATCTTGGGTAGTGGATGGCAGTTGGTTAGTGGATGGCAGTTGGTTAGGGATCATCTTGGGTAGTGGATGGCAGTTGGTTAGGGATCATCTTGGTTAGTGGATGGCAAGTGGTTAGGGATCATCTTGGTCAGTGGATGGCAGTTGGTTAGGGATCATCTTGGTCAGTGGATGGCAGTTGGTTAGGGATCATCTTGGGTAGTGGATGGCAGTTGGTTAGTGGATGGCAGTTGGTTAGTGGATGGCAAGTGGTTAGGGATCATCTTGGTTAGTGGATGGCAGTTGGTTAGGGATCATCTTGGTTAGTGGATGGCAGTTGGTTAGGGATCATCTTGGTTAGTGGATGGCAGTTGGTTAGTGGATGGCAGTTGGTTAGCGGATAGCAGTTGGTTAGTGGATGGCAGTTGGTTAGGGATCATCTTGGTTAGTGGATGGCAGTTGGTTAGGGATCATCTTGGTCAGTGGATGGCAGTTGGTTAGGGATCATCTTGGTTAGTGATCTGCAGTTGGTTAGGGATCATCTTGGTTAGTGGATGGCAGTTGGTTAGTGGATGGCAGTTGGTTAGGGATCATCTTGGTTAGTGGATGGCAGTTGGTTAGGGATCATCTTGGTTAGTGATCTGCAGTTGGTTAGGGATCATCTTGGGTAGTGGATGGCAGTTGGTTAGGGATCATCTTGGTTAGTGGATGGCAGTTGGTTAGGGATCATCTTGGGTAGTGGATGGCAGTTGGTTAGGGATCATCTTGGTTAGTGGATGGCAGTTGGTTAGTGGATGGCAGTTGGTTAGTGGATAGCAGTTGGTTAGTGGATGGCAGTTGGTTAGGGATCATCTTGGTTAGTGGATGGCAGTTGGTTAGTGATCATCTTGGTTAGTGGATGGCAGTTGGTTAGGGATCATCTTGGTTAGTGGATGGCAGTTGGTTAGGGATCATCTTGGTTAGTGGATGGCAGTTGGTTAGTGATCATCTTGGTTAGTGGATGGCAGTTGGTTAGGGATCATCTTGGTTAGTGGATGGCAGTTGGTTAGGGATCATCTTGGTTAGTGGATGGCAGTTGGTTAGTGATCATCTTGGTTAGTGGATGGCAGTTGGTTAGGGATCATCTTGGTTAGTGGATGGCAAGTGGTTAGGGATCATCTTGGTTAGTGGATGGCAGTTGGTTAGTGATCATCTTGGTTAGTGGATGGCAAGTGGTTAGGGATCATCTTGGTTCGTGGATGGCAGTTGGTTAGGGATCATCTTGGTTAGTGGATGGCAGTTGGTTAGGGATCATCTTGGTTAGTGGGTGGCAGTTGGTTAGGGATCATCTTGGTTAGTGGATGGCAAGTGGTTAGGGATCATCTTGGTTAGTGGATGGCAGTTGGTTAGGAATCATCTTGGTTAGTGGATGGCAGTTGGTTAGGGATCATCTTGGTTAGTGGATGGCAGTTGGTTAGTGGATGGTAGTTGGTTAGAGATCATCTTGGTTAGTGGATGGCAGTTGGTTAGTGATCATCTTGGTTAGTGGATTGCAGTTGGTTAGGGATCATCTTGGTTAGTGGATGGCAGTTAGTTAGGGATCATCTTGGTTAGTGGATGGCAGTTGGTTAGGGATCATCTTGGTTAGTGGATGGCAGTTGGTTAGGGATCATCTTGGTTAGTGGATGGCAGTTGGTTAGGGATCATCTTGGTTAGTGGATTGCAGTTGGTTAGGGATCATCTTGGTTAGTGGATGGCAGTTGGTTAGGGATCATCTTGGTCAGTGGATGGCAGTTGGTTAGTGGATGGCAGTTGGTTAGGGGTCATCTTGGTTAGTGGATGGCAGTTGGTTAGGGATCATCTTGGTTAGTGGATGGCAGTTGGTTAGGGATCATCTTGGTTAGTGGATGGCAGTTGGTTAGGGATCATCTTGGTTAGTGGATGGCAGTTAGTTAGGGATCATCTTGGTTAGTGGATGGCAGTTGGTTAGGGATCATCTTGGTTAGTGGATGGCAGTTGGTTAGGGATCATCTTGGTTAGTGGATGGCAGTTGGTTAGGGATCATCTTGGTTAGTGGATGGCAGTTAGTTAGGGATCATCTTGGTTAGTGGATGGCAAGTGGTTAGGGATCATCTTGGTTAGTGGATGGCAAGTGGTTAGGGATCATCTTGGTTAGTGGATGGCAGTTGGTTAGGGATCATCTTGGTTAGTGGATGGCAGTTGGTTAGGGATCATCTTGGTTAGTGGATGGCAGTTAGTTAGGGATCATCTTGGTTAGTGGATTGCAGTTGGTTAGGGATCATCTTGGTTAGTGGATGGCAAGTGGTTAGTGATCATCTTGGTTAGTGGATGGCAAGTGGTTAGGGATCATCTTGGTTAGTGGATGGCAGATTATTTCTTAACTGAATTGTCTATCTCTAAATTGTCGGATCTGCATAATTACAACACAAGACACAAGGATGATCTGTTAGTTACATGTGTGAAGCATAAGTTTGCCGAACAATGTTTGAGATATCGCGTTGCCAGATGTATAAACCAAATGCCAGATATTATATTGAATAAGATTGAGACACATGTACTGGACGGATTTTCAAAATATATCAAAAATGTCTTAGTCGAGAGGTATTCTCTGGAGTGTCATTTAGTTAATTGTTGTATTTGTTAAAATGATTATGTTATTAGAGGTCCTCCCCTGTTTTATATATCTCTAGAAATGGGCTATGTGTAAATCTTTTATTTATTTCTCGCAAGATCCATACATTTATATACATATAAGTTCAATGTAACCCCATTTATGTTGTCCCATACCTGTTCTATTACGATTAAGCGATGATTTTTGTTTCACTTTTTTTTCTTTTTTTTTTTTTAAACAGTAAATTAAAAAAAGATATTTTGAAAGACATTCAATATGTGGAAAATGTTCGTAGGAACCGTTCTACCTATGAGCTCTACATAGCTATATGTGATATATACCAAGTTTACAGCGTATCGAATACCACAGCCACCCAAAGCTTCGGTTAAAGCGCTTGATACCACAGCTACCGAAACCAAAGTTTAATGTGTCCGATACGACAGCCACCGAAACCAAAGGTTACAGCGCCCAATACCACAGCCACCGAAACCAAAGGTTACATAGTCCCATAACACAGCCACCGAAACCAAAGGTTACAGCGCCCAATACCACAGCCACCGAAACCAAAAGTTACAGCGCCCAATACCACAGCTACCGAAACCAAAGGTTACAGGGCCCGATACCACAGCCACCGAAACCAAAGGTTACCGCGCCCGATACCACAGCCACCGAAACCAAAGGTTACCGCGCCCGATACAACAGCTACCGAAACCAAAGGTTACAGGGCCCGATACCACAGCCACCGAAACCAAAGGTTGCATCGCCCGATACCACAGCCACCGAAACCAAAGGTTACAGGGCCCGATACCACAGCCACCGAAACCAAAGGTTACAGGGCCCGATACCACAGCCACCGAAACCAAAGGTTACAGCGCCCAATACCACAGCTACCGAAACTAAAGGTTACAGGGCCCGATACCACAGCCACCGAAACCAAAGGTTGCATCGCCCGATACCACAGCCATCGAAACCAAAGGTTACCGCGCCCGATACCACAGCCACCGAAACCAAAGGTTACCGCGCCCGATACCACAGCCACTGAAACCAAAAGGTTACAGCGCCCAATACCACAGCTACCGAAACCAAAGGTTACAGGGCCCGATACCACAGCCACCGAAACCAAAGGTTACAGGGCCCGATACCACAGCCACCGAAACCAAAGGTTACAGGGCCCGATACCACAGCCACCGAAACCAAAGGTTACCGCGCCCGATACCACAGCCACCGAAACCAAAGGTTACCGCGCCCGATACCACAGCCACTGAAACCAAAGGTTACAGCGCCCAATACCACAGCTACCGAAACCAAAGGTTACAGAGCCCGATACCACAGCCACCGAAACCAAAGGTTACAGCGCCCAGTACCACAGCCACCGAAACCAAAGGTTGCATCGCCCGATACCACAGCCACCGAAACCATAGGTTACAGCGCCCAATACCACAGCTACCGAAAGCAAAGGTTACAGCGCCCAATACCACAGCCACCGAAACCAAAGGTTGCATCGCCCGATACCACAGCCACCGAAACCAAAGGTTACAGCGCCCAATACCACAGCTACCGAAACCAAAGGTTACAGGGCCCGATACCACAGCCACCGAAACCAAAGGTTGCATCGCCCGATACCACAGCTACCGAAACCAAAGGTTGCATCGCCCGATACCACAGCCACCGAAACCGAAGGTTACAGCGCCCAATACCACAGCTACCGAAACCAAAGGTTACAGGGCCCGATACCACAGCCACCGAAACCAAAGGTTGCATCGCCCGATACCACAGCTACCGAAACCAAAGGTTGCATCGCCCGATACCACAGCCACCGAAACCAAAGGTTACCGCGCCCGATACCACACCACCGAAACCAAAGGTTACCGCGCCCGATACCACACCACCGAAACCAAAGGTTACAGCGTTCGACACCACAGCCATTAAAGCCACACAACTTGGATGGTACCACAAATGGACCTCAGGCTGAACTTTTATCGGAGTCGTACGTGACCGGGTGAACAGATTTCCCAGCAAAACGTTGGGGAATTGGGAGTCTTAACAAGAACTATGTGCCGCCCGTCTGACTCTAATTGGTTATGACAGGGGAAGGAGAAAGATGTGGAAGCAATGGAGACAGGGAAAGCACTGCCCTAGCCGTAAGTGTGGCTACACGTACACTGTGCTGCACCACCGCCAGCCGAGAACCAAATATAGAGGCAGCTGGAAGACGAGCAGTTTGCGCCGTGGTGGCTGACGTGACCGTTGGCAGGACGTCGACAACGACCTCTGCCACAGCCACTGTCAGGTGGACGGCAAACAGTCGTCTGTCGTCAATAATGAAGCCAGTGCAGAAGGTTATTTGGCGCGTTGAAGTGCGACGAAGAACCTGGAAAAAGTGCCCTTCCATGAAAATCCCCCCTCGCAGGGGAGGAAATAACTACGGGTTCGGAGAATTACGAAACAACCAGAATGTCAGACGTTCCTATACGCCGCCTCAGGCCAATTTAGACCTCTTTCTTTTTGCATATTAAAGCAATTTCGCGAATTACTGAGGCAACCCAAGAGTGTCACTTTCCTGAACACAAAATGATCGCCGGGGGTCTTACTGCATGCACGTAGGCAGTTAATATCATGATTACCTGGAAGTTGCATCGAATTGAACACCGCTCGTTTGGGATATATATTTAGAAAATTGTCCGTGTTCAAATACTAATAGATGAAACCTGAGGGCTTCGACAAGACGGTGAGAACCACCAGATGAGAACCACCAGGTGAGAACCACCAGGTGAGAGGCTGTCATTGCGGGTTCATTCGGTCTTCCGTGGATATTGTTTAGGTGTTTAGGTTGTTTAGGGGACAATACACATCTTGTGAGTGAGTCTGTGAGGGCATAACTGAGCCCGCACCGTCCTCCTACCTACCCCCCCCCCCTCCCCCCACCGCCGGTACTTATTATGAGAATTTGCAATCTCAGTTGGTTAGGTGTCCTGGGGATTCTTTATAGAAAGAGTAGAAAGAGAAAATGCAATGTGTTAAAATGCAAAAAGAGGTGTGCTAAAATGCGAAACGCAATGTGTGAAATGCGAAACGCGATGTGTTAAATGCGAAACGCAATGTGTTAAATGCGAAACGCGATGTCTTAAAATGCGAAACGCGATGTGTTAAATGCGAAACGCGATGGGTTAAATGCGAAACGCGATGTGTTAAATGCGAAACGCGATGTCTTAAAATGCGAAACGCGATGTGTTAACATGTAGCAAAGAGGACCAAGCGGAAAGCTGCTTTAGTGGACAGTCACCGGGATCCTCATCTGGGCCGATGATGCCATGTCCAGGCAACACGGACCTCGGTCTGGGATTGAGAGCGACGCCAGTGCCCTATGGCCACCAGCAACCTACCTAACATGGCGTGCAGCCAGCAAAACGCCCGCCGAAAACACATCTGGGTACCAGGCTGGCGGCTGTGGCCGCTGTGGCCTTCCGGTCCCCTTCCTCCCCTTACCTCCCGCCCCCGCCCTCTCTTCCCCACTGCGTTTTAATTCAGCATTTCAACCTCCACTCCCAGCCCACGTGTCGTCAGATATCAGCGCCCCGACCCCCCCTACCCCCCCCCCACCCCCCACCACCCCCCACCTCCCTCCTGGCCACGCAGGCCAATTTCTGCCTGTCTGGAGACGTCTGTGTAGAGACGGGATCACGCATCCTTGGACACAGCGTTGACCATACATCCATAGATGTTCTTGGTCCCTTTTCAACGGTCTGTGTTTACGCTGCGACATTTTAAACGGGTGAGACCGCAGCCTGGCTGCGGCAGAGACTAAAGCCTGAAGAGCTACTGGGTCAGGGGTAATATCATGTTTCCAGGGTGGGGTGGCTGTTGCAACCGTGGGGTAGCTGTTGCCAAGGTGGGGTGGCTGCTGTTATCATGGTTGGGGTTTCTATGACAATGACGGAGTGACTGTTACCATGGTGAGATACGATAGAGGGATGGCTGTTGCCATGGTGGCGTTCCTGTTTCCATGGCGGTATTGGCTGTTTCCATGGTGGTGTTGGCTGTTGCCATGGTGGGGTAACTGTTGCCATGGCGGCGTTGGCTGCTGTCATGGTGGTGTTGGCTGTTACCATGGCGGTGTTGGCTGTTACCATGGCGTTGTTGGCTGTTGCCATGGTGGTGTTTGCTGTTGCCATGGTGGTGTTTGCTGTTGCCATGGTGGTGTTGGCTGTTGCCATGGTGGGGTAACTGTTGCCATGGCGGCGTTGGCTGCTGTCATGGTGGTGTTGGCTGTTACCATGGCGGTGTTGGCTGTTGCCATGGCGGTGTTGGCTGTTACCATGGCGTTGTTGGCTGTTGCCATGGTGGTGTTTGCTGTTGCCATGGTGGTGTTGGCTGTTGCCATGGCGATATTTTCTGTTGCCATAGTGGTGTTGGCTGTGACCATGGCGGTGTTGGCTGTTGCCATGGTGGTGTTGGCCGTTAACAAGGTGGTGTTGGCTGTTGCCATGGCGATGTTGGCCCGGCCATGGCGATATTGTCTGCTGCCACGGTGGAGTGCCTATTACCTGGGCGGTGTTGGCTATTGCCATGGTCGTGTTGGCTGTTGCCATGGTGGTGTAGGCTGTTACCAGGCCGGTGTTGGCTGTTACCAGGCCGGTGTTGGCTGTTACCAGGCCGGTGTTGGCTGTTGCCATGGTTGTATTGGATGTTGCCATGGCGCTGTTGGCTGTTGCCATGGGGGTGTTGGCTGTTACCAGGTCGATGTTGGCTGTTACCATGGTGGTGTTGGCTGTTAACAAGGTGGTGTTGGCTGTTGCCATGGCGATGTTGGCCCGGCCATGGCGATATTGTCTGCTGCCACGGTGGAGTGCCTATTACCTGGGCGGTGTTGGCTATTGCCATGGTCGTGTTGGCTGTTGCCATGGTGGTGTAGGCTGTTACCAGGCCGGTGTTGGCTGTTACCAGGCCGGTGTTGGCTGTTACCAGGCCGGTGTAGGCTGTTACCAGGCCGGTGTTGGCTGTTACCAGGCCGGTGTTGGCTGTTACCAGGCCGGTGTTGGCTGTTGCCATGGTGGAGCGCCATGCCGCGATGCCGGCGTTTGGCGTTGGCTCCATTAATATAGGTCGTGGTACACTGATCAATATGTTCTCTCTTCTGCTCGTCGTTTCCAATGTTTTCGGACCCGAGGTTGGGAAAGCGCAGCCGAGAGGGACGAAAAAAAAAAACGCCTCTTAATGCAAAGCCATGGAGGATGGCGCGTTGTCTATATCACGTAGACACTTCCTGGCTTGGCAGTGAGCCGCCCTGGCGTGGGCAACAGTGGTGGGGTGGGGCGGGCGGGAGGGGGGTGGGGCGTTTATGGCGGTGTCGAGCGGAGGAGGGGGGGGGTGGGCGGTGGTGGCTGTGCGCCCGTCCCCACGGCCATAGCGCATGCGTCAAATTATGCAAGGGCACGGCATGTACTCCGTGACTGTTGCTATTTAATGATAAAGGGTTGAAAATAGACATCCAATATCTATATATATATATATATATATATATATATATATATATATAAACGTAAACGTAACATTGAAATGCTTTGATGATTTTGATTTTGCGACGGCGCCGACACATGGTAAGAACTGGCCTCGGCTTGGTGGTAGGCCTACCGATTATCAATAAAATGCTGACACAGCAACATCAACCGCCGGCAGACCACCCTGGCTATGTGACTGGTTGCACGGACACCATGCCTATGGTCATCAACCTGTCTCACTCCTCGTTGAGTATTATTCTAGTCGGTAATGAATTGCTATATCACGCACCTTTCCGAAGAAAAAACTCAACCAGGGCTGGGTTGCTAGAGGTAAATACATACTGGCAGTAGGCGGACACGTGGGCAGGGCGGCCCGGGACTACTGTGGCCCCGGGACTGTGGCATGTGACGATGGCTTTCTCTTCCAAGTGGGTCGGCATTGCAATGTACTTTTGTCATTGCCAGTAAAACGGTGTCGCGGATGGTGGGGCCGGAGAGCGGGGGTCGGGCGGAGAGGGGGTAGGGGGCGGGGGTGGGGGGAGGGGGTTTGGAGCAGGGCGTAGAGGGGGCGGGGGAGGGGCTGTGGGAACGTAAGATGAGCGGGAAAATGTGGTGGGGTGAGGTGAGGAGAGGCACGCACTGGCACGCCGGATGTGCTAATTTTGACCACGTGGCATTTCCCACATAACGCTGACCTTGGCAAGGTCAAATATTGTATTTCCTTGCACGGGGAGGAAGAAGGATGCCGCGATCAGCGGCGTTGTGCTTTAGGCTGGCGTCCATATATGTGTTTTATTTCATGTGCTTACAATCATTTGTTGGTATGTCTTCTTAATTGTCATAGTGAAACGAAGCAATATAGGTCCACGCTCGTGGCTTGTGGGTTGGCTACCGATACGCAATCAGGAAAAGTGGTTGAAGACAGATGTATTTTAGAGCCTCATATGTAGGCACATGTAGTTTAGAGCGTCATACGTAGGCACATGTCCACCACGAGTGCTAGGCTAACCCGCCTCAGCATGGCAAGGTTTTAAGGCGTGTTCTAGGGAGGTACGCACCGCCGCTTGTTCTTGGGAGGTACGCATCGCCGCTTGTTCTAGGGAGGTACGCATCGCCGCTTGTTCTTGGGAGGTACGCATCGCCGCTTTTTCTAGGGAGGTACGCATCGCCGCTTGTTCTTGGGAGGTACGCACCGCCGCTTGTTCTAGGGAGGTACGCACCGCCGCTTGTTCTACGGAGGTACGCACCGCCGCTTTTTCTAGGGAGGTACGCACTGCCGCTTGTTCTAGGGAGGTACGCATCGCCGCTTGTTCCAGGGAGGTGCGCATCGCCGCTTGTTCTAGGGAGGTACGCATCGCCGCTTGTTCTACGGAGGTACGCACCACCGCTTGTTCTAGGGAGGTGCGCATCGCCGCTTGTTCTAGGGAGGTACGCACCGCCGCTTGTTCTAGGGAGGTGCGCATCGCCGCTTGTTCTAGGGAAGTGCGCATCGCCGCTTGTTCTAGGGAGGTACGCATCGCCGCTTGTTCCACGGAGGTACGCACCACCGCTTGTCCTAGGGAGGTACGCACCACCGCTTGTCCTAGGGAGGTACGCACCGGTACTTGTGCTAGGGAGGTACGCACCGCCGCTTGTTCTAGGGAGGTGCGCATCGCCGCTTGTTCTAGGGAGGTACGCACCGCCGCTTGTTCTAGAGAGGTGCGCATCGCCGCTTGTTCTAGGGAAGTGCGCATCGCCGCTTGTTCTAGAGAGGTACGCATCGCCGCTTGTTCTACGGAGGTACGCACCGCCGCTTGTTCCAGGGAGGTACGCACCGCCGCTTGTTCTAGGGAGGTACGCACCGCCGCTTGTTCTAGGGAGGTACGCACCGCCGCTTGTTCTAGGGAGGTACGCACCGCCGCTTGTTCTAGGGAGGTACGCACCACCGCTTGTCCTAGGGAGGTACGCACCGCCGCTTGTTCTAGGGAGGTACGCACCGCCGCTTGTTCTAGGGAGGTTCGCACCGCCGCTTGTTCTAGGGAGGTACGCACCGCCGCTTGTTCTAGGGAGGTACGCACCACCGCTTGTCCTAGGAAGGTACGCACCGCCGCTTGTTCTAGGGAGGTACGCACCGCCGCTTGTTCTAGGGAGGCACGCACCGCCGCTTGTTCTAGGGAGGTACGCACCGCCGCTTGTTCTAGGGAGGTACGCACCACCGCTTGTCCTAGGGAGGTACGCACCGCCGCTTGTTCTAGGGAGGTACGCACCGTCGCTTGTTCTAGGGAGGTACGCACCGCCGCTTGTTCTACGGAGGTACGCACCACCGCTTGTCCTAGGGAGGTACGCACCACCGCTTGTCCTAGGGAGGTACGCACCGCCGCTTGTTCTAGGGAGGTACGCATCGCCGCTTGTGCTAGGGAGGTACGCACCACCGCTTGTTCTAGGGAGGTGCGCATCGCCGCTTGTTCTAGGGAGGTACGCATCGCCGCTTGTTCTAGGGAAGTGCGCATCGCCGCTTGTTCTACGGAGGTACGCATCGCCGCTTGTTCTACGGAGGTACGCACCACCGCTTGTTCCAGGGAGGTGCGCACCGCCGCTTGTGCTAGGGAGGTGGCCACCGCCGCTTGTGCTAGAGAGGTACGCACCGCCTCTTGTTCAAGGGAGGTACGCATCGCCGCTTGTTCCAATCTATTCACAGTACTTAAACAGTCATAGTTTCTGGTTCTGCTCATTTATGTCGGCCGACTGCAGCTTCCTTACATTAACACGTCAGAAAGAACTCTGGTCCTAGCCCAGATTTATCCTCATTATACGTTATTTATCTACATGTACCTCTCTTTGTCCAAGTGCCATGTCGCGTAGGAAATAGTCGTTGTGTTACATTGAGATCATTATCTATAAGTACATCTACTTAGTCGATTTCCGGGGCGAGCCCGACAGATCCTCTCCCAAGCGGATACACAATATCTTTCACGTCGGTCCGATGCCCGGTTTTGCCCACCCAGTTGTTCGTGTCTCAATAGCTTCTGATTTATAACGAAACAGCAAATATCTCGACGGTAATTTAAGGAGACAAATGCGACACTTATAGCTGGAGCTGAGACGCCGCTCTGAACAGTTTCATTGGATTGGGTTGGTGGGGGGCGGGGGGGGGGGCTCTTCCTTTCACTGTGAACTGGAAACATGTCTTCGTGATATTGGCATTTTAATATTAAATAACCGGGAGACCGCCAATTTATATCATGGATCCGCCCTTGTTTTGTATACGGGGAGTCTTTTAATATATTCGAACCGTGAATAAAGAAATTTATTCTTCGTGAGCTGGGAACACGACCCCCTCCCTCCCCCCCCCCCCTCCCCCTTGATTCCCCCCACCCTATCATAGGCTAGGGACGCCCTTCCGAGGCCGCCGCTTGGCAAAATTTCAGGACGCGAATTTACATAATTATAAATTTATACCATGTGAAGTATGTGTTGTTTCCCGCCAAATTCTTGTCATCTTGATGTTATCTTTAATGGCTTGATTAGTACATCAATTATCTATTATTATCACTGAAATTCATTGCCTGGAGCTTGCTTTTGCTCCTTTGTTTCTGTGGAATGAATGTTTGGCCAAATAAAACGATTCTGATTCCGATTCTGATTCAGCATTCATGGGATGATGCAATAAACCGGTGATATACGCACAAACCGGTGACGTAGTACTTTTCTGCCAGATTTACCGTTGCATTGCAAAGTAAATGCTAAAATTACTTGTCGAGCTCTTTCCCGCCAAACTAAAGAAGTCGAAATACAAATAAGAATCAGTCCTTGAATCATCCAAAAAAACTTCAACTTAGTGGTAAACGTCATCAGTTCTGACGCTTTGCGATGCCTTGTTATAAGTAGCAGTGCCGCGATAGACACGCAGCTTTAACAGTTTGGTAAAATGTGAATGCCAAGCTGTCATTTTGAGCATAACCATTTTTGTATCTAGCGAGAAAGATCTATATAAATAGCTTTGGTAGGCAGCATACATACATTTTACCTCCAGGCTAATATTGCGAGGTCCTAAAGGTCCGAGTGAGGTCTAATGGATACAGGTACGTCAGTACCAAAGACACAGCTGAGTTTTAACAATATATTTGTTCAACCGGCATCTAAGTTCATTGTCTGTCTTCAAGGTTAGGGGTTCAAACCCCGCCCGTGTCTGTAGCTGTTTATCCTTCAGGATCAGTGTCCCACGGCGGTCTTTGGCCAAGGTGTGCATTAGTAAGGTACAAAGGACCACAAAACGGAAATGGATCCTTGGTTGGATTTTCTGGTATGGTCTTGGTATGGTATGGTATGGTATGGTATGGGTATTTGCGTTCATCGGAAATGGGTTTTTCATTTCATCGTGAAACTGGGAATCAGGGAAATTAAAAAAAATCGTTAACTGGGAATGGTGCATTTTGGCCGCTAACGTTATAGTGATGTACCGAAGGAGCGACCTCTGTTGGGAGAGTGAGGAGTGACATCAGAGACAACGAGACAATGCGTTGAACAAGTTTATTTGCACGACTTAAGACGTAAACACAAAAATATGACAAAACAAAAACGGGATAAGACGCTCAGGCAAAGGGGTCAGCACCAATTAACACCCAACAGGTTTCGTCTGTACGTAACAGTTTGCAACTTTGGACACATAGTATGTAACAGGTCGTAGCTGAGGACATATAGTATGTAACAGGTCGTAACTGATTACATAGTATGTAACAGGTCGTAACTGATTACATAGTATGTAACAGGTCGCAACTGATGACACACAGTATGTAACAGGTCGCAACTGATGACACACAGTATGTAACAGGTCGCAACTGATTACACACAGTATGTAACAGGTCGTAACTGATTACATAGCATGTAACAGGTCGCAACTGATTACACACAGTATGTAACAGGTCGTAACTGATTACATAGTATGTAACAGGTCGTAACTGATTACATAGTATGTAACAGGTCGCAACTGATGACACACAGTATGTAACAGGTCGCAACTGATTACACACAGTATGTAACAGGTCGTAACTGATTACATAGTATGTAACAGGTCGTAACTGATGACACATAGTATGTAACAGGTTACAACTGATGACACACAGTATGTAACAGGTCGCAACTGATGACACACAGTATGTAACAGGTCGCAACTGATGACACACAGTATGTAACAGGTCGCAACTGATGACACACAGTATGTAACAAGTCGCAACTGATGACACACAGGATGTAACAGGTCGCAACTGATTACACACAGTATGTAACAGGTCGTAACTGATTACATAGTATGTAACAGGTCGTAACTGATGACACATAGTATGTAACAGGTTACAACTGATGACACACAGTATGTAACAGGTCGCAACTGATGACACACAGTATGTAACAGGTCGCAACTGATGACACACAGTATGTAACAGGTTACAACTGATGACACATAGTATGTAACAGGTTACAACTGATGACACATAGTATGTAACAGGTTACAACTGATGACACATAGTATGTAACAGGTCGCAACTGATTACACACAGTATGTAACAGGTCGCAACTGATGACACACAGCATGTAACAGGTCGCAACTGATGACACACAGTATGTAACAGGTCGCAACTGATGACACATAGTATGTAACAGGTCGCAACTGATGACACACAGTATGTAACAGGTCGCAACTGATTACACACAGTATGTAACAGGTTACAACTGATGACACACATTATGTAGGCGGTCGTAACTGAGCACTCCGTGCACACAACTGAAAACAAAGGTATCATACATATATAAATGTATATACATTTATATATCTACATTCTATGTTGCTCCCCCAGCCCCTCCGACAAACCTACGCGAGCACAAGCTCCGCTATCAGAAGTCATCGCTATCACATTCTTCAACAGGTCGCCTGTGTTTTTGAACACCACGTCTAGGACGGCAGCTTACACTACACGCGTCCAAAAGAGACCTTTGATCGAGAAGAAGCCCTTCATAAGAACCCCATCGACTGCCAGTGTTGACAGAAACCACCAACCATTTTATCGAGTAATTATTTCATTTGACAACGTAACCGCTAACCACCTCGCAATCCCAGCTGTTGGCTATTCAGTCCTCGCCTCCGACAGACACTCGTGCTTGGCACAATCCATTGCATTGTATGCGACGGGGAGCCAGCTATGGTATGTGACGGGGAGCCAGCTATTGTATGCGACGGGGAGCCAGCTATTGTATGTGACGGGGAGCCAGCTATTGTATGTGACGAGGAACCAGCTATTGTATGTGACGAGGAACCAGCTATTGTATGTGACGAGGAACCAGCTATTGCATGCGACGGGGAACCAGCTATTGTATGCGACGGGGGAACCAGCTATTGTATGTGAGGGGGAGCCAGCTATTGTATGTGAGGGGGAACCAGCTATTGTATGTGAGGGGGAGCCAGCTATTGTATGTGACGGGGAACCAGCTATTGTATGTGAGGGGGAGCCAGCTATTGTATGTGAGGGGGAACCAGCTATTGTATGTGACGGGGAACCAGCGATTGTATGTGACGACTAACCAGCTATTGCATGCGACGGGGAGCCAGCTATTGTATGTGACGGGGAACCAGCTATTGTATGTGACGGGGAGCCAGCTATTGTATGTGAGGGGGAACCAGCTATTGTATGTGACGGGGAACAAGCGATTGTATGTGACGACTAACCAGCTATTGCATGCGACGGGGAACCAGCTATTGTAGGAGACGGGGAACCAGCTATTGTAGGAGACGGGGAACCAAACACTTTCAAATTGAGGGCGAAGGATTGCATCTCGGCATTGTTCCGGGATCTAAGACTTTTTATTAGCTCAAAGGGGGTAAGTGAGGACGGTGGGAGAGTCCTATTGTAACGAATAATGGTCTACACCCATTTTATAATCGCTATTTCGTCCCGGCTTTAAGAACTGGTGGGGGTTGGATGGCGGGGGTTGGATGGCGGGGGTTGGATGGCGGGGGTTGGATGGCGGGGGTTGGATGGCGGGGGTTGGATGGCGGGGGTTGGATGGTGGGGGTTGGATGGTGGGGGTTGGATGGTGGGGGTTGGATGGTGGGGGTTGGATGGTGGGGGTTGGATGGTGGGGGTTGGATGGCGGGGGTTGGATGGTGGGGGTTGGATGGTGGGGGTTGGATGGTGGGGGTTGGATGGTGGGGGTTGGATGGCGGGGGTTGGATGGTGGGGGTTGGATGGTGGGGGTTGGATGGTGGGGGTTGGATGGTGGGGGTTGGATGGCGGGGGTTGGATGGCGGGGGTTGGATGGTGGGGGTTGGATGGTGGGGGTTGGATGGTGGGGGTTGGATGGCGGGGGTTGGATGGTGGGGGTTGGATGGTGGGGGTTGGATGGTGGGGGTTGGATGGTGGGGGTTGGATGGCGGGGGTTGGATGGTGGGGGTTGGATGGTGGGGGTTGGATGGTGGGGGTTGGATGGTGGGGGTTGGATGGTGGGGGTTGGATGGTGGGGGTTGGATGGTGGGGGTTGGATGGTGGGGGTTGGATGGTGGGGGTTGGATGGCGGGGGTTGGATGGTGGGGGTTGGATGGTGGGGGTTGGATGGTGGGGGTTGGATGGTGGGGGTTGGATGGCGGGGGTTGGATTATGGGGGTTGGATTATGGGGGTTGGATGGTGGGGGTTGGATGGTGGGGGTTGGATGGTGGGGGTTGGATGGCGGGGGTTGGATTGTGGGGGTTGGATGGTGGGGGTTGGATGGTGGGGGTTGGATGGCGGGGGTTGGATGGCGGGGGTTGGATGGTGGGGGTTGGATGGTGGGGGTTGGATGGTGGGGGTTGGATGGTGGGGGTTGGATGGCCGGGTAAACAAAATATTAACACTAATAACAATCAAACCTAAACGGTTCGTTCGAGGAATCTTCCTCAACGTCTGGGAATATCAGTTTCGGGTCGAACGAGCACGGCTGACGGGAGATCTACAAAGGGGTGCAGTGACTATCCCTCCCTTCCTGTCCTTAAAGGAGACTATTTCACCGTCGATAGGGGGGATACGAACCCAGGATCAGCAAGTAACCAACGCTATCTATGGCGGGTACAGAGAGCAATCAGTGGTATCACAACAATCAGAAGACTTGAAGCCTTTCATCTGCCGCTTCGAGAATCGACAGATCAATTTGACGTAGTAATGGATGCATTTGAGTAGGACACACAAACAGTCCGCCAAAAATTAATATTAAAGCACAAACACTTGGCGAAATGTAACGGGTTGACCTCAATATATTCATCACATGAACATAATCGAGTCACTCTGTCAATGATAAGAGCAAAAATCATCATGAAACCTTAATATAAATACAATACAAGAAAACAAAACGTCGCCTTGGATACCAGACTTATTTCCCAATCGCAATCATAATCTTCCAAACCTAGCGGAGCCTCGCGGAACTGTCAGAATGATTTAGTGCCAGTCTCTGGAGCTGGGATTCCTTCCAGTCATAGAGTCATCGCTTGTTCTGTCAACGTTAGTCTTCAATGATGCCCATACAGAGAAAAAAACCTACAGGGGAAGACTTCGTCACGCCCTTGGGTACAACACTGTTTCATCGAGGGAACCTTTCTAGACACTCGGAGCACCCTCCTAGGTGCTCGCTCAGCCTCACCCTTACTGGGTGGGTGGGCACGTGTTGGGTATGTGAGTCGGGCAGTGGGGGGGGGGGGGGGTCACCCCACAGCTCTCCAGGAGTCGGGCGTCCCACCCCCCTCCCTCCCAGCCCAGCATCGGGGTCAGTCCCACAAAGCTACAGCTCAGCGCAATGTACATACATGTACAGACAAGGAAGAAAAAAAACACACACACAAACAACACGTGCTGTTCATATAAATATCTAGCGATACTAATCGACTGTTCGTATTTATAATGGAAACCAAATGTTCAGCGCCAATTAGCGGAGTAACAGGCTTCGCCAGACCCACACGTTCCTAGACAGCTGTTTGGTATATCATGTAAACCAGCGAATGTCGCCGTTGGTACACTATTCCAGTTCCAATCGGAAAGGCGTGAACTGTCATTGGCTGAATGGAGACACGAGAATCCTACAACGCACAATACACGCCACCCATTTGATGTCCCAAGATCAAATAAAATGTCGCGCACGGAAAGAATATCCAGAAAATAATAACATGCGTACGATTCTCGCCTTTTTCTCCAAATATTGCCACATGGTATTGATTTGGAGCTTCCAAGTCGCCTGGAAGACGTTTTTGACCTTCACGTGACCTTTGACCCAGGTGGAACACGTGGTCTTCGGTGTACACTTAGGGGGGTCGAGGTCGAGAAAGGTTCATCGAGGGAACCTTTCTAGACACTCGGAGCACCCTCCTAGGTGCTCGCTCAGCCTCACCCTCACTGGGTGGGTGGGTGGGTGGGTACAATGTGGCTGGCATTACGGGGCGGGAGGGGGAGGGGCGGGACATAGAAAGCAGCAGATATAATTATAGCTGTAGACAAACGGATCACTCAGATGGACAGACTTGAGCGCCTTCACTCACAGTGCGATCAGAAGGAAGGGTACAGGCTGCGTTTCGGGGTACCGCTATGTTCGTAACCGCCTTCATGTAGTTCAGTAATATTGTGGTAAACATCGGATGCCAAGATCGGATGCCGCTGTAGGTTGTGCCGCACACATACAACGTTGTGTGAACGTTGCGGGAACGTTGTGTGAACACGATGTCACAATTTTTAAAAGTTCAAGCCACAGTAGACGTGAGAAGAAAGAATCTGTCCCAAGGAAACCAGGCGTAGGGCTGCTCGGTCCGCGTTTACCGTGCGGCTGGTCGGTCCGTGTTCACCGTGCGGCTGCTCGGTCCGCGTTCACCGTGCGGCTGGTCGGTCCGCGTTCACCGTGCGGCTGGTCGGTCCGCGTTCACCGTGCGGCTGGTCGGTCCGCGTTCACCGTGCGGCTGGTCGGTCCGCGTTCACCGTGCGGCTGGTCGGTCCGCGTTCACCGTGCGGCTGGTCGGTCCGCGTTCACCGTGCGGCTGGTCGGTCCGCGTTCACCGTGCGGCTGGTCGGTCCGCGTTCACCGTGCGGCTGGTCGGTCCGCGTTCACCGTGCGGCTGGTCGGTCCGCGTTCACCGTGCGGCTGGTCGGTCCGCGTTCACCGTGCGGCTGGTCGGTCCGCGTTCACCGTGCGGCTGGTCGGTCCGCGTTCACCGTGCGGCTGGTCGGTCCGTGTTCACCGTGCGGCAGGTCGGTCCGCGTTCACCGTGCGGCTGGTCGGTCCGCGTTCACCGTGCGGCTGCTCGGTCCGCGTTCACCGTGCGGCTGGTCGGTCCGTGTTCACCGTGCGGCAGGTCGGTCCGCGTTCACCGTGCGGCTGCTCGGTCCGCGTTCACCGTGCGGCTGGTCGGTCCGCGTTTACTTTGGGGCGGGTCGGTCCGCGTTCACCGTGCGGCTGGTCGGTCCGCGTTCACCGTGCGGCTGGTCGGTCCGCGTTCACCGTGCGGCTGGTCGGTCCGCGTTCACCGTGCGGCTGGTCGGTCCGCGTTCACCGTGCGGCTGGTCGGTCCGCGTTCACTTTGCGGCTGCTCGGTCCGTATTTTTATCATTCCGGAGAGGAGAAGACATCTGTTCGGTCTGTTCCTTGAAATCTGGCGGCGGGGGAAGCCGAGCTGAAAGACAGAGAAGCCACATCAAACGGTGCACAGTATTCCACTTCCACGTTAATGCCTGTTAATCAGATTACTGGGTCCCTCTTCAGCAAAAACGTGAAGCCCATTGATTACTTGCTATAACTATGAATGCAACCTCAGCCTGTGAGTCGGTCACTCGTCGTTGACCTAATGGGGCGGCGTACACAACATATTGTTCACAACAGTCGTAAAAAAAAACACCCCACAGCACCCATATTATTACAGGACCGCTCTACACCACGATGACAAAAAAACCCCTCTAAAAAACGTCTTATCTAGCGGACAAAGGTCCGAGAACATGATCGACCCGGCTGAGAGACACTTCAGACTGGTAGCGACAGGCGGTGGACTTCATCAATGTGCCCGCCTCCCGCCGCTTGGGCGCGCCACCATCGGGCAATACACACCCCGCCCCCCCCCCGAACCAACCCCATGGGTCAGTCGCTAATACGATCCCCACCCCCCACCCCCTATTCTCGACCCATAATAACCATCGTGGCCAGGTAGGACTCCTCCACAGGAGCATGGTGGCCCCCGGTGTCCCTCTTTAACACGGCTCTCTATGTGTGACCTCCACAGAAGCACGGTGGCCCCCTGTGTCCCTTTTTAACATGACTCTCTATGTGACCTCCACAGAAGCACGGCGGCCCCCTGTGTCCCTCTTTAACACGGCTCTCTATGTGTGACCTCCACAGAAGCACGGTGGCCCCCTGTGTCCCTTTTTAACATGACTCTCTATGTGACCTCCACAGAAGCACGGCGGCCCCCTGTGTCCCTCTTTAACACGGCCCTCTATGTGTGACCTCCACAGAAGCACGGCGGCCCCCTGTGTCGCTATTTAACACGGCTCTCTATGTGTGACCTCCACAGAAGCACGGCGGCCCCCTGTGTCCCTCTTTAACACGACTCTCTATGTGTGACCTCCACAGAAGCACGGTGGCCCCCTGTGTCACTATTTAACACGGCTCTCTATGTGTGACCTCCACAGAAGCACGGCGGCCCCCTGTGTCACTATTTAACACGGCTCTCTATGTGTGACCTCCACAGAAGCACGGCGGCCCCCTGTGTCCCTTTTCAACACGGCTCTCTATGTGTGACCTCCACAGAAGCACGGTGGCCCCCTGTGTCCCTCTTTAACACGACTCTCTATGTGTGACCTCCACGGACGCACGGCGGCCCCCTGTGTTCCTTTTTAACATGGCGGTCACCTGGTGTCGCACTGTGGCTCGAAACTTACCTGTACCCCCCGAAGTCACCTGGTGTCGCACTGGGCTCGAGACTTACCTGAACCCCCCGAAGTCACCTAGTGTCGCACTGGGCTCGAGACTTACCTGTACCCCCCGAAGTCACCTGGTGTCGCACTGGGCTCGAGACTTACCTGAACCCCCCGAAGTCACCTGGTGTCGCACTTTTGCTCGAGACTTACCTGAACCCCCCGCGGTCACCTGGTGTCGCACTGGGCTCGAGACTTACCTGAACCCCCCGCGGTCACCTAGTGTCGCACTGTGGCTCGAGACTTACCTGAACCCCCCGCGGTCACCTGGTGTCGCACTGGGCTCGAGACTTACCTGAACCCCCCGAAGTCACCTGGTGTCGCACTGGGCTCGAGACTTACCTGCACCCCCCGCGGTCACCTAGTGTCGCACTGTGGCTCGAGACTTACCTGAACCCCCCGCGGTCACCTGATGTCGCACTGTGGCTCGAGACTTACCTGTACCCCCCGCGGTCACATGGTGTCGCACTGGGCTCGAGACTTACCTGAACCCCCCGAAGTCACCTAGTGTCGCACTGGGCTCGAGACTTACCTGTACCCCCCGCGGTCACCTAGTGTCGCACTGTGGCTCGAGACTTACCTGTACCCCCCGCGGTCACCTAGTGTCGCACTGTGGCTCGAGACTTACCTGAACCCCCCGCGGTCACCTAGTGTCGCACTGTGGCTCGAGACTTACCTGAACCCCCCGCGGTCACCTGGTGTCGCACTCTGGCTCGAGACTTACCTGAACCCCCCGCGGTCACCTGATGTCGCACTGTGGCTCGAGACTTACCTGTACCCCCCGCGGTCACCTAGTGTCGCACTGTGGCTCGAGACTTACCTGTACCCCCCGCGGTCACCTGATGTCGCACTGTGGCTCGAGACTTACCTGTACCCCCCGCGGTCACCTAGTGTCGCACTGTGGCTCGAGACTTACCTGTACCCCCCGCGGTCACCTGATGTCGCACTGTGGCTCGAGACTTACCTGTACCCCCCGCGGTCACATGGTGTCGCACTGGGCTCGAGACTTACCTGAACCCCCCGAAGTCACCTAGTGTCGCACTGGGCTCGAGACTTACCTGTACCCCCCGCGGTCACCTAGTGTCGCACTCTGGCTCGAGACTTACCTGTACCCCCCGCGGTCACCTAGTGTCGCACTGTGGCTCGAGACTTACCTGAACCCCCCGCGGTCACCTAGTGTCGCACTGTGGCTCGAGACTTACCTGAACCCCCCGCGGTCACCTGGTGTCGCACTGTGGCTCGAGACTTACCTGAACGCACCGCGGTCACATGGTGTCGCACTGTGGCTCGAGACTTACCTGTACCCCCCGCGGTCACCTGGTGTCGCACTCTAGCGCGAGACCGCTCCTCTTCGTCGAAGTACCACACCGTTATGGCGTATCTATGGGAAAGGGACGAGAAGAGGGAGAGGTGAAGACATTGCATAACATTGCCTTCAGAAACATCGTTCTTCATTAGCCATTGAAAAAACAAAAAGTGTGGGGGGGGGGGGCCTTTTTAAAAGGTTGGGGTTTCCAGAAAATGTTGCGGGTGGGGGTGGGCAGTGGTCCCCCTGGATATACATAAAAAAATAAACTTTGACCGTAAGGCGTTAGACGAGGGGAAGTGCACAAGAATAGTTAGGTGGGTCTTGGGCGTTAGACCCCCACAAAATCGAGAGGGGGGTGGGGATTGGGGGGTGGAGAGAGGGGTTCATGCTCCGCCCCCCCCCCCCTCCTCACCACCACCCCGCGGACGGACACTTACCTGGTCTGGTAGGCGGGCTGAACCTCGTGGGGATTGCGTCGGTCCGACCAGAAGAAGAGGATTCGGTCAAACTTGGGTTCGATGTCGGCCACCTGGCTGAACTGGACCGGGAAGATGCGCAGGAGGCCGCCGTGCTTCTGTGGAGGTGACATGCAGAACCATGTTAAAGAGGGACGCAGGGGGCCGCCGTGATTGTGTGGGATTGACACATAGAAGGCCGTGTTAGAGAGGGACCCATGGGGCCGCCTTGCTTATGTGGAGGTGACATGGAGAGCCGTGTTAGAGCGGCAGATCGAAAACAAAGTTTCAGACCCAGACCCTGGAAACATGACAGATATATATCTCCAGATATCAGTTAGATACCGCATCAGGGGTTCCCATTGGCTCTTCAATTGAGTTCAAGGGTTCGAAGGCGTTCTTTGCACCAAAAATGTTCACATCAAGCGCACAATATTGAAATTAATTACAGACGGATGAAAGTTACGCGCTGTGGAGGCGATAAGCGTAGCCTTCTGGGCAGCTTGCCAGACCCTGGAGTTTCTGAGCGGGGAAGATAGGTAGTGGAAGTGTTTTACATGCGGTCTGTAACACTCCAGGCACTCGGCAATCGCTTCACCAGACATTACTTAACTTTCTAATAAAACGCTCTATGGGCTTCACTCAACTCGGCGGTCTCACAGGAGAAACGGTAATTGGTGAAGTTTATCGCCGTGAAAACGGGGAAGAGCGGGGGGTTGGGGGTTGGGGGGGGGGTACACGGGAATTATAATAGTATCTGGGTGGAGTGGGTGGTGAGATGGGGTATAGCGATGTGACGAGAAGAAAAGGTAGTGACTTTGGTATGTGAGGGAAGGGAAGGGAAGGGAAGGGAAGACGGCATGGAGGGATGAGATGAGGTGGGGTGGGGTGGGGTGGAAATAGCTGGGGTGGGATGAGGTGGGGTGGGTTGAGGTAGGGTGGGTTGAGGTGGGCTACGGTGGTGTGGGGTGGAAATAGCAAGGGGGTGAGGTGGGCTATGGTGAGGTGGACTGAGGTGGGGGTGGGTTGGGGCGAGAGGAGGTGGGGTGGAGTAAAGTTAGATGAGGTGGAGTGGGGTAGGGTGGGGTGGGGTGGGGTGGGTTGGGGTGGGGTGGGGTGGGGTGAGGTGGGCTGGGGCAGGGTGGGTTCAGGTGGGGTGGAGTGGTATCGCTTACCGAGACGTCCCAGTTCTGGTTAAGGTAGTAGATACAGGTGATGCAGCGGCCGTCACCGTTGGGGTTATCCACGTGCCGCTTGTACCCTGTGCCGTCGCCAGGGTAACACGCCACCATGGCCTGGAAGGAGGAGAGCGGGTTAAACCTCGAGACACAGGAGACCGATGCGGCCATGGCGGCAAGGAGAACGCGGCCGCAAAGACAACAGCAAACAACAAATATATAATACATTGTATACTTACATAGCCATGACGCTGGGCGCTGCGGAGCGGGTGCGGGGGTGGGAGAAGGGATGACAGTCGGAGCGAGGGTGAGGGTGGGTTGGTTGTTGATTCAGGACGCTTTAACCACTTCTGGTCATAACGAGTCGATGGCAGAAGGATCGGAAGAGCGGAGCCATGTCCCTGGGGTAACGCCCTACTCTTTGCAAAGAAGGACATGGGATCCTGCGACCACACAGACACGGCCACAGCGGGGCTCGAACCAACGATCCACGTGCCGTTAGGCTCTCAGGTGGCTAGAACACTCTAACCCACTGATCCATCGGGACGGCCCTAGGATGAGGGTGGGGGCGGGTTGGCCTGGGAGAGGGGTGGGAGAACGGACGAAAGTCGGGAGTGAGGTTGAGGGTGGGGGTGTGGTTGGCCTGGTAGTGGGAGTAGGGGTGTGAACGAGGGTGGGGCTGTGAATGAGAGTAGGGTGGGGGTAGGGGCAGGGGTAGGTGTAGGTGTGGGGTATGAATGAGAATAGGGGTGAGGGTGGGGGTTGACGAATGGATAGGGTTCGCGACGAGCAATGTCCGCACCAGACGTAACGAGTACGGTTATATATATAGTTGTATGGGCCTTATATCGAAGTGAGTTCTTTTTTGATGGAAACCCGCCAAGTGTTGGACAGAGATAGACGCCGCCGCCGGGAGGCTCAGACAGACAGGTCCTGGTGTTCCGCCACGGTGTCAAAATGACGTTAAAATGCTCTACATCGAGTGGTCCGGCCCTACGGCGCCCCCTAGCGACCGACCGACTCACCATTCACACCTCGCCTCACGGCATCACTGTACCATCACACCCACTCTGCCAGCAGAGGGCGCTCGTTCCTCACATCACCTATGCCCCACGTCACCGACCACCTCACGGTTAACCCCAACGGTCCTGGGGTCACAAATGGTTTTGGCGGGTTTTTTTAGATTGAATATTGAATTCTCGATGCAGAATTTGAAAAATATAGACATTCCGTTGTCGAATGATCACAATGGAAGAGTTAAGCGAAAAATCAAAATAAGTTATCAAAATAACACGGGGTCAAAGTTCAAAACGTTTCACGCCTTTGACCTCGACCGCACTCGAAAATATAGTTCGCAAGTAACATGGCTTCAAAGTAATCAAACTCAAATGCATTCGTCAGGTATGGTACCAGTGGCACAGTACATGCTAAACAGCGGTGTATTTGATGCCAAACTGCGAGTTTATCTTCGGTTAGATTCATTTCAATTTTTGCGTATGAAGGATAATTCTGAGGGTTAAATTTGACGTGGGGCAGAGGGACTATGGCGCAAGCGTAACGCCCTCTGCCGGGAGATCGCATCACACAGTAAACAACTTGAGATGTGCATTGAATTCGCCCCAGCAATAAACCAGGTCATCTCGCATCTAAACCCAGGTGTGGTATTTCTCTAATCCACACACCAAGGGAAAATACTGTCGTACTTCTCGTTGCTTTCCCAAGTAATCCCTCGATCGGTGGCGTGGGGGGACACAGAGATGACAGCAACGAGGATTACCAGTTTAGTGGTTTATTTACGTGTTCTCTAACCGGTTACATGCTCATACATATAGACCAGTCATCCAGTTACCCTACCCACCCCATCCGGCACCCCGCCGACACGCTTCCACACGTATCCCAGTTAAGTTCAGTCCTCTCATGACATTAACCAGAATATCAATTAATCAACCCGGAATTACAAATAGCACTGCTGTGCCGGCGAGAGAGGGCAAAAACTAACAAATATAGAAGCACGAGCTGGCTATTTACCTCATTTCCTTGCAAATAGCTTGTTAGGGGCGCACCGAAAGGCGATAAAAGTGTCGACGAGAGAGCCATACACCAGGGGACAGACCCCAGGTGGGTGAGGTGGCTGGATGAGGAGGGGAGAGGGGGGGGGGAGAAGTGTGTGTGTGTGTGTGTGCAAATGGGAAGGGGGGGGGGGGGGGTGAGTGGGAGAGGAGGGGAGGAATGGCCGAAGGCTGTAGGTACTAGTTAAAGAACGAGCTGGAGTGCATTCGCCAAAATAAAGCACGAGACGCGACAGCGTCGAGGGGTTTTTTTGGGGAATGCACGACAGCGAGTTCTTTAACGTACTTTTAAAAAATTGTGTGACGTCACGCCTTTGTCTTAAGTGTTCATGATCTTGAAGAATGGATCGAAAAACAGACCTAACCGTGTTGTATTAACGTAAGTGTGCGTTATTCGAATAAAGAACAGTAAAACAGTGCTTTATTTTAATAATGAACAGAAAAACTGTGCATTATCTAGATAAAGAACTGTTGTTAATATTGACTCGTCAAGTGTCATGGTATAATCAGTCGAGCTGAGCTGAGAGGAGCCGTGTTGGCTGGTGTTGGCAGAACTTGCCAATTTCAAGACAAACAATGGAATGCATAAATCAATGTTAAGCACTAAAGGGGCGGGGGTTAGATCAGAAATCTCAAAATATATGGAAATTCCACAGTTATCGATTGCATACATTTCTCATTATATCCGTCATATCGCTTTTCAGGGGACTATGTTTTCACGAAACTAAGAAGCAATGACTTCCAAAATGTCTACTTCATCCACGCCTTCCCACCCCTACCCTCCCCCCTGGGGCTTCACAATGACGAACCGTTGTTTCCACAGTGTGCCTCATGTGTTCGTCGGGCAGTGCAATTGACACAATAGTCAATTCCTGTGTCCAAAAGTGAGCACATGTCATGCCTTGTTATGAAAAATTTATGGTGAGAGAATGGCGTGGAGAGGTAGAAGAATTGAAAGTTCATCGCCTGAGTTTAATAGTAGGCCCAGGAGACGCATACGTTCAGAGTGTGTGTGTCTGTGTGTGGGGGAGGGGGGCATATAAGGGGCATAAAAGGGCATATAAGGCGGAATGACAAATAGATCTATGGGACGGGAGAGTGGCGCTTTAGGTCAAACTGGACAACGCGGACAGGGCTACCATCCGACCACCCCGCCGTCGCCTCGCGTTCTCACCGTCTGCTTCTATGGCAACACCTTACTCACCGCCCTCGAATTGCGGTCACTTTTATACCCATTCCAGCGAGATGAGACCGGGGGGAGGGGTGAGACTGTGCTGCGCCCTAGCCATGATTGATATATTGCCACGTGGTAGCGCTGGCAGCCTAATGCAGGACCCAGTATGACGCAATGTGACACGCGGGCAAGAAATGCGGGTAAAACACCGCTACACGTCCTATTTATCATGTTCATAGCTACACGAAACATGTGGTTTTTAACGAAGCAGATCAAAACGACTCCAGACCTGGCCCATAGAATTCAATTGGGTCTCTAGTAAAAGCTACCTTTGGACAGCCCCTACCGACATACACACTCACCATGGAGAGTATCCTCACCTATTTGTCGACAATAGGGGGCAGTCTCCCCCCACATGGCACGTCTCCACAGCGAGTTTGACACCCCCTCCCATATCCCCCCACCCTCCCATCCCGCTGTGAGTGAGGGTTTGGGGGGTGGTGGGTTGGCCGGTGGGACCCGGCGAGTGGGACATACGGAGGTGGGGGGTGGGGGGCAGACTTGGGATGGGGAGTGGAGGGGGGGGGGTCGAGGTAGACACGGCGGCCAGTCGAGAGTACAGTCCACATGCATTGACTTATTGTGGCGGGGGAGGGAGATGCACTGATCTGTCGCCACCGCCACCGCCGCCGCCGGTTACCCGGGGGGTGGGTAGGGATGTTGGCCGCCAACCGGCCGGAGTGGCTGGCCTACGTGACGCTCGGCACGCGGCCGGCAGCACGCACCGCAGAGAGGACATCCACCCCACAGCCAGCCAGCCAGCCAGCCAGCCAGTCGCCCGAACGCGCTCCCTCTGCCGGGGGGGGGGGGGGGGGGGGGGGGGAGTGCCACCCGTCGTCATAACGCATGCATGTAAGACCGCGCGGTTGATATAAACCAGGGTACAGGGACATGGAAACCGCCCACCCGCCCGCCCCATCTCCCATACCTACACAGAAACCCAGCAGGGTACACCGACCTGACAATCGCCCAGCACCCCCCCTCCCCCCTACATGCCCCCTCTCATACCTACACAGAAACCAAGATACTACGACCTGGAAACCGCCCCCCACCCCACTACCTTTATACCTACCCCCTGATCAACGGAGGGCGGATGTGGGGGGTGGGGGAGGTCTTCATGTCTTCCTCCTATCACTGTCGCCCAAAGATGTAGGTAGGGAAGGGGCGGGGATGACTGGTGGGAGCCCGCAGCAGCTGTTCGGACCACCCCGAACATCCGTATCACTCACTGTTCTAAATAAACTTCAGAAAAAAGAGAAATTTTGACGAGAGGCACTCGAGGATAATACCAGGGATTATCGTACATCATTCAGTCGTTGGGGACGCCGCACTTGGGAAAGCCACAAAAAAGTCGTCGAAACATTGAAGAGACGGGATTAGGGGAGACCACAGGAGACCCGGCACAAAATACCAGATGAGACCTGGCACAGGAGACCACGGAAGACCTGGCACAGGAGACCACGGGAGACATGGCACAGGAGACCACGGGAGACATGGCACAGAAGACCACGGGAGACCAGGCACAGGAGACCACGGGATACCTGGCACAGGAGAACACGGGAGACCAGGCACAGGAGACCACGGGAGACCTGGCACAGGAGACCACGGGAGACATGGCACAGGAGACCACGGGAGACATGGCACAGGAGACCACGGGAGACCAGGCACAGGAGACCACGGGATACCTGGCACAGGAGAACACGGGAGACCAGGCACAGGAGACCACGGGAGACCTGGCACAGGAGACCACGGGAGACCTGGCACAGGAGACCACGGGAGACCAGGCACAGGAGACCTGGGGATACCTGGCACAGGAGACCACGGGAGACCAGGCACAGGAGACCCCGAGAGACCTGGCACAGGAGACCACGGGAGACCTGGCACAGGAGACCACGGGAGACCAGGCACAGGAGACCACGGGAGACCTGGCACAGGAGACCACGGGAGACCTGGCACAGGAGACCACGGGAGTCCTGGCACAGGAGACCACGGGAGTCCTGGCACAGGAGACCACGGGAGACCTGGCACAGGAGACCACGGGAGTCCTGGCACAGGAGACCACGGGAGACATGGCACAGGAGACCACGGGAGACCTGGCACAGGAGACCACGGGAGACCTGGCACAGGAGACCACGGGAGACCTGGCACAGGAGACCATGAGAGACCTGGCACAGGAGACCACGGGAGACCTGGCACAGTAGACAACGGGAGACCAGGCACAAGAGACCACGGGAGACCAGGCACAGGAGACCTGGCACA
The DNA here is from genome assembly GCA_964019135.1 of Arenicola marina. NCBI lineage: Eukaryota > Metazoa > Annelida > Polychaeta > Arenicolidae > Arenicola > Arenicola marina. Next base: position 3,401,880 of record OZ025252.1, on the reverse strand, counting down.
GGAGACAACGACACCCCGGATGCCCCGCCCTGTTCTTTTTTCTTTCTCCTCTTTTTTTCCTCGCTATTTCGGTAGTGATGTCCTTCATACATGTTGCCCCTCCCACTAATTCTGCCAATGCTCCATGTACATCGCGGGTTGGTCATTCCCGAGTACACGGATCCCGGATTTCGAGTGTGAATATCGGAGTTATAAGTTGTAGGGTCGAGAGGGCGGGGGGGGGGGGGGGTGCGAAGAACTAATACTGTCGGTGAAGTTAAACTGTTGCACGGGGCGACAAAAACGAGGAATGGAGGTAGACGGCGCCACAAACAATCTACCATAAGTAGGTGGCGCCACAAGTAATTTTCATTCAACATCGCTTCCACTTACAACAACAAATAATCTCATCAACCACGGGTAAATTCCTTTAGAAATCCCCCTACAACCAATCCAGTTTACAGCGGGACAGTCCCAGTGTTAACCAGTCCAGTTTACAGCGGGACAGTCCCAGTGTTAACCAGTCCAGTTTACAGCGGGACAGTCCCAGTGTTAACCAGTCCAATTTACAGCGGGACAGTACTAGTTTTAACCAGTGCAGTTTACAGCGGGACAGTCCCAGTGTTAACCAGTCCAGTTTACAGCGGGACAGTCCCAGTGTTAACCAGTCCAGTTTACAGCGGGACAGTCCCAGTGTTATTCAGTCCAGTTTACAGCGGGACAGTCCCAGTGTTAACCAGTCCAGTTTACAGCGGGACAGTCCCAGTGTCAACCAGTCCAGTTTACAACGGGACAGTACTAGTTTTAACCAGTCCAGTTTACAGCGGGACAGTCCCAGTGTTAACCAGTCCAGTTTACAGCGGGACAGTACTAGTTTTAACCAGTCCAGTTTACAGCGGGACAGTCCCAGTGTTAACCAGTCCAGTTTACAGCGGGACAGTCCTAGAGTTAACCAGTCCAGTTTACAGCGAGACAGTCCCAGTGTTAACCAGTCCAGTTTAAAGCGGGACAGTCCTAGAGTTAACCAGTCCAGTTTACAGAGGGACAATACTAGTTTTAACCAGTTCAGTTGACAGCGGGACAGTCCCAGTGTTAACCAGTCCAGTTTACAGCGGGACAGTCCCAGTGTTAACCAGTCCAGTTTACAGCGGGACAGTCCTAGAGTCAACCAGTCCAGTTTACAGCGAGACAGTCCCAGTGTTAACCAGTCCAGTTTAAAGCGGGACAGTCCTAGAGTTAACCAGTCCAGTTTACAGAGGGACAATACTAGTTTTAACCAGTTCAGTTTACAGCGGGACAGTCCCAGTGTTAACCAGTCCAGTTTACAGCGGGACAGTCCCAGTGTTAACCAATCCAGTTTACAGCGGGACAGTCCCAGTGTTAACAAGTCCAGTTTACAGCGGGACAGTCCCAGTGTTAACCAGTCCAGTTTACAGCGGGACAGTACTAGTTTTAACCAGTCCAGTTTACAGCGGGACAGTCCCAGTGTTAACCAGTCCAGTTTACAGTGGAACAGTCCCCGTGTTAATCAGTCCAGTTTACAGCGGGACAGTACTAGTTTTAACCAGACCAGTTTACAGCGGGACAGGCCCAGTGTTAACCAGTCCAGTTTACAGCGGGACAGTACTAGTTTTAACCAGTCCAGTTTACAGCGGGACAGTCCCAGTGTTAACCAGTCCAGTTTACAGCGGGACAGTCCCAGTGTTAACCAGTCCAGTTTACAGCGGGACAGTCCTAGAGTTAACCAGTCCAGTTTACAGGGGGACAATACTAGTTTTAACCAGTTCAGTTTACAGCGGGACAGTCCCAGTGTTAACCAGTCCAGTTTACAGCGGGACAGTCCCAGTGTTAACCACTCCAGTTTACAGCGGGACAGCCCCCGTGTTAACCAGTCCAGTTATGTACCTAGGAGGCTTACGTGCAGCAATGGACAAGAGGCCAAAAAACGAAGCGGGCGACTTAGTATTTTGGCGCCAGAAGTGAGCACTCTTCGTGCTTTAGTTATCGTCGGAGGTGAAGGCCAACGATACGAGTGTCTATTTGTGTCTGGGCCGACCGCGGAGGGAGGGGGACGCGGACAGAGGGAAGGGGAGATGGCTGGGTGCCTTGAGGTGACGACAACACTGAACAACAGCAACAACACGGGGTTCAACAGGTATCTAAAACAGGTATCCAAGAGGAACAACACCACGGCACTACTAAAGGAAGACAATGACTAGGGGTATGTATAATGGCATACGGTAATAACATGCCCCTCCAGGCTGCGTGCCGGGGCGTGGCTGGATACGCGGAATCCCTTATATAGAACACGCTGTGGATTCGTTATTACGCGAGCCATACCTGACCAACTTCCCGCTGAAGTCAGCTAAATTGATGTTTTAGACCGCTTTGGTAAACACACCGGCTATACTTGACCAAGACCTCCCGGGACCATGGAGGACCTGTTGATCTGCGGTCTAGTGCGTTAACCAGTACACCAGCCGCCCCCCCCCCCCACCCGCTAACGTAGTCGCGGTTGGGGGGTGGGGGGGGTATGAAGAAGACAATTTTATGTATGAAGAAGATCAATGTGTGGGTTGTATATTCAGGACGCTTTAACCACTTGGTCATATCGCGTTAATGGGAAGGGGAAGAGAGAGTGAAGCCATGTCCGCGGGGGTAACCCCCTACTCTTTGCGAAGAGGGACATGGGATTGTTTATCCTGTGACCCCACCGACATGGCAACAGCTGGGCTCAAACCACCGATCCACGTGCCGTTAGGCTCTCAGGTGGCCAGGGCCTGAAGGTCAATGAACAGGGGATCCATGTCGCCATGTGACCAGGGGCAACCCCCTACTCTGTACGAAAACTGAACAAGACTACCCGGGGCTTAATTTAATTGTGCATTAAAAACGGCATTCTTCCTCAAAAAGGGGAGAGTCCACCCCCACCCCCCCCCCTCTGGGTCCGCCCATGTTAAATCCCCATCTAACTATTCATACACAATATAAGATATCTGATTTATACTATTGGCTGTGCATTCAGTCAAAAAAACAAAACTACCGACTCGAATAAGAACTGGGTAATCAAGATGTACTATGGCACAGACACATTTAACGACCTGCGCCAAGGTCTTCACGCTATAGCGAGCCGCAAAAACGCTATATCGTCAAGTACATCTGCGATGTCACCGTCACTGCATGGGGTAAGAACGGGCCACGGCGTAAAAGCTGACGACTACTACATCATTATAACAACGACAGCACACAGACTGACAGGGAGCGTCCGGACGGCGCATGCGTCCTGCGCGAGGAATTTGCTGAGTCACTGAGTCGAGGCAAACTTCCGCCTTCGTCGTCGTAGTCATAGTCCTATTAGTTTGAATTCCCGGACCAAACCAAACGGCGATGACCGTGCACCAATGACATCACCGCTTGATTTTTAATATGTAGCATATTTAAATTTTAAAGCGATAAAAATAACGGTAGCGATGCAATTAATCCCTTCAGGTCACGTCTTGTCCAAAGCGAACGCGGAAGTAAACTTTAACGAAGAGGCAACCGATAAAACAATTGTGTCATTGTGTACGTTACTAAGGACGGACCCAGGGCTAGATATGGGGGGGGGGTCCAATATGGTTTGGGTTAGTGGTGAGGTTTGTTCAAAAGCAGTTGTGTGTGTGTGTGTGAGTGGGGTGGGGTGGGGTCGGAGGGGGGGGGGGGGGGTGAGGAACATGCACCAAAAAGGGATCCAAGCCCCTTGAACAGATAGTCTACAGAAGGAAATCGCGGAAGATACGATAACGTATCGAATATCAAAACCAATGCCTATCGCCCGGCCCTTTCTAAACAGAAGAGAACAATAAAACATCGAGTGCACCCCACGAAGTCCTGATGATCCCGTCAGTGCACAGTTCAGGCCGCTATTGATGTATCACGTGCTACGGTTCACACACTCACGGCCTTCGTGACATATATATATATGTCATCGTCTGGATCAATGGAGTAATTAGTCGGCAGGCCTGTTAATTAGCGCACTCCACACGCTCACTAAGACACGCTAGCTTGTAATAACCAGCCTAACAATCAGTTCACGGTAATGACGGCACGACCCAGACACCACCACACTGACCACCCTCGCCAGTGAACCGCACATAGCACACTATTTACACCCGGCTCGGGTTTTTTTTTCCTCACCCGTCCAGCCAGCCACAGCTTGTCTTGGGGTCCTGGCTATAGTTTTGCCGACCAGGACCATGTAAACAACATATGCAAGGCAATCTATCTGTCCGGACTAATTTGATTTTCTCGTCTCAAGCCCGCGGCCTCTGTTGCAGGCTGCCTATAGCGTAATGGCGGGGCTTCCAGAGAGACTAGTTGTAACTAACTACCCACATTTGTCAAGGCTATAGGCGATCCATAGCGTCAAGAAATGGGATATGATACCTACTTTTATAACTGTTACAGCACAACAGCAGCTTGGGATACCGATAGTCGTCCATAGGATGAGTGCGGCGAGATAAGATAAAGCTTTATTTTACGCCGGTCTTTTTAAGAAAACTGCGATAAACATTAGGATAAAATGCCCGATTGAACGACCATGATAACAAGTCTGATTGACTGACAACGATGAAATACCCGATTGGTCGACAACGCTAAAATGCCATGAAACATAATACAAATTTTTGAGCAACCGTAACCTTTACCACTTTCATGTGTTGCAATATCACTCTGAATTCCTTCGAAGATGCAACTTTATCAATTTGTTTAAGCCAGTCCCACAATTTGCCATAGCGCCAAAAATGTCCAGAAGGATCGTGTCGGTTTGATATAACTTCTTGCAAGGAGCAATCACTTCGTTGTAAAGTTTCTTGTAAATAACCTAAGAGCACCGCATAACAACGAAACGGAATGTTGATAGATTAGACCACTTTTATGCACATAAAGGTTCAACTGGACCACCTATAGCCTTATCAAGAAACTGATAAATCACCAGAACTGGCGGAAGGCCGTCAATTTCAGTTCCAAGCGGAGGGTTCTCCTCCAACCGCCAACAAAGCGGAGGGCTTTCGGATTCATTTCAAACACACGACACACGACAAAGTATCATACATGAAGCACATTGATGACATAGCAGAAACGGGGGAATAAAATTCATCGCCACGTCTGATTGCAAAACCGCAACACAGATATGATTTTCGTCGTAATGAGGTTGGACGTTGGCCCAAAGTCATTAGGCGGATCACTCCCACAACCGTGCGCGAAGGCTAATCAGATAATCCCAAACGCAGAGTACATGTCATGGACATAAAGAGTTTTTTCCTCCCGCAGCCGATCTGGTGTGCCAGATAGACGATACGAGGCGGTCATCACGGCAAACACCCGGACGCCCACACCCGCACACCCGTCCATCTTATTTCCATCAAGCTTTTTTCGGTCTTTTTTTATCGCGCGTGGGTTCGTGACGCTGTTGATGGGGGTTAGTGTGCGACTAATATTAGAATTTTGTGTTCGTCACAGGATGCTAGAAGTTCACAGCAGGCAGTTAGTTTTCTGGTTATGCAGCTGGGGCGGGGCGGGGCGGGACGGGGGAAAGCCGTACGGTACACAAACCCACGGTAACATACATACACGTACGTGCGAGAGAGATCTACGCGTGTTAAGACATTAAATTCAACTACGTGATTAAAAACTACTAAGCAAGCCGTGATTGCCCTATATACATTTGGCCACGGCGTATGGAGCGCCCTGGCCTATTTCATTGCCTATGATAATCGACAAGAAACCGCCAAATCCGCGCCCTCTGCACGGGAGATCGCCAAGCCCGGCGGCTTCCCTTGGACGGTGGCGGCGGCGGCAGCGGCACTGTCCCAGCAGCGTCCCAGCCAGTCAGCACGGTGCTCACCCCCGCCCCTCACCCCCCTCCACACCCCAAGCTCCACCCCCACACAGCCAGGACCCCTCATCTCGGTGACTTTGGCGGATGAGGCATAAGCCGCCGTACGCGGACGGCACGTGCTCCCGGTCACGTAGACCCGCGGCCACAGCTCATCCCACTGTGGGGTGGGGGGGGGGGGGGGGGGAGAAGAGAGTAGAGGACACCCCAAACGACCGTGGCCGACCCGGGCCTGTCAAGGGCCTCCATTCAACCCCAGAGACCACCACCACCTCCACCCACTGGTCTTTTACCACCCTCCTCCCCGCCCATCTCACTCTACCCCCCCCCCGCCACACCCCGCACCTCCTCCACCCGTCCCGAGCTCCCGCCCGTACCCCGTTCTCCACTGCGGTCCTATAGTTTTCATCTCGACGCCCATTTTAGTCACTAGATAAGAAACCACGTTACAAGTCATCGACTTTGTGCACAATCATCCATAGCTCCACTGGAAGCCCGTAGAGCAGACCAGCCATCGGACCTAAAAATCACACCCACCGCATTATTTACGTCATAGATTGCAGATAAGTTGGCATAGGGGCAGGCCCACGCGGCTTCGGGTCCTAATCCGTGCTTTAAGCCAAAAATAATTAACCAAAATGGCATTGTTTTTACTTACACGCAATCTATTCCTGCAGTTCCATAATCTTGATAATGTAGGCATTTTGCCTACAGCAGCCTGGTGACGTGTGTAGTTTTCTAGCAAAGGGACATGTTAGATCCATGGCTGTATGATGAACATGATGCTTGGTTGCATATTCAGGACGATTTACCCAGTTCTGGTCATATCGCGTCAGTCAATAGCAGAAGCAACGGAAGAGCGGAGCCATCTCCCCGGGGTAACCTCCTACTCTTTGCGAAAGACATGGGATCTTTATCCTGCGACCACACAGATATGGCCACGGTGTGACTCGAACCACCGATCCAGGTGCCGTTAGGCTCTCAGAGCGCTCAATGTGAGCTCCAGAGCGCTATAACCCACTGAATTATCGGGCGTCCCTTGATCAACACGACCCAACGTTGCAGCTAGGAACCTCCTCAATCAATAATAATTTTATTAGCTGCGACTAGTCGGAGTCGCCTTGTTGCTGGCGCGTTTCTGGCAAGTTCTCATCGTAGCACTACTTCAGAGGTTTGCGCCCCACTTCGGAATGTTAGGTAGAAATTTCACAGCGATGTGGATGGGAGTTTACCAGTGTTTATGCCGGATTCAAAGCCCTGCCCTGATCCTTGTCCATGTCCCGGGTGGGGGTGGGGGGTGGTGGGGGGGGGGGGGGTTCCGCGGATGCCTTGATATGCCTGAGAGAGCGGATGTTCGTGATGAAAAAGATACCAGGGGATGGAGGGGGGGGGGGGGGGCTCTAAAAAGGAGCGTTTATAGAACGGGTTGCCGCGAAAAAAATACCCTTTCCGAGCGGAATTTGCCGGTAAAATGCCCCGACCGAGCGGATTTTGGCGGCAATGTATTGAGTACCCCCCCCCCCCCACCCCGGGGCCCATGTGTAACCCCCTGGCGAATACAATTAACAGCGCGCTTCGTAAAAGTGCAGGCATGGACCGCCCCCCCCCCCCCCGTACTTTTCAGTTGCCGGATCCGCCCTTGTAGCCTGATCTGCTAATAGCTGACCCCACGTTGCAGGTATGGTTGCCAATACAGCTTATGTTTACATTTAGCAGACAGCTTCGTAGCAGACACGAGAAGCTCATCTCAAAACTGACAGCGACGTTATCTATGGCGCGGGCATCAGTGGATTCACATGAGAATAGCCTTTAGCAAGACAAAGAGACATTACAACGGTTACCGTCCTATCCGCCTTACAGAATACGTCCCCACCCACTTGTATGAGTTTGAGCGGCGGTACCAGCTTACCCCACCCCCTACCATTCACACGAGGTGATCTCCCGGCAGAGGGCGTTCCGAACGCTATAGTCCCTCTGCCCCACGTCAAATTGATCCTTCATGGGCGAAAATTGAAAACGACTCTAATCAAAGATATATTTGCAGTTTGGCATAAAATACACAATTGTTAACATTTACTGAGCTACTGGTACCGCATCCGACGAATTCATTCGATTCCGGTTAATTAGAAGCCATGTTACTTTCGAACTTTTCCAGTTCGATCGAGGTCAAAGGCGTTGGGCTCTTCGAACTTTGACCCGGTGTTATTTTGAATATTTTTTTGCACAGGTAAGTCTAAATCATGTCTAAATTATGATCGTACGACAACGACAGATCTATATTTTTCAAATTCTGCCTACAAAAATTATACAAATTCAATCTGAACAACTCTTCAAAATCATTCGTGACTCCAACACCGTTAAGGTCAACCGTGAGGCGGTTACGTGGGGCATAGGTGACGTGAGGAACGAGCTCCCTCAGTTGGTAGAGTGACGAGCAGGAGAAAAGAGTAGCGAGATCCGCCCGCGTATATTTGATCCTGGCTATCGATCGTTCTGAAGCAGGACAGATCAAGCGAAAGAGATCAACTGATCAGTGTTTCCCGGTAACCGGGCCTAATGCAAGTAAGCATATTCAGTACTCACAGCAAACTATCGTCAGAGAAATCAATTGAAAGACCATCAGTGTTTATAGCTGTGCTGCAAGGAATGGAATGTTGGTGTTTTAGGCCACTTTTGTGCACATACAGGCTAAATTGGGCCAAGGAACCTCCCGAGACGATGAAGGATGAAGGAATGAAACATGCCCCAGATTAGGTGCCCGAGCCCGGATTCGAACCCAGGACCTATTGATCTGCGGTCTAGTGCGCTAACCACTACACCAGGGAGGCCCCCCTGTGCTGCAAGAACAGATTGTGCAGCCATACTCCTAATGCCCTGCTCACATAGACCCACCGACGCCTCGGCCGAGCTAAAAAGGGGGTAATTGGCCCCAAATCGGCCGACCTCGGCCGAGCATTGCTGCTCGGTGGCTCATTTCAGGTGCTCGGCCGAGGCCTTTCCAGTTTTAATGCAGACATTAAAACCAGGCCGAGCTCGGCCAATTTCCTTAGGTCGGCGGAGGTCGGCCGACCTGTCGGCCGACCTCTCGGCCGAGCTCGGCCGAGTAGTCACCTAGCTCGGCCGATTTTTAAAACTATGAAAGCTCGGTGGGAAAGTTGAAGAACTCGGTGGCATGGGCGAGCTCTGACGTCGGCCGACCAGTCTTAGTCTATGTGAGCAGGGCATAAGAACAGCAGTAAGAACGAAGAATAATGGTTCAAGTTAACCGGTCCATCCGCAAGGCGAAAGACCGAGGGAAGCTCACCAAACCACAGACAGACTGTGTTTGATCACTAGGAGGTGGAATTCAGATAGTGCCGCCTGCAGATCTTTTAAATCTTGTGGTAAATCGACGGAAGAAATAAACGCAGACCGACATAATGGCCAGTCCAGTCATCACCGGATACGGCAAAAACCGCCCACATAATATTGTGGAATGGGGAGTGGAGCAGGAATGCCTCATAGGGTTACGCATAGTATGTGCCGCGCCCCTTAGTGACCGATCATTTTAATTTGAAGGGGGAGGGGGGGGGGGCTATGGCTTTTACCGCCTCCTCCCCCCACCCCCGGAAAGTTATTTTGGGCAGTTTAATAGGATCAACATTAATTTTTGGGGGACCATCGTGAAAGGAAGAGATTTTTTTTGCGGTTCTCATGGAAGCATTGAACTTGTTTTACATATATCCAGCTAATTTTGTTTTCGTGTGGGGCCCAAAGAAGAAAGCTCAATATAAAACGGTCAGTCCTTAATAGCTGTTCACGCCCTAAAAGTGTTCATACCTTCCTTAAATCATCAAGCTCTATATATATGTCTACATATCCACCGTTTTTTGTAAAAAAAAAAGCCAGGTCTATAGCTTATATAGTTATACGTCCCCTAACAAACAATAGCATTTTGCTGGTTTGGGGTGGCGTCGAGTGGACCAGGCGACTGGCAGCCAGGCTGCATGGATAGACCACACCTGGTTGCCATGTGCCCAGCACATATATACAGTCTCGTTGTTTGCACAGGAATTGATGGATCAGTTTCCCGACAGGGACTGAAATAGAGCATTTGTTTTATGAATTACCGCCACACGAGGAAACTGTTGAAAGAGGCTGATAATACATTTCACGTCTGAGAGGTAAATGGGGGAGGGGGTCATTCCCGGTCATGCAGGTCTCTCTAGGGGTCTCCGCAGTAACTAGGTGGAAATAGGTGTTGCATATATGTCAGGGTTGTCCGCGGTAAACAGGGATTGCACGTAATGCATTTAGAAGGTTCTGCGCGCGGCAACAGGGGGCTTTGCGCGTTAAAAGGGTTTTGCGCACGGCAACCGGGGGTTTTGCGCGGTAAAAGGCTTTGCGCGCGGCAACCGGGGGTTTTGCGCGGTAAAAGAGTCTGCGCGCGGCAACCGGGGGGTTAGCGCGGTAAAAGGCTCTACGCGGCAACAGGGGGTTTTGCGCGGTAAAAGGCTCTACGCGGCAACCGGGGGTTTTGCTCGGTAAAAGGGTCTGCGCGCGACAACCGGGGGGTTTGCGCGTTAAAAGGCTCTACGCGGCAACAGAGGGTTTTGCGCGGTAAACGGCTCTACGCGGTCTGCGCGTGGCATATGGGGCTGTGCGGTAAACGCTGGCTGTATGTGGTAAAATGAGGGGCTATGTGCATTAAAGGGATATGTCCGCGATGAAAACATTTACAGAACAAGATCTTTGACGCGCTACATGCGAGTTGTGCGAGGTAAAAGAGTACACGCGGTACACGGTCAACAGACGCTGTATGGCGTAAAGGGTCTAAACACAAGGTAAAAGGGTTTGCACGCGGTCAAAGTATGTACGCGGTACACGAGAGCTGGGCGTTAAGGGTCTGCAAGCGGTAAAAGGTTCCACACACGGTAAAAGAGCTTACACGAGGTAAAAGCTTCTACACACGGTAAAAGAGCTTGCACGAGGTAAAAGGGTCTGCACACGGTCAAAGTATAATATACGCGGTACACGAGGGTTGTGCGCGGTAAAAATCTACACGCGATACACAGGGGTTGTGCGGCGTAAAGGGGTCTGCAAGCGGTAAACGGGTCTTCAGACGGTAAAAGAGCTTGCACGCGGTAAAAGCTTCTACACACGGTAAATGAGCTTGCACGAGGTAAAAGGGTCTGCACACGGTCAAAGTATAATATACGCGGTACACGAGGGTTGTGCGCGGTAAAAATCTACACGCGATACACAGGGGTTGTGCGGCGTAAAGGGGTCTGCAAGCGGTAAACGGGTCTACAGACGGTAAAAGAGCTTGCACGCGGTAAAAGGTTTGCACGCAGTACACGAGGGCTGTGCGCGATAAACAGAGGTACGTGCAGCGTCAAATGATCTGAAAGTGATAAAAGGGCTTGCACGAGGTAAAAGGGTGAATTAGACGGTGGAAGTCGGACCCCAATTCGGCAGTAGAAAGGTTTGTTGGTCATTGCGATACAGAAATGTTGGCGGAGAAATCGTAAACTTAGAACATATACCGATATATGTCCCGATATAAGTCAGCGCGCTTGAGCAAGAAATCACAAAAAAGCGAGTGACATTGCTCACCCCTGCCCCAACCAATCACCTCGTACGTTCTTATTACGTCACACTAGATCTCTGGTCGTATGGACTTTGATACGCCATCGTCATCCCGGCTTCGCGAAGTGCGAGAAAAAGTCCATGCGGTCATCACTAATGTTTAGTATGCGTTGTGGGGCCCCCTACCGCCCCCCCCCACCCCCGGCCTCTCCCCTCCACTGATTTACTGTGCCTGTGCTAATGGTACATCGAATGTGTACTGAAGTGACATGTCAAGTGACAGAAAGTAAAAAATAGGTCGGCGTCTGTCTGGGAGATATTCCAGACAATTAGGGATTGGGATCCGAATCAAAGACAGACAGAACGTTCCACAAATAACAATTTAAATACACACAATTTTAAATTAAGCAGCAAGAACATTTAGTGAAGAAACTTGATACAAAATAAAGCTGTAAAAAGTAAAATACTTACTTTCGTTCTTCCATGGATGTTATAGCGACCAATGCGTCCATTGCAAATTAGCATCAAAGTATCTAGTCTATGAATAATTTTTCCAACCCATGGACACTCCTTTTCACCTTTCTCTACCCATGCGATTTTATCGCCACGTATTTTCTTCCCCGTGTCCATTGGCGTCACCGTCTGCCCCTCTTGGAGCCGCCCGGACCTATGCAGGCCGTTGACTTCGTTTAACACATGTTCCCCTTTCTCGTTACCCATAAAATTGTCGACGACACATATTCCATAATCGTTGAGACATTTGACGACATAATCTGCTAGTTTCGTTTCTTCTTTCTGCAGCATTTCCAGTTGTCTCTGGGCCGCTACATCTGAAGACTCCTCGGCCACAGGACTGCTGTCTGTAGACGACCGGCTCTTCCCTCGGCCGCGGTTCGCGCTGCCGCCAACCTGGGTGTTTGGTCTCTTCATATTGTTGTTGATCTCTTCAGATCGACACGTTTTCGGTTTAACTGACTCCGATGCCGGCAGGGTCACGGCATCTTTACTAATCTTAGGGGCTTCTGCCATTAAACCCATTGTAGGTGTAGCTATACCCGCACTGGACGAGGACGAATCACCTTTAGCTTTAGCACCAGCGAATGATTTTTTGCATTTTTTTGTAGCCGTCCCCACGGTCATCGTTTGTCCCGACACGCCCCCCGCGATAGGACAGTCGGGGGACTCGTCGTTTTCCTCAGCCGAGCGGCTGTCACCGCTTCCCGATGTCAGCTCGGTGGTCTCGGTAAGCTCAGTGCTGCTCAGCGAAGTTTCTTCCAGGAGTGCGTCAACAGAGCCACTGCCAGCGCTATCCTCGCTCACTCTATCCACCGCTGGGCCAACTGTGACATTTGTACTTTCTGGTTCTGGCTCTGCTTCTACGACTACCACACGCACTGGAGGCGTCAAGTTCGATGATTGAAATGAAACATGATCTGGGCTTGAGCTCAGTGGCGCACGTGCTGTGTCGCTTGCCTCCTGGTCACGTGTCAATGACCTTTTGGCCCCGCCCCCTTTGTTTACATCGTTTTCTTCCTCACTGGACGCAGTCGTCTTTTTTATCAAATCCAACTTGTTTGCAGGTTCATCGATTTTGGTCGTCTTGCACGCCGTCTTATGCGCTTTCCAATGAGAACGCTGATGTTCTCGCGAACAATACCACGCTTCTTTACACGAACCGCATAATTTTAAGTTCTCAAATGCGCCGCACAGCTCACAAACTGGACAGGAGTCCGAGTCGCAATGATCATCACGTAGGCCATCGGCCATCTTTGTTTGACCGATATGACCTAACTGGGTGAGGGATAGTTTCGCACGTACGCCATAAGTGGATTCATGGCTTTTGATGGCAAAAAACACATTCACAACAAATAAATAAATAAATAAAAGCTGCTTTTCTGGCCGATTTTGGACAATTTGAGCAACACGAGAGCGTTTACGAAACTATAAATAAAATTATCACCTCGACTCCACCTGATCGGGTTTCCGGTCCTTTTTTGGGTGCTGTTTGTCAGATTCTGGCATAAGTTTGCATCATATTTCGTTTATTTGATTGAACATATTGAAGGAGGGTCTCTGCAGGATTTCGTTGTCGTTGTACACCATGACCAAGTTAATTGTAGACAAGAGCAACCAGTCAGCCGGTACGTACTACCTTCAAAATGCTTAATCTGCCGACCTACTGCCGTACCGGTCACCCGGTAACATTACAATTACAATTTACGGTGTATGCCTACTTGGGCCGCTGGATGTTTCGGCCGCTGGGCATTTCGGCCGCTAGGGGGGGGGGCGGAGGGTAGGGGGCGGTGTTGGGGGTTTGGTCTGCAAATCCATGTTTGAAGGGGTGGAGGCATGCCCAGGTCGCATGGGGATTACGATAGATGACGGCTCTGCATTATTCACTGAGCCGCTGGGCATTGAGATGGCTGGATGAATGGATTGCAATACACCTTATGGTGTGAACATTTCAAGTGACACCGAGCATATCAGGGTATATAACACCTGGCTTCTGAGGGTTGAGGCCGTTATGAATAGATTGCATTGCGGTGTGAACGTGTTAACGATGGTACAGCGTATTTAAATATGTTTGCATCCGGTATATATTTGGCGAGACAAGAAATACAAGCAAAAAAAAGGAGGATGGTACAGCATTTATTATCATCTATTTGTACTTGCTCCGAGAGATTGGTACTTGTTTGATCATCGTAGAGTGAATGGAAGTAAAGTTATGTATAAACTTAGTTGCAGAGAGGGACTTAAATGAAGACGGACCGCCATTCGGCTGTTGGGCTATGTTGCAAGGAAAGTTTGTAGGGGTGAAGAAATGTTCTGGTAAAGATCGATAAATTTAATCGGCTGGGTGTTTTTAATTAAGCTGCTTAAAAGTCCTGCTATCACAATAGAATAAAAGATTAGGAATAAAATATTTTCTTTAACAAGCCCTATCATGCCCGATACACATAAAGATCGGTGAAGAAGCAATGCCAAAGGCGCAGCTGGTTCAGTGTTACTTATTCTAATGCTATATCTCCCCCGATTTTGCAAAACAGTGCGAAAGCTCAGCTCTGCTTTCAGACAACAAATTACCCAGCATGCAATGCGAATTCAAGACGCTTTGGACAAGAAGGCAAGATTGCGACCAGCTCAGGGACAGGGGCCTCATTCATAGGCTTTGCGCTCCTATGCGCTCCATATCTCCGGACTAACCTAAGTTTGCCTGTACACTTCAAATATGTTTTAACATCAAGTCACCTCTTTCCAGCTATTTCCTGCAGCCATTTGCCCACAATCTATTCTTGAACATAGCCTACTTTTGACTAAATATTTAAAATAGTAATCCTGAACCATTTACCATGATTTTTATGCTACAACACTCTGTAACAATTGGTCTTTCTTTTCCGCCATTAATCGTTTAGGAACTCTCTAAATTAAGGGAGAAAATGGCTGAAAAGTTTATGAACGTGTGGTTTGTTCATTAACAAACCATAGCAAATGTTTTTCGCAAATTTTTCAGCCTATATTTTGCACAAATTTGCAGCGATTGCTGTAAAAAATCTCTGTCAGGCTCTGAGTCATAGACACACACCATTAGAAAATGCCAGGTTCTGCATTTTGGGACAAAGCGTTCGTTCATTGCACAGCAGTATTGCATTTTTTTAACTTCATATCTTGATTAAGTTATTAAGCATGATTAAGCAGCGCTACTCATATATTGGCAAGAATATAGATTAAACTGGTACATATAAAAGCGAAAATTAGACAAATCTGTTAATTAAAGATAACTTATGAATTAGAGATATGAAGTTAAAAAAGTATGACGTCGTGAAAATACTTCACCTGAACTCATGAAGTTGGCATTTTTTAATGGCATATGAGGGGTTGCATCGACGACCTAGAGGGTGATTTTCAGAAAGAGTGAGATGAGTGAGTAACGTAAAGTATATTGAATGATACCATACTTATGATTGTACTTTGATTTTATCCTTTTGTATGATATAGACAAAATTTCTTTATGCTATAATACTCCATGGGCAGCAGATGCTCTGTTGCAAAACCTACTACAATATATATCATAAGATGATACATACTGTATATTTGCACCGGCCACATGTAACCATAGCTACTAGATCATTTCATTGGAAGTGATTTAGTTATTTGCGATGATGTGCTCCAAGGATGACACCAGAACTTTCACCTAATCTGCCACTGTTTCACCTGTTACTCATTTTTGCAAGGAGTAATATATATTGTGACCATCTGACACTTGTTTTTGCCCAATCTGGAAGGGATTTGTACTTGGTGGACATATTATCTCCTGCCAATAAGAGTAATATATGCCTTGCAGATTGGCTGGAACTTTCCAGTCATCCTCTACCAATTGTAAATATATATTAGTTCTGGGATATTTTTTGAGAAAAATATCTACTTAATGAGCATTTATCCCCAAGAACCTCCTCCCCCAGTACCAGATTTGTATATTAGTGTCTCCCCAGGTACAGGGGCTTCAATCTTGGGTGGGAGACTATCATATATGACGTCATTTCAAGACATATTATATGTAAGTGTTAAATGTTATTATGGTAACTATACAAAGCCGGAAATGTGCTAATTAATTTGATGACTGACCAGATAGACATGGCATCATTTATATCAAAATTGTTTAACATTTACACATACATACAGGACTGACACTAAAAACCATGAACACAATACCTTCATTTAGTATGCAGCAGTAGGCATTATGATAAACCTTTATTGCTTGTGATTGACTGGACAGAAAGAGGGTGAAATCATTGTATCAGATTGTATCAGAAGGAGCGCCGTCTTTGTTAGAATGTAACAGGCTGCATTTTTGTCTCCTCTCAGTTGATTAGAAACCATTGAATGCAAGAACTTGATGATAAATCAATAAGTTCTTTTATTTCTGTTGCAGTTATTTTGCTGACCACTGAATATGTCAGAGGAAAGGTCAATCTTGAGGAGGAGGATGGCCAGAAGAATGTTTTAGAAGTTGCAAGGTAATTTTGTACATTGTGCTCATGGTGACACCAAAAGTGTGATATTTGAACTTCATATAAAGTTTTTAGACATTTGTCCCGCTAACAAAAAGCTGAGAGTGTCTGCAGCATAAGATATTAAGTGATAGATATTTCTTTATCAGAGTTTATATATCAATAAGATAAGGCTTGGGCTTTGATTTTGTAGCAAAATGTAATAATGTCTTTTGATTTACAGACCAAAAAATATTTTTTTAGCCATGCAAAATATAATTATATATGTTTTTAGAATAAAGGGTGGCTTAATTTGTATGTATGGTGGACATGTATCTCATAATTATTATATGTGTTTTTCTTGCTTCAGTGGTGTTTCCTTCACAAGCCCTGCCTCTATTTGCCGCTATCTTGTCAGGGCAGCACCAAATGCCAATCTCTATGGAAGTGGCATCCTCCAAAGGGCAGAGGTAAGTGGATGGGACCCTGGAGTAAAAACAGCCAACGCACAATATGGAATATGTTACCTCTTACATTTTGCCACAACTTATAACTTAGAGTATTAAATTTTGTAACTTCAAACTTTGCATCCATAGCTGAAACGATTGTTTAGCAGGCACATACCTACGTGTCATTAAATGAGGCTGTTCTCTAATTATCTTCTTACATGGGTTACTTATATTGTATTTCTTTGAAATTACTAAGGAATCCTTAGCATTGAATATCCTTGTATTATTAACCACAGTAGTTTCCATATATTTACATCTTGGACATAGTCTGAACTATCAACAAGTTTAACAAGTTCATGCCCAGGTGATTATGGTATTTTTTAAGCATATTATTCACAATATGTTCATGGTTGATGTTGATAGGTGGACCACTGGGTGGACTTCAGCAATGCCAGACTTGGCTGCCCGGCTGAGTTTGATGAAGCCTTGGTCTACCTGGACATGGTGTTGGCCCCAGCCACAGTTCTCGTGGGTCATGACGTCACCCTGGCTGACCTGGCCGTCTGGGGAGCCTTGAGAGGTACAACAGACCATGCCATGTCATGTTTTCCAGTACCTTTTCCAGTTCCTTTATTTTATTTGGTATAATGAATCCTATTATAAAGGTGGGATTAAAGTCGTGTCTGCTATTGGTGGCCTGTATTTTCTGTAGCGATAGATGCATGGTGGGTACATTTATGGAAGAAATTATGAATTATGATATTTAATATATAAATCATTATCTTTGTGTTTTGTTTTCAGGCAACCCTCAGTTTCAGCAGTTGGGAAACTGCCCAGTGAACGTTGGGCGCTACTTCAAGTTTCTTTCTTCCAAACCGGAGTTCCAGAAAGTGGAGAGTATGCTTCCAGCCAGCAAGAAACCGTCGGCAAAGCAAGACGCACCGGTAAATTTGTCAGCATTCTTCCTGACAAATAATTGACATGAACCCATGTGACAGTCTTTATTCGCGTTGTATTCTGTGCCGATGTTATAACAGGTAGTCAGACTTAATACTAATTTGATTTTTGCACGCAATTTACTTTTTTTTTTGTTATTCATGATTACTGATTCCGTGTATGTTATAACTTGTAGAATATAATATTTTATGCATTTGTCAGCCTTTCTATTCTGACACGTATTCCAATAGTGACATAAGCATTACATTTTTTTTCATGGTTGGAGTTGTAGTTGAAGCGATATAACGCTCTTGTATCTTATGGTGGCACCAGTATAGTCTTTATTCTGAACTTCGTTCTCATTGTTTGATGCACAAAGAGTGAGACATGCTGTTATGTTATCAGTAATGTATGTAATTTTCTTTTCATTTATTTAGGTGAAGAAGGAGAGGAAGGAAGAAGGCAAATTTATAGAGCTTCCTGGCGCTAAAATAGGAGAAGTCGTCGTTAGATTTCCCCCTGAGGCCAGTGGGTAAGTCGCAAGTGGTAAACATAGAATGACGTAAGTAAAAGGGGATGGAAATTTGTTTGTCAACTCACTGCCGAGTTCCATATACATGTACCATATTATAACATGCTACCCCATTTACTGCCTGAGCTAATCATTTGTACCGGGGACCGGCTGGGTAGCTCAGTGGTTTAAAGCGCTCGCTAACGGCACGTGGACCGGTGGTTCGCGCCCCGCTGCGGCCATGTCGCAAGATAAAGATCCCATGTCCTTCTTCGCAAAGAGTAGGGGGTTAACCCCGGGGACATGGCTCCACTCTCCCTTCCTTCTCCCATTGACGCGATATGACCAAAAGTGGTTAAACCGTCCTGAATATACAACCATTTGTCATTTGTGTCGGTATTTGTCGCGCATGTATGATTCCTTCATCAAAGAGCCCCACTGTTTTATGAGATGTTTACAGCATTCGGAACCAGAATTAGAGTCCCCCATTTCTGTAATGGTTGAGGCTTCAGATAGAGAAAACAAAATAAAAGTCGTTTTTATTTATTGAATACTCATTTGCCTGGTAACTTTATGTAATTTCTTACAAATTCAGATTCCTCCACGTGGGGCATGCTAAAGCCGCCTTGCTGAACCAGTACTACCAGCAGACCTTCAAGGGAAAGCTTATCATGAGGTTTGACGACACCAACCCTGCCAAGGAGAACGCAGACTTTGAGAAGGTCGGCATTCCTCGTGTCATAAAAGGCTTCCATATACTATATAATATTAATTTCTTGCATACCTGATTGATTGATGTGCAGGTATCTTCGAATTTGCTTGAATATAATTAACGATCTGTTATCCTCATATGCCGGGAATTTGTGTCGCCATTTTTTATTTAAATTTAAAGGTACAGATACAAGTTTCTTGGGAAAAATATGTTCAATCTTTGAAAATGAATGGGATTCATTCAGGTGATTCTGGAGGACATCAAGCTGCTGGGGTTAGAGCCGGATGTCTTCACCCACACCTCCGACCACTTCGACCTGATGCTGTCTATGTGCGAGGGACTGCTGCGCGCAGGCAAGGCCTACGTGGACGACACCGACGCCGAGACCATGAAGAAGGAGCGCGAGGAACGCGTCGAGTCGCGTAACCGTAGCAACAGTAAGTGTGTCCCCATGTTTCATAAAGAAATCTCCATTTTTGGTTTGGGTTGAGCGGTACTTTCATCTTATAATGGGCCATGCTAAATGACATGGAATGTGAACCGTAGCAACAGTAAGTGTGTTCCCATGTTTAGTTTCCTTGTTGGTTGGGGTAGAGCGCTCGCCTTGAGTGCTCTGGCCACCTGAGAGCCTAACGGCCCGTGGATCGGTGGTTCGAGCCCCGCTGTGGACATGTCTCTGTGGTCGCAGGGTAAAGACTTATCTTGTACAACTGTTTCTTCTAGCAAATGGTAGTATTTGATAAGTTTTAACAATTGTATCACATTTGGAATGGAGTTTTTCCATTTACAAGTATAAGTGTAATTTTTAACAATAATAAATATCTGATTGACCAGTATCTTGTTTTGTCCGTTTTCTAACTCTAGCATAGCTGATTTAAAATTCAAATTATCACTTATTTCATGCCCATTTCTACCGTCTAGCGCTGTGCAACATCACATTACCGGAACAAATGTTCTATAGTTTCATTAACCGTATGACAATAGCAACATTTTTCAGTTTATACCAGTTTACATAGAAACCTAAAAAAATTATTGGTAATTATAGTTCTGCATAAAAATTGATATTGGAAGCTTCGCAGTTTCTCGTCAACCGTACACTTCAATGGTAGGCAGTACATGATTTTCGACGGTGTTTCTGCTAAATTAAGATTTAAGTTTTCTGCCCATTTTCTTTTTGTTGTTTTCGACACTTGTAATTCTTTTAATATTACCTTATACGCCTTATTACACATTTTGTTGTTTCTCCGCATAAAATCTAAATATTTACAGCTTAAATCCGATGGTTTGGAATCCTTATGCTGACAATACCGTCTCCATCCTTGGGGTACACTGTGAATAAGACTATTGAAGTCAGCAAAGTTTAGTTCGATATTAAACTTATGCGTAAAACGTTGCCATCCTAAAGGTGACCCGTGATCGCAGGTTAGGTGGTCTGCCTGTCTCACTGTGGAAATGTGTCTGTTGTGCAGCGGTGGAGAGGAACCTGGCGATGTGGGAGCTGATGAAGGCCGGGACAGACGCGGGTCTCAAGTGTGCCGTGCGGGCCAAGATGAATATGGCCTCCGACAATGGCTGCCTGAGGGACCCCACCATCTACCGCTGTAAACCCGAGCCTCACATCAAGACCGGCACCAAGTACAAGTAAGTCGATCCATGTCACTCGACTGGCCAATCAGCGCCCCCGAAAGGTCAACCAGCCAATCAGCGCCCCCGAAAGGTCAGCCAGTCGAATCAGCGCCCCCAAGAGGTCAGCCAGCCAATCAACGACGCCAAAAGGTCAGGCAACCAATCAGTGCCCTAGAAAGGGTAGCCAACCAATCAGCGCCCCCGAAAGGGCAGCCAACCAATCAGCGCCCCCGAAAGGTCAGCCAACCAAACAGCGCCCTAGTTTTATCAGCCACATAATCAGCAGTTCCTTAATCTAAACCAGCCTATTAGCCAGCGTGATTCGGCGCCTCGCGATCGGCAAATCAGCTCTCTTTTCTTATCCAGCCAATCACAATCTCCTTCACTTCGTATTCACCTTTGTTTGACCCGCAAATGAAGATGTTTCACCGCCTAGTCAAATCAAATGTTATCAGCTTGGGGTGAGCTGACAAAGCATTGAGTTCAGGTTACAAACAGGTACTGGTTAAAACAGATACCAGTTAGTTGCGAAATACTTGGTTGTACAAACAGGTCCTGGCTAAAACAGATACTGGATAGTTGGTAAATACTTGGTGGTTTATTCGGCAAATGTGCGGTGCTTGTAACGTACTTATAGACTTGGCATCATTTTTTTAAATTGTCCGGCTTGTTTGAACTTGTTTGTATGATTACGCGGACTATTCTCCTATTCTCCTATTCTCCTATTCTCCTATTCTCCCTGTCCGGAGGCGCAGAATCGATCATTGTGGTAGTTTCACGCTACGAGTAATCAGTCAACTAGGCGGAACCCAGTTTACGATGACTTGTTAAAATGGCCGAGCACGTTTTTCTGCTTGCTATTGCTAGTGCTGACAATATGGCCAGGTTAACTACAAGACCCATGTGCACCATGCATTTCAGTTCCGCGGTAAATTTACGGTGTAATTAACTAACTTCGGTGATGAGTATCGACATCAATGTCTAAACCAGTTCCATTGCATTTTGTTATTAATACGGCATGTTACGTTATGGCACTAACATTTTGATGTTAAATTTTCAGGGTTTACCCGACCTACGATTTCGCTTGTCCGATCGTGGATAGCATAGAAGGGGTGACCCACGCCTTGCGGACAACTGAGTACCACGACCGTGACGACCAGTACTACTGGTTCATTGAGGCCATGGGTGAGTACAGTGACCCGTGTTACTGGTTCATTCAAGCCATGGGTGAGTACAGTGACCTGTGTTACTGGTTCATTGAGGCCATGGGTGAGTACAGTGACCTGTGTTACTGGTTCATTAAAGCCATGGGTGAGTACAGGGACCTGTGTTACTGGTTCATTGAGGCCATGGGTGAGTACAGTGACCTGTGCTAGTGGTTCATTGAGGCCATGGGTGAGTACGGTGACCTGTGTTACTGGTTCATTAAGGCCATGGGTGAGTACAGTGACCTGTGTTACTGGTTCATTAAGGCCATGGGTGAGTACAGTGACCTGTGTTACTGGTTCATTGAATCCATGGGTGAGTACAGTAACCTGTGTTACTGGTTCATTGAGGCCATCGGTGAGTACAGGGACCTGTGTTACTGGTTCATTGAGGCCATGGGTGAGTACAGTGACCTGTGTTACTGGTTCATTGAGGCCATCGGTGAGTACAGGGATCTGTGTTACTGGTTCATTAAGGCCATGGGTGAGTACAGTGACCTGTGTTACTGGTTCATTAAGGCCATGGGTGAGTACAGTGACCTGTGTTACTGGTTCATTGAGGCCATGGGTGAGTACAGTGACCTGTGTTACTGGTTCATTGAGGCCATGGGTGAGTACAGGGACCTGTGTTACTGGTTCATTGAGGCCATGGGTGAGTACAGTGACCTGTGTTACTGGTTCATTGAAGCCATGGGTGAGTACAGTGACCTGTGTTACTGGTTCATTGAAGCCATGGGTGAGTACAGTGACCTGTGTTACTGGTTCATTGAGGCCATGGGTGAGTACAGTGACCTGTGTTACTGGTTCATTGAGGCCATGGGTGAGTACAGTGACCTGTGTTACTGGTTCATTGAGGCCATGGGTGAGTACAGTGACCCGTGTTACTGGTTCATTGAGGCCATGGGTGAGTACAGTGACCTGTGCTAGTGGTTCATTGAGGCCATGGGTGAGTACAGTGACCTGTGTTACTGGTTCATTAAGGCCATGGGTGAGTACAGTGACCTGTGTTACTGGTTCATTAAGGCCATGGGTGAGTACAGTGACCTGTGTTACTGGTTCATTGAATCCATGGGTGAGTACAGTAACCTGTGTTGCTGGTTCATTAAGGCCATGGGTGAGTACAGTGACCTGTGTTACTGGTTCATTAAGGCCATGGGTGAGTACAGTGACCTGTGTTACTGGTTCATTGAATCCATGGGTGAGTACAGTAACCTGTGTTGCTGGTTCATTGAGGCCATGGGTGAGTACAGTGACCTGTGCTAGTGGTTCATTGAGGCCATGGGTGAGTACAGTGACCTGTGTTACTGGTTCATTGAATTCATGGGTGAGTACAGTAACCTGTGTTACTGGTTCATTGAGGCCATGGGTGAGTACAGTGACCTGTGTTACTGGTTCATTGAGGCCATGGGTGAGTACAGTGACCTGTGTTACTGGTTCATTAAAGCCATGGGTGAGTACAGTGACCTGTGTTACTGGTTCATTGAGGCCATGGGTGAGTACAGTGACCTGTGCTAGTGGTTCATTGAGGCCATGGGTGAGTACAGTGACCTGTGTTACGGTTGATTGAGGCCATGGGTGAGTACAGTGACCTGTGTTACTGGTTCATTGAGGCCATGGGTGAGTACAGTGACCTGGGTTACTGGTTCATTGAGGCCATGGGTGAGTACAGTGAACTGTGTTACTGGTTCATTGAGGCCATGGATGAGTACAGTGACCTGTGTTACTGGTTCATTGAGGCCATGGGTGAGTACAGTGACCTGTGTTACTGGTTCATTGAGGCCATGGGTGAGTACAGTGACCTGTGTTACTGGTTCATTGAGGCCATGGGTGAGTACAGTGACCTGTGTTACTGGTTCATTGAGGCCATTGGTGAGTACAGTGACCTGTGTTATTGGTTCATTGAATCCATGGGTGAGTACAGTGACTTGTGTTATTGGTTCATTGAGGCCATGGGTGGGTACAGCGACCTGTGTTTCTGGTTCATTGAGGCCATGGGTGAGTACAGTGACCTGTGCTACAGGTTCATTAAGGCCATGGGTGAGTACAGTGACCTGTGTTACTGGTTAATTGAGGCCATGGGTGCGTACAGTGACCTGTATTACTGGTTCATAGAAGCCATAGGTGAGTACAGTGACCTGTGTTACTGGGTCATTGAGGCCATGGGTGAGTACAGTGACATGTGTTACTGGTTCATTAAGGCCATGGGTGAGTACAGTGACCTGTGTTACTGGTTCATTGAATCCATGGGTGAGTACAGTAACCTGTGTTACTGGTTCATTGAGGCCATAGGTGAGTACAGTGACCTGTGTTACTGGTTCATTGAAGCCATGGGTGAGTACAGTGACCTATGGGTATGGCCGGTATCAGGTATTGCTGCTGGATTAATCTGCATATTGGGTTATTCCTTATATCATTCACATATGTTAATTTATATCTGTATATTATTATTTGTATATATGAATAAAAATATTGGCTTTATCATACATTTTATTTTTATATATATTAATATACATATTGGGCTTTAAAAGGACTATTCGAAATGACTGTTTACACTGTTGGCCCAACTGTTGTCTGTTTAGACTTGAGGAAGCCGTATATCTGGGAGTACAGCCGCCTTAACCTGCAGAATACCGTGATGTCTAAGCGCAAGTTGACGTGGTTCGTGGAGGAGGGTCTGGTGGATGGCTGGTAAGTAGCCGACAAACAGCAGACATACACTTCTGGCCTTCTGTACCATTACAGCTTTCTGTGGTGGCATATTTCAAGTTTTGTTCGTTTTTTTGTGTGATTAACTTTAAACAGGATCTGGTCAGAGATGAACATTAGGCATGTAGTTTTTTGAGTGAATTTAGTGTTGCAATAGTCCGGGCTGAGTAAAGTTATGCGGATGCTAACTTCTGACGTCCAGTCGCTGAATACGCTGAAGTTTAATTTCTGATTGGTGGAATGCCGGTCTCCTGTAGCTGATGAAGTGTTTTGATTGGTTGACTGCCGGTCTACTGTAGCTGATGGAGCGTTTTGATTGGTTGACTGCCGGTCTCCTGTAGCTGGATACTAGTGGTGTTTTTTTGATAGGTCGACTGCCGGCTTTCTGTAGCTGAGTACTAATGGAGTGTTTTGATTGGTTGACTGCCGGTGTCGTGTAGCTGAGTACTAATGGAGTGCTTTGATTGGTTGACTGCCGGTCTCCTGTAGCTGAGAACTGATGCAGTGCTCTGATGTCTTTCAGGGACGACCCCCGCCTACCCACGGTGCGCGGGGTGATGAGGCGGGGCATGACGGTGGAGGGACTCAAGGAGTTTGTTATCGCACAGGTTGGTGGAGCACCCCGCTCTCTGCCTATCCCCATAACAACCTCTGTGTGACAACCAAGATCCCTTCATTGTTTCGGAAGGGTTCTTGGGCCAAATTTACATTGCACACATTTTTTTTTTCAATTTAAGAAGTAAAATTACAAAGGCCAGGTACGGGGAAAACGGTCGAGGATTGGGGATATCAACGGGGGCTGGCGCGTATCTGTTATATACATGTGTTATGTATTTACAAACGCCCTTTTTCCGCAAAGAGCAGGGGGTTACTCCCGGAGACATGGCTCCGCTCTTCCCTTCCTTCTTCCATTGACGCGATGTGACCAAAAAGTGGTTAAAGCGTCCTGAATATGCAAGCAACCAACCATCTACAAATGCCTACCCCATCCACCCCCCCCTCCCCCCGAGCCCCTCTGTCTCTGTATCCGCCAGTGGTGTGAAATGTTTGCTGTCTCTTCCCTTGCAGGGCTCGTCTCGCTCCGTCGTCATGATGGACTGGGACAAGATCTGGGCCTTCAACAAGAAGGTACGTGACGACCCACGCACGTCGGTGTCGCCTCTCCTCTGTCTCCGCTCTGGAAAGCCATTTCCCACTGACATTTTGACTTGGCTGACCGTGCATATATATATATATATGTGCAACTAAGTTCTACGCGTATATCAGTCAAATCACGAGTCTTAACAGCTTGGGGTAACCGTACGTGTAATGCTGCAAATGTAATGGAAGTGTAAAGGAACTGAAATATCCTATTTGTCCTTTTACCGGTGTGACGTTGCCTATTAATTTTTGATTATCCCTTTTTAATCTATGATTTGCCAAGTTTAAGTTACATCATGTTGTTTACATGTGATTGACCCCATGGTGTTGTTTACAAGTGATTGACCCATGTTGGTTGCATGTGATTGTCCTATTGTGTTGTTTACAGGGGATTGACCATATGGTGTTATTGTTTGCATGTGATTGACCCGAGGTGTTATTTAAATGTGATTGACCTGTTATGTTGTTTACAGGTGCTTGGTCCTGCGGTGTGGTTTACAGGTTATTGACCTAATGTTTCTGCTTACAGGTCATTGACCTAATGTTTTTGTTTACGGGTGATTGACCCTGTGGTGTTTGCAGGTGAATGACGTAATGTTGTTATTTGCAGGGGATTGACCCGTCGTGTTATTTACATGTGATTTATCTATTGTGGTGTTTACAGGTGATTAATCCTGTGTTGCTGTTTACATGTGATTGACCCTGTGTTGTTGTTTACAGGTGATAGACCCTGTGTTGTCGTTTACATGTGATTGACCCTGTGTTGTTGTTTACATGTGATTGACCCTGTGTTGTTGTTTACAGGTGATAGACCCTGTGGTGCCCCGTTATACGGCCCTGGAGAAGGCCTCGCTGGTGCCTGTCCACGTCAGCGGTGCCAAGGAGGAGTGTGTACAAGTCCAGAAACACCCCAAGGTAGGCTCTCAACACAACAATGGACAACACCACGCATCTCGTTCATGACATGTTGTCAATGATGCTGGCTTTGGTGACACAGGAATATCGTGATGAAGATCATTTATCTCATTACAATCAAAAGTTTACTTGATACAATGCAAAACGCGACTCGATACCGTTGGCCGTCATGATGTGAGAAGCTCCATGCATCTAAGCTGGCGTGCAAACCGCCATCTGTTGCGACGACGACAACGCCTGGAAGTGACGCCGTATTATCGATATATCACACCAATACGTTTTACAGTCTCCTGTTTTAGTTAGCATTGGTTTTCGCGCAAGCCTTGGTCACTTTGAAGTGGTACCCCCTGCTGGCTATGTCGGCGAGGAGGTTATCTGTCGGGTACGTAGACTCCCACCGCCATTGCCCGTCGTCATGGAGACGCTGCATGGTCGGCTCCAGCTTGTTGAACTCTGGTTTGACGAGGTGGTAGACCGCGATGATCAGGACAATATAGCCGCCTGCAAGATACAAGCTATGGCCTGGCAAATGTCATAAAGGATAATGTTCTATCACGTGATGCTAGGTTCTGCGGATTTCTTGTTTGAACTACTATATCTTTCAAGACATTATCAACTGTGAAAATGCACGGACTAACTAAAAGACTAACTTCTCGAGACCTCTAACGTTCGATATTTCTAAGAAGTGCCCAAATTCTTGGCACGCTAAACTAATATCGTATACAATTACAAAATGAAAAAAATGTAAACGTCAGAGCAGCCATACGAATGTAACATTTCAAGAAATGTCAAGCAAATGCAATCCTTCGCCGTCCGGTTCAATGAAGATAGTGCGAGTGTTGGAACGGCTGGGCCAAAGACGCTACACGGTCTCCTGGAGGCTGCATCACACACACACATTTTGCTCCCTGAATAATGTACTGGGGCGCCCTCTCTATAGCGGGAATTCAGCTTACCTGGCTTGGTGATCCTGATGAGCTCCGGGAAGCAATCCTGGGTGAGGTGACCCGGGACAAAGGAGCCGCATGACACCAGAAGGTCGTAGGTGTCTGGAGGGAGGACACATGGCTTTAAATTCCACGTCGCTTTTCATACCATCGGGATTCCGTGAGATAACGTCAGTGACTCCCACAATTGATTGCCTCGTGTCTTCAGGCATTTTAGACGGGACACATTTCTGTTCAGCCCTTCTCTCAGTTTGTGGTGCAGTTTTCCAAACTTGTGTTGTTTTTGCTAGTTTCGCAGTGTTTTTCGGATATCATAGCTTAGTTCTTCACTTTTGGATCTCAGCTTCCCTTAGGAGTTACACTTTTTTGGGGGGCAGGGGAGGGTGGGTTTCACCGTGGGACACTCATCATGCAGCGACCATCCATTTTACAGCAAACATGTTCTAGTCACCGACCCCCACACTTACCGTCTTCGATGTCCAGCCTGTTGGTCCCCAAGTAGTCACAGATGAGGCGCCCGTACACTTGTTTATCTTCAGCCGCCTTCAGCATCTCGGCGCTGGCGTCCACGCCGTCCACGTTTTTATAGCCCAGCTCGTGTAGCTGAAAGTAAAACCACGTGGTTATAGTCCAGCTCGTGTATGTGGAATTAAAACCACGTGGTTATAGCCCAGCTCATGTAGCTGGAAGTAAAACCACGTGGTTATCGTCCAGCTCGTGTAACTGAAAGTAAAACCACGTGGTTATAGCCCAGCTCATGTAGCCAGAAGTAAAACCACGTGGTTATAGTCCAGCTCGTGTAAATAAAGGAAAACCACATGGTTATAGCCCAGCTCGTTAGCTGAAAGTAAAACCACTGGTGATAGTCAAGCTCGTGTAGCTGGAAGTAAAACCACGTGGTTATAGCCCAGCTCGTGTAGCTGGATGTAAAACCACGTGGTTATGTCCCAGCTGGTATAGCTGGAAGTAAGATCACGAGTTTCTTACCCAGCTCGTATAGCTGAAAGTAAAACCATGTGGTTATAGTCCAGCTTGTATAGCTGGAAGTAAAACCACGTGGTTATGGCCCAGCTCGTATAGCTGAAAGTAAAACCACGTGGTTATAGTCCAGCTCGTATAGCTGGAAGTAAAACCACGTGTCTTTTGCCCAGCTCGAGCAGCTGAAAGTAAAACCACGTGGTTATGGCCCAGCTCGTATAACTAGAAGTAAAACCACGCGTTTTTTACCCGGCTCGTGTAGCTGAAAGTAACACCACTTGGTACCTGTATATATCACAAGCTCGTTATAGCCATGGAACGATATTCGGCAACAGATTCGTAGCTTACGCATGATATTTGGCACACCCATTGTACAGTCACTGCCGTTGGTATATGTATATGGACTATTCTGTTTGCATTAGAATCTCTGGTTTGTACCGACACTTCTAATTAGAATGACACGTAGAGGGAATCTGGACCCCGGGCACCTAATCTGGGGCATGTCTTATCCATTCCTCCTTCGTCATCTCGGGAAGTTCCTTGGCTCAGTTTAGCCATTGTGTGCACCAAAGCGGCCTGAAACCCCAACAATTCTTTCCGTTAACGCTTTGACCTCCTTACCAGCTGGCCGGTGAGTCCGGTGCCCGAGGCAACGTCCAGTATCCGCGCGTCATACCGCTCCCCGAGCACTGTCCGTACAGCGTTCACCGCTAACCGGGGCGGCCCGTAATCGAGCAGAACCATATCCTGGCGTGACAAAACAGAGGGACATGGGCACGGTGCTGGGAGGATACAGGCTTACATATATATATATATATATATATATATGTGAATGAGCACACCACAAAGAAACGCTACTAACACGCTAAAATAGAGTTGGTAACAGATATGGGTTGCGTGTGTTGTTGCCGATTCCGACTTCATTGTCAATAGACCAATCCAGGCTCCGACGCTAAGCCACGCCCACTCATGAGAATTTTTTTCCTTACGCGTAAGTATGAAACTGACAATCGTAGCTGATAGTAAGTAAATTTCAAACTCACGGTTAAGAAAAAAACACTCCAGCGTGGGCGGGGCTTAGTGTCGGATTATGACTCCAGCGTGGGCGGGGCTTAGTGTCGGAGTGTGACTCCAGCGTGGGCGGGGCTTAGTGTCGGAGTGTGACTCCAGCGTGGGCGGGGCTTAGTGTCGGAGTGTGAAACCAGCGTGGGCGGGGCTTAGTGTCGGGAGTGTGACTCCAGCGTGGGCGGGGCTTAGTGTGGGAGTATGACTCCAGCGTGGGCGGGGCTTAGTGTCGGAGTGTGACTCAAGCGTGGGCGGGGCTTAGTGTCGGAGTGTGACTCCAGCGTGGGCGGGGCTTAGTGTCGGAGTGTGACCCCAGCGTGGGCGGGGCTTAGTGTCGGAGTGTGACTCCAGCGTGGGCGGGGTTTAGTGTCGGAGTATGACTCCAGCGTGGGCGGGGTTTAGTGTCGGAGTATGACTCCAGCGTGGGCGGGGCTTAGTGTCGGAGTGTGACTCCAGCGTGGGCGGGGCTTAGTGTCGGAGTGTGATTCCAGCGTGGGCGGGGCTTAGTGTCGGAGTGTGACCCCAGCGTGGGCGGGGCTTAGTGTCGGAGTGTGACTCCAGCGTGGGCAGCGTGGGCGGGGCTTAGTGTCGGAGTGTGACTCCAGCGTGGGCGGGGCTTAGTGTCGGAGTGTGACTCCAGCGTGGGCGGGGCTTGGTGTCGGAGTGTGACTCCAGCGTGGGCGGGGCTTAGTGTCGGAGTGTGACCCCAGCGTGGGCGGAGCTTAGTGTCGGAGTGTGACTCCAGCGTGGGCGGGGTTTAGTGTCGGAGTATGACTCCAGCGTGGGCGGGGCTTAGTGTCGGAGTGTGACTCCAGCGTGGGCGGGGCTTAGTGTCGGAGTGTGACCCCAGCGTGGGCGGGGCTTAGTGTCGGATAGTGACTCCAGCGTGGGCAGCGTGGGCGGGGCTTAGTGTCGGAGTGTGACCCCAGCGTGGGCGGGGCTTAGTGTCGGAGTGTGACCCCAGCGTGGGCGGGGCTTAGTGTCTGAGTGTGACCCCAGCGTGGGCGGGGCTTAGTGTCGGAGTGTGACTCCAGCGTGGGCGGGGCTTGGTGTCGGAGTGTGACCCCAGCGTGGGCGGGGCTTAGTGTCGGAGTGTGACTCCAGCGTGGGCGGGGCTTAGTGTCGGAATGTGACTCCAGCGTGGGCGGGGCTTAGTGTCGGAGTGTGACTCCAGCGATACGCGGGGCTTAGTGTCGGAGTGTGACTCCAGCGTGGGCGGGGCTTAGTGTCGGGGTGTGACTCCAGCGTGGGCGGGGCTTAGTGTCGGAGTGTGACTCCAGCGTGGGCGGGGCTTAGTGTCGGAATGTGACTCCAGCGTGGGCGGGGCTTAGTGTCGGAGTGTGACTCCAGCGATACGCGGGGCTTAGTGTCGGAGTGTGACTCCAGCGTGGGCGGGGCTTAGTGTCGGAGTGTGACTCCAGCGTGGGCGGGGCTTAGTGTCGGAATGTGACTCCAGCGTGGGCGGGGCTTAGTGTCGGAGTGTGACTCCAGCGATACGCGGGGCTTAGTGTCGGGGTGTGACTCCAGCGTGGGCGGGGTTTAGTGTCGGAGTATGACTCCAGCGTGGGCGGGGCTTAGTGTCGGAGTGTGACTCCAGCGTGGGCGGGGCTTAGTGTCGGAGTGTGACCCCAGCGTGGGCGGGGCTTAGTGTCGGAGTGTGACTCCAGCGTGGGCGGGGCTTAGTGTCGGAGTGTGACTCCAGCGTGGGCGGGGCTTAGTGTCGGAGTGTGACTCCAGCGTGGGCGGGGCTTAGTGTCGGAGTCCGACTCCAGCGTGGGCGGGGCTTAGTGTCGGAGTGTGACTCCAGCGTGGGCGGGGCTTGGTATCGGAGTGTGACCCCAGCGTGGGCGGGGTCTAGTGTCGGAGTGTGACTCCAGCGTGGGCGGGGTTTAGTGTCGGAGTGTGACTCCAGCGTGGGCGGGGCTTAGTGTCGGAGTGTGACTGTACTAGACTGTACTAGATATTCAATTTGGTCGTTTATGACGTCACTGTTTAACCATCTAGACTCGATTTAGTCACTGAGGACGTCATTGTTTAACCATCTAGACTCGATTTAGTCATCGAGGACGTCATTGTTTAACCGTCTATACTCGATTTGTTCACTGGTGACGTCATCGTGTCGTCAATTAGACAGGCGATTTGGTCACACGGAAGACGTAACCCGTGCCGTCATTAGTGTCATAGAGGTTCTTAACGGTGTAGGTGGACTCCCACCGCCATTGCCCGTCGTCATGGTGACGCTGCATGGCCGGTTCAAACTTGTCCTTGAACTCTGGTTTCTTCAGGTTTGTGGCGGTCATTATGATGACAATGTAGCCGCCTGGGGGTGGGGGGGGGGGATTTAAAAATGTAGTCACTTACGTACGTCAGCGTAATACAACCCAATGAGTGACCGTATACATCATTAGTTTACCGTGTAAATTCCATGACAGTTGTACATCTATCTCAATCTCCCTTTCATATAAAGTAATATTACCGCTGACTGGGGTGAATTTCGCCGCCTAATAACCAAAACATTACGGCAGGACTATTAGCGCAAAGCTTGAATGTTGAAGAATTCCCGCTGTTTTTAACGAGGGGTAGACGCAGCTTTGTGAGGAAGATCAGTTTGATCCTACCTGGCTTGGTGATCCTGATGAGCTTACCTGGCTTGGTGATCCTGATGAGCTTACCTAGCTTGGTGATCCTGATGAGCTTACCTGGCTTGGTGATCCTGATGAGCTTACCTGGTTTGGTGATCCTGACGAGCTTGCCTGGCTTGATGATCCTAATGAGCTTACCTGGCTTGGTGATCCTAATGAGCTCACCTGCTTGGTGATCCTGATGAGCTTACCTGGCTTGGTGATCCTGATGAGCTTACCTGGCTTGATGATCCTAATAAGCTTACCTGGCTTGGCGGTCCTAATGAGCTCACCTGGCTTGGTGATCCTAATGAGCTTATCTGGCTTGGTGATACTGATGAGCTCACCTGGCTTGGTGATACTGATGAGCTCACCTGGCTTGGTGATACTGATGAGCTTACCTGGCTTGGTGATCCTGATAAGCTCACCTGGCTTGGTGATCCTGATGAGCTCACCTGGCTTGGTGATCCTGATCCTGATGAGCTCACCTGGCTTGGTGATCCTGATGAGCTTACCTGGCTTGGTGATCCTGATGAGCTTACCTGGCTTGGTGATCCTGATGAGCTTACCTGGCTTGGTGATCCTGATGAGCTTACCTGGCTTGGTGATCCTGATGAGCTCACCTGGCTTGGTGATACTGATGAGCTCACCTGGCTTGGTGATCCTGATGAGCTCACCTGGCTTGGTGATCCTGATGAGCTTACCTGGCTTGGTGATCCTGATGAGCTTACCTGGCTTGGTGATCCTGATGAGCTTACCTGGCTTGGTGATCCTGATGAGCTTACCTGGCTTGGTGATCCTGATGAGCTCACCTGGCTTGGTGATCCTGATGAGCTCACCTGGCTTGGTGATCCTAATGAGCTTACCTGGCTTGGTGATACTGATGAGCTTACCTGGCTTGGTGATCCTGATGAGCTTACCTGGCTTGGTGATCCTGATGAGCTTACCTGGCTTGGTGATCCTAATGAGCTTACCTGGCTTGGTGATCCTGATGAGCTTACCTGGCTTGGTGATACTGATGAGCTTACCTGGCTTGGTGATCCTGATGAGCTTACCTGGCTTGGTGATCCTGATGAGCTTACCTGGCTTGGTGATCCTAATGAGCTTACCTGGCTTGGTGATCCTGATGAGCTCACCTGGCTTGGTGATCCTAATGAGCTTACCTGGCTTGGTGATACTGATGAGCTTACCTGGCTTGGTGATCCTGATGAGCTTACCTGGCTTGGTGATACTGATGAGCTTACCTGGCTTGGTGATCCTGATGAGCTCACCTGGCTTGGTGATACTGATGAGCTCACCTGGCTTGGTGATCCTGATGAGCTTACCTGGCTTGGTGATCCTAATGAGCTTACCTGGCTTGGTGATACTGATGAGCTTACCTGACTTGGTGATCCTGATGAGCTTACCTGGCTTGGTGATACTGATGAGCTTACCTGGCTTGGTGATCCTGATGAGCTTACCTGGCTTGGTGATAGTGATGAGCTTACCTGGCTTGGTGATCCTAATGAGCTTACCTGGCTTGGTGATCCTGATGAGCTTACCTGGCTTGGTGATCATGATGAGCTTACCTGGCTTGGTGATCCTGATGAGCTTACCTGGCTTGGTGATCCTGATGAGCTTACCTGGCTTGGTGATCCTGATGAGCTTACCTGGCTTGGTGATCCTGATGAGCTTACCTGGCTTGGTGATCCTGATGAGCTTACCTGGCTTGGTGATCCTGATGAGCTCACCTAGCTTGGTGATACTGATGAGCTTACCTAGCTTGGTGATCCTGATGAGCTTACCTGGCTTGGTGATCCTAATGAGCTTACCTGGCTTGGTGATCCTGATGAGCTTACCTGGCTTGGTGATCCTGATGAGCTTACCTGGCTTGGTGATCCTGATGAGCTTACCTGGCTTGGTGATCCTAATGAGCTTACCTGGCTTGGTGATCCTGATGAGCTTACCTGGCTTGGTGATCATGATGAGCTTACCTGGCTTGGTGATCCTGATGAGCTCACCTGGCTTGGTGATCCTGATGAGCTTACCTGGCTTGGTGATCCTGATGAGCTTACCTGGCTTGGTGATCCTGATGAGCTTACCTGGCTTGATGATCCTGATGAGCTTACCTGGCTTGGTGATCATGATGAGCTTACCTGGTCTGGTGATCCTGATGAGCTCACCTAGCTTGGTGATACTGATGAGCTTACCTGGCTTGATGATCCTGATGAGCTTACCTGGCTTGATGATCCTGATGAGCTTACCTGGCTTGGTGATCCTGATGAGCTCACCTAGCTTGGTGATACTGATGAGCTCACCTGGCTTGGTGATCCTGATGAGCTTACCTGGCTTGGTGATCCTGATGAGCTCACCTAGCTTGGTGATCCTGATGAGCTTACCTGGATTGGTGATCCTGATGAGCTCCGGGAAGCACTCCTGGGTGAGGTGACCCGGGACAAAGGACCCGCATGATACCAGAAGGTCGTAGGTGTCTGGAGAGTACATAACGTTCTTTGGAAGTCAACACTATAACAGATTATATTGAGTTAGTTCCACCCCGTAGTTCCAACCGGCGGAGTCTCCCTAGCCCAGTGGGTAAGCAGGCTGAGCTGCGGACCAACAGGTCGTCGGTTCGCGCCCTGGAGCCTGCACGTGGTGCCTTTTCATCCAACTCTGTATTACACCAGTCAAATAGACAGTGATGGCATGGCTTGTTTAGGTCATGTATTACTTATGGCATCAAGTCACGATGCCAGACGTATTTAGCCACACTCACCGTCATCGATGTCCAGCCTGTTGGTCCCCACGTAGTCACAGATGAGGCGCCTGTACACGTGTTTATCTCCAGCCACCTTCAGCATCTCGGCGCTGGCGTCCACGCCGTCCAAGTTTATATAGCCCAGCTCGTGTAGCTGGAAGTAAAACCACGTGGTTATAGCCCGGCTCGTGTAGCTGGAAGTATAACCACGTGGTTATAGCCCGGCTCGTGTAGCTGAAAGTAAAACCACGTGGTTATGGCATAGCTTGTGTAGATGGAAGTAAAACAGGTAAAACCACGTGGTTATGTAGCCCAGCTCGTATAGCTGGAAGTCAAGCCATGTGGTTATAGCCCAACTCGTGTAGCTGGAAGTAAAACCACGTGGTTATGGCCCAGCCCGTGTAGCTGAAAGTAGAACCACGTGGTTATAACCCAGCTCCTGTAGCTGGAATTAAAACCACGTGGTTATAGTCAAGCTCGTGTAATTGGAAGTAAAACCACGTGTAGCCAGTAATCAAACCAAACCGCTACATCCGAAATCATTTAGCTGGAAGTAAAACCACGATATGTCTTCTGTCCAATAATTATGTTTAAAACCACTTGGCTCTAGCCAAGCACGTAGAACACGATTTAGTCCACGTGGATGTCGTCCAGCTCGCCCGGTCAAATGGGCTCCATGCATGGTGTCATACATACAGACTCCCTTACCAGCTGGCGGGGCCGCCCCGGTAGCTCCGTGGGTTAGAGCGCTCGCCTGGAGTGCTCTGGCCACCTGAGAGCCTAACGGCACGTGGATCGGTGGTTCGCGCCCCGCTTTGGCCATGTCTGTGTGGCCGCGGGATAAAGACCCCATGTCCTTCTTCGCAGAGAGTAGGGGGTTACGCTCGGGGACGTGGCTCCGCTCTTCCCTTCCTTCTCCCATTGACGCGATGAGACCAAAAGTGGTTAAAGCGACCTGAACATACAACCAACCGACCTTACCAGCTGGGCCACCAGACCGGTTCCACACGCCACGTCCAGTATCTGGGCGTCTGTGCGGTCCTTCAGCACCTTGCGGGCCGCCTCCCCTATGTACCGGGGTGTCTCGTAGTCCAGCGTGGACAGGTCCTGAGACAAAGCCACACCAGCTGCCGTCACGTTAAAATTATTGCGCAGTTATGATATACTAAAGTTTTTGTTGTACAAGATTGCATTTTAGTTTTGAGTAGATATCCAGATATTCATAGAACCCGAGCGACAAAGATATTTCCATGCTTTCCGATGAGTGTAGTATGCACGCAACGTCAGCATGATATAATTTTTCTGGTGGGCAGGCATTACTATTAAACCAAATGTAATAGACCCCAAGCAAAGGAGTGGAGAGTGCAGCACTACATACGCTATTAACTAGCGAGTTGGGTTTGTTGACTGCATCAAATAACTGAGTAGGTGTACATTACACTGTAGATATAGAGAGGTTGGGCCACTGACCTGTACGTAGGTGGACGCCCAAACAACAGGATTGCGCGTGCCTGCACAGCCCAATGTGTACGCACGTGCGTACGCGGATACGGCTAACTACGCCCCTGATATATAACCTTTCTGGTGGGCAGTACTATTTAACTCCAATCAAACTAGAGGCATTAACATAGTATTATGTACTGTTTGCCAATCATTACAAAGTAGATATAGAGGTTAGACGACTTACCTGTTCGTAGGTGGACTCCCACTTGGCGTAGGTGGCCTTGACCTCCTCAGGGGTCACGCCACTCCTCGACGCGGACTTCAGTACTCTCTGAACCTCCTCGCTCGACATGGTGACGTGTGTTCGTCGCCTATGGAGGCTGACCGCCGTGCGATAACTGTCAGCTTCAGCGTTCAGTTTCCTCTTACAAATGTCCGATTGAGCAATCCTTGGTCGCTTTCAGATGTTGTTGATGATTTCAAATCCCTTGTTCGTTTCCTTTCAATTCCTCCTCTTCGTCATGGATGTTAGAGGCATGTTCAGTTGCGACCGTTGCAGTGTCGAGGTGTACTAGACACGCTCTGCTGTGGTGTTCTAGGGCATTCGCCCAGGCTGGCGGGCTCATTGTCGCTGTCTCAAGTCGTTTAGGGGGCGCCTACGGGGGGGGGGGGGCACAAGCCACGACAATGTAGCCCAAGAACTCCAATAGCCACGAATACCGCGCGTGTATGTGATTACCATTGAGCGTGGATGTGATTACCATTGAGCGTGGATGTGATTATCATTGAGCGTGTATGTGATTACCATTTAGCGTGTATGTGATTATCATTGAGCGTGGGTATGATTACCATTGAGCGTGGATGTGATTACCATTGAGCGTGGATGTGATTACCATTGAGCGTGGATGTGATTATCATTGAGCGTGTATGTGATTACCATTGAGCGTGGATGTGATTATCATTGAGCGTGTATGTGATTACCATTGAGCGTGTATGTGTTTACCATTGAGCGTGGATGTGATTACCATTGAGCGTGTATGTGATTATCATTGAGCGTGTATGTGATTACCATTGAGCGTGTATGTGGCTACCATGGAGCGTGTATGTGATTACCATTGAGCGTGGATGTGATTACCATTAAGCCTTATGTGATTACCATTGAGCGTGGATGTGATTACCATGGAGCGTGGATGTGATTGCCATTGAGCGTGGATGTGATTACCATTGAGCGTGAATGTGATTACCATTGAGCGTGGATGTGATTACCATTGAGCGTGTATGTGATTACCATTGAGCGTGGATGTGATTACCATTGAGCGTGGATGTGATTACCATTGAGCGTGGATGTGATTGCCATTGAGCGTGGATGTGATTACCATTGAGCGTGTATGTGATTACCATTGAGCGTGGATGTGATTACCATTGAGCGTGTATGTGATTACCATTGGGCGTGTATGTGATTACCATTGAGCGTGAATGTGATTACCATTGAGCGTGGATGTGATTACCATTGAGCGTGTATGTGTTTACCATTGAGCGTGGATGTGATTACCATTGAGCGTGTATGTGTTTACCATTGAGCGTGTATGTGATTACCATTGAGCGTGTATGTGATTACCATTGAGCGTGGATGTGATTACCATTGAGCGTGTATGTGATTACCATTGAGCGTGGATGTGATTACCATTGAGCGTGTATGTGATTACCATTGAGCGTGAATGTGATTACCATTGAGCGTGGATATGATTTCCATTGGGCGTGGATGTGATTGCCATTGAGCGTGGATGTGATTACCATTGAGCGTGGATGTGACTACCATTGAGCGTGGATGTGATTACCATTGAGCGTGGATGTGATTACCATTGAGCGTGGATGTGATTATCATTGAGCGTGGATGTGACTACCATTGAGCGTGGATGTGATTACCATTGAGCGTGAATGTGATTACCATTGAGCGTGGATGTGATTACCATTGAGCGTGTATGTGATTACCATTGAGCGTGAATGTGATTACCATTGAGCGTGGATATGATTTCCATTGGGCGTGGATGTGATTGCCATTGAGCGTGGATGTGATTACCATTGAGCGTGGATGTGACTACCATTGAGCGTGGATGTGATTACCATTGAGCGTGGATGTGATTACCATTGAGCGTGGATGTGATTATCATTGAGCTTGGATGTGATTACCATTGAGCGTGGATGTGATTACCATTGAGCGTGGATGTGACTACCATTGAGCGTGGATGTGATTACCATTGAGCGTGGATGTGATTACCATTGAGCGTGGATGTGATTACTATTGAGCGTGTTATGCCGGGTGTATTTCCTTTGTGAAAAAATTCTTGATATATACGGTAGAGTTTTGTCGCAATTAAATCTTTACATGTTTATTGAATTTCCAAAATAGACGGTCCATATTGCTCCAAAATAACCATGTACCCATATTGCCCACGACTCACTGTTTACAATGCGTTTTACCCAGGCGACTTTTAAAGCTTTTTTTTTATCTCTATGTTCGGGATGTTTACCGTTGCACATAAAATTAAATATATTATCTTGTAAACTCTTCATCGTCTTTGCATCAGGTGAAGGTAATACTGACATAAGATAGGTTAGCTGCGAAATCACCAGGGTTTTGACTATCACTGCCTTACCATTGAGCGTAAGATGACGTTGTCGCCATATATTCAAAATCCCTGTCATTTTCTTTCTTATGTCATCGTAATTTTTAAGAAGGTCGCTATAGGAGTTGCTGATATTTGCACGCCCAGAGATGTTATTGGGCTCATTGTCCATTCGACGCGATAGTTGTTTACTCGGGGATACATTGGTGGTGTGCCCACTATGAAGGTACATACTGATGTGCTCTCACATATGGCTTCAAGTTCTACCAACATTTCGGTCCATCCTCCCGTAGTGGGGGGAGGGGGTGGGTGGTGCTTCAATGTCAGAGCCCACGAACTGGAGTATTGTATTAAATGATAGGCGCGAGTTATAAGTGACCTATGCCGTAGCAATGATTCGCCATGTCAGGGGAGAACAATTTATAATAAAATGTGGCAAATTGTGGCAAAAAAAAAAAGAGTCCAGCGCTGGGACCCTAGACCCCTTGTTACTGCCTGTACATCAGGCCAAGCGTGGACTACTGAGCGGTGAAGTACTGACGGGGTGCGAAAGAAAAGAGGCAATACCTTTAAAATTTCATCATTGTTTTATAATAATCGATAATATAGGGAGAAGTATTTAAGCTTTAGATTTTGCCTGTTGCTGTACCATCCATAATCGGGTCGTTTTAATCTTTCACCAACCCGGTGCCTGGCCATAAATGACGCACGTTTAGCCTCATTGATGTCAGAACTGCACCCATTTCGTGCACTCTTACATGACATGATATAGAAGACATGGTCTCAAGGACTGTCGCCGTATTATGGGTATATATCATTACTACGGTTTACAGTCTCCTGTATTAGTTAGCATTGTTTTTAGCGCCAGCCTTGGTCACTTCGAAGTGGTACCCCTTGCCGGCAAGGTCGCCGAAGAGCTTCTCTATCGGGTACGACGACTCCCACCGCCATTGCCCGTCGTCATGGTGACGTTGCATGGCCGGCTCCAGCTTGTCCTTAAACTCTGGTTTGTCGAGGTGGTGGGCCGCGATGATCAGGACAATATGGCCGCCTACAAGGGACAAGCCATGACGTGGAAAATGTGAACTCTAGCCTTTGTTCACCTTACATAGTGTGTTATTAGACATAAGTTGTCCTATTTGCCCAATTAAGCTGCGCAGCGCCGTCCTGGCGTGGGAGGGTGCGAATATCTTGAGAAAATAATCGACAAACAGAGATATAACTCTCCCCTCACGGAATGAGTCGAAGACTGTATATGGAGACCCTTTTTGGGGAGATGTGGGTGGGGATAGGGGGTGGACACGAACAATTCATCCAGGGGGATGGGCCAGTTGGGATCGTTGCTAGGTTACGTGTCGCGTGAGACTAAAAGTCCCAGGATGCATTACTTGGATTCCATTCGTCGCCTCACGTGACTTGTCGGTGTAACTAGTTTCATAATCGCCGGTATCTAGACGTCTGGTAGTCCTACTTCTCGGGAATTAGGTTAACATTTGATAGTTCTAAAAAAAGTGCCCAAGTAACAAGTAACATTTAAAGAAATTTCAAGAAAATGCAGTCCTTCCACGTCCGGTTTAATGAAGATAGTGCGAGTGTTTGGAACGGCTGGGCGTAGGACGCTACAGGGTCTCCTGGAGGCTGCATCACACACACACACACACATTTGCTCTCTCAATGAAGTACTGGAGTGTCCTCTCTATAGTCGGTCTTCAGCTTACCTGGCTTGGTGATCCTCATGAGCTCCGGAAAGCACTCGTGGGTCAGGTGACCCGGGACGAAGGAGCCGCATGATACCAGAAGGTCGTAGGTGTCTGGAGGGAGGACACATGGCTTTAAAGTAGAAGTTAATTTTTTTTTTTTTTTTTGGGGGGGGGGGGGGGCGTTACAGCATGGGACATTTATTATGCAGCGACCACCCGTGCTTTGCGTTTAACCGCAAACATTTTCTCGTCACCCACCCCCACACTTACCGTCTTCGATGTCCAGCCTGTTGGTCCCCACGTAGTCACAGATGAGGCGCCTGTACACGTGTTTATCTCCAGCCACCTTCAGCATCTCGGGGCTGGCGTCCACGCCGTCCACGTTTCTGTAGCCCAGCTCGTGTAGCTGGAAGTAAAACCACGTGGTTATAGCCCAGCTCGTGTACCCGAAAGTAAAACCACGTGGTTATTGCACAGCTTGTGTAGCTGGAAGTAAAACCGGTAAAACGACGTGGTTAAGGCCCAGCTCGTAGGGCTGGAGGTAAAACCACGTGGTTATAGCCCAGTCCATATAGCTGGAAGTAAAACCACGTGGTTATAGCCCAGCTCGTGTAGCTGGCAGTAAAGCCATGTGGTTATAGCCCAGGTCGTACGCGGGCCCGTAATCTAGGGCATGTCGTCCATTCCTCCTTCGTCGTCTCGGGAAGTTCCTTGGCTCAGTTTAGCCATTGTGTGCACCAAAGCGGCCTGAAACACCAAAAAAAATTTCCGTTAACGCTCTGACCTTACCAGCTGGCCGGTGAGTCCCGTGCCCGAGGCCACGTCCAGTATCTCTGCGTCAAGCTGTTCCCCGAGCACTGTCCGTACAGCGTCTGCCGTGAACCGGGGCGGCCCGTAACCCAGCTGGGACAGATCCTGTAGCGACAAACAGAGGGACATGGGCATGATGTTGGGAGGGTTCCGGGTTACAGATGAATGATTTTAACGAACTCACTACAAAACACCACGCTAAAATCGAGCTGATAAAAGAAGAGTTGCGTGTGTTGTTGTCGATTCTGAATTCAGTGTCAATTCGGACCCGAAGGGAGAGGAAATATGATTACTCTCCATTTTCGTTTTCGAGACTGCTATTGGGAGTAGTGGAGTTTAGCGGTATCAAGGACGTATGGAGATCTCACAACACTAGTAACATTAACAACTTGCTGCTTCTTGAAACTATGAATCGGGAGCTTTATTTTTAAATACCGGTCCTTCTCCAATTTATTTACGTTAGTCTATGTCATAAGCTACATTAGATTGTTAGGAGAAATGTCAGCGAAGTAGAAGCGTGACCGGAAAACGGATTTTTCCTATATACATTGTACCGTGGGTCGAGTCAGAATGGACAAGGCGGGTCAGAATTGACAACAACATACGTGCGTGTATTATCTGCCAGAACATGAACGTGTACTTGGCAATCCTGGCATTCATTTGAAACGCGTATTGTCTACCAATCAAGCAGCTAGGCGACAAAAACAATATTTTACCAATCATGCAGCTAGGCGACAAAAACAATATTTTACCAATCATGCAGCTAGGCGACAAAAACAATATTTTACCAATCAAGCAGCTAGGCGACAAAAACAATATTTTTGAGACTATGTATATATTTAGATTTAATGAACTTATTTCCATCCATATAAAAACCCAAAGTTTAATGGCGTTGCCGCCGCGTGACGTCACTGACCTTGTCGTACGTGGCTGCCCACGTGGCGTACGTGGCGCGAACCTCCTCAGTGGTGATGCCGCTCCTCACCACGTCCGTCACCACACGCGTCGCCTCCTCCAGGGACATGGTCAGCCCGATACTGAGGTCACCTTCAGTCTGATGTCACCCTAAAGTCTTATGTCACCGTCAGTCTGATGTCACCTTCAGTCTGATGTCACCTTAAAGTCTGATGTCACCTTAAAGTCTGATGTCACCTTAAAGTCTGATGTCACCTTAAAGTCTGATGTCACCTTCAGTCTGATGTCATCGTCAGTCTGAGATCACCTTCAGTCTGATGTCACCCTAAAGTCTGATCTCACCGTCAGTCTGATGTCACCTTCAGTCTGATCTCGCCGTCAGTCTGATGTCACCGTCAGTCTGATGTCGCCGTCAGTCTGATCTCACCGTCAGTCTGATGTCGCCGTCAGTCTGATCTCACCGTCAGTCTGATGTATGGGTGACTGGGTCTAATTTCCCTTGTGGTCCAGCGTCCAGCGACTGTCACTTTCAGTCGACGTCAGTTTCAGTCGACGTCAGTTTCAGTCGACATGAGTTGTAGACGACGTCAGTTTCCGTCGACGTCAGTTTCAGTTGACATCAGTTTTACCCGACGCCAGTTTCAGTGGACGTCAGTTTCAGTCGGCCGTCAGTTTGTCAGTTTGGCCGCCTGTGATGCCGTCACCCTCCGTCAGAGTTTCCAGTCTTGCTCGTTCCACTGGTCGCTCCTCTGTCGTTCAGTAGCGTCTAACGTTTTACATTGGGAGTTACATCCAGGCCACGGTGACAATCTGCCATACATCCTTCTGGCCATTCTCGTGTGATGTATACTTGT
>OZ025252.1:2806822-3358373 GCA_964019135.1 Arenicola marina | reverse complement strand
GGGACTAGGGTACCCACCGCCTATTCCGTATGATAGTATTTGTAAATAGTACACTCGTGTTACCTATTTTCGTGGGAATAAGAATTTATTTCTATATCCGGCGGAATTATCACTCATATTCCCTGAATTTCTCGTTTGCAAAAAAAACTGGTTGGTTGTTGTTGATCCACTGTAAAATGTTCACGATCGTACATGTAAGAACGGGTCACTAACTAGCAGACATTTGTTGACATGTCACAGTAAGATCGCAATGCGCCGCGTAACCTAATTTCGTGAGCTTACGTCATTGGCACGAGGATTGGACTGAATCAGTCTAAAGGTGTCCCAGAACACGATCTCTCAAAAGTTTGTTCTGGGACACCGAACTTCCTGGCGGCCTTCCCGAAGGATGGCTTTTTCTGTTTAACGTTGATGTAAAGCCATTGTGAGGAACGTTGGAGAGTAAGACCGATATTTGTGCCTCTTGGGCAATGGGGAGTCCTGAAAATTAATTCATTGCTTTCGATGAACAAATATTAAACATAA
Source organism: Arenicola marina (assembly GCA_964019135.1). Classification (NCBI taxonomy): domain Eukaryota; kingdom Metazoa; phylum Annelida; class Polychaeta; family Arenicolidae; genus Arenicola; species Arenicola marina. Next base: position 3,357,848 of record OZ025252.1, on the reverse strand, counting down.
AATAATATGCTGTACAATATTAAAGCGGGTGTCCAACCTAATTTAATCGCGATCTGCACCGCAGAGAGAGAGATCAGGGCCGCGATTTACAGATGAATAGCGGCATTTCCAAGCCGCGCCGTAGACCATGATCCTAGTGTTTCATGGAGAAGTACCGTCCAAACAAATTGATATACGTCTTGCGACGATTGACTCCGCAACAATGCTATGATCGGAGTTAAAATCGCAGCTATTTATATTAGCGATGATCACGCGCTCTTGTTTTGCTCACACAATAGGCGCAATTTCTGGTTTGAATAAATTATAGTATCGCCTTCTGATTGGTCAATCGCGGACACACCCCCACAAAAGGGCTGCCGCCCGGGTAGGCGGCGAAATCGTGCCCGGCGTCACTTCTAAATTTTATTGTGAGCTATAGACAGGACGAAAAATTATGTAATTTGGAGGATAGACAATTGGGTATTATATGAATGGTAAAGCAGCATTAGAGGCCAGGCTAGCGGTTCCCTTCAACCAAAGCGTTATGATGGTTTTATTTCTGTTATTCTTTGGAATTGGCATTTAACATTGCACCAAACCACTGATGGCCTGTATATTTTATAGAAGGATATGGCTCGGTTGGCTTTCCATACTTTGTTATTTATGCATGAAAATATTTTGCGCTGATCACGTGGTCTGATGACCCAGTTCAACTGTTAGCAGACGATTGTCACTAATTTCAAATTTTAGCTTAGTTTCTTTTAAAAAAAGTAAAATTAAAATGTTGAAAAAATTTGGTATTTGCTAAAAATGAGCTATATATCATGTCAGATATTCTAAAGAAATTATACGCACATTCCCGGAGACGATTCGCGACATATTTGTGTTCGAAGTATATACAAAAACAATGTGCTCAATGACAACAAATGCAAGAATAAATTTTGTCACATGATTTTATTAAACCGGAAGTTTTGTTAGTAACCACGAAATTAGGTAACCACGAATTTAGGTAACGCGACTGTAGTATATCCGGCGCTGTGACTCTAGACCCCTTGATGCGTGTACGTTAGGCCAACGTTTGTAGGGTGGATTTGCGAAAGAAAAGCGGCAACACTTTAGCAATTCGTGTTTGTTTTTTAACCTTAATACGATAATATAGGGAGCAATGCATTACCGCGAAGACTTTAGCCTTTAGATTTTGGTCATCTAGACCACGAGCGCTTAACTTCTTCGTTCATTATTAGTCCCCACGCGGTCATCTGCACTAAGCCCCACCTCTCACAGTCTAGATATAGCAAAGAGTATGCAACAAAAAACCGGCGCTGCCAATACCGCCTCAACTTCCAAGTCCCTCGGCAAGCTAAATTGCCATTATCCCACCATACGTCTCCATTTCCAACATCACAAATAGTTTATCTTCTTCACTAAACTTACTTTAGATCATAATATTCGCAGTTACTAGGGCAAAATGACGCATTTGTGCAGAACACCACACAATCCCACTTTTCACAGAGGGATCGCGATAGACAGAACGCGCATTGTTGATGATGAAATTAAAAGACTTGTCATTTATCATCGAAATAGCTTAAGGAGGGGGGGGGGGGGGAGGCATTTTATAGTATTGAAATAAAATGCGCGAATTATTTATTTTATTCTCTCTATGAAAGAGAAATGGACAAATCTCAATCGAACCAAGATACTCGTAAGATGAGATTTTTTAAGCGCGTGCCTTTTGTTTTGTTGGCAGTGTATTAAATTTTCCAGATCTATTGCTCCCGCTGCGGATTTGAAATGAACAGTCCAGGATAATGACACTTTAGCTTGCCGAGGGACTTGGAAGTTGAGGCGGTATGGGCAGCGCCGGTTTTTTGTTTCATACTCTTTGCTATATATAGACTATGAGAGGTGGGGTTTAGTGCAGATGACCGCGTGGGGACTTATAATGAACGAAGAAGTTAAGCGCTCGTGATCTAGACTGACGTTTTGGTCACTGATTACGTCATCGTTTTGTCGCCAAGACGGACGCTTTGGTCACTGATGACGTCATTAACTAGACAGGCGCTTTGGTCACACGGAAGACGTAACCCTTGCCGTCATTATTGTCATAGAGCTTCTTAACGGGGTAGGTGGACTCCCACCGCCATTGCCCGTCGTCATGGTGACGCTGCATGGCCGGTTCAAACTTGTCCTTGAACTCTGGTTTCTCCAGGTGTGTGGCGGTCATTATGATGACAATGTAGCCGCCTGGGGTGGGGGGGGGGGGGAGGGAATTTTTTTGTTCTATTTAAAATTGTTGTCACTTACGTTCGTCGGCGTATATGATATTATGTAGAATACAACCCAATGCGTGACCCATATCAATTTTACTTAACCGTGTAGATTACACCAGTGTCGTGTTAGTGACCCTTTCATCTTAAGAAATATTACCACTGATTGGGGTGAATTTCGGCGCCTATTGACCACAAAATGGCGACAGGACTATTACCGCAAATCTTGAATGTTAAAGAATTGCCGCCCTGTTTAACGATGGGTGGGCGCAACTTTGTGAGGACGATACTTTTGATCCTACCTGGCTTGGTGATCCTGATGAGCTTACCTGGCTTGGTGATCCTGATGAGCTTACCTGGCTTGGGGATCCTGATGAGCTTACCTGGCTTGGTGATCCGGATTAGCTTACCTAGCTTGGTGATCCTGATGAGCTTACCTGGCTTTGGTGATCCTGATGAGCTTACCTAGCTTGGTGATCCTGATGAGCTTACCTGGCTTGGTGATCCTGATGAGCTCCGGGAAGCACTCGTGGGTCAGGTGACCCGGGAGAAAGGAGGAACACGGTGTCAACAAGTCGTAGGTGTCTGGAGAGAACATAACGTTCTATGGAAGTCAACACTATAACAGATTATATTAAGTTAGTTCCACCTCATAGTTTCAACCGGGGAACCTCCCTAGCCCAGTGGGTAAGCAGGCTGAGCTGCGGATCAACTGGTCGCGGGTTCGCGCCCTGGTACCTGCACGTGGTGCATTTTTATCCAACTCTATTAAATTCCTCGTTCCCAGCGTGAACGTTTGGCCACCAATATTACGTCAGTCAAATAGACGGGGATAGCATCAAGTAACAATGCCGGACGTTGTATTTGGCCATTCTCACCGTCTTCGATGTCCAGCCTGTTGGTCCCCACGTAGTCACAGATGAGGCGCCTGTACACGTGTTTATCTCCAGCCACCTTCAGCATCTCGGCGCTGGCGTCCACGCCGTCCACGTTTTTATAGCCCAGCTCGTGTAGCTGGAAGTAAAACCACGTGGTTATGGCCCAGCTCGTGTAGCTGGAAGCAAAACCACGGGGTTATAGCCCAGCTCGTGTAGCTGGAAGTAAAACCACGTGGTTATGGCCCAGCTCGTATAGCTGGAATTAAAACCACAGGGTTATAACCGAAATCGTGTTGTTGGAAGTAAAAGCACGTGGTTATAGCCCAGCTCGTGTAGCTGAAAGTAAAACCACGTGGTTATGTAGCCCAGGTCGTATAGCTGGAAGTAAAGCCACGTGGTTAAAGCCCAACTCGTGTAGCTGGAAATAAAACCACGTGGTTAAACCTCAGCTCCTGTAGCGGAAATTAAAACCACATTGTTATAACCCAGCTCGTGTAGCTATAAGTAAAACCACGTGGTTTTAACTCAGCTCTTGTAATTTGAAGTAAAACCACGTGTAACCGGTAATCAAACAGACCGTTACATCCGAGATCATGTAGCTGGGAGTAAAACCACGATATGTCTCCTGTACAATAATAATTTTTTAAACCTCTTGGCTCTAGCCAACAACGTAGAACAAGAGACCAGGTTTATGTCGCCCAGCTCACCCGGTCAAATGGGCTCTATGCATGGTGTCGTACATAGAGACTGCCTTACCAGCTGGCCCACCAGACCGGTTCCACACGCCACGTCCAGTATCTGGGCGTCTGTGCGGTCCTTCAGCACCTTGCGGGCCGCCTCCACTGTGTACCGGGGTGTCGCGTAGTCCAGCGTGGACAGGTCCTGAGACAAAGCCACACCAGCTGCCGTCACGTTAAAATTATTGCGCAGTTATGATCTGCAAAATTTTTGTTTACAAGATTTTTTACAAGAATTCTGTGTTAATTTTGAGTAGATATCCAGATATTCATAGAACCCGAGCGACAAAGATATTTCCATGCTTTCCGATGGGTGTAGCATGCACAACGCCAGAATGATATACAGAGGCAGAGACTGGAAAAAGTTTACGCACCTGCAGCAGATGAAATAAAAGAGTTACTCCCAAACAACAGGATTGCACGTGCCTGCACAGCCCAATGTGTACGCACGTGCGTACGGCTAACTATGCCCCTGATGTATAACCTTTCTGGTGGGCAGTTTCCCAATCAGAGAAAGTGCCCCGCTGGTGCATTTACTCACACTAGAAACTGACTAAAATATGGGGCGCCAAGTGTTACCCCCTTCTTTTCGTCGACGAAATAGCAATTACGTCGACGAAATGCAACTTTCGTTGACGAAATACAACTTTCGTTGACGAAATACAACGTTCGTTGACGAAATACAATTTTCGTTGACGAAATACAACTTTCGTTGACGAAATACAACTTTCGTTGACGAAATACAACTTTCGTTGACGAAATACAACTTTCGTTGACGAAATACAACTTTCGTCGACGTAATTGCTATTTCGTCGACGAAAGTCAACGTTCGGATTGACCCAATTAATTATTTCCGGTGATAGCTACAACACGGAACAACGCACTGAGAAAACGCTCTAAACACCGAATTATACAGAGAGACCTGCAGACTTTTCACAGTAATGTACCGGGCTATACGATGGAGGCATCTTGTCCTCAGCGGGGGGATATGCCCCCCCCCCCCCCCACCGCCCGATACACTCAACATGCTCCGTGTCAATCGGTGTTTGTAGGCGGAAGATCCGGTTTCCGCGCTTTGTCAGGTTGTCCGTGTTGTAGCTATCACCGGTCAAAATTAATTGGATCAAGACGAAAGGTTCATTTTGTCGATGAAAGTTGTATTTAGTCTACGTAATTGCTATTTCGTCGACGGAATTTCTATTTCGTCAATGTAATTACCATTTCGTCGACGTAATTGCTATTTCGTCGACGAAATGAAGGGGGTACGTAACACTTGGCGCCCCATATTAAACAGTGCACGGTGTTCGCCCGGACGAGTGCACCTAGTCCGCAGAGCGGCCAGTCGCTGCCCTAGCCAGCGGCACTGACTGGCTCAAGCCTGATGCCAAACGCCTGGTTCCGGGGTCATACCCGCTTTGCGTGAGTGCGCTTGTGCGGCTTAAGTGTGAAGGCGTCAAAAGGCTTCCGTGCGTTAGAAAGAGTTAACTCCAATCAAACTAAAGGCATTAACATAGTATTATGTACTGTTTGCCAATAGTCAATAAATATTGTTTACACACAAAAAAAAAACCCAATCAAATAAAATGTAATAGACGCCAAGCAAAGGAGTGGGGAGTGCAGCAGTTGGATTTGTTGACTACACCAAATAACTGAGTCGATGTGCATTACAATGTAGATATAGAGGTTGGACGACTGACCTGTTCGTAGTTGGACGCCCACTTAGCGTAGATGTCCTTGACCTCCTCAGGGGTCACGCCACTCCTCGACACGGACTTCACTACTCTCTGAACCTCCTCGCTCGACATGGTGACGTGTATTCGTCGCCTATGGAGGCTGACCGCCGTGCGATAACTGTCAGCTTCAGCGTTCAGTTTCCTTGGTCGCTTTTGGCTGTTGTTGCTGATTTCAAATCCCTAGTACGTTTCCTTTCAGTTCCTCCTCATCGGCGGGTGCTAACGAAGTGCGAACGAAGTACGAAATTTCGTTTCGACGCTGGGGCCGGTTATGGGAGTTGCGACCGTTGTACCGGACACGCTGTGCTGTAGTTTTAATCTCCAGGCATTGGCTAGCTCGGCGTTCCCATTATCGCGTCTCAAGTTCTTTCGGGGCTGCCTGCGGGGGGTGGCGGGGAGGGGGGGGGGCCCGCAAGATTAAACCCAGGGACCCTCGACAATGTAGCCAAAGCAATCGTCACGAATGCCGCGTGGTGTAATCTGGAAGGTATATGATGATATGAAGCTAGTTTTCGGTCGATGGGCGCCAGTTCCCTAATCGAGAAATTTTACTGTATATTATGGTCCTAACTTCCACCGCTAGAACCCCGCAAGCGGCTTATACCGGGTTTACGCGAAACGATTACTCCTTCAACAGTCGTAACAACGGTCGAAGCATCCATCGAGTCAAACCGCGTTCATAACTGTCATAATGCAAACAATATATCAACGAGATTATATCAATGCTGATTGGCTAAAATGCGCGACGCTGATTGGTTGACGATTCCCTAATCGTAAAGTTGATCGAAACTTTAAAGCCGGCCCTCCAATTGCAGAGTTGGTCGAAAAGTATTTGTTTCAATGAACTTTACAACGTATTGCATCATGTCAACACGGCATAGATATAGCAAATGGTAGGCGCGAAATGTAAGTCAGCCATGCTCAAAACTGGTTCGCCCTAATAGTGGAAGACTATATTATCAGCGTAGAAGAACACGCGTCACAAGTGGAAACTATAAGCCAGTATTTATACAACTAATTTATATATATATATATATATATATATATATATAGCACTAGAGGCATTAGCACAGTATGGTGTACTGTTTGCCAATAGTCAATCAATATTATTTACAAAAAACTTACCTATGTATAATGTGTATAATGGATGCAGATCTAATTGTTACTGTTTTGGGGGAGCCCCGATAGCTCAATTCACCCAGAGCATGTCAGGGGTTTGCAGCGTGCCTCCCGCGCCGCATGTTGGGATGTCAGGGGTTTACAGCATGCCTCCCGCGCCGCGTGCTGGGATGTCAGGGGTTTGCAGCGTGCCTCCCGTGCCTTCCGCGCCGCGTGTTGGCATGTCAGGGGTTTGCAGCATGCCTCCGCGTGTTGGGATGTCAGGGGTTTGCAGCATGCCTCCGCGTGTTGGGATGTCAGGGGTTTGCAGCGTGTCACCCGCGCCGCGTGTTGGGCATGTCAGGGGTTTACAGCATGCCTCCCGCGCCGCGTGTTGGGATGTCAGGGGTTTACAGCATGCCTCCCGCGCCGCGTGTTGGGATGTCAGGGGTTTACAGCATGCCTCCCGCGCCGCGTGTTGGGCATGTCAGGGGTTTACAGCGTGCCTCCCGCGCCGCGTGTTGGGATGTCAGGGGTTTGCAGCGTGCCTCCCGCGCCGCGTGTTGGGATGTCAGGGGTTTGCAGCGTGCCTCACGCGCCGCGTGTTGGGATGTCAGGGGTTTGCAGCGTACCTCCCGCGCCGCGTGTTGGGATGTCAGGGGTTTGCAGCGTGCCTCCCGCGCCGCGTGTTGGGATGTCAGGGGTTTACAGCATGCCTCCCGCGCCGCGTGGTGGGATGTCAGGGGTTTACAGCGTACCTCCCGCGCCGCGTGTTGGGATGTCAGGGGTTTGCAGCGTGCCTCCCGCGCCGCGTGTTGGGATGTCAGGGGTTTACAGCATGCCTCCCGCGCCGCGTGGTGGGATGTCAGGGGTTTGCAGCGTGCCTCCCGCGCCTTGTGTGGGGATGTCAGGGGTTTACAGCGTACCTCCCGCGCCGCGTCTTGGGATGTCAGGGGTTTACAGCGTGCCTCCCACGCCGCGTGTTGGGATGTCAGGGGTTTACAGCGTACCTCCCGCGCCGCGTCTTGGGATGTCAGGGGTTTGCAGCATGCCTCCCGCGCCGCGTGTTGGGATGTCAGGGGTTTACAGCGTGCCTCCCGCGCCGCGTGTTGGGATGTCAGGGGTTTGCAGCGTGCCTCCCGCGCCGCGTGTTGGGATGTCAGGGGTTTGCAGCGTGCCTCCCGCGCCGCGTGTTGGGCAAGTTTCAGCAAACCCAATTTTCTTTTTCTTTCGGTTTTCTTGGCCATGTTAAATATTCATGTGCCCAGCAATGGCCTTTAACACCAGCGTCTCATTCTTTTCTCTTTTTGTCATCGTGGCGGCAGGACCCGGCGGTGGGCATGAAGCAGGTCTGGTACGGCGGGAAGGTGTGGGTCGAGGGGGCCGACGCCCAGACACTCACGCTGGGCGAGACCGTGACCTTCATCAACTGGGGTAACCTTGTCGTCACCGAACTGAAGAAGGACATCGCAGGCAAGGTCATCGAGGTCAAGGCCGACTTGAATTTGGAAAATAAGGTGGGGGTCACGTGACCGAACTTGCACATCGATATAAACGTTATTGAGTTTTATGTTTTATATCATTAAATGTATTTATTTATTATTATTTGACCACGCTTCTGCTAATATTTTTCCGATTAACGCTATAGTAACTCGTACTCTGCACTGTTGGTCTCTCTTCCAGCTTCGCCAGTACGAAATGGTTTATTGTAGTAAATACAATGCGTGATAATAAGTGAGCTACAGTGATGACCTGGTCGCTAACATGGAAGAACGACCGTATTATTCACGTGGGGATGTCACACTGTTGACGTGTTCTCTGTATTGACGTGTCCCGTAGGACTACAAGAAGACACAGAAGCTGACGTGGGGTTGTCACACTATTGACGTGTTCTCTGTATTGACGTGTCCCGTAGGACTACAAGAAGACCCAGAATCTGACGTGGGGTTGTCACACTGTTGACGTGTTCTCTGTATTGACGTGTCCCGTAGGACTACAAGAAGACACAGAAGCTGACGTGGGGTTGTCACACTGTTGACGTGTTCTCTGTATTGACGTGTCCCGTAGGACTACAAGAAGACCCAGAATCTGACGTGGGGTTGTCACACTGTTGACGTGTTCTCTGTATTGACGTGTCCCATAGGACTACAAGAAGACCCAGAAGCTGACGTGGGGTTGTCACACTGTTGACGTGTTCTCTGTATTGACGTGTCCCGTAGGACTACAAGAAGACCCAGAATCTGACGTGGGGTTGTCACACTGTTGACGTGTTCTCTGTATTGACGTGTCCCGTAGGACTACAAGAAGACCCAGAATCTGACGTGGGGTTGTCACACTGTTGACGTGTTCTCTGTATTGACGTGTCCCGTAGGACTACAAGAAGACCCAGAATCTGACGTGGGGTTGTCACACTGTTGACGTGTTCACTGTATTGACGTGTCCCGTAGGACTACAAGAAGACCCAGAAGCTAACGTAGAGTTGTCACACTGTTGACGTATTCTCTGTATTGACGTGTCCCGTAGGACTACAAGAAGACCCAGAAGCTGACGTGGGGTTGTCACACTGTTGACGTGTTCTCTGTATTGACGTGTCCCGTAGGACTACAAGAAGACCCAGAAGCTGACGTGGGGTTGTCACACTGTTGATGTGTTGTGTGTATTGACGTGTCCAGTGAGGCTACAAGCAGACCCAGAAGCTGACGTGGGGTTGTCACACTGTTGACGTGTTCTCTGTATTGACGTGTCCCGTAGGACTACAAGAAGACCCAGAAGCTGACGTGGGGTTGTCACACTGTTGACGTGTTCTCTGTATTGACGTGTCCCATAGGACTACAAGAAGACCCAGAAGCTGACGTGGGGTTGTCACACTGTTGACGTGTTCTCTGTATTGACGTGTCTCGTAGGACTACAAGAAGACCCAGAATCTGACGTGGGGTTGTCACACTGTTGACGTGTTCTCTGTATTGACGTGTCCCGTAGGACTACAAGAAGACCCAGAATCTGACGTGGGGTTGTCACACTGTTGACGTGTTCTCTGTATTGACGTGTCCCGTAGGACTACAAGAAGACCCAGAAGCTGACGTGGGGTTGTCACACTGTTGACGTGTTCTCTGTATTGACGTGTCCCGTAGGACTACAAGAAGACCCAGAAGCTGACGTGGGGTTGTCACACTGTTGACGTGTTCTCTGTGTTGACGTGTCCCGTAGGACTACAAGAAGACCCAGAATCTGACGTGGGGTTGTCACACTGTTGACGTGTTCTCTGTATTGACGTGTCCCGTAGGACTACAAGAAGACCCAGAAGCTGACGTGGGGTTGTCACACTGTTGACGTGTTCTCTGTATTGACGTGTCCCGTAGGACTACAAGAAGACCCAGAAGCTGACGTGGCTCCCTGACACAGAGCGCGCTGAGCTGGTGAGCACCTTGGCCGTTCACTTCGACAATATCATCACCAAAGCGGTCCTCGCCAAGGAGGATGACTTCAAGGACTTCATTAACAGGGACTCCAGGGTAAGAGCCTCAGCAGATCACTTACTCATAGAGCAAGATTTTTGTTTGAGAAATTGTTGTAACAAATATTGTATTTAATGACGTTTTTACATTCTTTGCAATCAAGTATACATATAATGTATGCAATAAATACCGGACATGTTGTTCAACCCCCTTTTGTAAAACTAAATTAGTGCATCTCCTGTGGGAAGGTGTGGCAGTTAGCTAGCGCTAATTTTGAGTCCTGCTTTGCACGAGTCATGCGAATGATCGTTCAAATGTTTTTTTTGTGAACCTCGTAGAATTAAAGAATTGAATTTTATCTGGAAATTGCTTACTTCGCACTTCAGGCACACGACCTCTGGTACATGCACAAAAAGAAGTGATTGCGAAACAGTGCAGTAATCAAAGTTAATCTTTTACATCTTGTCAATGTACTATTAAATGCCGGAATCCCCTGCTCTCTATGTACTATTAAATGCCGGAATCCCCTGCTCTCTATGTACTATTAAATGCCGGAATCCCCTGCTCTATGTACTATTAAATGCCGGAATCCCCTGCTCTCTATGTACTATTAAATGCCGGAATCCCCTGCTCTCTATGTACTATTAAATGCCGGAATCCCCTGCTCTCTATGTACTATTAAATACCGGAATCCCCTGCTCTCTGTGTACTATTAAATGCCGGAATCCCGTGCTCTCTGTGTACTATTAAATGCCGGAATCCCCTGCTCTCTATGTACTATTAAATGCCGGAATCCCATGCTCTCTATGTACTATGAAATGCCGGAATCCCCTGCTCTCTATGTACTATTAAATGCCGGAATCCCCTGCTCTCTATGTACTATTAAATGCCGGAATCCCCTGCTCTCTATGTACTATTAAATGCCGGAATCCCCTGCTCTCTATGTACTATTAAATGCCGGAATCCCCTGCTCTCTGGTTCCTGCAGCACGAGTCCGTGTTGGTGGGTGATCCGGAGCTGGCGACCCTGAAGAAAGGGGACTTCATCCAGCTCCAGAGGCGTGGCTACTTCATCTGCGACTCTCCCTACCAACCCACGAGGTTGGTCTCGCTACATCGCATATTAACAATTACCTGTAGACATCGGAATACTTGTATGTAAACTTTGTATATTGTGACCGTCCAGGCATCCGTCTTCAACATTCCGAACAAATCGCTCGCAACGTCACTTCCGGTTGATCCGCCGTATCTTGTTTGCCGTGTCCGATGACGTCATCAGGTCATATGTTTTGTATGACGACGTAATCGTATCGTGTGTAATCTGTCCAATGGCGTCATCGTGTTTTGTGTAACATGCCGATGACGTCATCGTGTTTTGTGTAATATGCCGATGACGTCATCGTGTTTTGTGTAATATGCCTATGACGTCATCGTGTTTTGTGTCATATGCCAATGACGTCCACGAGTTTTGTGTAATATGCCGTGTGTACTATATCCGATGACGTCAGCATGCCTTATGTACTCTGTTCGATGACGTCACCATGTTTTGCGTGTTGTATGACGTCACCGTGTTTGCGGTTCTTACAGTCGCCACACGAGCAGAGCCAGCCCCTGCGTCTTGCTCAACATCCCGGATGGACACACCAAGGAGATGCCAAAGGCTGGTTCCAAGCACAAGGACAAGGAGACTGGAGCCAAGGAGGTCAGTCTCCAGTTATGGGCGCCATCTGGCGACAATAACAATTGACCTTTTAAGAGGAACTTTTATCTGAAGTTTTATTAATTTACTTTCATCGATGGTGAATAACCAAAAGCTTAGCAAAAATGATGAGCCGTATGGAAATTATATAATGCTATATAGGGGATAAGATTTGTATTTATCAAGGTGTAACTTGCAGCCCCTTCAACCAGAGTTCATGTAGTTCGTGATTTTTGCTTTCATGATCTCTGCTTCACCTGCTAGTGAATGTATATTAACGGCAGTAAATTCAGTTCTTCATATTTTATGTTTATTCGACTCCGGCGAATGAGGCTTCGGTCAGTGTTGTGGTTTTATGCGCCTCCTATGTCAGTCGTGCTGCCTGTCACGTTATACAAGCGTCACGTTGCTCTGTCACATGTTTCTGTAACGGAGCGGCTGGGGCCGGCCCGATAGCTCAGTGGGTTCGAGCGTTCGCCTTGAGTGCTCTAGCCACCTGAGAGCCTAACGGCACGTGGATCGGTGGTTCGCGCCCCGCTGTGGCCATATCTGTGTGGTCGCAGGATAAAGATCCCATGTCCTTCTTCGCAAAGAGTAGAGGGGTTACCCCCGGGGACATGGCTCCACTCTCCCTTCCTTCTCCCATTGACGCGATATGACCAAAAATGGCTAAAGCGGCCTGAAGATACAACCAAATGTAACGGAGCGGTTCAATCTCTACGTGTGTTTTCCGTCGCTGCCTACAGAGGGCGCAGAGCAAGAAAGGCAAGGCTGCGGAGAAGTCCCCCCAGGATGAGCAGCCTCCGTCCGCCATCGCCGGCGACGTGGCCGGCCTGAGCGGACGCATCGCTGCCCAGGGCGAGACGGTGCGGCAGCTCAAGACTGCCAAGGCGGCCAAGGTGAGACTGTCACAATAATAATAATAATACCGGATCAGTGCCCAGGGCGACACGGTGCGGCAATAAATGATATTAGTTAGGTCAAAAAGTGTACATTTTATAACAATAATAAGGATAATAATAGTAAAAGTACATTTTTATAACAGTAATGATATGATGAGGAGTGATTTTTGCTATTGTTGGCGTGAGCGCTGGGGATTGCTAATGTGGTAATGCTCTCCTCTGTCGTAGGCTGATGTGGACAAGGAGGTGAAGATGTTACTCTCCCTGAAAGCTGAGTACAAGAAGGCCACTGGACAGGACTGGAAGCCCGGGGCGGGTGCCGGGGCTGGGACGGGGGCCGGGGCCGGGGCGGGAGTCGGCGGCTCATCGCCCGCCCAGGCCACCGACCTCGACAACAGGATCACGCAACAGGGCGCCAAGATCAGGCAGCTCAAGTCCGAGATGGCTGCCAAGGTAAGCCTCGCGGGTTGTGGATATATCACGTCCCCAGCCAACGAATGTCGCGACCCCCACGACCCCACGCTGTGTCTGCTAAAGTACAGCTCCCCATATAGCCATTTTGCATCTATGCAGCGACTATAATCATTTTAAGATGTTATAAATTACCAAATCTATAGACACAGTCTGGTCTTTTTAGCTTTATGCATGATAATTCAATCTTATCTTTACGTTAAAAAGGCAGAATACGGGAACAATGTCAATTCACAAGAAACCGCGCTTTCGCAGTCGAGGTATTCTGTCAAATAATGTCCTAAACCCCATCCCCCTTTTACAAAATGTCTCTGTTATTTCACACTGCACATTGGTATGCAATAAACACCAAAATACAGATATAAAGTATTTCTCCGTAGATCATTATCTGAATCGGACGCTTTAGTAATTATATTTAATATCATATTGCTGGACTCTTTTAACTCCTGTCCTGTTACCCTATCACTCCAGGCTGCGATAGACGCCGAGGTGAAGGCGCTGCTGGCACTGAAGGCTGAGTACAAGGCCGCCGTCGGGAAGGACTGGAAGCCGGGCCCAGCGCCACCTGCCGGGACGCCGGCCGCCGCTCCGGTCAAGGCCGCGCCACAGTCTGCAGCCGGAAGTTCCGGGGCGGCCGCCGATCTGGATCGAAAGATCGCCGAACAGGGCAACAAGATCCGGGACTTCAAGGCGCAGAAAAAATCCAAGGTGGGAACCATAGTTTTTCGAAATAATACCGAGATTATTTCCAACGCTAGCATTAAATATATTGTAATTGATAGCATTAAAGTCTTTACTTCCCCATTGAGTAGCGTTTTCTGGAGAAAAAAATTTGGACAAGGTAGTATAAAAAAGTGTTTCACGGTCAGGGAGACTTCCCCAAAAATGTAGAACTTTGATAAAAGGGAAAACGCTTTTCAGTGATCAATTATTTATTTGACTATCGCAGTCTTATGGCCAAATGTATGTATATGTTTAGGGTATTTCTGATAGGAGAAATAAACGACTAGGATGGGAGGCCGTTGAATTTTTTTTTTATTATTTAACGACTACTCAATCTGCGAATTCAAAGGCTTTCGTAGATCAGTCCAAAGTCGTTGAACCTACAAATACCCTGCAAGAAAGAGCCACAGATAATCTCGTAACGCAACCATAAGTTGGTTGGTTGTATATTCAGGAGGCTTTAACCATTTTTGGTCATATCGCGTCAATGGGAGAAGGAAGGCAGAGTGGAGCCATGTTCCCGGGGGTACCCCCTACTCTTTGCGAAGAGGGACATGGGCTCTTTATCCTGCGACCACTCAGACATGGCCACAGCGGGGCGCGAACCATCGATCCACGTGCCCGTTAGGCTCTCAGTTGGCAACCATAAGTGGACGCATGCTGGCTGTCTGATCTATACTGATGACCGTGTTTATTATAGGCTGACGTTGACCCTGAGGTGAAAGCGCTGCTGGCACTCAAGGCCGAGTACAAGGCCGCCGTCGGGAAGGATTGGAAGCCGGGCGCAGCGCCGCCTGCCGGGACGCCAGTCAAAGCCGAGCCCGCCGCCGCAACCGGAAGTTCCGACGCTGCCACCGCCTTGGACAAAAAAATAACGGAGCAAGGGAACAAGATCAGAGACCTGAAGGCTCAGAAAAAGTCCAAGGTTACTTTTTATGCCTTTGTTCTTAATTTGTCTGACAATTAATATGATCGTTGCATCTGCTGATAATTCCTTCATAAATGTTACGATAAGAAATATAACATTGCCCTCCAGGCTGAGACTGACCCTGAGGTGAAGGCGCTGCTAGGGTTGAAGGCCGAGTACAAGGCCGCCGTCGGGAAGGACTGGAAGCCGGGCCTAGCGCCACCTGCCGGGACGCCGGCCGCAGCGCCACCTGCCGAGACGCCAGCCAAGGCCGAGCCAGCAACCGGAACCGGAAGTCCGTGTGTGGGTGCCGATTTGGACAAAAAAATAACCGAGCAGGGAAACAAGATCAGAGACTTGAAGGCCCAGAAAAAATCCAAAGTAAGGCGAATTTCATTTTATGTGACAATTAACCTGTAGCTATAACATTGCTTTGTTGCAATAATATTTGCGGGTTGACGGAATAGCAGCTTTAGTGCGATTTCAGCATCTTCATGATTTTGCGACATTTGCTATTATGTCGCAAAAAGTCATTTTGTGCCAAGCTGGTTTCTGTCATCACGTCGATTTGCTGTCATGCCAGGTCTCCTAGTAGGCAATTTCCCAAACTCATTTTGTCGTGGTGGGCCATTCCGTCTCGGAAACCGACCTAACGTTGCTTCATTTAGTCTCCCACGAACCCGAAACTGTGTTGCCGTTATAATGGTTAGTATTAATAAGTTTTTGTCTGTCAGTAGCAAACGTTCCAGTGAGTGTAACCCCTAATCCAAAGACACTGACAGCGAATGATATTTTGTGCGGATTATCTGCACTTTTATCCCATAACCCCACCATCAATCGCAATGAGAGTTATCTTGTAGGAAGGCCGCTCGTCAATCCAGGGGCGGATCTAGGGGGGTGGGTAGGAGGATTGAGCCCCCCCCCCTCCCCCCCGCTTTGGGAACTTGAGCGTACACTGTAAAAGTCAGGTTTCGGACGAAATACATCGTAAATTAAATGTTGTGGTTACAACCCCCTCCTCCCGGTCACACCCCCCCACCCCCCACACACTGGTTAAATTCATGGATCCGCCCCTGTCAATCGATAATTCGATGCATGCAATCTTCGGAAGTCTCAAGATGCCGTTAAACTAAAGCAGGGTGTGGTTGGCATCCGTCCGTCTGCGAAAGACGATGAATTTTGCAGCTTGTTAGATTTTAATTGATACGATTTGCGTCGCGGCATTTGCGCTTATGACTGAATAACCCTATCTGTGACCGACAGAGCTTCCCGCAGCCATCGATGACCTGTCGTTTGGACTTGGTTTGTACTCACTGGGTGCCTAGATTGGCGTTTTAAGTCCAGTTTGTCAAACCAGAGCCCATCGTGGTGGGCCATTCCCTCACGCACGACACGTGACCATTCCCTCTTTTTCGAATGCTAGGTCCAAAGCAGTGCACATTTCTTTTAACCTGTTACGGATATTTTGCGGCCCATTGCCACAGAAATGTGTAGAGCCTGTTTAGTTCATGTATAGTGAACGCAAAGGGGGCATAAAATGGGGTAGCATTCCTTCAGAGACTACTTCAGCTGGACAGGAGCAGGGGAGTAACAGGTGAAACAAGTGGCGGATTGAAGGGGGGCGGGGAATGGATGCCCAAATACCCACTTCAAGGCCGCACGTAGCGCATCATGACGGGAGCCGCATGGCACGCGGGTTGCGTTATGACAACAGTATTTTGCTTATGAATGGACTGAGCCACGTGACCCGGGTGACGTCACCGCTCGTCCAACCAGTGAGACGGGTTTGACGGGTTGACCCAAAAATCCCGTCAGCCATGTGGCTTGAAATGTACACGCTGTACGTACACAGAAAGACAGTGAGTGAGCTCTTTCCTTTGAGACGTGCTGGCTGTACACAGACGGCGGCATGGAGTGCAGTTGACACACGGCCGAGCTGTAACCGCGCTGCAATATTATAGGGAACGAAAGCCACACATGTATGCTGTGTGATCAATAGGCATTCCGTCGGCTGGCAAGGCCTCATTATAAGATCCGTTGTGTTTTCCACACTATATTGACGTCCTTTCGCGAAGGAACTAACGACAGCTTAGGGCGGTTTCAAAGGTAAGAAGTTGTCTATAGTTGCTGTCAACAAAGCCACGTGGCAGATACAAAATGATCAACACGTCCTCTCTATCCCTGTCCACTTGGCCAAGCTGGCTGAGTGATCTGAGGGGTCTGTCTGTTTATATTTCAAGGACATGTTGCTACTCCCTGTTTATTATTTGGAATGTATCTGATGTTGTTTAATGTCAATCCAAAAGAGATCTAAGGGGGGGGGGGGGGGGGGGGGGTCTTCCCGATCATGATGAATACATTTCTTTATTCCCAGGTCATAAAGAATTAGTAGAACTCTGGAAATGCGGATACATGATACTAAATGGGTGATTTCCCAATTCACAGTAATATTACAATTCATGTTTAATGAAAATCCTTGATCACAATGGTCAGCTACTACCCCATTCCCAGTTTACGAAAAATGATTTGCCTCATTCCCAGTTCACAGTAAAATTAAATGCCCATTCCCGATGAATGGAAACACCCCTTGGCCCCCTTTCCACGCTGGGAATGTTAGGCATCTTTCATTACCGGTAATATTGGAGGTGATGATGCAATATGTATTTAAATTGAACAAACAGTTCTTTGGAATCCAACTGGCTCTCTGGGTATATTCATATATATTCTTCTTGTAAGTTGACCATGGCCTTTTCTGTCAAACTTTGAATTTATTGTCCTTTAATTCAATGGAAAATTAAATGCTTTATCCATGCAATTAAATATAGAACTACAGGTGACTTGTTGGAAAGGTGTAATTCATGTGAACACACTTAATTAACCATGACTCCTTATCAGCAAATGCTAGAAAAAAGATGACATTGCTTGATTACAGCTGAACTATAGATATAGTTAACAATTAGAATTAAATATGATGCAATTTTTGAATATATGTGGTATCTAATCTTTTCAACAAATGGTAATGTTGATTATAATTGCGGGTTCTTGCCTTGCATTTACAAAAAAAAGGATTTTCATATCCTTGTATGTAGAACTGTAGTCTTTGAAAGAAGATAAATTGCTGTAAACTTATTCGTTTTCAAGGACCCTTAATCAGTGAATGTTAGCAAGTAATGTTTCTTCACAGTGCAGTTTAACATACAGCAATATGTATAATAAATTGAGTATGGTATGACAATATAGCAAGGTAACTTTGCAGAGATACATGTTTAACTCCACAAGAAAAATGTTTGCATTACTATCTTTCTTCATGTCAATCGGCCAAAATAATGGCAACACTCTTTAAAATAGTGCCTAATAAATATATTTAAACAATCATTTTTTCGGCTAGATTGAATGCCAATTTTAGCCATTTAGTTTGGTTAAATCAGGATTACTTGCCAACCACTTAAAAAAATTAAGGATTTTATGGTGAAATAGGGCTATCAAGGTCTTGAAGGTCAGTTACCATCATGGATAAAATGCAATATGGGATGTTTTCTGTTTTGCATTATGATTTCTCTGTTCTGTACACCAGGTACATGCCCAGTGACACTATCTGTGGTGTATGTACTTTGCATTGTATGACACCAGCTACATTCCTGACCATTTCTTTTATTGGAAATTGATAGAAGTGCATCTGACCACCGGTTGATATTGTCCTCGCAGGCTGACGTGGACGTCGAGGTAAAAGTGTTGCTATCGCTGAAAGCAGACTACAAAAAGCAGACCGGCAAGGACTGGAAGCCCGGTGCCACCCCTGCTGTTGCCATGGCGCCCCCTGCCCCAGCGGCCGCCGGGTCTGACCAGGCCGCTGACCTGAAGGCCAAGGTGGAAACTCAAGGCGAGAAAGTGCGCAGTCTCAAGTCCTCTGGAGCCTCCAAGGTTAGTGTGGGGGACTGAACACCGCTTATGAACATGGCTGATATGTGACTGAACACCGCTTATGAACATGGCTGAAGTGTGACTGAACACCGCTTATGAACATGGCTGAAGTGTGACTGAACACCGCTTATGAACATGGCTGAAGTGTGACTGAACACCGCTTATGAACATGGCTGAAGTGTGACTGAACACCGCTTATGAACATGGCTGAAGTGTGACTGAACACCGCTTATGAACATGGCTGAAGTGTGACTGAACACCGCTTATGAACATGGCTGATATGTGACTGAACACCGCTTATGAACATGGCTGAAGTGTGACTGAACACCGCTTATGAACATGGCTGAAGTGTGACTGAACACCGCTTATGAACATGGCTAATATGTGACTGAACACCGCTTATGAACATGGCTGAAGTGTGACTGAACACCGCTTATGAACATGGCTGAAGTGTGACTGAACACCGCTTATGAACATGGCTGAAGTGTGACTGAACACCGCTTATGAACATGGCTGAAGTGTGACTGAACACCGCTTATGAACATGGCTGAAGTGTGACTGAACACCGCTTATAAACATGGCTGAAGTGTGACTGAACACCGCTTATGAACATGGCTGAAGTGTGACTAAACACCGCTTATAAACATGGCTGATATGTGACTGAACACCGCTTATGAACATGGCTGAAGTGTGACTGAACACCGCTTATGAACATGGCTGAAGTGTGACTGAACACCGCTTATGAACATGGCTGAAGTGTGACTGAACACCGCTTATGAACATGGCTGAAGTGTGACTGAACACCGCTTATGAACATGGCTGAAGTGTGACTGAACACCGCTTATGAACATGGCTGAAGTGTGACTGAACACCGCTTATGAACATGGCTGAAGTGTGACTAAACACCGCTTATAAACATGGCTGAAGTGTGACTGAACACCGCTTATGAACATGGCTGAAGTGTGACTGAACAACGCTTATAAACATGGCTGAAGTGTGACTGAACACCGCTTATAAACATGGCTGAAGTGTGACTGAACACCGCTTATAAACATGGCTGAAGTGTGACTGAACACCGCTTATGAACATGGCTGAAGTGTGACTGAACACCTTTGATAGAGATGGCTAAAAGGGCTGGGGCACCCCCTCCCCCTCCTCCTGCCCGACCCATTTGAAATCTCTCTTGTGATGAAAGTATGGTCGATATGCTCCCCCCCTCCTCTCCCCTCTGTGGATCTCTGTCAGTGGTTAGCCCTGTAACTGGGGCGCCCCTCTCCCCCCCCCCCCCCTCCCCCAACCCCATCCCCACTCCCACCTCCACCCCTCCCGCTCATTCTGTGGTTGCTTTTGAACGTCTTGTGTAATTTATGGGGCTATGGCCACTTCATGTAGACAATTTGGCTAATTTGATAAAAAAAACAAATCAACCCAGTCATAAACAACTTAACCATGCTGATATAGCATTGTTTAACAAGATGAATTACCCCCCAACGAAGTCAGAAAACTATGGCTATTGAACTCCACTGAATATTTGTTTCATTTAGGATGTTGAAGCATTCGCCATAATGACATGAGTAATTATTTCACTATGTAAACGATGCACCACATTGGCGAGATGTCTTTTGGTTAAGTGCTAGGTACCCTTCCCTCACCACTCCCCCCTTCTTGTTTCCCGCCCAGGACGAGGTGGATGTCGCTGTGAAGGCCCTGCTGGCCCTCAAGCTGGAGTACAAGGACCTGACCGGGGCGGACCTGGCCGGGGGCGGCGGTGGCGGCCGCGGGGACAAGAAGAAGAGCAAAGGCGCAGACAAAGCACAGCCCGAGAAACAGAAGAAGGATAACAAACAGAAGGAGGAGAAGTCGTCACAAGCTGAGGGCGACTCGGCGAGAGAGGTCAAGAAGGTCACGAGGTACGCGTCTCCCCAGCTAGCCTGGGAGGGTGGGTGTCGACAGAGGCTCCTGGCGAGGTCGTTCTTATACTGGCTCAGCTCATTCCGGGGCCGCCTCGATAGCTCAGTGGGTTAGAACGCTCGCCTTGGGTGCTGTGTCCACCTGAGAGCCAAACGGCACGTGGATCGGTGGTTCGCGCCCCGCTGTGGCCATGTCTGTGTGGTCACAGGATACAGATCCCTTGTCCGTCTTCGCAAAGAGTAGGGGGTTACCCCCGGGGACATGGCTCCACCCTTCCTTCCTTCTCCCAGTGACGCAATGTAACCAAAAGTGGTTAAAGCGTCCTGAATATACAGCCAACCATTCCAGTTATGCGCCAATCGGGCCTTGTTAACTGTTAACTTTGTTATCTTTGACCTTGCTATGGTATTTTCTGGTAGCCTTTCAGTTTTCATAAATTTGTGTTGCAGTTCTCTTGTTTTATAGAAGTTATGCGTGAACGAGTTATCTACTCCACTGTCATGGTACGTATATGTACTGGTTGTTAAAACTAGAACGGCGATGATATTGCTTGTTGGTTTGAATGCGCACGTTTTTTTTATTATTCTCCAGGTTGGGTTTAGAAATGAAGAAAGAAGAGAACTTATCAGATTGGTATTCCCAGGTGAGATATCGTTTGACTGCAACATTAACTGTCATAGAAATATTGTAACGATCGACAGCTGCTACTTATTTTCTCTGCCAAAAGTTTCTGTTTAAACAAAATGTAAACAAGCGAACCGGCGTGTCCGCGAGAACGAATCTTTCGATTCGTCTGGAATCACAGGTTAAAATCGTTTTCGTTTTTTCCTGGAAAAGTGGGGAGAACCGCATTTTTCAGCCTAAATAAGGGTTGGCTGCCATCAGTAAATGCAAAAAAAAAAAAAAAAATCTTGCCCCATCGCAAACCCTACCACTGAAAGTTAGACGCTCTACCAACTGAACAATACTGGGCGTCATTACGACTGATGGCGTTTGAATCCACCCCAACGTTTTCAACGTACGAAAACCTTCTCGCCAAATGTGTTCAACCCCATCAGTCAGGCATGTACCTTCGTTGACCTGTTTATCCCTGTCCACGCACAAAGTTGGCTTAAAACAACCCCAATTGTATGTTATTGTATTCTCTCAGGTGATCACCAAGGCCGAGATGATCGAGTACTATGACGTGAGCGGCTGCTATGTCTTCCGGCCCTGGTCGTTCAGCATCTGGGAGCAGATCTCCAAGTGGTTTGACGCCAAGATCAAGGAGATTGGCTTTGAGAACTGCTACTTCCCCATGTTCGTGTCGGCCGCCGCGCTGGAGAAGGAGAAGGAACACATAGAGGACTTCGCGCCCGAGGTCCGACATGTTCATTCACTGTCAAGTCTACAATCTGACTAATCGATGTCCAATATATTTTGGAGACGTCAATTTCAAATATTTTTGTGATGTCAATTCATTTTTTTCACGTATAGAAGTAGTCGGTGCTGTTGTCTATCGTCAATAAAGCTTATCGTTGCCATGGTGATGACAGGTTGCCTGGGTGACGCGCTCTGGGCAGTCTGAGCTGGCTGAGCCTATCGCCGTGCGACCGACGAGTGAGACGGTCATGTACCCGTCTTACTCCAAGTGGGTGCAGTCCCACCGCGACCTGCCCATCAAACTCAACCAGTGGTGTAACGTCGTGGTGAGTACGCCGGCGTTACGTGTACATATCATGCGTCAGCCTGTCGGGCCATATCGCAGTATCAGGGATTGAGGTGAAAGTGGAAAATAGCGGGCTGAACTGGCGCGCGTCATTGCTTAAAAGGGTGGGGTTTTTTTCTCGCAAAGAGTAGTTACTTTCCGAGACCTGGCTCCTCTGTACCTTGACCCTTCCCGTTGTCGCGATATGACGTACAGAGGTTAAACCATCCTACTGAAGCCAACCGAGCTTCATCTTCGTATTCTGTTGAATCTCGTCATAATTCGTTTTGTATAGATCACATGAAAATGTTTATATTGTCTTCACTCCAAAACGTATATCCTTTTTCAATAAAAAAAAATATATGAAAATAATGCATATTCATTGCGCAATAAATACGAGCGACAGATTGTTAAAAGTCACATGCCCTGCATGAATAGCTCTTAACGGAGGTTTTGAGATGCCAGATAAATAGCGTTGTAATAATATCGTCACGGGGACTGGAGATGTGATTAGCACGGTGTCGCGTTCTCACCGCTATCTCTGATGTTCTTGTCACGTGACAGCGTTGGGAGTTCAAGCATCCACAGCCGTTCCTGAGGACCAGGGAGTTCCTGTGGCAGGAGGGACACTCGGCATACGCCACATATGAGGAGGCTCGCCACGAGGTAAGATAAGAGGGATCTGTCAGGAGGGGGAGGAGTAATTTACCATCTGGTTTTCAAATAATATGCGAATAGCGTGCCATACATATCGCTTTAGTGCTGTCTGGTGAATCGTTTCCGAATTAATTTTGTGCTGCCAGCTCGATGATGTGAATGGCATGCGATACATGTGCTGCTGTAATTGTCCGGTTAATGATCAGAATGGCGTACCATACATGAGGTGTTTTGTGTTGCCCGGCTAATGATGTTTGAATGATGTACCATACATGAGGTGTGGGTATTACCAGGCTAATGATACATGATTGGCGTGCCATACATGAGGTGTTATCAGGTTAATGATCAGAATTATGTGATGGGATGAAGTATGACATCTTTTTGTAATATGGGCCGATGGCCTTATATACGTCAATAAACCAACCAATCATGTGCCATACATGAGGTGTAATCAGGAAAATGATCAGAATGGCGTGCCATACATGTGGTGGTTGTATCACCAGGCTAATGATATATGAATGGCGTGCCATACATGTTTTAATTATATTACCAGGTTAACGATGTATGAATGGCGTGCCATACATGAGGTGTTAGTATTACCAGGCTAATTATATATGATTGGTGTGTCATATATGAGGTCTTATGAGGTTAATGACCAGAATGGCGTGCCATACATGTGGTGTTTGTGTTATAGGTGCACCACATCATCGACCTGTACGAAGAGATCTACGAGACGATGCTGGCGATCCCCGTCGTCAAGGGCAAGAAGACTCAGAAGGAGAAGTTTGCGGGCGGCGACTACACGACCACCGTGGAGGCCTACATCTCAGCGTCCGGCCGGGGCATCCAGGTGGGGCTCCCTCACCCTCACCCCGCGCCCCTGACCCTCACCCCTCACCTTCACCCTCACCCCTCTCCCTCACCCCGCACCCTTACCCTCGCTGTCTATCACAGTCACTGTCACCCTCACCCCGCACCCGTACCCTCACAACTCACCCGCGCCCTCAACCTCATTGTCACAACATCACCCTCACCCTTACCCTATCACACTCATTCCCACCTGACCGTAACCCTCTCACCCGCACCCCTCACCATCACCCTCATCATTACCCCTCACCCGCACCCCCACCATCACCCTCATCCGCACCCTCACCCTTATTGTCACACAGTCACCCTTAATCTCACCCTCACCCTCACCCTCACCCTCATCGTCACCCAGTCCCCGTCACCTTCCTTGTCTGTCACACACTCACCTCACCCTTACCCTCACCACCACCATCGTCCTGATTCTGACACAACCGACACCCTTTCCACAGGCCGCCACGTCTCACCACCTGGGCCAGAACTTCTCCAAGATGTTCGACATCTCGTTCGAGGACCCGGAGACCCACGAGAAGCAGTTCGCCTACCAGAACTCATGGGCCATCACGACGCGCTCCATCGGTGTCATCGTCATGGTGCACGGCGACAACAAGGGCCTCGTCCTGCCCCCTCGCATCGCCTGCATCCAGGTCAGGGACAGAACATACTTCTACATGTTGTTATACATGTATATATATATATATGTATATATTCTTGTATATTTATATATATATATATGTATATATTCTTGTATATTCATATAAAAATGTAGATATTCTTGTATATTCATATATATATATATGTATATATTCTTGTATATTCATATATATATATGTATATAAAAGAAAATTGTCATATTTGTTTTGCACCTTTATTTATATGTACGTATTGAAGGGCCAGATATTTGTGTCAAATTTTTCAGGAAAATATGTTTAATTTACAAATTGTTATATTGGCTTTAATTTTACATTTATTGTATTATTAAAGTTGCATGTCCAGTTGTTTCCCGCCAAAACTAAAGAGGTCAAATACAAGTAAGAATCAGCCCTTGAATCATTCAAGATTTCTTTTGTCTATACTCCACCCATGCCAGACTGCCAAACGTCTCTTAGCCTTGCCCGTGATATCAATTTAATACAAGTTTTCAACTTAGTGGTAAACGTCATCAGTTTGTGTGCTTCGCGATGCTTTGCCATAAGTAGCATCGCCGCGACAGAGTTCTGTGATGTCCCGGGATATACACGTTTGCCACACCACAGCCGAAACGGCGATGTTTATCAGGTTTCTGAATTTATGGAATGAAACAATCGAGTTTTCTGCAAAATTAATATAAATTTCGCCTGGTCTTAGTTTTGGCGGGAAAGAACTCGATATGCAACTTTAAGAACTAGATGTAACTGTGTGTGTATAAGAGTCTCCGCCTGCCGTGTTCCAGGCTGTGTTGGTGCCGTGCGGTATCACCTCCCAGCTGTCCGAGGCTGACCGCAAGGCGCTGGTCGACCGCTGTGACCGAGTGGTCAACGAGCTGAGGGCGGCCGGCATCCGAGTCCGCGGCGACTACAGGGACAACTACTCCCCGGGCTGGAAGTTCAACCACTGGGAACTCAAGGTATCCACCCCGGCTAAGCGTTTAACCACTGGGAACTCAAGGTATCCACCCCGGCTAAGCGTTTAACCATTGGGAACTCAAGGTATCCGCCCCGGCTAAGCGTTTAACCACTGGGAACTCAAGGTATCCACCCCGGCTAAGCGTTTAACCATTGGGAACTCAAGGTATCCACCCCGGCTAAGCGTTTAACCATTGGGAACTCAAGGTATCCGCCCCGGCTAAGCGTTTAACCACTGGGAACTCAAGGTATCCACCCCGGTTAAGCGTTTAACCCCTGGGAACTCGAGGTATCCACCCCGGCTAAGCGTTTAACCACTGGGAACTCAAGGTATCCACCCCGGCTAAGCGTTTAACCACTGGGAACTCAAGGTATCCGCCCCGGCTAAGCGTTTAACCACTGGGAACTCAAGGTATCCACCCCGGCTAAGCGTTTAACCACTGGGAACTCAAGGTATCCGCCCCGGCTAAGCGTTTAACCACTGGGAACTCAAGGTATCCGCCCCGGCTAAGCGTTTAACCACTGGGAACTCAAGGTATCCACCCCGGCTAAGCGTTTAACCACTGGGAACTCAAGGTATCCACCCCGGTTAAGCGTTTAACCCCTGGGAACTCGAGGTATCCACCCCGGCTAAGCGTTTAACCACTGGGAACTCAAGGTATCCGCCCCGGCTAAGCGTTTAACCACTGGGAACTCAAGGTATCCGCCCCGGCTAAGCGTTTAACCACTGGGAACTCAAGGTATCCACCCCGGCTAAGCGTTTAACCACTGGGAACTCAAGGTATCCACCCCGGCTAAGCGTTTAACCACTGGGAACTCAAGGTATCCACCCCGGCTAAGCGTTTAACCACTGGGAACTCAAGGTATCCACCCCGGCTAAGCGTTTAACCACTGGGAACTCAAGGTATCCGCCCCGGCTAAGCGTTTAACCATTGGGAACTCCAGGTATCCGCCCCGACTAAGCCTGTAACCACTGGGAACTCAAGGTATCCACCCCGGCTAAGCTTTAACCCCTGGGAGCTCGAGGTACACACGGGGCCGGCCCGGCAGCTCAGTGGGTTAGAGCGCTCGCATTAAGTGCTCTGGCTACCTGAGAGCCTAACGGCACGTGGATCGATGGTTAATGCCCCGCTGTGACCATGGGTGTGTGGTCGCAGGATAATAAAGATCCCATGTCCTTCTTCGCGAAGAGTAGGGGGTTACCCCCGGGGACATGGCTCCACTCTCCCTTCTTCTCCCATTGACGCTATATGACCAAAATTGGTTAAAGCGTCCTGAATATACAACCAACCAACTTTAAGGTACACGCGCCGGCTAAGCCTTTAACCACTGGGACATCAAAGGTGCTCGCCCCGACTAAGCGACCTGTATGGTACACAGACATAGATAACTGCACGGATGAAGTTCGAACCCAGGCAGTGTACAGAGTCATTCGGTGCTAGACCGCTGGGAGTGTGTAAGAGCTTTATAGGGAAACTTGACTACATTTACATAATTCCATCACATTTAGTTCAACATTGTGCAGAAGCGTCGTTTTAAGTTGCATATAGGTGGCCAGGATCTAGCGGCAAATCCCTGCATCTTCTGCATAATATTATGGATATTATGAATTAAATTATGAGGAATAATATTTCATATTCTCCAGATTTGTATTAATTTTTTTTTCGCCGCCAGGGGGTGCCACTGCGTATCGAGGTTGGGCCACGTGACCTGAAGCAGAACCAGATGGTGATTGTGAAGCGACACAACGGCGACAAGGTGACCGTGAGCATGGACAACGCCGTCCAGACGGTGACCGCCCTCCTGGACACCATCCACGACGCCATGTTCGCCAAGTGAGTCGCCTCGCTAGACCACAGCCGCCTTGTGCCGTGGGCCAAGGGGGAGGTGGGAGGGGGGGGGGGGGGAGGGTACAGGTTGGGAAATTGATAGGAAAAATGCGCCGCGCATTTCTACAAATTAGTGGCGGGGACTCAGCCTAAGCCTAATAACACAAGGTATTCAAGGTGATGAAAAGAAAGAGTTTAGTCACAATTATAACTGTTTCGAAAGGGTACAAGATGTTTTTTGCTGTATTAAATACAGAGCTCGTTATTGTTACGTTTTATTCTTGAAAATTATAATGTTGCAAGAAATAACAGGTGATTTGACAGTTTTTCTAGAATCTTGAAATTTGCCCATGGCCGACAGCAGCGGTAAAAGCGGAGCTTGCGTAGCGCCACCGTGCGAGGAGCTTTCCGCCCGGGGTCTCATGTGTGGAAGTTGAACCATTACAGCTGCATGTCTATGTGCCGCACTTTGTGTGACACCTGTCCATATTAACCTTACATGGCTAAGAAGGAGCTGGATGAGAACCTCTCTCTGTGCTACACTTTGTGTGACACCTGTCCATATTAACCTTACATGGCTAAGAAGGAGCTGGATGAGAACCTCTCTCTGTGCTACACTTTGTGTGACACTGTCCATGTTAACATTACAGGGCCAAGAAGGAGCTGGATGAGAACCTCTCTCTGTGCTACACTTTGTGTGACACCTGTTCATGTTAACATTACAGGGCCAAGAAGGAGCTGGATGAGAACCTCTCTCTGTGCTACACTTTGTGTGACACCTGTTCATGTTAACATTACAGGGCCAAGAAGGAGCTGGATGAGAACCTCTCTGTGCTACACTTTGTGTGACACCTGTTCATGTTAACATTACAGGGCCAAGAAGGAGCTGGATGAGAACCTCTCTCTGTGCTACACTTTGTGTGACACCTGTTCATGTTAACATTACAGGGCCAAGAAGGACCTGGATGAGAACCTGTCTCTGTGCTACACTTTGTGTGACACCTGTTCATGTTAACATTACAGGGCCAAGAAGGAGCTGGATGAGAACCTGTCTCTGTGCTACACGTTCGAGGATTTCTGCAGCGCCCTCGACCGCAAGCATGTCATCTACGCCCCGTTCTGTGGTGGCATTGCCTGCGAGGACGAGATCAAGAAACTCAGCGCCAGGTACACCCCACTCCCTCTCCCCCTCCCCCTCCCCCTCCTCGACCTCCACCCTCGCCTCACCCCCACATGCACCATGTAATCCAGGTACACCCCCCCCCCTGCCCCTCCCCGACTCTCTCCCCGGCTCCCACCCTCTCCTCACCCCCACATGCACCATGTAATCCAGGTACACCCCCCCCCCTGCCCCTCCCCGGCTCCCACCCTCTCCTCACCTCTACATGCATCATGTAATCCAGGTGGACCCCCTCCCCACCCCACCCTAAAATGATTTCCACTGAGGGTCTCCTATTCATACATATATATTTCGTCATAGTTTAATGTCGAAATGCTATAATAAGACAAGTGTAAATTGTGCAATATCGATAAATTAAAGAATCATTTTCAAATTCAAATCGAGTGACGTTACCATGACATCGGCGTTGCAGGGACGCCGTGGTGGAGGAGGGGGCACCGGCCATGGGTGCCAAGGGACTGTGCATCCCCTTTACCCAGCCCGCCGAGCTCAAGCCGCAGGACAAGTGTGTCCGCCCTGGCTGCCAAGACAAACCACAGTTCTTCACGCTCTTCGGTCGTAGCTACTGAGTCCAGACCGCCACCACGCCAGCATCGCCCTGCGCCCCCCCCCCCTCCCCCCTCTCCCTCTCCACCCGCTCGCCGTCCTTCCTTCCTGACTGCAGCCCCGGCTGCGCCTTACTCAAACAGCCCCTCCCCTCTCGCCCCTGTCTCTCTCTTACCCTCCTTTCCACCCCTCCCCCCAACCGTGCTTGACTTCTACTCTTATGAGCCATGTGGATGGTCTCTGTCGTGGTTGACGTGTGGTTGAAAGGCGTCTTGTGACGGTTCTAAAGCCGTGTCGATAACACTACTATGGAAAAAAAATACGAGTGGACGCCAGCTCGCCACATGCAGACGCCAGCTCGCCACATGCAGACGCCAGCTCGCCACATGCAGACGCCAGCTCGCCACATGCAGACGCCAGCTCGCCACATGCAGACGCCAGCTCGCCACGTGCAGACGCCAGCTCGCCACATGCAGACGCCAGCTCGCCACGTGCAGACGCCAGCTCGCCACATGCAGACGCCAGCTCGCCACATGCAGACGCCAGCTCGCCACATGCAGACGCCAGCTCGCCACATGCAGACGCCAGCTCGCCACATGCAGACGCCAGCTCGCCACATGCAGACGCCAGCTCGCCACATGCAGACGCCAGCTCGCCACATGCAGACGCCAGCTCGCCACGTGCAGACGCCAGCTCGCCACATGCAGACGCCAGCTCGCCACATGCAGACGCCAGCTCGCCACATGCAGACGCCAGCTCGCCACATGCAGACGCCAGCTCGCCACATGCAGACGCCAGCTCGCCACATGCAGACGCCAGCTCGCCACATGCAGACGCCAGCTCGCCACATGCAGACGCCAGCTCGCCACATGCAGACGCCAGCTCGCCACATGCAGACGCCAGCTCGCCACATGCAGACGCCAGCTCGCCACATGCAGACGCCAGCTCGCCACATGCAGACGCCAGCTCGCCACATGCAGACGCCAGCTCGCCACATGCAGACGCCAGCTCGCCACATGCAGACGCCAGCTCGCCACATGCAGACGCCAGCTCGCCACGTGCAGACGCCAGCTCGCCACATGCAGACGCCAGCTCGCCACATGCAGACGCCAGCTCGCCACATGCAGACGCCAGCTCGCCACATGCAGACGCCAGCTCGCCACATGCAGACGCCAGCTCGCCACATGCAGACGCCAGCTCGCCACATGCAGACGCCAGCTCGCCACATGCAGACGCCAGCTCGCCACATGCAGACGCCAGCTCGCCACATGCAGACGCCAGCTCGCCACATGCAGACGCCAGCTCGCCACATGCAGACGCCAGCTCGCCACGTGCAGACGCCAGCTCGCCACATGCAGACGCCAGCTCGCCACGTGCAGACGCCAGCTCGCCACATGCAGACGCCAGCTCGCCACATGCAGACGCCAGCTCGCCACGTGCAGACGCCAGTTTACCACGTGCGGACGCAAGTTCACCACGTGCGGACGCAAGTTCACCATGTGCAGACGCCAGCTCACCACGTGCAGACGCCAGTTTACCACGTGCGGACGCAAGTTCACCACGTGCAGACGCCAGCTCACCACGTGCCAATTCAGAGACCAATTCACCATGTGCAGATCTCGTGCAGTACAGGGTTTGATTCGGAATGGGGTGAGGGAAGGGGTGACTGGGTAAGATACCTCAGCGCCACTGGCGACCGGGACTACATGCAGCGGCGACCCTGGGAACTAAACATAGTGTTTCCCCATTGGGTTGCTCCAAGCCTGGCTCACTACGCCTTGACTGTTAACTCTCCATCGCTTACATTCTATCTCATGATAAAGATACGAGTTTCTGTCTCTGCGTCTGTTTCACTCTCCGGCCGATCACGTGACTCGGCATGAAACATGGCTTTCACTAGCTTCAATAAAAGTGTATGAAACGAAATATTGCAAAATGAGGCTGGTTGTCTTCTAAGTATTACTGAGGTGGAGGTTTTAATTATATATGTAGTCGTCATTGGTAAAAATTGTGATACAATTCTCACAATATCGGATAACAACATCGTGGTGTGTGTCAACGTGGTGTGTGTCAACGCACCACATTAAACATGTCACCCAAATATATTCATCGAAAGGCAGATTTGGAATTTATTGCAGCTACGGAATAAACGTTGCCTATTTTAGTTCTAAATAGTGAAATATCGCAATCGCAACCTTCATGATGCTGAACAGTTACCTCAAACCTCCAATGGTTGACCGCGATCGCAAATTGCGAAACGGAGACCTGATCAGCCACCTGAAGCAAAATAGTGGCTTTTGCAATATTCTACGCAATGCGACTGTAGTGGGCGCAACAAATTTAAGCCATTGATACACCGTTTCAATAACAATAGCGTGATTATATCCCATATGTTCCGGAAACTGCTTTCTGCCTCTTCAGTATTCAAGTCTATAAGTAAGCGAGTCGCTGTCTCGGTACCCGGACCCACGGGGGGTGGGGGGGGGGGGGACTTCCATTGATGCTCATTACAAGATCTAAGGAGCGGGGTGGGGGTTATCATTTGAGAATGCACCGAAAAGTCCCGTATTCCCGACGTGGAATTTATGCATCTTCAATAGGCCTACGGCGATTTCCAAATGAATAATGTCAAGTTCTCAACGATGTTCATCGGATAAAGCGTTCTAGGTAGGTGAAGAGTACCGCATGATAGTTTGAGAGCTATGCAACATTCCCTGGGTTCACGAAGGAACACTGTGATTGGTCCTTTATGACGGCAAACAGTGGAAGGTCACGTGACTGCACAACCATTATAACGAATCAGCAAAGACTCGCATGTCTCAAGCGAATAGCTCCGGTATACATGAACCGTTTTAACAACCAATCCTCAAGCCCCTCAATGGCAGAAGAAAACGAAACCCGAGGACACTTTTGTACGTCCTGCGCTGTGTGATTGATAAACGTGTTGACATGATGCGTCTCCAGGAAACACGGAAGACACAATTAGTGAGTCCAATTAGCATTTACACCGTATATGGCAAGGAGTATCAGTACATTGTAAAACCTACTCCTCACATTCGCGAGATGTCTCTATTCTTCTGAGTATTGAACCGGCGGTCAAATCCTCAATAAGGGGGGCTGAAAATGTGCGTTCATAGAGCGGGCTTGCCGAGACAAGAGAATAAACTGAGCGGGTCTGCATGGATCTGCGACATAGAGCGGATCAACGAAAAAAATACCCCTTCCGAACGGATTTTGGAGTTGAAAAGGGGGGAGGGGGGTTACAGCGGAACACCCCCAAATCCAGCAATGTATTGAGTACCCCCCCCCCCACCCTGGGATCGTACACGAGGAACACCCACACTGTAGGCTAAGATATTAGGATCAGCCCATGCAGCTATGTATAATGTTGGTTATACTGATATTAACTAAGCTACCACCCCTTATGGTAAATTGACAGATCTGCAAAGATCCTAATTTATTCCCAACCCCATGCTAGAGAAAAATCGGTCACGACATTTGAATGGGGAATTATAATTATCGACTTTAATATAGTAGGCCTACTGTTTTTATTTAGCTGCAGCATGTAATATTCTACTGCAGAGATCCAGCGAATCCGCAAGACCGTACCACACACACACGGGGCCGGCGCGATAGCTCAGTGTGTTAGAGCGCTCGCATTGCGTGCTCTGGCCACCTAAGAGCCTAACGCCTAGTAACGGCACGTGGATCAGAGTTTCGCGCCCCGCTGTGGTCATGTCTGTGTGGTTGCAGGATCAAGATCCCATGTCTTTCTTCGCCAAGAGTAGGGGGTTAATTACCCCCGGGGAGATGGCTCCACTCTTCCTTCCTTCTCCCATTGACCCGATATGACCAAAAGTGGTTAAAGCGTCCTGAATAACCAACCAACCAACCACACACACACAATCTGATCAGCCTGTCTACTTACACAATAATAACACAACAGTCCGTACTCAGAAATACGCAGCTGAAATAAGCATGTAACCTCGTTTTAGTCAAGCGTTGACATTTGGCTTCCCTTTTCTACGCGTCATTTATTGGTGTGTAACCTATTAATGACGCGCCATCGTTTTACCTCTGTTTCCTAGCAACGTATTACGACAATACACACTTTGCGCGCGCATTTGTCTGTCATTTTATAGTGGTATATTATAAAACAGTATAGGTCCTAGTATAGGTCTTAGATGGCGAAGACTTTAATGTCTGTGCCTTTGACTGCATGATGTTTCTCCTTGTTTCATTTTTGCTATGCTGCTTCACAGGTGGTCGGACCGAGCCTACCAGCCCGCGGAACTCTGTTGCCCGTAGCGACGGTGAGTAATTTTTGAGTTTATGTACAGTAAGTTATGTTTACTTTATTGGAAGATGAAGGGCTCACTTATATGACAACGAAACCATGTGGCCATAGCACTGCCAGGGAGTTACCATGTCCATGCTCCATCTGGGAATCCAACGACTGCACCTATAAGCTTTGGTTTCACTAGCCTAGCGTAGTGCGAAATGAGTTTATCTCAGCACAAGTCTTCCATATCCTGTCCGAGCCTTTAGCCAGTTTAGGCGAGAATAGGAGAGCGGGAGATTTGTGCTGAGATCTCTCCCGAAAAGCCATGTCATGCGCATTTTCTCACACAAACCTGGAGAGGTGACAATCAGAAGTTTTCGAAATGCCCAGTGGCAGAGTGCGGGTGGTATAAGGGATCGCCACTCTCCCCCATCCCCCTCTCCCCTTGCGGAGATGCCGCCCCCCCCCCACCGCTGTATCTATCATAATGGTACCATACCGGCGTACAAACACTTGGGTATATATGGAGCCGATAGGATCCCTATAGAATTTATGGGGTCGGGGAGCCTCCCCCTTTAAGATTTCCTGCACACGCCCCCGATCTTGCCCTATAAATAATACCCTATGAAAATGATAGGGCATGGCAGACGACGTGATTGGTTTGTCTTCATCATGGCATGGCCTGGTAGGCGGTGTACGTGATTGCTTTACTTGTCATCACCACAACAAAGGTTGACAGGCGGTCTGAATGCTTGGTTTGCCATGCCCGTGAGATGGCTTGGCAGACGCTCTGAATACTTGGTTTCATTATCGTCAACGGTGTCGTCAGAGGGTTTGGCAGACTACGTGAATGCTTGATTTGTCATAAGCGTGAGAGAGCCATAGATCTGCCGCCGCTCGCAACACAGCACAAAAGTAACCGATCTCTAGTTCAGTGGCCATAATCATTTAAAGCGTACGCACGCCATACAAAAATATGCGGATATATCTATTTAAACAACGGATTTAACATTGAAATGTTGTAAAAATCAGAGCTAGAGTTTAAGTAAGGCTATTACTCACACCATTAACCAATCAATTTCTGCTTATATATTTCCAGATAAATTAAAACTTGCAAAAGTAGTGCCAATTTTCAAAAAGGGGGAAAAATCTAATATTGATAACTATATGCCAATTTCGATTCTACCAGCCATATCTAAGGTTTTTGAAAAAGTAATTTGTAATTTAGTGCAATTTAGTGCAATTATATACGCTGACGATACAATCCGTTTAGCACACTTAGTACATTAGTGCCAAATGAACCGGCTCTAGCTAGTAAGCAAATGGCTTAAACTTAACCAAGTATCTCTAAACACCAAAACGACCAACCTAATGTTATTTTGTGTGCCACAAAAGTAGGTAGCGACACCGGAACTTTATATTGAAAATATTTACCAAGCTGGAAGGCGTTGACGAATTTGATTTTCTTGGACTCACCCTACATAAGCATTAGATATGGTCCAGTCGCGGTGATAAAATTGCTTTTAAAATATCTAAGCTAGTTGGAGTCATGCAGCATCTAAAATATACCCTTCCTCAACATATTCAAGAAAAAAGCTGCACGTATAAAGACAACGAATCATTATATTGCGCACACTGAACCCTTAATTAAGTGATGCAATCTTCTTAAAATAGACAATATTTATGAGTTACAGACATGAAAGTTTTATTATAGACTGGCGCATGATGATCTCCCAGCATATTTTATTCCCTCTTTCCATTTCCCCCGTTTATTAGACCAACATGAGTATAACACCAGATGTAAGCACAATATAATTATACCCAGAACCAAGCATACAATGGCCGAAAATTGCATCCGCTATTACTTGACCCATTTAATAAAACGAACTTAAAAAAGTTAACGAAAATATTTACCCCTACATTGTAGCGGGATACTCAACACATATAAAAAAAAACAGAGTTATTAATAGATACTGTTGAGACTGTTTTAAAGTTATTTGTTATATCTGTCGAAGAAAATGTTAAGATATTACGTCTTATCTAGTGCTATTATTGTATCATATTTGTACTATCGAATTGTAATGATGTCTCTTGGTAATTGTTTCCCAATTTGTCTTTATAGAGTCTTGTTCTCCGAATTTAAGGCAGCCCTAATGTCGTGTTGTCGATTTAAAAAAATTTTAGTGTTGAAATAGCGAATCCCAGGACTCAAATACAGTGTTCATTGAGTCTTACTGTTGTAGAGGTAACAGAGATTGTAGAGGCGTCTTCATGCCCATCGCAAAGGAAACCAAAATTAATTTTTCACTGAGCCTAGTCCAAATGTATTAATTATCATTTACAGATAGACATTGTATGATAACATGGTAACATCTTCCCCCTTTAAAGCCCTCCAATGCGGATACAACTACACTTCCATTGGGACTCATGTGACTGTAGAATCCATCCTCAACCCAAAGCACCATGACAACGGTCGCCTGGGCCAAGACGGACCCCGGTCGGAGAGTTTCCATGACTACCCCACGACTGTTCCGTGGGAAGATGGCTGGGTGGCTCGCTGGGGTTGGACACCCGGCGGTACCTTACCCTCTCGGTCTATTATTCCGGATGGACTGTGCTGCACAGCTGATACCATGGCTCAGCAAAATGGTACTTGTCCCCGGCCGACTGGACTAGACTGGAAAGATGCCTATCTGTCTGTCTGGCAACGGTGCCTTCTTCAAACGAGAGGGACTCACTACCCGTTAGCCGCGTCGAATTACGATGCCTCTGCGGTATCGAAGTTTCCGGACAGTGCAACCCAACACGTTCAGATAGGTAAAGATGTGGAGCAGGACCTCGACAGAATGGCCAGCGTGACCCAAAGGAAGGAGTTAGCTCCCGTGTGCCCCAGAGCAACACCTGAAACTCACTTGAATGATACTCTGCGGACCTGGAATCCTGTATCACTGACACCCTCCCCACCACACATCCCCGAGTTGACTGGACCAAGGCACCATTGCAACGGTCACCCGGACCAAGACGGACCCAAGTCGGAGAGTTTCCATGACTACCACACGACTGTTCCCTGGAAGGATGGCTGGGTGGCTCGCTGGGGTTGGACACCCGGCGGTACCTTACCCACTCGGTCTATTCTGCCGGATGGACTGTGCTGCACAGCTCATACCATGGCTCATCAGAATGGTACTTGTCCCCGGCTGACTGGACTAGACTGGAAAGATCCCCTTCTGCCTGTCTGGCAACGGTGCCTTCTTCAAACCAGCGGGACTCATTTCCGGTTAGCCACGTCGAATTACGATGCCTCTGCGGTATCGAAGTTTCCGGACAGTGCAACCCAACACGTTCAGATAGGTAACGATGTTGAGCAGGACCTCGACAGAATGGCCAGCGTCACCCAAAGGAAGGAGTTAGCTCCGGTGTGTCCCAGGGCAACACCTGAAACTCACTTTAAGGATACTCTGCGGACTTGGAATCACGGATTACTGACATCCTTCTCACTGGAGTCTTCTGACCGACAGATGCTCGTCTCCTTGGCAACCATGCCGGCAGTCCAAGAAACGCCGGTCCATGGCGTGTTTCCGGTTTGTAAGCTACGTCGCGCTGTTTCCACCCCGCAGTATGATGTATCTCCCGCATGTAGCACCATCACACCTCTTCGCCAAACCTCACTGGGTTCCATATGGGCAGGAACAACCCATCCGCATGTCACACGCTCGACAGAAATGGCACAGTTCCGAGACCCACCAAGTCAGCTGCCTGTTTGTGTGAAGGTGACTAGAAGCGAAGAAATGATACGTTTTCGAGCTCCAAGGCGTCAACTGCCTGTATGTATGAAGGAGACTGGAAGCGGAGAAATTATGCAGTTCCGAGGCCCCCAGAGTCAGCTGCCTGTTTGTATCAAGGAGGTTGAAAACAAAGACTGGAAGCGCTCAGAATGTCGCGTACCCACACATCCGTACATTCCGGAATCTTGCAGAAAGCGACAAGCCCCGGATGATGACTGTGTGAGTCTCACTAAACCCGAAATCTCGCGGCCCTGGCATGCGTCTGAAAGGCTGCTGGCGGCAGTGATGAAGCCACCGCCATCCCACCCGGCGTCCAACGGAACATTCGAGCAACGTGATGGCAACCTCGTCATGGCAACCGGGATACAGAGCATCCCATTGGTCAACGGTTCAACGGTTCTGGCTCCCCATGCAAGCGAACAAAGGGCCGGAACAGCTCACGACAGTTCAGAAGGGCGACGCAACGGATCAATTTCGACAATGGACCAGGCACAGATAAATATATCTCTCCAAAGAAAAACTGCAATTGCTCCAGAGCTGGAACCCATACTCCAAGAAATGGACCTGATGACCTTTATTGGTATTTACCTGTTCTATGTGATGATGATGACGCACAGTATCATACTTCTGTGTTGCTACTGTGGGCGAAGGATCGAATACCAGGTTAGGTGTTATACACCCCTTTAAGTTTATTACCTTTGATTTGTGCATCGATCAGGATATTAAATGCCTAATTTTATGTTCACATGCATCTACGTACCATCCTTATCTTTCATAGCGGATCAAATTATCTTTACTCCAAATTTTATTGCATGAAGAAAATTGACTGCACTAATGCCCTGGACGTTTTCCTCATTTGGAATATTGTTGATTGTTTTCTTCCAGAATCGAGTAAAGCAAAATGCATTGGAAGATGGTAAGTCGATATCGTTCTTGTGCTTTTGTTTAACTTCAGGATATTTTACATATGAGTAATGTCAGCGTCGAGAAGTTGTTATTAGCAATTCCTTCGTGTGCCTTCGTTAT
This sequence comes from Arenicola marina, assembly GCA_964019135.1. Taxonomy (NCBI): domain Eukaryota; kingdom Metazoa; phylum Annelida; class Polychaeta; family Arenicolidae; genus Arenicola; species Arenicola marina. Next base: position 3,319,708 of record OZ025252.1, on the reverse strand, counting down.
AATTCAAAAATTAAAAAAAAAAAAAAAATCAAAGTATCAGCTCCACTGAGGTTTCAGTACAGCCATGTGCCTGCTACTAGTCAATAGAAATAATACCCTGGATATAATATCGTGAAGCGCTCGTTGCACAACCATATGTATTTGTCCATACAGAGTTAATAAGGCAAGACGATGCCCGAGTAGCGCTGTACCAGCGACTGCGATTGGAGATAGCCGAACTCAGGGAGTTCAATCGTCAATTAGCAGAAGAATTCAAAGAAATTGACGCCAAGAGAGAACGAGTGAGTAATTGCGCAATTGCTTAATCTAAATAAGCCACTGAAACAGTTGTGGAAATATCCTGCTCGAATATATGTTTTTCAGAGTTCTACGCAATAATGGTCTACTTGTGATATTCAACTGAATTTGCGGTTTGCATGAATGGCACATTACTCCTTCCATGGCTATGAAGGTTGTAGGTATTACTATAAGTCAAAGGTAATCAAAGATCTATCTTTATTGTGCGATATTCATAAACCGCACGTAGCTCACGCGGGAATAGTGCATGGCTCGTTGTGGCACTGCCCTTGATCAAGAAATCATATTCAATATAATTTTAGCACTTTCTTCATTCAGAAAACGCACCTCTTGGCTGAATACCATGTTCACTTCCACTTATTAATTGGCGCTTTAGTAGATTTGCATGTCATGGTTTATGAGAGGCGGTATTCATAAACCAAATAGCAATTTTAGGCAAATTGATTTTGACTGTGCAAAATGGCAATTTGTCGAGCGATTGTCCGGTTCAAAATAGTGAAGTATTCACCCACAAGGTTGGTTTTTTGAAGTAAGAAAATGCTATTATGTTGCATATGATTTCTCCCCTGGGGCCATATTCATAAAACACACGTAGCTTACGCAAACCAGCGGGACTGATTTCCGGTTAGCCATTTTAGTCGTAGCCTTTAGAGCTCGTTTCGGTGGTGCTCATGATCTAGAAATCCTCTACAATTTTATCACTTTAGTCTCTTGGGTGACCACTTATGAATGTATTTTGAACCCGATCATCGCTCGACAAATGGTCAACTGAGCGCTAAGCCATTACGGTCCAGCTATAAAACGAGTGTCGTTTAATCACCGTCTTTTGTCAACACAGGTACTCATAGAAGCAACCGATTTGAGTAAGAAGCTTGGCCTGCAGCTTCTTGCCTCCCAAGAGTATCTAGAAGAGACACAAGCACATGAGGCCAACATGTGGAAGAAGTACACGCCTTATTTTCCGACCCTGTAACTTGTGACATTACTAGATGACCAAATCAAATGAAGCAAATCTAAGGTTGCCATAAAAATAAACAAACCTGCGCCAGATGTGTCCTTGGTCTAAATACGCCCGTCTAGTCATGGCTAATCAATTTACTTAACGCTATGCGTATTCGATGCTAGAATTTTATGATCAGTATTTGACAAAAATGCTGGGCCGATAGTTTGAAAATCTTGTCTCTTTCCCCTTTTTTGTATATAAGTGTGAAGGCGCACTGTCTCTGGGTATACGGTAATACTCCACCGGCCAACCCCTCATTGAATGCATTTACGAGCAACTTTTTTATGTGAGGACAAGGCTTGATGTAACTCTGAACTCCATCTAGACCCGGGGACTTGTTTACGTTCATGTTACAGCCTCAAATCACTCACTTTCTCTTTCGCTTTTCATCAAGATCTCGAGAACTATGTGTAAGTTAATGTCGTTTTCCGAAGACGTTAACTAAGGTAAAATCAAGGTTCGTATCAAACAGGTTGTTGGCATCCGTCCGTCTGCGAAAGACGATGGATTTTACAGCTTTGTTTGATTTCAAGCGATACGATTTGCGTCGCGGCATTTGCGCTTGTGACTGAATAGGCCTATCTGTGACCGACAGAGCTTGCCGCAGTCGTCGCATCGATGACCTGTCAATAGGTCTTGGTTTGTACTCACATGATGCCTAGATTGGCGTTTCAAGTCCAGTTTGTCAAACCAGAGCCCACCGTGGTGGGCCATTCCCTCACGCACGACCCGTGACCATTTCTTCTTTTCGACTGCTAGATCCCCCCCAAGATCGATGCCGAAAGCCTTCATGTCCCGCTTACAACCACCCTTAAACCTGAGCTTTGGCCGCCCAATTCGAGTATTTATTTCCTCGTCCAAGCATATATTATCCGTGACGGTACTTCCCAGGTAACAAAACTTGTTCACCACCTCTAAAGGCATGTTATTTAGGGTAATCACTGGTGGTGTAATAGCCATTTGGCTCAGCACGACTGTTTTCTCAACACTAATGGTCAAAGCGAATAAAGCACACGCGTTGAGAGTTGATCCATGAGTCTGCAGCTGGCTTTTTGAATGCGCAACTAGCGCTGCGTCGTCAGCAAATAGCAGTTCCCTTATTAGGAAGCGCCTCCGCTTGGACTTAGCGCGCAATCAGGAAAGGTTGTATAATTTCCCATCTGATCTGGTATGCAGGTAAACCCCCTCCGCATCCTCATCAAATGCGTGCGAAAAGATCATAGAGAAAAAAATGCCAAATAGAGTTGGCGCAAGAACACAACCCTGCTTCACGCCATTTCTGACTTGGAAGCTCTCGGACGTAGCTCCGTCGAACTATACTGTGCTGAACGAGTGTTCATGAAAGGAGAGGATGCTCCAAGATGTTGTACAACCCGGATCTGCTGACAGTATCAAAAGCCTTGGGAAGATCAACAAAAGAAAGGTACAAGGCCGGGCTTGTGCTGCTCTCCTGGAGTTGACGCAACGAGAATATCATGTCGACAGTGTATCGTCCGGCTCTGAAATCGCACTGCGCTTCAGGATACACTCTGTTCGCAAGCTGTTGCAGTCTCTTTCAGGCAATTCTGGCGAAGAGTTTACCAGTAATGCTTACGAGTGATATTCCGTGGTATTTGCTACAATCACCCCGGTCTCATTTTGTTTTTGTAAAGCGTACCTATATTTGCATCACGCTAGTCCTGTGAAACAGTACCATTGTTCCAGCAAAGGACGAGAAGTGGTGGAGATGAGGGAGCAATATAGTTTTCCCACACTTAATTACTGCAGCAGGAGTCCTGTCATGGCCAGGCGAGATCCCGCTGGCAAAGAAATCGATTGCTTGACCCAGCTCGAAAGCTGGTGGAACACTGTATAACCGGCTGTCAGGGTAGTGCATCAAGCGCCGTTGTCGATACATGAGACTCGTGCGCGTACAATGAGACAGTGTTCCACCCAGCGAGACATATGTTTGTTAGGATCTGTAATCACCTCGCCATCAAATGACTTTAAGGGGGCTGTTTTAGTGGCTTTCTTTATTCCGGTGTACATTGCCGGTATATTACCTGAAGCCTGGTGGATCTCCTCACAGAGGTTTGTCCAGTATTGATTGGCGCAATAGACATTTCCAGGAGAAATTCTGGCAGGCGCGTGTTTCGGGGTAACTCTAGCTCGCTCTGCATAGCATGTAAAAGGCGAGTACTGACTTACAGCTGCATAATTTTCAACGGTTTATCATTAAGTTACCAGAGTGTTTTCTGAAAACAAAAACCCACTTATAGTCCAGGCGATTGGTGCAGCATTTTAAGAAATTGTTTTTTTTCATAAAAGCATGAGATTTAGCATACTGCATAAATACATTATAAGCAATATTTTCAGACATAGAGCCATCTCGAATTCAGCCCATATCGGCCGTGGCGACCATTTGGTTCCGCCATGACTGAAAATAACTGCTTGGTCTCTATATTCACAACGAAGCATGCAACTGCGGCATTCTTGGTTTACTCACCTATATTTTCATGGTCAGACATTATGCCTATGACGTTTAAAGGTTACACACCAATAGAAACCATCCGCATGTTAAGTAATGCAAAAACACAAATTTTCAACCCCATGCTAGAAAAAAATCGGTAACCATGTTTGACTATATGGGCCATTCATAGAAATGGACTTCCGGTCATGCACACTATACTCGCCAGGCGGCGCACCGGACGCAGGTGAAAACAAACGCACGTGACCCAGCCATTTGCATGCGTTCCGCTCTGATTCTCCCCATATTGGACGCCGTACTTTCCCTATATATATGGCTCTGCCTATGCAAATAAAATCCTGCTGAAGCAGTGCAAGGTCTGGGGTTGCTCCAACCACAATATGCAAGACGAAACAAGGGGGGGGGGGGTCATGGGCGGATCCTCCCTCCCTTTTTGAGGAGGAATGTTGTTTTTCAATGCAAAAGTTAGGCCATCTGAGGTGTGGACCCCCCGCCCTTTTGTAGTGCTCCCCCCTCCCCCTCGGTCGCAAGCTTTTATTGGACTTCCCCCCCGTCCCCTTTCGCTAATTTTTGTTTCCACGCTGGGGGTGGGGGCAGGACTATTTCTTGGCTATCATTTCTAACTTGGGCCACAAATATTTGCGCTGCAATGGGAGCAATGTTATTTTTATTGGGTAATATGAGAGCAAGCATTTGTCTTTATCTAATATGGGAGCAAGATTAATGTAACCTTTTTTTGTTTAGCAAACCCCCTCCCCACCCCATGCACCAAGAAATAAAAAATTTAGGAAAATTGTTTCTATCCGGTCAAGGGTTTAATTATTTTGTTGCCAAATTTATGGCAAGCATTATTGTTAGCCAGGGGTAAAAATCGGTTGATCTATAGAGCATTATACAACCCTTTTTGAGCCACCCCCCTGGCCCTAGCCTCACCAGGCAAGCATTCCAAAAATTCGTAGGACATCGTTAAATAAATAAAAACGGGCGCGAAACCACGGACAAATTCGACAGAAAACACTGAGAAAGACGCTATGCTTACGTAGCCGCGCGAAAGTTTTCAAGGGCGCGATAACGAGGCTCAGTGCGCTTAGTCTGCATGCGCACAAAAATTGTGACGTCGGTCCATTACCATGACGCAAATAAAAGCCCCCCCCCCCCCCGCCAAACCCAAAGAAACATAAATATGAATTATTTTTCACCACAAGGTTATAAGATTGACGGGAAGTAATTTTTTCCGTCAAGTTCAAGGCAACTTCTTCAACTTCTACTAAATGTAAGGACACTTAAAATTCAAGCAATTCTGTCAAGTTCAATGCAAGTTTTTTTGTTCTTTTTGGGGGGGGGGAAGTGGAAACAATCTAAGATCATAGAAGATGGGCCTACAAACATCAGAGATCTCAGATAAGACCTTGGGAAAGATGCCAACCAAAAAATCAGAGATCAGAGAACATGCCAACCCCAAAAAAAGAGAACAGAGAACCGAGCCACCCTGTTCCACCCCCCATTTTGTTAAGGAGAGAATTTTCTGTCAAGTTTCACAAGAATATTTTTTATCCACAAATTGAGAGCAAGAGAAAATGTCTTTCCCCCAAATTCAGGGTATGCATTTGTTTTGGGCCTTATTAATTAGGACCACTTAATTAGGTACATTTCTAATTATGTGTCAGCAAGTAGGAGGTGAGAACTTGGCAGCAACAAATGATGGATGGGGATATCCACTGGATTAATGGAAATTATGATGTTTCAATATGCATTAATTCTGACCTACATAAAGTTGTTTCTGCATTAAGTTTTTGCATGGGTCTACTCATAACAACAGGCTTCATCCTGTGAAGACGGTCACCCACTTCTCTGTTGCTTCGTTGAGCTTTAGGTCAGCTACTTTTAGTTTTCTGGGTACCTGGCACTAACTACACCAGGTAGGGTTTCCAAATAGTTCTAGGATAATAGCACAACGAAAGAAAAACAGACGCAAACCCACGGAACAAAACAAGTACAAAAGACACAAAACACGAGATTTGTATGCAGATTTATAACCACGTGGCAATGTTTTCACCTGCGCGATAACGAGGCTCCGTACTTTCACCTACTACGCATGCGCACCAAAATTGTGACGTCAGGCCATTTCTATGAATAGGAAATTACACAGCAAGTATCAAACTATATTTTAAAAATAAACAGAACATAGGTTCACGTGCGATATTTTTAGCTGCAGCCCATAGTATGACCCCCTCCCCGCCCCCCCTAGCGCCACCCCCCGAAAATTAGACACCCAGCGAATCAGCATGTGATGAGGTCGACGGAATCACGCACCCGTAACGTCCGCAATCATGATTAAATACGCCACAGATTAATCCGACAGGCAGTAATCTGGCCAAACATTAGTAAAAAAACAAACAATATACACAAAGAACGAAATAACCAGTAACCATATAACCCTGATATACCATCATATTTTAGGCACTACTTGACGGTATATACTTTTCTACGCACGACCTATTGGTCAACCCGCAATAAAAATTAGAATGAAAAACAGAAGATACAATTCCCAGTTATGCTGCAAACTTTGTCGAACATATATAGAAAAGCGACGGCACAGTTACGCGACGTAATGCATATGCCTTAGTGCTGACGCCCAATGGACGCGGTTTGCGGGGCGGCAGCAGAACCGAGCGGCGGCGGGACCCAGGCGACGCGGTGGCCAACGCTCACTGGACGCGATTCGTTGCGCGGCGGTCCAGTAGTTCATGTTAATGATCATCGGTGCATCGTTCTGAAGTGCTTTTTTGGTCTGATTGATTGGCTGAAATGTCGATGGCACGCCGACCGATCACCGATAAATAGAGGTAACCCTAACCCTAGTACATGTCCTGTCGCAACGCGGAGCCGCGATGGGGGGCTTCAGCCAAATGAAACTCAACTGATCTTATTGTTCGGTCCCATGTCAGTTCTGTCGCCGAGCCCCGTAAGGCGTCCAGTGGGCGTTAGCACTTAACCCCCCTAAGCCTAACTAAACCCTAACCCTAACCATAACCCTGACCCTGACCTAACCCTAACCTTAACCTTCCTGGTAGCAGTTCAATCGCGCCAGGGTTAGTCTTAGGGTTTACGCAGCACAACGTTCGCATACCGATAAACGCCAATGTACATAGCATTATTTCCACTCAACTGGTGACAGAACAGACTAAAACGCTACCTTGGCACCGGTTCACATAGCTACACGAGATGCTATTGTCTTAACCGAAACCAGTATTCAAGAAGTATTGTCTTCCATTCAGAATCTCCGGGTTTTGGTGAGAAGCGACTGCTGCCCACTGATCTTACCCGCTCGCCCTGTATCGGTCGTTTGCTGACTTGGTGAGTTTAAGTTTTTCAGCATAAAAATAACATGCCTAAATATTATAAAAGCAAGGGTTTATTGTTGCGTCGAAAGGCTTTAAAGAAAATCAATAATGGCATAACGGCCAGTTTAAAAAAATCGCTTGAAAACGATGGATATGTAGCAGCCAGCGAGTATGAATCTCCCCAAAATAGTCCAATAAGGCGCATTCCGGCCAGTCTTGCTAAACTGGCTACGACCGGTGGAATCATTCTTCCACACAAGCTACGACCAGCACTAAGAAACGACCAACATGTATCCGCAACAAGACAGATTAAGCACAGATTTCAGATTTCCCGCCCAAGACAAAACTATAGGCCTCTGTTGCACACAGACGTTAGAGTGTGCACATTGCCATCACTCCACCTCTCCGGTCCCGTTACATAACATGACCGAGATTGAGGGACGCGGACCGGGATGGGGTGAATTTGAGACTAATAATTGGGATGATGAACTGATTAAAACCTGGGTCGGAGTAAATGTCGTTAGAGATATTGTAGCCACCCTAGCCATCCCGACGCTCTGTGACAACACCTTGCACAGGGCTGCAAAAAAGATCTCTGATATGTCTGTTGAGACAAGCAAGAGCGTTATGCTTGAAAACAGACACAGCTTGAGGCAGCTGAAACATAAACTGGCGAAGTACAGCCGGGACAGCCAGCGGCAATCAATATACAAGCGGACGTCAGCTATAATAATCCTCTAAAGGGGTGTTCTAGAGGACAACCATCTACACAGGCATTCTGTCCAGTAATAGAAAGCGAAAAACCTAAGCTGATGATAGTTTCATACAGTATTGCAAACAAATTATGTAAACGTTGTTCCACTTTAGGACAAGGCCACTCTGGTGAATGCTCTCGAAATTATCCGCGCCACGAACCTATTGGCAATGCTGAAAGAGAACTCGCACGACGCGCCACGTTAACACTATGTTCCGATTCATCCGTCATTCCAAAATTAGCCACCACTGATAATGACGGCAAGTTAATTAGTGGCGTTCGAGACGCACTAGAATCACTAGATTGCACTTCTGGGGTAGACAAACAAGATTGTACCATCCACGTATCGTGTAACTGGCGGAAGTGCATAATAGGTTTAAAATGAAGTGAACAAATGTGTGGCAAAAACGGCAAACGGCGACAGGCATTCGTATACGACCTCGCGGATGCATTGGTGAAACGAAGCTCGGCAGAACTAGCCATGGCCCAAGAGCAAAGTTCATCGACTTAAAACTTCCCTTAAAGATATAGCATCGGCCATAATTGTCTGTTTTTCAGGTGATCATTCGCTCTGTCATAAACACTCATTAGCATGTAACAAACGACATATTAAACATCCACGCCATTTGCCGGGGGGTCGTTACCTAAACCCTACCTTAGCAGACAAAGCTCTTTTAGAACAGGCTATTGATTATAAGCTGAGTCCTGCTATGGTTGAAAGAGAGCGTACAGTTAGCAACACTAACAAGGCTGAAGCTATCCACCGTACAATTTTTAAGGGAGTCCCTAAATCAAACACTTTTAGCAGAAATGTGTTCGGCCGTGCTCATGTGCGCGTTCTAGTAAATTCCCTGGGTTCTTCCGAAGCAACGATTAGACTATGCAAAGCCGCTGGCGTAGAACTAACAGGAAACGGGCCTGCGTATAACACATTGAGAAAAATACAGGTACGAGAGGAGTATAACGCAAATATCCACCGTACAACAGAAGCTAGGCGTCGCTGTAAAAGGAACACGTAAAAAAAAAAGCAGCATGTGCGAGATACTCGGCCTACTCCACAGCTAGCATGCATCCAACAAATGATCACCCTTACGGGATTAACATTTGTAATTAGCTAATCCATAGCTACGTAATCATGCGCTAGCATCCATTAAAACAACCAATACATAAACAATTATAATGGCTAAAACGTCTGAAAGAAAATGTGCGAAGCACTCACTGAAATAAACATAATTTGACGCCACTGCCATGGCCAAAACATCGTAACTCAGATTGACAGGTTTTTCTCTGGTTATTAACACCGATAGCTTCCAGCACCAGGTGATCGGGATTAAAACAACGTTTTTGGTGACATAAATGACTTGAGCTCAAGTCTGGGTGCAATGGAGCCCCTAACCCCTCGAGATACAAGACAAAACGGTGCACACAAAAACTAATCGCGTTAAAATCTCCGAACCCACTTTTACCCTCACCCTCATTTTTCCATACCCTTTAACATCAATGGCGCCAAGCCATAAATGGCACCCCAGTGTTTTTACACCGAACGTTTTTGAACTCAATCGCTGTTTAAAACGAAGGAGATCACCCTCGCCGAGCTGCTGGTTAAAAATATCCATATCAACAAAGTTAATTATGTATTAGAGATAAATCATCACAAAGACAACGAGCCTGGCCACTGTCGCAACTGCGCACCAATAACAGCGTGAACTAAGCAACCTCTCATCCCCGCTAGATGGCGCCACTGCAGACACCATGCGACGTTTTAAATAATTTGTCGATGCTAAAAGACAAAGAACAATGTTTAGAATACTTTTAGCAAATAATATATGGCACAAAATAAATAAAACTGTTACTAAAACACATTTTGCATAAGCATACCGCATTGCGGCGAGACTATCTTAAGGTTACACACCAATAGAAACCATCCCCATGTTAAGTAATGCAAAAACACAAATTTTCAACCCCATGCTAGAAAAAAATCGGTAACCATGTTCGACTATATGGGCCATAGGAAATTATAGAGCAAGTATCAAACTTTATTTTAAAAACAAACAGAACACAGGTTCACGTGCGATATTTTTAGCTACAGCTCATAGTATGACCCCCCCCCCCCCCCCTAGCATGTGATGAGGTCGACCGAACCACGCACCCGTAACGTCCGCAATCATGATTAACTACGCCACAGATTAATCCGACAGGCAGTAATCTGGCCAAACATTAGTAAAAAAACAAACAATATACACAAAGAAAGAAACAACCATTACCCATATTACCCTGATATACCATCATATTTTAGGCACTACTTGACGGTATATACTTTTCTACGCACGACCTATTGGTGTGTAACCTTAAGCAGATAAAATGTTCGCTCTTTTCAACCCGCAATAAAAATCCTCAACAGAAGATACAATTCCCAGTTATGCTGCAAAGTTTGTCGAACATATATAGAAAAGCGACGGCGCAGTTACACGACGTAATGCATATGCCTTAGTGCTGACGCCCAATGGACGCGGTTTGCGGGGCGGCGGCGGAACCGAGCGGCGGCGGGACCCAGGCGACGCGGTGGCCAACGCTCACTGGACGCGATTCGTTGTGCGGGGGTCCAGTAGTTCATGTTAATGATCATCGGTGCATCGTTCTGAAGTGCTTTTTTGGTCTGATTGATTGGCTGAAATGTCGATGGCACGCCGACCGATCACCGATAAATAGAGGTAACCCTAACCCTAGTACATGTCCTGTCGCAACGCGGAGCCGCGATGGGGGGCTTCAGCCAAATGAAACTCAACTGATCTTATTGTTCGGTCCCATGTCAGTTCTGTCGCCGAGCCCCGTAAGGCGTCCAGTGGGCGTTAGCACTTAACCCCCCTAAGCCTAACTAAACCCTAACCCTAACCATAACCCTGACCCTGACCTAACCCTAACCTTAACCTTCCTGGTAGCAGTTCAATCGCGCCAGGGTTAGTCTTAGGGTTTACGCAGCACAACGTTCGCATACCGATAAACGCCAATGTACATAGCATTATTTCCACTCAACTGGTGACAGAACAGACTAAAACGCTACCTTGGCACCGGTTCACATAGCTACACGAGATGCTATTGTCTTAACCGAAACCAGTATTCAAGAAGTATTGTCTTCCATTCAGAATCTCCGGGTTTTGGTGAGAAGCGACTGCTGCCCACTGATCTTACCCGCTCGCCCTGTATCGGTCGTTTGCTGACTTGGTGAGTTTAAGTTTTTCAGCATAAAAATAACATGCCTAAATATTATAAAAGCAAGGGTTTATTGTTGCGTCGAAAGGCTTTAAAGAAAATCAATAATGGCATAACGGCCAGTTTAAAAAAATCGCTTGAAAACGATGGATATGTAGCAGCCAGCGAGTATGAATCTCCCCAAAATAGTCCAATAAGGCGCATTCCGGCCAGTCTTGCTAAACTGGCTACGACCGGTGGAATCATTCTTCCACACAAGCTACGACCAGCACTAAGAAACGACCAACATGTATCCGCAACAAGACAGATTAAGCACAGATTTCAGATTTCCCGCCCAAGACAAAACTATAGGCCTCTGTTGCACACAGACGTTAGAGTGTGCACATTGCCATCACTCCACCTCTCCGGTCCCGTTACATAACATGACCGAGATTGAGGGACGCGGACCGGGATGGGGTGAATTTGAGACTAATAATTGGGATGATGAACTGATTAAAACCTGGGTCGGAGTAAATGTCGTTAGAGATATTGTAGCCACCCTAGCCATCCCGACGCTCTGTGACAACACCTTGCACAGGGCTGCAAAAAAGATCTCTGATATGTCTGTTGAGACAAGCAAGAGCGTTATGCTTGAAAACAGACACAGCTTGAGGCAGCTGAAACATAAACTGGCGAAGTACAGCCGGGACAGCCAGCGGCAATCAATATACAAGCGGACGTCAGCTATAATAATCCTCTAAAGGGGTGTTCTAGAGGACAACCATCTACACAGGCATTCTGTCCAGTAATAGAAAGCGAAAAACCTAAGCTGATGATAGTTTCATACAGTATTGCAAACAAATTATGTAAACGTTGTTCCACTTTAGGACAAGGCCACTCTGGTGAATGCTCTCGAAATTATCCGCGCCACGAACCTATTGGCAATGCTGAAAGAGAACTCGCACGACGCGCCACGTTAACACTATGTTCCGATTCATCCGTCATTCCAAAATTAGCCACCACTGATAATGACGGCAAGTTAATTAGTGGCGTTCGAGACGCACTAGAATCACTAGATTGCACTTCTGGGGTAGACAAACAAGATTGTACCATCCACGTATCGTGTAACTGGCGGAAGTGCATAATAGGTTTAAAATGAAGTGAACAAATGTGTGGCAAAAACGGCAAACGGCGACAGGCATTCGTATACGACCTCGCGGATGCATTGGTGAAACGAAGCTCGGCAGAACTAGCCATGGCCCAAGAGCAAAGTTCATCGACTTAAAACTTCCCTTAAAGATATAGCATCGGCCATAATTGTCTGTTTTTCAGGTGATCATTCGCTCTGTCATAAACACTCATTAGCATGTAACAAACGACATATTAAACATCCACGCCATTTGCCGGGGGGTCGTTACCTAAACCCTACCTTAGCAGACAAAGCTCTTTTAGAACAGGCTATTGATTATAAGCTGAGTCCTGCTATGGTTGAAAGAGAGCGTACAGTTAGCAACACTAACAAGGCTGAAGCTATCCACCGTACAATTTTTAAGGGAGTCCCTAAATCAAACACTTTTAGCAGAAATGTGTTCGGCCGTGCTCATGTGCGCGTTCTAGTAAATTCCCTGGGTTCTTCCGAAGCAACGATTAGACTATGCAAAGCCGCTGGCGTAGAACTAACAGGAAACGGGCCTGCGTATAACACATTGAGAAAAATACAGGTACGAGAGGAGTATAACGCAAATATCCACCGTACAACAGAAGCTAGGCGTCGCTGTAAAAGGAACACGTAAAAAAAAAAGCAGCATGTGCGAGATACTCGGCCTACTCCACAGCTAGCATGCATCCAACAAATGATCACCCTTACGGGATTAACATTTGTAATTAGCTAATCCATAGCTACGTAATCATGCGCTAGCATCCATTAAAACAACCAATACATAAACAATTATAATGGCTAAAACGTCTGAAAGAAAATGTGCGAAGCACTCACTGAAATAAACATAATTTGACGCCACTGCCATGGCCAAAACATCGTAACTCAGATTGACAGGTTTTTCTCTGGTTATTAACACCGATAGCTTCCAGCACCAGGTGATCGGGATTAAAACAACGTTTTTGGTGACATAAATGACTTGAGCTCAAGTCTGGGTGCAATGGAGCCCCTAACCCCTCGAGATACAAGACAAAACGGTGCACACAAAAACTAATCGCGTTAAAATCTCCGAACCCACTTTTACCCTCACCCTCATTTTTCCATACCCTTTAACATCAATGGCGCCAAGCCATAAATGGCACCCCAGTGTTTTTACACCGAACGTTTTTGAACTCAATCGCTGTTTAAAACGAAGGAGATCACCCTCGCCGAGCTGCTGGTTAAAAATATCCATATCAACAAAGTTAATTATGTATTAGAGATAAATCATCACAAAGACAACGAGCCTGGCCACTGTCGCAACTGCGCACCAATAACAGCGTGAACTAAGCAACCTCTCATCCCCGCTAGATGGCGCCACTGCAGACACCATGCGACGTTTTAAATAATTTGTCGATGCTAAAAGACAAAGAACAATGTTTAGAATACTTTTAGCAAATAATATATGGCACAAAATAAATAAAACTGTTACTAAAACACATTTTGCATAAGCATACCGCATTGCGGCGAGACTATCTTAAGGTTACACACCAATAGAAACCATCCCCATGTTAAGTAATGCAAAAACACAAATTTTCAACCCCATGCTAGAAAAAAATCGGTAACCATGTTCGACTATATGGGCCATAGGAAATTATAGAGCAAGTATCAAACTTTATTTTAAAAACAAACAGAACACAGGTTCACGTGCGATATTTTTAGCTACAGCTCATAGTATGACCCCCCCCCCCCCTAGCATGTGATGAGGTCGACCGAACCACGCACCCGTAACGTCCGCAATCATGATTAACTACGCCACAGATTAATCCGACAGGCAGTAATCTGGCCAAACATTAGTAAAAAAACAAACAATATACACAAAGAAAGAAACAACCATTACCCATATTACCCTGATATACCATCATATTTTAGGCACTACTTGACGGTATATACTTTTCTACGCACGACCTATTGGTGTGTAACCTTAAGCAGATAAAATGTTCGCTCTTTTCAACCCGCAATAAAAATCCTCAACAGAAGATACAATTCCCAGTTATGCTGCAAAGTTTGTCGAACATATATAGAAAAGCGACGGCGCAGTTACACGACGTAATGCATATGCCTTAGTGCTGACGCCCAATGGACGCGGTTTGCGGGGCGGCGGCGGAACCGAGCGGCGGCGGGACCCAGGCGACGCGGTGGCCAACGCTCACTGGACGCGATTCGTTGTGCGGGGGTCCAGTAGTTCATGTTAATGATCATCGGTGCATCGTTCTGAAGTGCTTTTTTGGTCTGATTGATTGGCTGAAATGTCGATGGCATGCCGACCGATCACCGATAAATAGAGGTAACCCTAACCCTAGTACATGTCCTGTCGCAACGCGGAGCCGCGATGGGGGGCTTCAGCCAAATGAAACTCAACTGATCTTATTGTTCGGTCCCATGTCAGTTCTGTCGCCGAGCCTCGTAAGGCGTCCAGTGGGCGTTAGCACTTAACCCCCATAAGCCTAACTAAACCCTAACCCTAACCATAACCCTGACCCTGACCTAACCCTAACCTTAACCTTCCTGGTAGCAGTTCAATCGCGCCAGGGTTAGTCTTAGGGTTTACGCAGCACAACGTTCGCATACCGATAAACGCCAATGTACATAGCATTATTTCCACTCAACTGGTGACAGAACAGACTAAAACGCTACCTTGGCACCGGTTCACATAGCTACACGAGATGCTATTGTCTTAACCGAAACCAGTATTCAAGAAGTATTGTCTTCCATTCAGAATCTCCGGATTTTGGTGAGAAGCGACTGCTGCCCACTGATCTTACCCGCTCGCCCTGTATCGGTCGTTTGCTGACTTGGTGAGTTTAAGTTTTTCAGCATAAAAATAACATGCCTAAATATTATAAAAGCAAGGGTTTATTGTTGCGTCGAAAGGCTTTAAAGAAAATCTATAATGGCATAACGGCCAGTTTAAAAAAATCGCTTGAAAACGATGGATATGTAGCAGCCAGCGAGTATGAATCTCCCCAAAATAGTCCAATAAGGCGCATTCCGGCCAGTCTTGCTAAACTGGCTACGACCCGTGGAGTCATTCTTCCACACAAGATACGACCAGCACTAAGAAACGACCAACATGTATCCGCAACAAGACAGATTAAGCACAGATTTCAGATTTCCCGCCCAAGACAAAACTAAAGGCCTCTGTTGCACACAGACGTTAGAGTGTACACATTGCCATCACTCCACCTCTCCGGCCCCGTTACATAACATGACCGAGATTGAGGGACGCGGACCGGGATGGGGTGAATTTGAGACTAATAATTGGCATGATGAACTGATGAAAACCGGGGTCGGAGTAAATGTCGTTAGAGAGATTGTAGCCACCCTAGACATCCCGACGCTCTGTGACAACACCTTGCACAGGGCTGCAAAAAAGATCTCTGATATGTCTGTTGAGACAAGCAAAAGCGTTTTGCTTGAAAACAGACACAGCTTGAGGCAGCTGAAATAATTATCTGGGGAAGTACAGCCGGGATAGCCAGCGGCAATAAGTAGGCAAGCGGATGTCAGCTATAATAATCCTCTAAAGGGGTGTTCTAGAGGACAACCATCTACACAGGCATTCTGTCCAGTAATAGAAAGCGAAACACCTAAGCAGATGGTAGTTTCATACAGTATTGCAAACAAATTATGTAAACGTTGTTCCACTTTAGGACAAGGCCACTCTGGTGAATGCTCTCGAAATTATCCGCGCCACGAACCTATTGGCAATGCTGAAAGAGAACTCGCACGACGCGCCACGTTAACACTATGTTCCGATTCATCCGTCATTCCAAAATTAGCCACCACCGATAATGACGGCAAGGTAATTAGTGGCGTTCGAGACGCACTACAATCACTAGATTGCATTTCTGGGGTAGACAAACAAGATTGTACCATCCACGTATCGCGTAACTGGCGGAAGCGCATAATAGGTTTAAAATTGAGTGAACAAATGTGTGGCCAAAACGGCAAACGGCGACAGGTATTCGTATACGACCTCGCGGATGCATTGGTGAAACGATGCTCGGCAGAACTAGCCATGGCCCAAGGGCAAAGTTCATCGACTGAACAACTTAAAACTTCCCTTAAAGATATAGCATCGGCCGTAATTGCCTGTTTTTCAGGTGATCATTCGCTCTGTCATAAACACCCATCAGCATGTAACAAACGACATATTAAACATCCACGCCATTTGCCGGGGGGTCGTTACCTAAACCCTACCTTAGCAGACAAAGCTCTTTTAGAACAGGCTATTGATTATAAGCTGAGTCCTGCTATGGTTGAAAGACAGCGTACAGTTAGCAACACTAACAAGGCTGAAGCTATCCACCGTACAATTTTTAAGGGAGTCCCTAAATCAAACACCTTTAGCAGAAATGTGTTCGGCCACGCTCATGTGCGCGTTCTAGTAAATTCCCTGGGTTCTTCCGAAGCAACGATTAGACTATCCAAAGCCGCTGGCGTAGAACTAACAGGAAACGGGCCTGGGTATGACACATTGAGAAAAATACAGGTACGAGAGTATAACGCAAATACCCACCGTACAACAGAAGCTAGGCGTCGCTGTAAAAGGAACACGTAAAAAAAAAAAAAGGAGCATGTGCGAGAGACTCGGCCTACTCCACAGCTAGCATGCATCCAACAAATGATCACCCTTACGGGATTAACATTTGTAATTAGCTAATCCATAGCTACGTAATCATGCGCTAGCATCCATTAAAACAACCAATACATAAACAATTATAATGGCTAAAACGTCTGAAAGAAAATGTGCGAAGCACTCACTGAAATAAACATAATTTGACGCCACTGCCATGGCCAAAACATCGTAACTCAGATTGACAGGTTTTTCTCTGGTTATTAACACCGATAGCCTCCAGCACCAGGTGATCGGGATTAAAACAACGTTTTTGGTGACATAAATGACTTGAACTCAAGTCTGGGTGCAATGGAGCCCCTAACCCCTCGAGATACAAGACAAAACGGTGCACACAAAAACTAATCGCGTTAAAATCTCCAAACCCACTTTTACCCTCACCCTCATTTTTCCATACCCTTTAACATCAATGGCGCCAAGCCATAAATGGCACCCCAGTGTTTTTACACCGAACGTTTTTGAACTCAATCGCTGTTTAAAACGAAGGAGATCACCCTCGCCGAGCTGCTGATTAAAAATATTCATATCAACAAAGTTAATTATGTATTCGAGATAAATCATCACAAAGACAACGAGCCTGGCCACTGTCGCAACCGCGCACCAATAACAGCGTGAACTAAGCAACCTCTCATCCCCGCTAGATGGCGCCACTGCAGACACCATGCGACGTTTTAAATAATTTGTCGATGCTAAAAGACAAAGAACATTGTTTAGAATACTTTTATCAAATAATATATGGCACAAAATAAATTAAACTGTTACTAAAACACATTTTGCATAAGCATACGGCATTGCGGCGAGACTATCTTAAGGTTACACACCAATAGAAACCATCCCCATGTTAGGTAATGCAAAAACACAAATTTTCAACCCCATGCTAGAAAAAAATCGGTAACCATGTTCGACTATATGGGCCATAGGAAATTATAGAGCAAGTATCAAACTTTATTTTAAAAACAAACAGAACACAGGTTCACGTGCGATATTTTTAGCTACAGCTCATAGTATGACCCCCCCCCCCCCCTAGCATGTGATGAGGTCGACCGAACCACGCACCCGTAACGTCCGCAATCATGATTAACTACGCCACAGATTAATCCGACAGGCAGTAATCTGGCCAAACATTAGTAAAAAAACAAACAATATACACAAAGAAAGAAACAACCATTACCCATATTACCCTGATATACCATCATATTTTAGGCACTACTTGACGGTATATACTTTTCTACGCACGACCTATTGGTGTGTGACCTTAAGCAGATAAAATGTTCGCTCTTTTCAACCCGCAATAAAAATCCTCAACAGAAGATACAATTCCCAGTTATGCTGCAAAGTTTGTCGAACATATATAGAAAAGCGACGGCGCAGTTACACGACGTAATGCATATGCCTTAGTGCTGACGCCCAATGGACGCGGTTTGCGGGGCGGCGGCGGAACCGAGCGGCGGCGGGACCCAGGCGACGCGGTGGCCAACGCTCACTGGACGCGATTCGTTGCGCGGCGGTCAAGTAGTTCATGTTAATGATCATCGGTGCATCGTTCTGAAGTGCTTTTTTGGTCTGATTGATTGGCTGAAATGTCGATGGCACGCCGACCGATCACCGATAAATAGAGGTAACCCTAACCCTAGAACATGTCCTGTCGCAACGCGGAGCCGCGATGGGGGGCGTCAGCCAAAAGAAACTCAACTGATCTTATTGTTCGGTCCCATGTCAGTTCTGTCGCCGAGCCTCGTAAGGCGTCCAGTGGGCGTTAGCACTTAACCCCCCTAAGCCTAACTAAACCCTAACCCTAACCATAACCCTGACCCTGACCTAACCATAACCTTAACCTTCCTGGTAGCAGTTCAATCGCGCCAGGGTTAGTCTTAGGGTTTACGCAGCACAACGTTCGCATACCGATAAACGCCAATGTACATAGCATTATTTCCACTCAACTGGTGACAGAACAGACTAAAACGCTACCTTGGCACCGGTTCACATAGCTACACGAGATGCTATTGTCTTAACCGGCACCGGTTCACATAGCTACACGAGATGCTATTGTCTTAACCGAAACCAGTATTCAAGAAGTATTGTCTTCCATTCAGAATCTCCGGATTTTGGTGAGAAGCGACTGCTGCCCACTGATCTTACCCGCTCGCCCTGTATCGGTCGTTTGCTGACTTGGTGAGTTTAAGTTTTTCAGCATAAAAATAACATGCCTAAATATTATAAAAGCAAGGGTTTATTGTTGCGTCGAAAGGCTTTAAAGAAAATCAATAATGGCATAACGGCCAGTTTAAAAAAATCGCTTGAAAACGATGGATATGTAGCAGCCAGCGAGTATGAATCTCCCCAAAATAGTCCAATAAGGCGCATTCCGGCCAGTCTGGCTAAACTGGCTACGACCGGTGGAGTCATTCTTCCACACAAGCTACGACCAGCACTAAGGAACGACCAACATGTATCCGCAACAAGACAGATTAAGCACAGATTTCAGATTTCCCGCCCAAGACAAAACTAAAGGCCTCTGTTGCACACAGACGTTAGAGTGTGCACATTGCCATCACTCCACCTCTCCGGCCCCGTTACATAACATGACCGAGATTGAGGGACGCGGACCGGGATGGGGTGAATTTGAGACTAATAATTGGGATGATGAACTGATTAAAACCTGGGTCGGAGTAAATGTCGTTAGAGAGATTGTAGCCACCCTAGACATCCCGACGCTCTGTGACAACACCTTGCATAGGGCTGCAAAAAAGATCTCTGATATGTCTGTTGAGACAAGCAAAAGCGTTATGCTTGAAAACAGACACAGCTTGAGGCAGCTGAAACATAAACTGGCGAAGTACAGCCGGGACAGCCAGCGGCAATCAATATACAAGCGGACGTCAGCTATAATAATCCTCTAAAGGGGTGTTCTAGAGGACAACCATCTACACAGGCATTCTGTCCAGTAATAGAAAGCGAAAAACCTAAGCAGATGATAGTTTCATACAGTATTGCAAACAAATTATGTAAACGTTGTTCCACTTTAGGACAAGGCCACTCTGGTGAATGCTCTCGAAATTATCCGCGCCACGAACCTATTGGCAATGCTGAAAGAGAACTCGCACGACGCGCCACGTTAACACTATGTTCCGATTCATCCGTCATTCCAAAATTAGCCACCACTGATAATGACGGCAAGTTAATTAGTGGCGTTCGAGACGCACTACAATCACTAGATTGCACTTCTGGGGTAGACAAACAAGATTGTACCATCCACGTATCGTGTAACTGGCGGAAGTGCATAATAGGTTTAAAATGAAGTGAACAAATGTGTGGCAAAAACGGCAAACGGCGACAGGCATTCGTATACGACCTCGCGGATGCATTGGTGAAACGAAGCTCGGCAGAACTAGCCATGGCCCAAGAGCAAAGTTCATCGACTGAACAACTTAAAATATCCCTTAAAGATATAGCATCGGCCATAATTGTCTGTTTTTCAGGTGATCATTCGCTTTGTCATAAACACTCATTAGCATGTAACAAACGACATATTAAACATCCACGCCATTTGCCGGGGGTCGTTATTTTAACCCTACCTTAGCAGACAAAGCTCTTTTAGAACAGGCTATTGATTATAAGCTGAGTCAGGCTATGGTTGAAAGACAGCGTACAGTTAGCAACACTAACAAGGCTGAAGCTAGCCACCGTACAATGTTTAAGGGAGTCCCTAAATCAAACACCTTTAGCAGAAATGTGTTCGGCCGTGCTCATGTGCGCGTTCTAGTAAATTCCCTGGGTTCTTCCGAAGCAACGATTAGACTATCCAAAGCCGCTGGCGTAGAACTAACAGGAAACGGGCCTGGGTATAAGACATTGAGAAAAATGCAGGTACGAGAGGAGTATAACGCAAATATCCACCGTACAACAGAAGCTAGGTGTCGCCGTAAAAGGAACGCGTACAAAAAAAAAGCAGCATGTGCGAGAGACTCGGCCTACTCCACAGCTAGCATGCATCCAACAAATGATCACCCTTACGGGATTAACATTTGTAATTAGCTAATCCATAGCTACGTAATCATGCGCTAGCATCCATTAAAACAACCAATACATAAACAATTATAATGGCTAAAATGTCTGAAAGAAAATGTGCGAAGCACTCACTGAAATAAACATATTTGACGCCATGGCCAAAACATCGTAACTCACATTTGCATGTTTTTCTCTGGTTATTAACACCGATAGGCTCCAGCACCAGGTGATCGGGATTAAAACAACGTTTTGGGTGACATAAATGACTTGAGCTCAAGTCTGGGCGCAATGGAGCCCCTAACCCCTCGAGATACAAGACGAAACGGTGCACACAAACCAATGGAGTGTCAGCATGAAGAAATATTGTTTGTGTCTTAAAAAAGGATAACATCGCAGTACAAACGTAAGTTTAGTATCATTAAAATGGTCTAGTATTGCTTTCTCACGTCAGTGGTTTTGAGAGTGATCGAGGCAAATTCGCGGAAAATATGGGCCAAAACGTGTGTCTACGGCATTTATGACTGACTTTATATTTGCTCTATAGTAATAGACTTCTGGTCCTGCAATAGGTTATACGCTAGCATATCCGTTCAGGCCCCAATTTCCACGAAAGCTAATAACTCATTCTCCATGACTGTTCCTGATTTAAACCCTACATAGTCCAAATGTCACTCTAAATTTTGTTGGTGGAATTTGGCCGAGGTCTAACCCTGAAACACTCCCCTCTCTGAGAGACATATTTCAGAGCTAGATGTTGCTATATACAGGGCTTTGCAGGATATAGTACATACACAATAAAATTTCCTGTACCTAAGCAACACATACATGCAGCCCAGCAACCGGTAATAGTAACCAACCATTCTTTGTTTGTAACACAATTAAAATACCGTAACCATGACAACCGTTCGACGGTTTGTCTACTATGTTGCATTTAGTGAACCGTGAATAATGGAATTTTGAAAGTTTGTGATCATTAACATTGTCGATAGACATAGTTGTGAAGATGGTAAAGTCATGGCAAGCACGCCTTTGAATGCACAAAGTCAACATACAGTGTTAAGGCAGTTGCAGACAACTGATTGGATCAGGTATCGTTTGTCAAACAGTGACACATGAGCGCCTACAGTGTCCAGCGCGAAGCGATCGCAACGACAAAGTTAAAGGCGTCGGATACCAGACATTCTCGGACAACGTGCAACATTTTCAACTGCTGAACACACTTCCGGTACCATTAGACCTACGCAGACTAGACGATGGTGAGGGTATGGCAATTACACTTCAGCAGCATCAAGCCATCATGGCATAAATCTTGTCATCTGAAATTTAATAACACCAAACTCAAGAGGGCAAAGAAAAGGCAAACCACAACCCTTTATCATGCTGATGAAGGTAAGACATCGTCGAGAAAATATACCCGATTGAGCGATGGACATACAAGGACGTCAGACGAGGATATATGTTTCTTCCGTGAGAAGATGTCACCGTCAAAATCGTTGCACGCAGCTTCTACAATTCGTCTGGGCAAACGCGTCAGGCAGGGCGCACAGAAATTACAAGATCATAGAGTGCTTGCGAAACTCAGTGCGGGAGATATGGTTGCAATCGGAGCAAATTACCCTGCACCATGTTTGGCGTCTTATTATAATAAAACGGAATCTTTTGATAAACGAGATGATCGTGCCAAAACTGAAGTTAAGGATAGCATAGCTTTTGCAGAACTAATAACTTACATGGAGGAAAAGTTTGCGGCTGCAGATACAGTGTCTATCTTTAAGCTAGCAGACTTGAAGAATTTGTACTATGCTCGTCTGCACAAACAAGGAATCTACCATCGATTCAAGGTTACGCAGTTGAAGACTCGTATACTGCGTCAGTTCCCCGAAATGAGCGACCACAAACAAGGGCGAAATGTTCTAATAGTGTGCGACAATGATATCGGTCATGCATTAAATAAATCTTTTGAAGACGATTTCGGCGACGAAGCTATTTGTCTGATCAAAGCAGCATATATTGTGCGTAAGGACATGCTTGAGATGAAGACGATGTTTACAGGGTCTTTCGAGTCCGACTGCCAGAGAAGTTCTGTTCCGGCATCGCTATTGGCCCTGGTAGGCATGATTCGGGATGGTCCGGGCATAGCGTCACAGTCCGCTGGTATTTCCCAAGCAGCACTCAGTATAGCCCAGCTACTGCAGGCTAATAGCCACATGCGACGACGTTCTGAGAGCAGCTGTACACATCAAGCAAAAGATCGCGAAACGCCCTTGCTAATTTATGTGGGACTTACAGTTCACGCTAAGACCCGCAGACGTGACCTTGTGGATACTCTATTTCAGCTAGGACTCATCTCATTCGACAAAGTAATGAGTATTACCACGGCCATGGGAAACAGGGTTTGTGACCAGTATAACCGGGTACACACGGTGTGTCCGGCCAATCTCCGGGGCAGTTTGTTCACAACAGCAGCGGTTGACAATATTGACCATAATCCCAGCTCCACATCAGCTACTGGTTCATTCCATGGGACCGGCATGTCACTATTCCAGCACCTCAAGAAGGGAAACAACGGTATTGACCGCGCGGAACCCTGCCATCTCCAAGCGACGTCTACGACAAGACGAGTTGCTGAACTCCCAGATTCATTCACGACAATTCCCGGACTGCCAGGTCCGATCGAGGCCAATGGTCGTACACTAACTGAGGCACTGAAAGCAGAAACCAGGTTAGTTATTATGCAATAAAAAAGACGTTCTATTAATGCATATAAAGTCAAAATAATCATGAAAAAGCGATAATCCTACGATGCCTTATCGTGTAACATTACACGACCTAATCCTCAAGCTTGGTCATTAAGTTATATTATTGTTTTTTACACGTTGGCTTCAGATGGCTGCAGTCTGCACGAAACGGCATCTTAGGAACTGATTCCAACAAGAACATTTCCTGGTCTGCGTATCACGCGAGCAAATTACCCAAACAGGAATATATACCAGCCATCTCAGCACTTTTGCCTTTATTTCCGGACGAGTCAAAGTCAGTAGCCATGATACGCCATTCTATGGACGTCGTTCGGAGGGCAGTGCAAGAACTAAATCCAGGTCAAGTTCTTGTCCTCACTATGGATCAGCCTCTCTACAGCATCGCCAAACAGATACAGTGGAACTGGCCAGCAAGTCACGGCGAGGAGAAATTTGTGATAATATTGGGCGGACTACATATTGAAATGGCCGGCCTGAAGATTATTGGGGACTGGTTAGAAGAGAGTGGATGGGTGGAAGCTCTAGTCCAAGCAAACATTGCTTCTGCGGGAACAGCTGAGTCCTTTCTGAAAGCGTCACATGTCACGCGCACCAGAAATGCACACCAAGTAATGGCCGTTGCCCTGTACATCCTTCTGACCAAGGCTTACAACCAGTATGTGCCAGAAATAACGCCTGGTGAAGCCGCTTCCATCGACGACTGGTGTGTCCTGAAGAAGGAGGAGCATCCACAGTTTTACTTCTGGTACATCACTTTTCAACTGGAACGTCTTATCTGTTTTACGTGCGATCTCTTCGAGAAGCTAACTTTGTCCTTCATACGGACTGCTTGACGAAACTCGCGCCATGGTGCTTCACCATGGACCGTACCAATTACGCACGTTGGCTACCAGTTCATGTGCAGGATATGGCAAGTCTTCCTATTGTGCACGTGGACGTAGCCAAGGAATTTTCTTCGGGCAATTTTACGGTGTAGAAGACGCGAAGAGAATTTTCATCCATGGCCATTGATCAGGCACATGATCAACGCTGCAGTGAAGGGAGATGCCGGGGCCGTTGGTCTGACCCAAAACCCAGAGCTTCTCCGGCGCTGGACTGTTGCCGGACCAGAAGTCGCCAGAGTGATCTCTGAATTTGACGCAACCATAGACTGTAACCGCATAGCCTGCAACGATAAACATTATCACAAGGGATCGAAACACCAGTCGATATTCGTTGAACAGGTAAGATCACTCGTTGATGTCATGGACGACCTTGGGAACCCATTCGTGGAAGAGAGTGGCGATCTCTATAAGCTAGACAGTAAGGAAATCATGGATCAAGGTGTGGTGGATGCGGTTAAAAAAGCTGAAAAGATTGGACAAGATCAATATGATGCTTTTGTAGCAGAACGGCTTCTTGGTACGAAGCTCATCGCTGATCGCATCAAAAGAAACAAGCTGCCTCTTTTCAGTCGTGAAAGAAAGATCGAGGACCAAAATGCAAATTTCATGTTTAAAGAATGAATTAGCGCATTGTTTTCGCGACTGTATATCGCCTGCCAGACACGCGATGGAGATTTGGCCGAATTTTTCAGGCATGAAAATCAAGCCTGCCTTCCGTCACTGTCAGTTAATGGAAATATGCGTCTCGGAAATAAGTCTGACCTCCTGGGGTGCCCCGAATACTATGAAGATACCGGCAATGATATCCCCAACACAGATGTGATCATCCTAGATGGCGCAGCAGTAGTCAACATGTTGAGGCCAGCTGCTGCCAAAACGTTTGACGAATACGTGTCTCAAGTCTTTCTGCCATACATCCATGGTCAAATCCGAAGGGCTAGTCGGGTCGACATGGTGTGAGACCGTTACATTGGAAATAGCCCGAAACCTCACACGAGAACATTGCGGGGGAATGGGTACGAGAGTGAAGGTGCAGGGATCCACCTGCCTACCGGCCAAGTGGAATCAATATCTTCGCGTTGACGAAAACAAATCTGAGCTGTTTGCATTTCTTGCAAGACATGTGGCGCAGATTGTTACTGACAAGCATGTTGTCACCACGCATGGACCCAGTGTTCTATGCAACCATGAACGAAATACTGGCCAACTGGAGCCATGCAACCACGAAGAGGCTGATACGAGATTGTTGCTTCATGCGGCTGATGCTGTAAATCAGGGATTTGAGACGGTCCTCTTGCGAACGGTAGACTCGGACGTTGTTGTTCTGGCTGTTGCTCACGTTCACGTACTTAACGTCAAAGAACTATGGATTGCACTCGGAACCGGTAAACCCATAAGATACATATCTGCTCACGCGATTGCTGACTGCTTGGGTCCTGATAGATCGAAGGCGCTCCCCATGTTTCATG
The DNA here is from genome assembly GCA_964019135.1 of Arenicola marina. Classification (NCBI taxonomy): domain Eukaryota; kingdom Metazoa; phylum Annelida; class Polychaeta; family Arenicolidae; genus Arenicola; species Arenicola marina. Next base: position 3,293,700 of record OZ025252.1, on the reverse strand, counting down.
CATACACAGGGTGTGATACGGTATCTTCATTCTCCACCAGAGGCAAGAAGGCAGCATGGGAAACAAAGATGCTCTAATACAGCATACAAGAAGAGCCGTGTATCAAGGCGGATACTGCTGGGGTCAGGCATTGCAGGCAGCCCCCGATCTGCCGTCTCCGGGTGACTGGGGGTGGTCCAACCCAGTCCGCTGGGAACCAATTTGGAGTCAATCGTCGCGTGCACTATTGTGCTGTGGGTGCACGAAAGGATGCAGAAGTTCATGCCGCTGTCTGAAAGCGGCGCTAAAGTGCACAGCTTTATGCAAATGCGGTGGTGACTGCCAACGTTGAAAGCTTATTTATTGTTACGTTATTCAGATATGCAGCAAACAAGCAAACAAGATATACAGCAAACAAGCTGCATTATGCGTGTGTATTGACTTTGGTGTGTGAACGAATGAATCTTGTGAGTGTAGCAAATGATAGATTCTGGACGGTACCACTAGTTAAGCCTTTTGTAACTGTCCATTCTTCGACATATAGCACTGGCAGAATGCATGTTTATTCGGGTTTAGTCTTAATGTGGCAGATAGTTACAGATTTCTTATCGTCTCATCGGAACGTCCGGTGGGTGACCTTAATGGGGAGTGCGACTCCTCGTATCGTTTGATGATCTGATGGATAAGTGTTCAGGCTATGAGCAGCCATGCACGAGATACGTACGTGCATGTATTTACACCTGTCTTAAAGTTTGTAATCCAGGACGTCTAAAGGTGGATAGCAATTAAAGCCTTAGCTCAAGGTAAAATCTACGCAAACGGTTTCTTAAGTATTTGTCACACAGCAAAGTCGTGAATTGTTTCGTTATAATGATACATAAGACATATTTAATTCACTACCCTAAAATAATAAAACGTACCTGGTTTTATGGAATTCCCAAATTAATGTTATGGCAGATAGTTTAATAGCTTGGTTTTAATAAAGCCAAGATGTCACTCGAACACGCTGTTTAAGCTGTCGTTTTTCTTGTAGCTGGTGGTACACCATCAGCGCCACATCAAATATCATGACCATGAAAATCTCGTTTACCTGTGATTTTTGAGAATGTCAGTGTAAAACGAGCGCGTAAATTGGTAAATACGATGATTTGGTATATTGTTGGTCAAGATAATATCCAGTGACCATGAAAATATAGGTGCCTACACATACAATACCACACCGACATGCTTGGTTGTGAACATATGCGTACAAATGCGCTTTTCGGTAATGGCGGAACAAAATGGCAGCAGCTCGAGTCAGGACAATCGCACGATATTTTAGATGCCACAACAATAATGGCTGACCATACAAATATGGGTGTCAACACCAAAAACACTGCACTAGCATGCTTGGTTGTAAACTTATTCACCAAAATGCAATTTCCCATACTGGCGGTACAAAATGGCAGCAGCTCGAGTCAGGACTTATTCACCAAAAAGCTGAATTCGCCATGGTTCCATGTCTAAAAATATTCCCGAGAGTGTTATGTGGCCGTGTGGCGAATTTCATGCTTTTATGACAAAATTTTGTATTTTCTCACAAATCGCCTGGACTATTGGTAGGTTGGCCCTGGCTAACATTTGTTACCTTGTCTTGCGAAGAAATGCCTAAAATGTTTCGCAGGCAACGAAGATGGAAGTTATTTAACTTTCTTTCTTGGCCACAATATGTAGTCCACCTTTCGCTGCCATACAGCAGGTTACTTAGAACACACGCCCTATAGCATTTTGGTGCGAATGGTTAGTTTTGAATTTTTCCAAGCACGTTTGTTTAACCTACCAAAGGTGGTGGCTGCCTTCCCAATTCGAGTATTTATTTCCTCGTCCAGGGATATATTATCCGTAACGGCACTTCCCAGGTAACAATACTTGTTCACCACCTCTAAAGGCATGTTATTTAGGGTACTCATTGATGGTGTGATAGCCCCTTGGCTCAGCACGACTGTTTTTTTAACACTAATAGTCAAAGCGAATAAAGCACACGCGTTGAGAGTCGATCCATGCGTCTCTGCAGCTGGCTTTCAGAATGCGCAACCAGAGCTGCGTCGTCAGCAAATATAGCAGTTCCCTTGTTAGAAAACGCCCCCGCTTGGACGCAATCAGGAAAGGTTGTATAATTTCCCATCTGATCTGGTGTGCAGGTAAATACCCTTCGCATCCTCATCAAATGCGTGCGAAAAGATCATAGAGAAAGGAATGCCAAAATAAAGTTGGTGCAAGAACACAACCCTGCTTCACGCCATTTCTGACTTGGAAGCTCTCGGACGTAGCTCCGTCGAACTGTACTGTGCTGAACGAGTGTTCATGAAAGGAGAGGATAAGGTTAAGTAGTCTGCGTGCGCTGCCAATAGACTCCAAGATTTTGTACAACCCAGATCTGCTGACAGTATCAAAAGCCTTTGGAAGATCAACAAAAGCAAGGTAGAGGGGCTTGTGCTGCTCTCCTGGAGTTGACGCAACGAGAATATCATGTCGACAGTGAATCGTTCGGCTCTGAAACCGCACTGCGCTTCAGGATACACTCTGTTCGCAAGCTGTTGCAGTCTCTTTAAGGCAATTCTGGTGAAGAGTTTACCAGTAATGCTTAAGAGTAATATTCCGCGGTATTTGCTGTCCAGATCGTTCATGACCGGCTGTCGGGGTAGTTGTCGATACATGACTCGTGCGCGTACCATGAGACATAGTGTTCCACCCAGCGAGACATCTGTTTGCTACGATCTGTAATCATCTCGCCATCAAGTGACTTTAAGGGGGCTGTTTTAGTGGCTTTCTTTATGCCGGTGTACATTGCCCGCATATTACCTATCTGAAGCCTGGTGGATCTCCTCACAGAGGTTTGTCCAGTATTGATTGGCGCAATAGACATTGTATCGGGGGAACTCTAGCTCGCTCTGCGCTGCATGTCATGTAAAAGGCGAGTACTGACTTACAGCTGCATACTTTTTAACCGTTCATCATCAAGTTACCAGAGTGTTTTCTGAAAACAAAAACCCAATTAGTACAGATAAATATCTTGACTATCAAATAATATCATTTTAAGATGGAGGCATAAAAGCCGAGAAAACAGCTGATATAAATGCCAACCGGCGACTGAAAACACTGTCACCACGCTGTGCGTAGCAGGAAAGTGGCCATATGCCCGGTTTGCTGATGTTCTTCAGTGCGGAAATAAGGATCGTTCTGGCATCTATTTTGTCTAGATATATTAAAAATCTAATGCAGGAATATATTGTACAGAATATATAACTTGGTACCAGATGTGTACCGATTATAACTTGTTAGAAAGCCATCAACTTGACCGTCGCTGTCATTGTCTTGTCAATGCAAATCTGAGTGCACTGGAGTGGCTCGAGCCTTGTGGCGTAGAAAACAGGAATGTCGAACGGGAAGCTTAACAGACAGGACTGTTAATAGTGAAATATATGCTGTGCTTCCATTATATAATGTAATACTTTCAGGAAAGTTTATAGAGACATCTTGTTTGTTGGTTCTGTGAGGATCAATGTCATAGAACCAATCAAAATTGGTTCTATGCCTTTTTTGAATATTTGCCTATCCCTGGCAAAAAAACGTTGAAGCCGGGCTCCTGAACCAGAACTCCATAGGCATGCATGGTTAACGCATGCGATAATCTGTTTTCTAACCCGTAACACGCAGTGTCTATTTTTGACGATATATGTCGCTTGGGGTTTCTGGAACGGTCTATAACGCGCAGTTTTTTGTACTGCGTTTCTCGCCAGCCTCAGCTGTAACAGAGACGTGTTTGTCGGATTTTGATTGTGTTGTATGTGCTTTTCATTTTTGGCTTCGATAACTGGTTCCATCTCTGCTGAGTGACCAGCGAACCAGTCCTTGTCCTCAGATTTTATTTTTTCCGAAAGCTGTCATCGCAGCGCCGTAAATGGCAGAGCGCGGAGTGCCCCATCATTCTTCTACATCAGAAGATTGCTGATTAGCTGGCAGCGTCTGCAGAAAATGAGGACGCTTGTCGCTGTCCTGCGTGCCGAGTCAATCCGTGATTGGTAGATTTTTCTAGGGGAAATCATTACCTTGCTCCCGACAAGCGAGTGATCGTTATCGCAATCTGCAATGTGATACGCTCGTGTGTTTAGGACACGGGACGAATATCGCAGTTTTGTCAGGATCAGATCTAGCTGATGCCAATGGCCTGACCTTGGGTGGCGCCATGGCACCTTATGCCTGAAACTACATTGAAAAACAGTGTTTGTGATACAGAGTTCGCTCTGCGCGCAGAGCACCAATAGACGTTGTCCATGTTCGTTAATATTTCCAACGCCAAAATTTTCTATGCAACTCGGCCAAGACCCATGGTCGTGCCCAACGCGTGCGTTAAAATCCCCGAGAAAGAATCAATGATCGCCCTTTGGCGCCTGATTTATGACTTCCCTCCCTCTTGCGTCAGCCAATCGCGTCTCCTGTAGGGCGATTATTTTCTCAAGCTTTCCATCAATCAGCGCTGTCTTAGGAGCATTGTCGGTGGAGTGATGTCAATTTTTTGCTTTGTGTTTTGTTTGGTACTATGTTTACGTCTGCTTGCCAAGATTATGTATAACTTGTAGCCCCACGCACCCTATGAGGCAGGCAGACGTGGCGGGTCAGGGCTGCTCAGCTTGAGGCGGGCGGTAACTGGCCAGTAGGGTTAAATAACCCTTCCCACCGTTAGAGGCAACCCATGGCGCCAATTGATGCTCTACGCTAGTCGAGCATAGCTTATAACCCGTTAACTGTTGCCTCCCTTGTTTTTTTTCTGCGGTGGTGCAAAGATGAAGTATACTCTCCATGCTGTGCTGCAGTAGCCTGGGCACGAATTTCAGGCATAAGCCCAGCATCTAACTCGCCTCTCTCGACCTAGCGGGCCTAGTCTGGAGGAATGACAGATGGCAGTACATCCGGAGCCCGTGCGGTTGCAGGAGTTGCCGGAAGGTGTGTTTCAGAACACCAGCCGCCTATTGGGACTCCAGCTCCAGATTTTGTTTTTAGGGTTTACTCCCTAAATTAGCCTTTGACTTTCCCAAGCCTGACACACAAGGCAGTGTCATGGTGCTCACCATTACGGTGTGCTGGGAACTGTTTTCGGTCAGGGTGCAGTCCCCTAGCATGCCTAGCATCTAACGCGCCTCTTTCAACCTAGCGGGCTTCGTCCAGAGGGATGACATATGTCAGTACCTCCGGAGCCAGTTCGGTTGCTGGAGTTGCCGGAAAGTGTCTTTCAGAACACCAGCCGCCTATTGGCTTCGTCAACACTGATCTACCGACGCTCCAAGCTCCAAGGCACAAATAGGTCGGTGAAAGGGTTTTAGACCAACAACTGCATTGATATTAGATTTACAGGTTACGCTACAATAGGACGTGCGGCGAAAAGTATATAGGCCTGGATGGTGGACTTGTTGGGAGAAGAGTGGTTCGCCAAAGTCTTCCTGCCTAACTGTGGGCCTCAGCGTCCGCAACTGCTCGTGTTAGACAGCCACAGCAGTCATGAGACACTCGGGCTGTTGCAGGCTGCCAAGGAGGCGGGGATACATGTCTTGGCGCTTCCTCCCCACACGACGCAACATCTGCAGCCATTGGACAAAAGTGTGTTTGGCCCCCTCAAGTCCCAATACAATAGGGCATGCTCCGAATTCCTGTCCAAGGATGCAAACAACGTTGTGTCGAAAGCCTCATGGCCAAGTCTCTTCAACGAGGCATACCAGCAAGCTGTAACAGAGGGAAACATGAAAAGTGGCTTTAAAGCTTGTGGGATTTATCCCTTCAATCCCTCGGCTTTGCCACAAGCCTTATTCCGCCCATGCCAGGCGTATGATACTCCAGCCGAGGGAGCCTCCGCGCCGTCAACGGCTGCCCTCCGCGGTCCGTCAGGACCCGTGGGTCCCTCGGCCACCTGGAGCTTCGCCCCCTCAACGGCTGCCCTCCCCGGTCCCTCAGGATCCCTTGGTCACTCGGCCACCTGGAGCTTCGCCCCCTCAACGGCTGCCCTCCGCGGTCCGTCAGGACCCGTGGGTCCCTCGGCCACCTGGAGCTTCGCCCCCTCAACGGCTGCCCTCCCCGGTCCCTCAGGATCCCTTGGTCACTCGGCCACCTGGAGCTTCGCCCCCTCAACGGCTGCCCTCCCCGGTCCGTCAGGATCCCTTGGTCACTCGGCCACCTGGAGCTTCGCCCCCTCAACGGCTGCCCTCCCCGGTCCGTCAGAATCCCTTGGTCCCTCGGCCACCTTGAGTGCCGCCGCATCTACGGCTGCCCTCCCCGGTTCGTCAGGATCCCTTGGTCCCTCGGCCACCTGGAGCTTCGCCCCCTCAACGGCTGCCCTCCCCGGTCCGTCAGAATCCCTTGGTCCCTCGGCCACCTTGAGTGCCGCCGCATCTACGGCTGCCCTCCCCGGTCCGTCAGGATCCCTTGGTCCCTCGGCCACCTGGAGCTTCGCCCCCTCAACGGCTGCCCTCCCCGGTCCGTCAGGATCCGTTGGTCCCTCGACCACCTTGAGTGCCGCCGCATCTACGGCTACCCTCCCCGGGCCGTCAGGATCCGTTGGTCCGTCGGCCACTTTGAATGCCGCCGCATTCACGGCTGCCCTCCCCGGTTCATCAGGATCCGTTGGTCCGTCGGCCACCTTGAGTGTCGCCCCATCTACGGCTGCCCTCCCCGGTCCGTCAGGATCCGTTTGTCCCTCGGACACCTTGAGTGCCGCCGCATCTACGGCTGCCCTCCCCGGTCCGTCAGGATCCGTTGGTCCTTCGGCCACGTGGAGCTTCGCCCCCTCAACGGCTGCCCTCTCCGGTCAGTCAGGACCTGTTGGTCGCCTAGCCAATGCGACGTATCCAACTGCCGTCAGCGACCGGTCTTCGGTTACGTTCGATGAACTAGTGGGTAATGGGAATGCAAGTATGCTTCTCGAAAGTCTGGTGGAAGGGGGCCTGGAATTGTTAGAGACCAAGAAATCTGAATCCGATTTGGACCTGAGTACTGAATGGTCCTCCGTCATTGACAGCATCTTTGACCTTCCGCAAAGTACCCAAGCCGTGACCAAAAAAAAGTCCAATGCCATTACTTCGCACAGGCTCTTAACGAGCAGTGATGTGATTAACAAAAAAATCCAGAAAGCAGCCGAAAAAGAAAAGAAAGAATCAGAGAAAGAGGAAAGGAAAATACAGCGTGAATTGAAGCGTGAACTGAAACTTCTCGAAACTGAGAAAAAGAAAAACCTGAAAAAGTCGAAACAAAATTCATAGATTAGCCACAAGAACACATGTTCTGTGTGCTACATTCCACATCTGGGTGTACATGATTTGCAAACGTGGGTTGAGTGTTCCAGGTGTCTGGAATGGATGGATGTCAGTTGCGTCCCCGTTGGCATCAGCATAGAAGGCGTACATGTGCCTGAGGTTCCTTTTATTTGCCACAAGTATGTCAAGTAGCTCCTGATGGAATGTATAGTTGTTACTTTGTTTTAGCAAAGCATTTGCGTAGAACAATCGTGCAGTATCCATTAGGCCATTATAATTGCACTGGATGAAGGGCCTGCTAATGTAAGTTTTTTTTTAATGAACTGAATTTGCATGACAAAGTAACAATGTTGAGTGAGTGGTCTACAAATATTAATTATGTGAGTACTTTAGGAAAAAATGGCTAGATGACTGGAAGAATTGCCTATAATTCTAATGTGTTACATAAATATCACCTTCTAGGTTGCCTGCCGCAACGTAACTGCGCATTTGTTGCGAAGAGAATATGTGGGGGCTCGCATTTCATCCAGTGTGTCTGACATCTACGTCAATGAGAAGATGGAGGACGTCATTAAGAATTGCCCTGGTGGCGGATGTCAATTTCATATGTTACAGTTGATGCTGATTCGGACACAATCAACTGATTGCAAATCATTTGAGGATGCAGTATTTGCTTATCATGCCAGATACATCCTTTACTATGTGCTCGCAACTAAATATAATTTAAGTGACACAATCTTTGCCTACGTTCCTCAAGTAGCCAACGATTTTGTTACAGTTACTGATGAGTTTGTCACTTGTAACAATCTGGTGACTGAATCCTGGTTCAAAGGACTCAAATTTCTCCTAAATGAATACGATCACATCTTCCATAACTATTACTTTTAACCACTACAAGCTGTCGGCAATACCAAGCCTCACTTATAAAAAAATAATCATAGTGTGAATTCTAGCGTACATTACTTCTGACAATATATGCTAATCAGCTCTATATTGTTACATTTTGTTCAAAGAAATGACTATATTATACTTGTAGTTCACATATGCCTCCACATCAAATACTTGATTGAATCACCCAGAACTTGTTTCTATTATGTTACGAGTCATTATTATTTGGCAGGAGTGGATTTATAAAACAAGGTATAATATCAATCTTCAAAAGATTGTGATAATATTTGTGTACATATGCTGAACCTTGCGATGAGCATGCATCATTATAAATGCAAGTGTCCTGGTGCATTAGCTCATGATTACTATTAATTGAATCATTATTGTATTTACTATTATTGATTTTATGATTATTATTGCAATATGAGCCTTATGTGGGCCTCTCTATGGCATTTTGTTAAAAATAAAGGAGGTGGTCGACATTGCCCCACCCTCTGACGGCATTACCCCACTCATGGTTTATCACATACATGCGCCGATTTCTGTATTTAGAATAAATAAAAATGACGTAAAAACAGATATCTAGGTCAATAAAGGTCTTCCCCGGCACAGAGGCTTATTTTTTTCCAGTTGCCACAGTGATTTGCCTTCAGAGACTTTCTCAAACTGGGACTGGTGAAAAAAGGTGGCCGACATTCGACGGATGTACCCTACCGTCAAATAGTGCATCAAATGTGGTCGTCATCTGTCATACGCCGACTACTTTTCCACTTTCTTGTTAGATAAGTAGTATTTTGTCGGCATAGTAAATCCGTGACGTATTTAATCATTCATGCGGACGTTGTCGATGCGTGGTTTGGTCAACCGCATGACACTTACCGGACCCATGCAGCAATGTAAGACGCCGGTCACCGTAGCAACCCATGTTGACACAGTGACGGCAACATTATTATAATCATGCTTACGTCACAACGGCATTCCTGGATGGGTCCTAAGGAGTATCGAAAGCGGTTGATTGGGTGGCACATTATGACACTAATGGGACGTCTCTAAATAATTTTACTCGCGTTTTATTTTGAAAAAATCACTGTGACCCCTGACCTACAAACAACCGTCAACGAACTTAGCCTCACAATTGCTCATATCTATCACTTGGTGCAATATAACATCTGTTCATGTAACCGTGCACCCTACAGCTTGCGGACAAGCAAACAAGGCTAAAAAAAATGGACGTCTACAGTCAAAACGGGCACTCTCCGGACATCGAAATTTGCGAATTATTTGTTTACTCTACGAGTTGAGGACGAAATCTATGCATATTCCTTACCTATGAACTGGGGTCTGTCTGAACAATTGTTTATCCGATCTGCAGTTCGATTCCCATCCTCACAATACATGACCTGCCATGCTATTTAATAGAGCAGACGATGTGGTTTTTATCATTCTCTTGTCAGTCTCGCAAATATAAAGGTCATCCAACTGCCACCTGATTGGTTCAAAATCTAGGTCAGGTTGGCAAAGTCCATCGTGTCATTTGACGAGGGTACCGAGGTGGAATGCAATGGTCAGGGGGTAGTGGATCTGCTGTACCAATATTTGCAGGAGGCGTTTGCTTTCGCGCAATGAATCCAAGTTTAGCCTCAATTGATACTAAACTGATTTCAAGTTCCCTCTGGGTCACTTTAGGTATGCGTCAATGCTTAAAAACAGAGAGAATGATAAAACACTACAAAGGAATTCAAACCTATGACCCCTTACAAAGATGTAAATGGTATCGCCCAGTGACGTCACAGTAAACAGTGAATGGCGCCATCAAGCCGATCGGCTGCTTCGAAGTGCAGCAAAGCAACATTTTCTTATAGTTTATTTGAAAGTGTCTCAGGAAATGTGAGTTGCCATACACTTATTAGGTCCCGATTTGAAGTTCACACAGAAAGTATTTTTTTCTTCGAATCAGTGAATATTTTCTTATAAACGGGAAATTTCGTTGTCCGAAGAGTTTCCGTTGCGACTAAAATGACACATGGCTGACAGCTCATGCGTGGGGGTCGTTTCTCTGCGCATTTTAATCCAAACCGGGATTTTCTGGATAAATTATTAAGGGATTAACAGCGTATCCAGGTGCAAAATATGATGTACACATTCTAAATATAACCAGACGTCTGTAACTGTAATATTAACTGAGATAGATGCGTTCTACGGGTTATTTTCTGAAAATCACTGTGACCTTGACCTTTGACCGATGTCGCCCGTTAACGAACTTGGTCTTACTTTTATCCGTCGGTACCATGGAGTCAAAGTCTGACGGCGATAGCTATAAACTTTCGACAGTTATCATGCGGACAGAGACACAGACGCACCGACTAACAGAAGGGAGTGCTAGATCTATATGACGATTTTCGTCATAACAAACACGAACATATTTACAAACCAGACATAAGCTTAGCAGTATACTGACAGAAGATTTTAACTTCTGTCAGTAATAATGCTTATTACGGTATATTGAAATAGCGACATGTTAAAATCTGTTATTATTTTTATTTTAGTAGCCAGCTTAAGTACATCACTACTTCTACTACTTAGCTTTCCAAGACGTCTCCCCCATCTGGGCGATGTTTTCAGTTTGAAGACAGCCGTTCTTGCCTTTACCCTTCATGGGCAATATTTACGATCGCGCGGTCTTCAAAAATTATGTGACAAAATGATGATCGTCACTCTGTAAACATCTGATATTCTGCTTTTACGGTCCACCATATCATTATCAGGCAGATAAGCGTTATATAATCCAAATTCAGTTGTAGTGACATAAAGGTAACCACAGACAGCTGGGCGCTATGTCGAGAGGGCTTCATTTTAATGTTAATCCATTGGCTGGTCTCCTATATCCATGGAGAGCCCACACCAAAACCAGCCAGATTTCGTCCCCAGAGCGTTAATACAAGACAAGGTGTAATAGAAGCTCCATGCTTATGAATACGCTTCTAAGGCTTATCTGTTATTAGAAATAAGCAGAGCGACACCTCATTAGGTTCATAGCGGAAGCGTGCTTTATAGATGATGAGTAATCTGAATGTGCACGGGATCACCTTTGGATCACCGTTTATTTACAAATATTAATATGTGACCATAGCGTCCGCCTGTCACCCTGGCAACCGATGTTGACACAGTGACGGCCACATTATCATAATCATGCTTACGTCACAATGACATTCCTGGATGGGTCCTGAGTGGATAGCGGTGATATGGCCCTATGAACACACATTTTCAGAGCCCCCCCCCCCCCCCAACTTTCCAACTATTCGCTCGATAGGGGTAGGGTAGAGTGGGGCAAAACGCCTACCTTAAGCAAGATGCGCCATATTTATTTTCAGTATGATACGAGCAAATCTAGATAACGTCCGAGACCTTCATCACGCATGGCTCTACGTTAATGATACATGGATTTCTTTGTAAATATTAGCAGTAAGGCGTGGAAAACGAAATGATAAAATTCCATTTTAGGGCGTTTTGCCCCCGGCGTGGGGCAAAACGCCCTGTTTTTCAAGTCATGATATAGGTGAATAATATATGTATAGCCCGCCTTTATGCAATTATCGCAAAAATTCCCAGACACATCGTTACAGTTTATAATCTTGTTATTGTGACTGACCTGGTAATCAGACCTGATTCCTGATAAGTCAGCTATGGTGAGCCAATAATTCTCGAGCAATTTTACAAAAAAGGAGGTCATAATGGGAAATTGTCAATGTTATACTTATTTTTGCATACTCGACCCCACGCTTCCAGAAGACGTTCGGATATGATCACGTGACACGTATGCGTCACTCTTAATCTTCCGAAACATGCGCGTCTGGGTTATTTTGGGCATGGGCGTTTTACCCCACCTGGGCGTCTTGCCCCACCCTACCCTATCTTGTTCATCACAAATCTCCGTTCCCTCAGGCATCAAGGGGCACCCCGTGAACCCCACAAGATGCGTATAACAGTGCCCCCCCCCCTTCCAGGGGCCATGATAGAACGATGGCTATTTATATCATATACACACATATATACACTCTCTGCCTTCGACTCACTCCGCTAGGGCTCCATTATATCTCTGTTGTCGCCTACGTCCTGAATGCATTTTCACACTCGCTCGCCAGGGCGGCGCTGCGCAGATTGATAGGGAAAATGCGTCGCGCATTTCTACAAATTAGAGCTGGGACCCAGCCTATGCCTAATAACGCCTGAAATCAGGTGATGAAAAGAAAGAGTTCTGTCACAATTATAACTTTTTCGAAAGGGTACAAAATGTGTTTTGCTGTATACGCAAAGCTCTTTATTTTTATGTTTGATGGTCGAAAACTATAATGTTGCAGAAAATTACAGCTGATTTGCCCCCGGCCGACAGCAGCGGTAAAAGCGGAGCTTGCGTAGCGCCACCGTGTATATTTAGTTGATACAACTAGAACGGTGACTGTCAGGCTGAACAAATGCAATGGCCGGTATGATTGAGACTGATTTGAGTATGTCGATAGAGAGCCAGATAGAGAGCCAGACTGTCACTGTGGTGCAATGAATGCAATGATTGAACCAACGACCTGTCGGAAGCATATCACACGATGTCAATCCTAATCATACAAGCAGTCTTTGACCACATACATGTATTTTGATTTGATATTAAAATCATACATAAATTCTACATGAAAATACCACATTTCCACAGGCGGCAGAGACGTTCTGTCCCAAGTCGTGAAACAGGTGAGTGACAACAGACAGGAGACCCTGGTCAATATAAACATTGGACTGTTTGGCAATGCTGGGGGGTCACTTCATAAAAACAGAAAGGACAAAGGTATAGATAGATTACCAAAGGTATAGATAGAACTTGTGGTCAAATGTTCGTGGGTCTGACTGCACAGTGAGAATAATTTCATAGCAATGTTCCTTAAAATCCCAGGGAGAAAAAAAAAATTTGGACGGAAAAAGTGAATTACATGTACGAGCATTAACATGAAGGGAACAATGAAGTTACGTTTCTCAAACAGTCAACTGGGGCAAGGTTGCATCTAGAAATTTGGGAAGGGGGATTGCCACCGGGGTGGCGGCTCGATGCTCGAAGGATGTGTGTGTGAAAATGACCGGAGGTGGGGGGGGGGGGGGAGTGGGGTGTTTCGCTAATTTGAGGCACAAAACGGCATTCCTCCTCACTAAAGGTCATAAAATTTTTTCGAATTTAACAGTCCTTGACTTCGCCTTGCTTGGATCCACCACTGGGGTGTCAGAATGTCACTTTGCCATCTATTGCAGCGGAAAGCCTGACTTTTGTCGTCAATGCTCAAGTTCCCATGTAGGGGCGGGGGAGGGGGGGGGGGGAGCCATCCCTCTAACACCCCCAACCCTAGATCCCTAGTGCGAGTAAAACGCTTGGAAGTACGTGAGTGAATGTTATTAATGCCTGCTGACATTTAAAATTCGATTCACAGCTAGTAGCCTCTTGGCCTTTATAACCTTGATGACGTCTCCAAGGACAACACGACAGCTGTTTGTATTATCTGAGGCTAACAAGGTGAAGGATAAACTGCTCGACATATATGAACGTCCACCAACAGGTTTAGCCGTACGCATTGGTTCGCCTTCAGCGAACCTTTTAACATTCATTAAACTAAATCCCATCAAAAAAAAGGCTTCTACTTCCACCCCGTATCTGATAACGGGACGAAGAACTGAAATTCTCCAAAATGTGTTCAAAATTGCAGTAGGCCCCTGTATTTATTGATAAGCTTATAATGTGGGCATATATTGCCTTCTGTCCAACCCCTTCCCGCTTTCCACTCCAACTTGAGTTACTCGGTTTAACATGGTTAGAGATCTATTCACTTAGACATGTTCACACAATCCAACCACTGCCTTCTGTGACCGCACCACCCCCCCCCCCCTAATTCAACGCATTTATGTTAATCTCTCTGACGATATCTCGTGGCATCGTTGCAATATATTTCGCAAATGGTTCACTAGATGGCGGCACAAGCGGTGGTAGTTATTGTCACATCATTCAGTAAATAAAGTACCATGCCATCGAGCGTTTTTCTGAACTTATTCATAAATTATATGCCCGCATGAACACATCTGGTTGTTAAAATATGAATTATAATGTGAAGTAAATGAAATTACCAGGGTGAAAACGCTTGTTCATGGTTGAATAAACTTAAGCCAAGCTATTCTGGGTTTTCATTATTATGTCTTTATTTGAAATGCTGAGACAGTGGCGCCTCGACATCCCGCGGTCCATATTAGACGAGTGTCCCATAGCATTCTTCCCCGACACAAGGCGGGAAGGGACGCATCCAGGGGATGATGTTCACTTCCGTTGTGACATCATACTCTATTTCCGCATCGGGGAAGGGGAACAGCACCTAGAAATGATGATATTTATTCAGCTGGTGAGTACTTATGGCTATGGTTAGCTACCACGACTCTGGGTAGGTCCTAGCCCAGTGAACTTGACCCTTCTGACAACAAGCTGATAGGCAGAAGGGTCAAGCAATACACATGGTTAAAAAAGTAGTATTGCATAACCAAGCTCACTTCGATGAATAATTGTCGATTATGACAACGAGCCTACCTCTTTAACTCGCCGCGAACCTCTTCTTTACACATTACTTGGACCCTAGGATGCAATCATGTTAAAGTTTGCTCTCCATTACTTGCACATGAATGATATTTTCATCGGTTGTTAACGGCTTTCCTCTCTGACGCTTCAAATTTGACCAGGCAATAAAACAGATATCATCCGCATGGGGGCGCCGCTAGTTGCGTCAAAAACGCAGGCACGACTATAGACACACAACGAGAATTAGTGGCGCCGCCATACGGAGACTGTCGGGTGTATTACCTGATGTCAACAAACGAGCCGCGGCAACCGCCTAGAAATTTGAATTTGAAGCGGCACGGAGGGTAACCGTTAACGACCGACGAAAATATCATTGATGTGCAAGAAGTAGAGAGCAAACTTTAAAATGAATGCATCCTATGGTCCAAGTAATGTCTAAAGAAGAGGGTCGAGCCGATTAGGAGAGGTAGGTTCGTCGTCATAATCGAAAATCATTCATCGAAGCGAGCTGGGTGATGCAATGCTACTGTTTTGACCGTGTGTATGGCATGGCCCTTACACCCCCGTTAGGGTTGAGGTCGTGAGGGCCATGCGTCAGGGCTAGGTAGGTCCCATAATATTGGTAGCTCACATAGCCTGGGTTAGCTGCCATAGCCTTGGTAGCTGCCATAGCCTTGGTTAGCTGCCATAGCCTTGGTTAGCTCCCATAACCCTGGGTAGCTGCCATACTATTGGTCGCTCTCATAGCCTTGGGTAGCTCCCATTGTATTGGTAGTTCCCATAGCCTTGGTTATCTACCACCACCTTGGGTAGCTTCCATAGCCTTGGTTATCTCCCATAGCCTTGGTTAGCTCTCATGGCCTTAGTTAGCTGCCATAGCATTGGTTAGCTGCCATAGCCTTGGTAGCTGCCATAGCCTTGGGTAGCTCCCATACTATTGGTCGCTCTCATAGCCTTGGGTAGCTCCCATAGTATTGGTAGCTTCCATAGCCTTGGTTATCTACCACCACCCTGGGTAGCTGCCATAGCCTTGGTTAGCTTCCATAGCCTTGGTTAGCTCTCGTGGCCTTGCTTAGCTGCCATAGCCTTGAGTAGCTACCATAGCCTTGGTTAGCTCCCATAATATTGGTACCTCCCATAGCTTAGGGTAGCTCCCATAGTATTGGTTAGCTCTCATAGCCTTGGTTAGCTCTCATGGCCTTGGTTAGCTACCATAGCATTGGTTAGCTGCCATAGCCTTGGTAGCTCCCATAGCCTTGGTTAGCTCCCATAGCCTGGGTTAGCTCTCATGGCCTTGGTTAGCTGCCATAGCATTGGTTAGCTGCCATAGCCTTGGTAGCTCCCATAGCCTTGGGTAGCTCCCATACTATTGGTCGCTCTCATAGCCTTAGGTAGCTCCCATGGTATTGGCAGCTCCCATAGCCTTGGTTATCTACCACCACCCTGGGTAGCTGCCATAGCCTTGATTAGCTCCCATAGCCTTGATTAGCTGTCATAGCCTTTGTTAGCTCTCATGGCCTTGGTTAGCTGCCATAGACTTGGTTAGCTGCCATAGCCTTGGTTAGCTCCCATGGCATTGGTTAGCTGCATAGCCTTGGGTAGCTGCCATAGCCTTGGTTAGCTTCCATAGCCTTGGTTAGCTCCTATAGCTTTGGTTAGCGCACATAGCCTTGGTTAGCGCCAATAGCCTTGGTTAGCTCACATAGCTTTGGTTAGCTTGAATAGCCTTGGTTAGCTACCACCGCCCTGGTTAGCTCCATTAGCCTTGCTTAGCTCCCATACCCTTGGCTAACTACCATAGTCTTGGTTGGCTTCCATAGTCTTGGTTAGCTCCCATGGCCTTGGTTAGCTATAGCAATCTTTAACTCCACCCCCCCCACCCGGCCTATCCGTCACGTGACTCACGTTGAAGAAGAAGCCTCTGAACGTAGCATTCGGTGAGAGCTCAACCTCGATGTAATAATTGTAATCATCCTGGAAGAAAAACAAGTTTACATGAGGGGTCTGATCGGGAGTTCAATCACTCTATATCGCTAGGCTAACATATATTTCTGGACTTGGTTATGCTATATGAGCTATCCGGTTTTCATATTCCTTAACATGAAGCTACAGATTTACCACTGCCCAGACACAATCTGTCTTCACCACATGATAACAATCTAATATAGTTTTATCCCGTACATATAGTTAGGTGTATGCATATATGCCGCCCAAATGACCGTATGCTCTCAACATCAAGAGCATAAATCTACAATTTCTCTCGATGTACCTATCTGATCTTTCTCAAAATTGCAGTTCTTGACTATATAGTTCAGTTGATATCAAACGTGTTCAAATGATTAACCTTCAAACAATTTGTCATGAATGTCAGTGTCTATTTGTGATGCCTTTTTTAACAACAAATTTCTGTCTGTGCCTATTTTAGATGCCTTTCTAATCACACATTTGTGTTAGTGTCTATTTTAGATGCATTTTGAACCAACAATTTCTGTCAGTGTCTATTTTAGATCCATTTTGAACCAAAACTTTCTGTCAGTGTCTATTTTAGATGCCTTTTTTAACCAAAAAATTCTTTCTCAATGACAAAACCGCTCACTTTTCTCTCACTCTCCAAATGTTCTCTAGTAATGTAGTGCCCCCCCCCCCAGGAGTTTTATCCTAAACATAATTTCAGAATTCAGTAAATAATTGCTTCAATCGATCATATTCGAATAAATAAATCGGATTCAAAATGTCATGTATTGTGAACCTGAATTCTATATTCATCTTGAACCAGCGAGCGAGGCCGCGTCAAGGGCGTAATCGATTGCCTTATTCACGAACTGCAGGAGATCGCAATACATTAACCAAGGCCAAACCAGTGTTGATCAGAGCTACATCTCCGCTACATACTCATCTCAGAATTCATGTTTTTGCACGCCAGCCTTGCATATTGTTGGCAAATGACCTACTAGATGGAAGCGCATTTCATCATCACTAGAGGGCAGCACTACAAGTTGTGTGCCAGTTTGTCAATGCGCTATCTCGAAACGTGAGGTGTGTAGAGACAGCGTGACGCACGAGAAATGCCAATAAGTACTTACCACTTTGACAATCTCTGTGGAGATGTTTCTCCATCCAGTCGGCTGCAGAATATCTCCGGGCTCAATAGATACTACACGGAAATCTCTCCTGAAAACAACAATAACAGTTTAAAATATATACATGGTTATTCTTTTCGCCAACCGCTGGTCTTGCGTAGATGACGTGCATGAAGGATTTAAAACATAGCGTGGCGCGATATAAACTTTCTGCGAAGGGTATTAATTAGATCTAAGCCACGCAATCCGAGTAAAGGGGAATATTAGCGTATATCTTTCCCTTCTGCTTCTTCTTCTTTTGCTTGTCCTCTTGATTATTAATTGATACAATTACATATAACCCGAAGAACACGGTATTATGAGTGAGTCCCTCATTTTCAATTGAGCGTTGATACTTAATATATACATATCATATATACATATATCACATATGTATTCCTTGATCGAATGGTTTCGCCCGAATAATTTCAAGAAACCAGTGAGTACACATTGGAATAAAGGTAACCCTCTTGTAAAAATATCAAAAGCAATCGAATTCATCCGGCTCTGACCTGACGTCATCGTGGTTGTCACCATAGTAGGCGATGACATCGGAGGGCACGGTGTCAGTCGTCAAGTCGAGGCGGCCCCCTGTCGGCGTCTGAAGGTAACAATATAAACCACTCTTGCAGAAACATTGGAAGGACAGTGTGGTCGTCAACAGTTCAACGCCAAGAGTAAAGCCATCTTTTGACCAAGAAGCATCAAGACTGCCACATGTAGATATCAGTCAAACTCAATGATAAGAGACTTTGGTCAAGGCGGATATAGCAACAAACAGAGCCACAGCAAAAAAAAACGATTGCCACTGAATTGGTCTTGACATAAAGAGCTTGAGGTAGCCAGCATGATCTGTCTGGCACGAGTCACTCGACAAAATGGTCCTTATGGATTTTGTTCTATTTTTCACGCCGATAGAAGCCTCAATCTTCCAGTAACAATGCGAGCGTAATCAAGGAATACGTTTACACGTTTATAAGCACACACTATTTTCCTTGCTTTACCATGCTAACCCAGAGAACACGATAAACTACTGTCAGATTCCTGCAATCTGTATTCATACGAAGAGACAGCGTTAATACACGTTCATATACAGAGATAAATGTTTAAGACGCATTATAATCTTACCTCACTCATGACCCAGGTCAGCTGCGGCATGGTCAGACCCTGCGAGAAAAGGAATAATTGACGTACAAATCTAGTGATTACAGTCTAGTTGACTTAATTGACATTTTTGCTATTGTTAGCCTTATCAACAGCGTCAATGTGTAACGCAAAAGGCATCTACATGAAGATATATGCATCTACATGAAGTATATTTTGTAAAATGTTATGAACGGTCGAGTCTCCGACAATGGTCTAAATTCTATGAATCTGCGTTTCAGGCTATTTGTGTGCCCACTGGGCCAAGAGGCGAAGAAGAAAGAATGGATGAAACATGCCCCGAGAATAGGTGCCTGGGCCCGGATTCGTAAGCTAACTACTGCACCAGGCGTGGTTTGGTTGTCACTGCAGTGAGCGGCGTACCCGGAGGTGCGCCATCCACATGGCAGCCATGGCCTTCGAAAGTCGTCTGTACTTGCCGATCAACGTATGCTCTGCGTTCTGTAACATCCTGTGATGATGAATATGCAAATATGTAGTAATGTACCAGCATGGGATGCACTTGTCTTCATACGCCATATCTTTCTTATCTTATATCACATATACATGTTGTACTAACGGACGCGTGGAATACCACCGTGTATTGGAACCAGCCTCGCGTTAAGACGTACAACATGTATTTGGGGTAGGAGAGGCCGTCGAAGAAGTCGTAGGAATCATCGGGACCGAAGAATTCATCGCCAGTAGCACAACCAATTAGCTTCGGCATTTCCATCCTGGCACGGTAACCTGGATATGAGAGAAGTCTGGGTTTTAGGGATTCTCAAAGCAAAGATAGATGTGGTTTCCCGTGAGAAATGTTTTATACTTCAAAACCGCTATTTGAAATGAATATTATCTTCTTAATAAAAAGTGTGAATTTACCTCTCATAAGATCAAAGTATGGTCAATTAATTATAACAAATACTTACTTATAAGTGATTACTACTGTAGAAATTTCCTCTATGAGCATTTAGATATATCTGTTTACACTAGCACTGTATTTGTTATGTATTCAATGAATGGTACAGATACTACATCCCAATATTCGCATACTTTAGGCCGTCCCACAGGGGTATGATATTTTTAGAAATTTCTACATAATGTTTAATCGAGGAAAGTGACTGCAAGGTGGAGTCTCTCACTATAAGGGTCGACGTTTTCCAAGAGGCTCGTGAACTCCGGGGTATCAAGATCCCTGGTGATGTTCTTCTCCCAGTAGTCCGCCAAGGCGAACGACCAGCCGCCGAGGTTCTCGTATGTGTGGTGGAAGTTCTGAAGATAGACATCATAAGTTGCACGCAAAGCACCATACGCGCCCGGCTTCAATACTGAATACGGTGGTATGCGGTGGCATATGGTGGGAAACGCTTTCCCCTTTATGTCGAAGATTGATGTGCGACATATAATTACCCAATATATTTCCTATCCCTGTAGCAACGTATACAGGTAAAATATCCAGTTAGTATTTAAACAGCCATGGAAAGAAAGCTGTTGCTACACGGCCGAGTAGCAGTAAATGATACTAGATATTCACTCACTTGCTGTGTGTTGAGAATGGAGATGACTAGAGGGGACACGGCTTTCACCCTTCGGTCGCCCGCGGCAGCCATCCAGGAGGCCATGCCTCTCTGTCAACACGAGAGACAAGCATCAACTTTTTCAACAATTCCGCAGCCTGCCATCGGACTATTTTAAGGATTAGATCATGAACAGCCAGATTATATATTGGCGTTTACTTTTAGGGGTCTGAATGGGGTAAATGGCGACACGCGACAAATATAGTTAAAAAATCGACACGGAACGTCGCAAAAAATCGATGTTCGACGCTGAGCATTTTGAAAAACAGACACTGGATCCCCCCTTTGAGACCCCTACTGTTGCTGGTCACTGACCTTTGATCCACCGCCGACCATGAAGTTCTGGAAGTTGGAGCCGGGAAGGTTGGCTGTTCCCCACTGCTGCAGGGCATCCATGGCACGAACTGCCCCCTAGATGGAGATTCAAGTCATACTTTAGACAGCCATCATTGAGGCATGTGTTGGCATTTAAGGTCAACATTGAACGACCCTTATTTAGGTTGAAAACTGTGGTGTTCCCCGTGGTAGTCACTTTGGAACAAAATTCATACATATTATTCAGTTACTCTAACTAATCTGAATATATAGTTCAGGCGGCCCCTCACTTATTCACATTTTGTTGAAACAGTAAAATTAATATTAAGTATGGCGATAGAAAGGCAATTGTTTCGAACAAAATATGCCATGGGTTTATAATATATAAACAAACCGGTCTATTGTGCAATGGACTGAAGTGACTATATACTGCTCTGACTTTAATCTTTGGACTGGCTTCTTGGGCTTAATATACTGTATGTTGTATTTGCATTTCAGTATTCAGTAAGTTACCTTGGCCTGGTGGAACTCCAGAATCTTTTAATAATCATCCACCAGTGTTAAGTGCTGTATGAACATTACAATACCCAGTATGTTACCTTGGCCTGGGGGAACTCCAGAATCTTTTAATAATCATCCACCAGTGGTAAGTGCTGTATGAACATTACAATACCCAGTAAGTTACCTTGGCCTGGTGGAACTCCAGAATCTTTTAATAATAATCCACCAGTGGTAAGTGCTGTATGAACATTACAATACCCAGTAAGTTACCTTGGCCTGGGGGAACTCCAGAATCTTCTCGGGGTTATCCGGATTGTCCAGATACTGGCGCCACGTGTAGGAAATTGAGTCGCCTTCCGTCCTAGACTTCTGTTCGGGATCATCCTGCAATGCCAATGAGAAATCATGCGCAACTCGTAACGCGTGCTGGCCAAAGGATGTTCATGATATGTAAACATATTCTTTTAACATAATACATCATCACATGATAACAGTATACCCGTTAAAGGGTTACTTTTCTATTCAAGGTAAACAGTTATCTATTGAAGTTTCATAAATTAGAATACACTCCAATAAAATATACTAGTTTATTTCCATGAAAACACTAAACACGCACTTTTCTTCACAAACGTTTTTAAATTATGTTTTGTCACAGATCTCTCTGGTTAGCGGGGCGGGTGTCTTCGTCATCTGCTATGTTCCCGACTATAGGTACTATAGGTACAGAGTTTATTCCCGATTGTCGGTCAGGTGCTTCCCGGCCTGAAGTGACCCACATTAAACAGAGAATTATCCCCATTTCTCTATGCTAGGAGATTACGTGGATATTTTTGTCCCAGGGTCACAATAGTCCATTAACAAGCCTAGGCATAACAGGCCTCGCTTTCTCAAGTCGGACTGATAAACCAATTGCAAAAACATAGGCCCGACCTGTTCATTTTTATGGACACGTATAACATGCATGTGGAGTAGGCCTATGTGGGAGGTTGTAGATGAGTGCAATGTGGATAGGTGAGCTGCAATACTAGAGACACAGATAATTCTGATGTCGAAGGGATATATTGTATTCATGGATATGTGCTTCGGTTTCTCCATGACATAGACATAAAGGTAAACATACGACAATAATGGGACCTAAACTTGGTTTGGCGTTGTTCACTTAAAATAATTTTGCATCCAAATGTTAAAATTAAGCCATGTGGCACTTTGGTTGTATTTTTTTGCGTTGTTATCAGCTTAGTCTTATAATTAACATGTGCAACTGTTGTAGCGTTTATGCCGCATGCGCAGTAACCATGGCATGGACCTACTTACGGCATATATGATTGGCTGGTTCGGATTGATGGTGTGCAGCGAGGACACCGTATTGGTCAAGCCGGTGAAGCCGCACAGGAAGGTAACGAATTCATTGTCAGGCCCTGGGGGGCTGCAACAGAACTTCATAATAACTTATCTACGGGTAAAATGCTCATAAGCATATCTTGCAGAACTTGTATGGTCATATTTTACATAGCTACTATTTTAAACAACTTTTGACAAAGTTTGATTTTCAGAGCCGCTTCGCTACATTGCAAACTAACTACACTTTTCTTCACAAATGTTTTTAAATTATGTTTTGTCACAGATCTCTCTGGTTAGCGGGGAGGGTGTCTTCGTCATCTGCTATGTTCCCGACTATAGGTACTATAGGTACAGAGTTTATTTCCGATTGTCGGTCAGGTGCTTCCCGGCCTGAAGTGACCCACATTAAACAGAGAATTATCCCCATTTCTCTATGCTAGGAGATTACGTGGATTTTTTTGTCCCAGGGTCACAATGGTCCATTAACAAGCCTAGGCATAACAGGCCTCGCTTTCTCAAGTCGGACTGATTCACTGTCCAGTAGTTCTACAAGCATACGCACCCTGAGCTGGTTCTACCACCCTCGATGAAGAGGAAGGCGGAGTCGGTGAAGTCCGGTTCATCCAGGGGCAAGAAGATCAGCTGGAAGTGGAACCAGATGTGCCTGTTGCTGTGCTCAGCTGAAAAGAGGAAAGGGTAAACAAAGAAAATGAACGAGTCATAATAAATGTTACGTTGAAACAATAGAGCCATAATTTAGTTATGGTAACACTGGCAAATTTCGCTCGAAATCACTTTAATGAGGTCAGAAAATATAATTGAAGCATAACATATAGCAGTAGATCACTTTGGTGGATATTAACTCACGTGTCATCCACCTGTGTGACGTCACATTGAGGACATGCGCATTGCAGCCCAAGTTCGACATGTTATAGAAGTCGATAACCTCCCAACCGAAAATGTCATCGTCAGGGCGAGCCAGGTACTCGTCAAGGGGAGTGACGTCATCCTGATAGGTCAAAGGTCATGAAACTTATGTGACCCTTCCGATATATTGTAGTGACAACACAACCGAGCCGCACTATGGTACCTAGAGTAATGTGTTTTTTTTTTAAATATTTAAATCTAGTTTGCAATCACATCTATTCCGTACTAGCTGTGTTCACATTTTTGCATAATGAGTTTGTAATTTATTAATGTTTAAATATCGATTAATTATTACGATATTCTGTACGAAAAGATCTAATATCCATTTCGCTATATTGCCACTTAGTCTTTTACACTCATTGGTATAAATACAAATTAGGGAGACCCAGCATCACACCTCGCATGTCACTTACCCAGCTCCAGTTGGCAGCTTGCGAAAGCGCCAAACAGGCAAGAAACAAAATGGCGCCCACAGTATGTGTTGTGTGCTTCATCCTGGGGTCTGTCCACCGCCTTGTCAGCCAATGAACTATGAACTACAATCAGCGAAAGCCCCGATAATATCAAGTTCACCCTGCGATAAAGTTTCATGAGAATATATTGACAGTTGGCCTTCTGTTCTGGTTAGATAACTATTTCTTCTTCCTGCATGCTCACTAATGGAGAGGGTTTCTGTTCGAGTTTCAAGCAAACATATGATAACACAATATCCATGATAATAAATATCAACCATTCTATCACCTATTTGAACCTTATCCGTTACCTATGTTGCACAATGTGCACGAATTACAGTGACACATGAACACATCCGAGGTTGACAGCATTGTTTCGAATTCCTTAGCATATTTCATTAACTTTGTTTCTTTGCTGAGCATATTCCATAACTTGCTGCCTCGATACTTCATTAAATTTTGGTCATAGGCTGTTATCTTAACGCGTGGTATACATAGAGTTGGTTCATTTTTCAACGCATAATTACTTTGACTTAAATGCTTCATGTCAAGAAGGTGACCGCTCAATCTTGTTGATAATCTTGTAAACTTCTAAAGCTATACCGCGCAACCGCTCAACATATAGCAAAGGTCCACCCGCTTTCTTCCTCAGGAAGACCGAATTAAAGTGTTCGTGCCACGCCAAAACAACTTTAGCTCATATTAATCTGCTGCTTCCTCGCTTATGTTATCGAGCTGTAACGCCCCAAATAGTAGAAGGAAAGTGACGTCAAAGGGGAATGCAAACGCATGTGCTTTTATATTGAAACTCAGATTCTCTCTGCTCGTTGGCTTGAACTCAGCGAAACGCACTCAACCATAACAATAATACACGCCCTCGACCACAGATGTCAACGAACTGCATCAAAGCTCACCTGTCAATCTTGTGACATCATTGGGGAATTTTCAAATAACGTCCAGATGCAATGCTCCAAGAAATAACCCCGCCTGATCTCACTTTTGCTACTTTGACGAACGCGTCTATAGTGATATCGTGGAATAACTAAATGTAAACTCCCATTAAGACAAATCGTTATTTGTATATCTTCCCTAAACCCAGTTAACTCCGAGCAAGACAAAATCGTGGCACGAAGACTTTAACGCTTACAAGTCAGGACATTTGTAAGTAATTCCACTACTGTTTTACCCATATATATGTAATCGCCTGTTATCACTTAAGCTTAAAACTGGTAATTTATATATATTTATGTCCTTCATTAATTAATCAAAGTTAATTGTCATCAATATGAGGAGCAAGTCATCATCGTCGCGAAAATGCTATTGTCCCACGTATACAACATATTTCTGTAGCAAAATCCACGACTTACAGTCAGACCTCGTTTATCCGTCACCCGGTAATCCGGAAATCCTGCTATCCGACACAGTTCGATATATAACAGATTTTCACAATGCTAATTGCCCTCTTTAATCCGACAATCGCTTGAATCCGACACCGAAACGGCCTTTCTGCAACCAAAGTGCCAATTTCTCTCGTTTATCCGACCAATTGGCCTTGAAGCCGAGCCGCGTTACTTTTTTTTTGACAATGCTTCCTATGTATTTCCCATGAGTTCCCATGTAGAGGGTTTCGGTAGCGCGGTTCAAGCTCACATTGCAAAAAAAAAACTAGCCTGAGTACTCTTTGCACAAAAATCAGGATGTGTATAGTACGGAAGCGTAGTTAGGACATGGATGAAAAAATATTAATTTATCCGGACGAAATAATAATTTGTCCGGACAAAATAATAATTTGTCCGGACAAAATAATAATCCGTCCGGACGAAATAATAATTTGTCCGGACAAAATAATAATCCGTCCGGACAAAATAACTAATTCATCCCTTCGGAGAACGCGTATGGTCGAGATGAAGCGTCCTCTAGTGGCATACTAAGTTACTGCCACTTGGCGAAGTGTGGCGTTTTGGTGGCGGTGAATTTCCACGTGGTTACCACGTGGTCACCACGTAAAACCTGAATTTGCGCATGCGTGCAGCTGCTCATTGGGTTGCATCAAAAACATTTTTTTCAGGCTTTCAAGTTAAGTGGGGAGGGTCCGCCCCCCTGGCGCTAAAGGGGGAGATACGCGGGTGCCCCTTAAATGATGCCTGAGAGAGCGGACATACGGAAGCCTATTAGGGCCATGCATTCGTTAAATGCGTCGAAATCATTTATTCCCGGTTGAAATCATTTACTCCCGGTTTAAATCATTTATTCCCGGTGTATATAATTTATTCCTAGTTGAAATCATTTGTTCTTGGTTAAAATCATAATTGATTACCGGTTAAAAACATTTATTCCCGGTTCCGGTTAAAAACATTTATTCCCGGTTCCGGTTAAAAACATTTATTCCCGGTTCCGGTTACAAACATTGATTCCCGGTTTCGGTTAAAATAATGTATTCCCGGTTTAAATATATCCCTAAAGAGCGGATAGTTTTTTGAAAACCGGGTGGGGGGGTTTTTGCGACCGGGTGGGGGGAGGCTCTGCCAGCCGGACCGAGCGGAATTTTGTGGTAAAACGCCGAGTAGGTTTTCGCGGTAAAAAAGGGGGGGGGGCCTTAACGCGGAACCCGCCACACCTAGCAATGTATTAAGTAACCCCCCTTCCCCCTCCTAGCCCGCGCGTTATAGTTTGAGTGAAAACCCAGTTTGTTGCCCCCACTGCACTAAGATGAAATGTTATGATTATGTCTGCGTTTCCTAGCATACCCAACAGACCAGCAACTGCCAACGGTGCCGTTGTGTAGGAACATCAAAAAGTTATCCAGTTGCAAAAAAGTGACCAAATAATATTTCATCGGCCTTCCATAACGAATATTTTGCGACAATGTCACGGGGTAGCGAAAAAGGGTTTCAAGTGTTTCGTCAACGCGGGAATTCATAGAAATGGCCTGACGTCACAATTTTGGTGCGCATGCGTAGTAGGTGAAAATACGGAGCCTCGTTATCGCGCAGGTGAAAACATTGCCACGTGGTTATAAATCTGCATAAAAATCTCTTGGGGGAAGGGGGGTTACTTAATACATTGCTAGGTGTGGGGGGTTACTTAATACGTACATCACTAGGTGTGGGGGGTTCCGCGTTAAAGTCCCCCACTCTTTTTTTCTTCCCCGCGCAAACCTACTCGATCGGGCGTTTTACCACCAATTCCGCTCGATCCGGCTGGCAAACCCTCCCCCTACCCGGTCGCAAGTTTCAAATAAATATCCGCTCTTTAGGGATATATTTAAATGGGGGATTAAATTATTTTAACCGGAACCGGGAATAAATGTTTTTAACCGGAAATGAATTATGATTTTAACCAAGAATAAATGATTTTAACCAAGAATAGCCTAAATGAGCTTAACCAAGAATAAATGATTTTAACCAATAATAAATGATTTTACCTCAGAATAAATGATTTTACCCAAGAATAAATGATTTCAACTAGGAGTAAATTATATACACCGGGAATAAATGATTTCAACCGGGAGTGAATGATTTCAACCGGGAATAAATGATTTCAACGCATTTAACGAATGCATGGCCCTAATTTTAAGAGGCTTCCGTATGTCCGCTCTCTCAGGCATCAAATAAGGGGCACCCGCGTATCTCCCCCTTTAGCGCCGGGGGGGTGGACCCTCCCCACCTATCTTGAAAGCCTGAAAAAAAAGTTTTTGATGCAACCCAATGAGCAGCTGCACGCATGCCCAAATTCAGGTTTTACGTGGTGACCACGTGGTAACCACGTGGAAATTCACCGCCACCAAAACGCCACACTTCGCCAAGTGGCAGTAACTTGGCATGCCACAAGAGGACGCTTCATCTCGACCATACGCGTTCTCCGAAGGGATGAATTAATTATTTTGTCTGGACGGATTATTATTTTGTCTGGACGGATTATTATTTTGTCCTGAAAAATTATTATTTTGTCCGGACGGATTATTATTTTGTCCTGAAAAATTATTATTTTGTCCGGACGGATTATTATTTTGTACGGACAAATTATTATTTTGTCCGGACGGATTATTATTTCGTCCGGACGGATTATTATTTCGTCCGGACGGATTAATATTTTGTCCGGACGGATTAATATTTTTTTCATCCATGTCCTAACTACGCTTCCGTAGTACAGCGTTATTGTTTCTGTCATAATAAAAAAAATAGGTGAAAATACCCGACGTGATTTTATACTTTTTTTCGTGCCGTCCACAACTCAGTGCACAATTCTCAGAAATTAAGTGTCTACCCGACATACACAGATAATTTACAGCAGGTGAAGTACATGTTTTGCATACAACAGTTTTGCACCGCTCTGGTTAAGTTCAGATGTCCTTCTCACGTCCTAGCAATAGGAAAGGGAAGACATGGCGGCACCCCAATAGATAACCTAATCATACGACCTCACATCCGAACCATATAATCAATCTTTGACCACATACATGTATTATGATATTAGAATCATACATAAATTATACAGCGCGCAATAAAAATAAATACGCACGTGTCATCCACCTGTGTGACGTCACATTGAGGACATGCGCATTGCAGCCGATGGCAGACATGTTGTAGAAGCAACTGGCAGCTAGCAACCTCGAGACATTCAAAACATTACAGTTGATGACGTCTCCAAGGACAAAACGACAGATGTTTGTATTATCTGAGCTAAGGCTAACAAAGTGAAGGACAAACTGTTCGATATGAACGTCCACCAACAGGTAGATTTGTACATCTTGTTTTCCAACATTTATAGGTATCCGTGTTGTTTCGCCTTTCGCGAGCCTTTGAACCTTAATTAAATGCAATCTCATTCTGACAACCAGAACGCATCTACTTCCACAAATACCTGACCATTCGAAGAACAACTGAAAATCTTCAAATACGTTTAAAAGGGCAGTATATTTATGCTAAAGAGCGTCAGATAAGCTTATTATGTAGGTATATATTGCCTCACTTGTACTTACCATCAGCAACGATTGTCAATTTCGTACTCACGATTAAGAAAAAAAGAATCAAGCGTGGGCGGGGCTTAGTGTGGGCGGGGCTTAGTGTGGGCGGGGCTTAGAGTGTGGATCGGTCTATTCAACCCATTGATGTTAATCTCTCTGACGATATCTCGTGGCATCGTTGCAACATAATTCGCAACTAGCTCACTAGATGGCGGCACAAGCGATGGTAGCTATTGTCACTTCATTCAGTAAATCAAATACCATGCCGTCGAGTGTTTTTCTGAACCTATCCGTAATTATATTTCAAAACGTGAGTTGTGAAGTAAATGGAATTACCAGGTTTCAACAAACATAAGCCAAGCTATCCTGGGTTTTCATTATTATGTCTTTATTGAAGTGACGGGACGGTGGCGCCTCCAGCGGCCAATATTAGACGAGTGTCCCATAGCATCCTTCCCCGACACAAGGCGGGAAGGGGCGCATCCAAGGGATGATGTTCACTTCTGTTGTGACATCATACTCTATTTCTGCATCGGGGAAGGGGAACAGCACCTAGAAAGTGATGACCTTTATTCAGCTGGTGAGCACTTATGGTTATGGTGAGCGACCACGAACCTGGGTAGCTCCCATAGCCTTGGTAGCTCCCATAGCCTTGGTTAGCTTCCATAGCCTTGGTTAGCTCCCATAGCCTTGGTTAGCTTCCATAGCCTTGGCTAGCTTCTATAGCCTTGGCTAGCTTCTATAGCCTTGGTTAGCTCCCATAGCCTTGGTTAGCTTCCATAGCCTTGGTTAGCTTCCATAGCCTTAGTCAGCTCTTATAGCCTTGGTTAGCTTCCATAGCCTTGGTTAGTTCCCACGGTCTTGGTTAGCTACGACGATTGTTAACTGTTATTGCTTCAACTTGCTCTCATAGCGCAGGATTCGGCTTCTGTGGATCCATTACCCTCCATGGCTCCAGTTACCCTTCATAACTCCAGTTACCCTCCATGGCTCCAGTTACCCTTCATAACTCCAGTTACCTTCCATGGCTCCAGTTACCCTCCATGACTCCAGTTACCCTTCATGGCTCCAGTTACCCTCCATGGCTCCAGTTACCCTCCATGACTCCAGTTACCCTTCATGGCTCCAGTTACCGTCCATGACTCCAGTTACCCTCCATGGCTCCAGTTACCCTCCATGACTCCAGTTACCCTTCATGGCTCCAGTTACCGTCCATGACTCCAGTTACCCTTCATGGCTCCAGTTACCGTCCATGACTCTAGTTACCCTCCATGGCTCCAGTTACCCTCCATGGCTCCAGTTACCCTCCATGGCTCCAGTTACCCTTCATGGCTCCAGTTACCTTCCATAACTCCAGTTACCCTCCATGGCTCCAGTTACCCTCCATGGCTCCAGTTACCCCCCATGGCTCCAGTTACCCTCCATGGCTCCTGTTACCCCTCCGGCTCCAGTTACCCTTCATGGCTCCAGTTACCCTCCATGACGTCAGTTACCCTTGATGACTCCAGTTACCCTACATGGCTCCAGTTACCCTCCATGACTCCAGTTACCCTCCATGGCTCCAGTTACCCTCCATGACTCCAGTTACCCTCCATGGCTCCAGTTACCCTCCATGGCTCCAGTTACCCTCCATGACCTCAGTTACCCTCCATGACCTCAGTTACCCTCCATGACGTCAGTTACCCTTCATGACTCCAGTTACCCGCCATGGCTCCAGTTACCCTCCATGACTCCAATTACCCTCCATGGCTCCAGTTACCCTCCATGACCTCAGTTACCCTCCATGACGTCAGTTACCCTTCATGACTCCAGTTACCCTCCACGGCTCCAGTTAACCTTCATGACTCCAGTTACCCTCCATGGCTCCAGTTACCCTTCATGACTCCAACTACCCTCCATGGCTCCAGTTACCCCCCATGACCTCAGTTACCCTCCATGACGTCAGTTACCCTTCATGACTCCAGTTACCCTCTATGACTCCAGTTACCCTCCATGACTCCAGTTACCCTCCATGGCTCCAGTTACCCTCCATGGCTCCAGTTACCCTCCATGGCTCCAGTTACCCTCCATGGCTCCAGTTACCCTCCATGGCTGTAGTTATCCTCCATGGCTCCAGTTACCCTCCATGGCTTCAGTTACCCTCCATGGCTCCAGTTACCCTCCATGGCTCCAGTTACCCTCCATGGCTGTAGTTATCCTCCATGGCTGTAGTTATCCTCCATGACCTCAGTTACCCTCCATGACGTCAGTTACCCTTCATGACTCCAGTTACCCTCCATGACTCCAGTTACCCTCCATGGCTCCAGTTACCCTCCATGGCTCCAGTTACCCTCCATGGCTCCAGTTACCCTCCATGGCTCCAGTTACCCTCCATGGCTGTAGTTATCCTCCATGACGCCAGTTACCCTCCATGACGTCAGTTACCCTTCATGATTCCAGTTACTCTCCATGACTCCAGTTACCCTCCATGACTCCAGTTACCCTCCATGACTCCAGTTACCCTCCATGACCTCAGTTACCCTCCATGACGCCAGTTACCCTCCATGACGTCAGTTACCCTCCATGACTCCAGTTACCCTCCATGACGTCAGTTACCATCTATGGCTCCAGTTACCCTTCATGACTCCAGTTACCCTCCATGACTCCAGTTACCCTCCATGGCTCCAGTTACCCTCCATGACTCCAGTTACTCCCCAGGACCCCAGTTACCCTCCATGACGTCAGTTACTCCCTATGACTCCAGTTATCCTCTATGACTCCAGTTACCCTCCATGGCTCCAGTTACCCTCCATGGCTCCAGTTACCCTCCATGGCTCCAGTTACCCCCTATGACTCCAGTTACCCTCCATGGCTGTAGTTATCCTCCATTGTTCAAATTATCCCCTGTGATCGCTCCACCCCCGGCCTAGCGGGCACGTGACTCACGTTGAAGAAGAAGCCTCTGAACGTAGCATTCGGCGAGAGCTCAAGCTCGATGTAATAATTGTAATCATCCTGGAAGAAAAACAACAAGTTTACGTGAGGGACAACGTCTGATCGGCCGTACAATCACTCCATACCGCTAGGCTAAGATATATTTCTGGACTTTTTTACGCTATGTCAGCATACGTCAGATTTACCACTGCCCAGACACAATCTGTTTTCACCACATGACAAAAACCTAATATAGCTGAGTGTGAAAATGTCTCAAGAACGAAGGTTTTGCAAAGTGGAATATGTGGTATGAACAATGGGCTTCTGGGAGCGGCAATTGGAAATTTGATAATTATGACCCACTAGATGGAAGCGCAGTTCATTAGCTTACTAGAGGGCTGCACCAAATTATTTACAAACCTCTGTGTCCCAGGCGGAATCTTTGCGCGGCATCGTTGCCATAGTTTTTGCCAAATGACCCACTAGATGGAAGTGCATTTCACCAGTGAACCACGAAATCGCTCACTAGAAGGCAGCACTACAAATTGTGTACCAGTTTTTCCAATGCACTTTCTCTAAAAGTGAAGTGTGTAGAGGCGGTGTGACTTATAAGAGTGTCAAGAAGTAATTACCACTTTGACAATCTCTGTGGAGATGTTTCTCCATCCAGTCGGCTGCAGAATATCTCCGGGCTCAATAGATACTACACGGAAATCTCTCCTGAAAACAACAATAACAGTTTAAAATATACACATGGTTGTTCTCTGTCCATCAGCCTATTGGGATTCATAGATGACGTGCATGAAGAAATTAAAACATTGGGCGGGGCGCGATATAAGCTACCTTCGAAGGCTATTACATCGATCTAAAGCAAGGAATTCGAGCAAAGGGAAACATTAGCATATATACACCCTCTTTCTCTTCTTTTTCTTCTCCTTGTCCTTTTGATTATTTATTGTCTTTATTTATTGATACAATTACATAGAACCCGCAGAACAGTACAACGAGTGGGTCATAGTATCATTGTCTATTGAGGGTTGATACGTAATATATCAATATCATATATGCATATATCACATATGTATTCCGTGATCATTTTGACGCCCGAATGACTTCAAGAAGCCGGTGATGTAAATATTGGAATTATATAGTTATAGGTAACCATCTTGTAAAAACATGATGTAAATATTGGAACAAAGGTAACCCTGTAGTAACATCAACATCAATGGAATTCATCCGCCTCTGACCTGACGTCATCGTGGTTGTCACCATAGTAGGCGATGACATCGGAGGGCACGGTGTCAGTCGTCAAGTCGAGGCGGCCCCCTGTCGGCGTCTGAGGGTAGCCATATAAACCAATCTTGCAGAAACAGTGGAAGGACAGTGTGGCCGCCAACACTTCAGCGCCAGGGAGTAAAGCCATCTGTTTGACTAAGAAGCATCCTGACTGCCACATGTAGATATCAGTCTAACTGAATGATAAGAGACTTTGGTCAAGGCGGTAATAGCAGAAAACAGAGCCACAGCAAAATAAACCGATTGACACTGAATTGGCCGTACCATAAACAGCTTGAGAGATCCAGCATAATTTGTCTGGCACTCGACAGACTGCTTGAGTCCAAAAAACAGGCAGTACCATTAAATGTATTTATATGGGTTGTGTTCTATTTGTGAAGCCGATAGAAGCATCCATCTTCAATAATCATGCGGGCGTAATCAAGGAATGGGTTTGCACTTTGATTACACAAACTATTTTTTCTAGCTTTGCATTGCTATATCCAAGAAAGCATATAATCTACTGTCTGATCCCTGCAATCTGCAATCTGTATTCATACGGGAATACAATTAAAGAGACGACGTTCATACACGCTCATATAGACATATATAATTATAAGACACAATAAAATCTCACCTCACTCATGACCCAGGTCATCTGCGGCATGGTCAGACCCTGCGAGAAACGGAATGAGAAATTAGAATTGACGTACACGTCTAATGGTTACAGTCTAGTTAACTTAATTGATATTTTTGGCTATTGTTAGCCTTATCATCAACGTCAGGGTGTAGCGGAAATAGTATATCTACCTTATGTAAAACGTTTCACCTTGCAACAGACCCGAATATATTTTGTAAAATGTTCAGGATGGTCCATTCTCAGGCATTGCAACTGTAGACGTTATTGAACTGGAATGGTGAGTTATCTACTGCCTATGACCATGGTTATCTACAACGGCCCGAGTGATATGAATTGACGCTTCAGGCCACGTGGGTGCAAACAAAGGCTAAACCAGGCGAAAAGGGGCGATGAAAGAAGAGTGGAGGTAACATGCCCCAGGTTAGGTACCCAGGCAAGGATTCGAACCCAGGACCCATTGATCTGTGGTATAGTACGCTAAGCACTTCACCAGGGAGGCCCCCAGACCTGCGGTATAGTACGCTAACCACTGCACCAGGGAAGCCCTCGACAATGGCCGCCAAAGGCGTGGTTTGGTTGTCAGCGCAGTGAGCGGCGTACCCGGAGACGGGCCATCCAAATGGCAGCCATGGCCTTTGAAATTCGTCTGTACTTGCCGACCAATGTATGCTCAGCGTTCTGCATCATCCTGGAAAGATAATACCATGGTATACATGATTGAACTTTAATATAACGTATATATACGACAGGATTTCCTTGTTTAGTAGTATAAAAACCAGCGTTTTGTTTCAATTTAACAACTTCAATGATGAATATGCAAATATGTAGCAATGTACCAAAATGAGATGCACTTGTCTTCATGCGCCATATCTTTCTTATCTTATATCACATATACATGTTGTACTAACGGACGCGTGGAATACCACCGTGTATTGGAACCAGCCTCGCGTTAAGACGTACAACATGTATTTGGGGTAGGAGAGACCGTCGAAGAAGTCATAGGAATCATCTGGATTGAAGAACTCATCTCCAGTAGCACAACCAATTAGCTTCGGCATGTCCAGCCTGGCACGGTAACCTGGATATGAGAGAAGTCTTAGGGTTAGGGTTTTATGGCTTCTCATTGGCAGAGATAGAACAGAAATGAATATTATTGTCTTCATAAACGTCTTTACCTCTTATAAGTTAAAATTATGGTCAATTCATTACAACAAATACTTGCATATAAGTCATTATTACAATAGCAATTTCCTCTATGAGCATTTTGATATATTTGCTTGCACTAGCACTGTATTTGTTGTGTATTCAATGCACGGTACAGATACTACATCCCAATAATTGCATAGGCCGTCCCATAGGGGTTTGAGTTTTTTTTTAAAGCTTTCTAAATAACGTTTAATCGATGATAGTAAGGTGGAGCTTCTCACTGTAGGGGTCGACGTTTTCGAAGAGGCTGGTGGCCTCTGGGGTATCAATGTCCTTGGTGATGTTCTTCTCCCAGTAGTCCGCCATGGCGAACGACCAGCCGCCGAGGTTCTCGTATGAGTGGTGGAAGTTCTGAAGGTAGACATCATATACGTTGACGTAAAGAACTATCGGCGCCCCGGCTCCAATACTGAATACGGTGGCATATTGTGGGAAGCTCTTTGTATCAATAATTCGAGAAACACGAGATTCACGAATTTTTGGCTAGAGACTACTTTTTGTCTCCAGAAACTCCGTTTCCTGGGGGCGATAACCAATCGTTGACTAGGCATTACTTTCTGAAAAACATACAAATATATTTCCTATCCCTTTAGCAACATATTTCCTATCCCTTTAGCAACATATTTCCTATCCCTTTAGCAACATATTTCCTATCCCTTTAGCAACGTATTTCCTATTCCTTTAGCAAAGTATTTACTATCCCTTTAGCAACGTATACAGCTTAAATATACAGCTATATTTTTCTTGAGGAACTTAAAACACGTTTTCACTAGAACTTTCGTATTTATATTCTTAGCATGTAAGTATACATATAGTGTGTAATAAATAACGGGACATGTTGTTAAACCACTATCTTAAGTGTGGCTTTCTTGTGTACCTCAGTCATCACAATTTACATATTACAACATTTGTTTTACATTTTTCATCTAGTTAACACTTTCATCGACAATATTTCCACAACGTTCCATTTCTTTTTTAAAGTCATAAGGTAGATGCAAAATTGTATGCGCAGCTTTAAACTGCTGTGGAAAGGGAGGTGTTGTCACGAGGCCGCGTATATGGCGACCATTTGATACTCACTAGCTGCGTGTTGAGGATGGAGATGACTAGAGGGGCCACAGCCTTCACGCGTCGATCGCCGAGGGCAGCCATCCAAGAGGCCCAGCCTCTCTGTCAACACGAGAAACAAGCTTTATCACTCGCCTGACAAATACCATCCGGTAGCCTACCATCGGGCTATTTAAAGGACCAGATCATGAACAACAAGAGTATGCATTGGAGGTTACTGTCAGGGATCTGGAAGGTGTAATTGGCGACATGCGACACAGTCAGGCATATTTGAAAGTCGATCCCCGAATTCCGACACTGAGGACCTGAAATCGTGAGAGGGGGACAGATACGACATGGAACGTCGTGAAAAATCGACATTCGACACAGAGAATGAAACACAAATCGACACTGGACCCTGGACCCCTCTTTCCAGACCGCTACTGTTACTGGTCACTGACCTTTGATCCACCGCCGACCATGAAGTTCTGGAAGTTAGAGCCGGGAAGGTTGGCTGTTCCCCACTGCTGCAGAGCATCCATGGCACGAACAGCCCCCTAGTCGAGATTTCATATCTTCATATTTTTCCCAGAAACGGTTCAATCACTCATGACAAGCAGTAATAACTTGGCAATTGTCATTGCAGCATTTGTTAGCAGTTAAAATTACTATTTAAACACAAGATAAACATTGGACCATTTTGTGGCCACTTAATTACTGATGCCCGTAACCCGTATTTAGGTAAAAAAATGGGGTTCTCCCCGTGATTGCTCCTTTTGCCCCCCAAAACATCATATTTAGTTACTTTAACTTATCTGAATATATAGTTCAGCCGGCCCCGCTGGTTCACGTTTTGTTGTTGAAGCCATGCTATTAATATGACGTATGGTGATAAACAGGTTAGTATTTTTCACAAAAATATGCTATGGGTTTATAATATATAAACAAAAAAGTATTCCGAGCATTGGACTACATACATACCTAACTGATGTGACTATGCTTCTCTGACTTTAATCCACGAAAAGTTGTATGCGCATAGCAGTACCCAAGTCGATGGTTTTACCTTGGCCTGTGGAAACTCCAGAATCTTCTCCGGGGTATCCGGACTATCCAGGTACTGGCGCCACGTGTAGGCAACGGAGTCGTCTTCCGACCTGGGCTTCTGTTCGGGATCATCCTGCAATACCAATGATGGTTGGTTGGTTGTATATTCAGGATGCTTTAACCAATTTTGCTCAGATCGCATCAATTGCGGCGCCATGTCCCCGGGGGGACCCTACTCTTCCCGAAGTAGGACATGGGATCTTTATCCTGCGACCACGCATACCTGACCACAATGGGACCCGTACAACCGATTGTCGTGCTGTTAGGTCACTGGAGCTTTAATTGGTTGTAATCTTATAATTAACACAGACAACAGTTGCAGCGTTTATGCCGCATGCGCAGTAACCATGGCATTGACCTACTTACGGCATATATGATTGGCTGGTTCGGATTGATGGTGTGCAGCGAGGACACCGTATTGGTCAAGCCGGTGAAGCCGCACAAGAATTTAGCGAAATCATTGTCAGGCCCTGGGGGACTGCAACAGAACTTCATAATAACTTATCTACGGGTAAAATGCTCATAAGCATATCTTGCAGAACTTGTACAGTAATATTTTACATAGCTACTAGTTTAAACAACTTTTGACAAAGTTTGATTTTCAGAGCCGCTTCACTACATTACAAACTACACTTTTCCTCACAAATGTTTTCAAATTATGTTTTGTCACATATCTCTCTGGTTAGCGGGGAGGGTGTCTTCGTCATCTGCTATGTTCCCGATTATAGGTCGGAGTTTGTCCCCGATTGTCGGTCAGGTGCTTCCCGGCCTGAAGTGACCCACATTAGACGGAAAATTATCCCAATTTCTCTATGCTAGGAGAATACGTGGACATTTTTGCCCCACGGTCAAATGGTCCATTAACAACCCTAGGCATAACAGGCCTCGCTTTCTCAAGTCGGACTGATTCACTGTCCAGTATTTGTACAAGCATACGCACCCTGAGCTGGTTTTACCACCCTCGATGAAGAGGAAGGCGGAGTCGGTGAAGTCCGGTTCATCCAGGGGCAAGAAGATCAGCTGGAAGTGGAACCAGATGTGCCTGTCGCTGTGCTCAGCTTAAGAAAAAGAAGGAAAACAAAGAAAAACCAATTAAATATTACGTCGAAACGACAGTTATATAATTCAGTTACGGAGACACTTGCAAATTGTGCCCGAAATGGCCTTAATGAGGTCATAACAGAGAACCCCCTCGACCCTTCCACTGCCCACATTACCCCAAACCCAACCCCAGTCGATCGTGGTTAAATTCGTTCCGAATTCTGTATCAACCACCTGATATGGTGCGGCCCGGTAGACACGGGCAATTTTTGAGCGTTGATTTGGTATTGATGTAACGGAGTGAAATATCCTTCCCGCAGATATTATTACCTAACCATTTAGTGTTCTCTGGTTTTACGTAACGATTTGTTTATGGGAGTGTCTGCCGCCAAACGTCATAATTAGGTCAGAGCAAAGCATGTCGGGAGTGAGTTTCCTCCCTATATAAGCCGGTGCGCGCGGGTTTCTCGTCCCTCTCAACTCAGTCCTCACCAGACCGGGTGCGGCCGCCACAAAGGCTCCAGTGAGCTGGAACCTTCTCTTGTGTGGCGTGGAGAGGGCACGACAGGATAGGGCCTTTTATAGGTACGTGTTGCTTTAATTACCAGTAGACTGTTAAAGTTGCTCACGTTTTGGATGAATTATAGTATTTATAGGGTGTTATCAATTGTCAATTATCGGTAATTGAGGTGGCATATGCGTTTCATCTCTGTTATATTGGACAGGACTTATTATCTTTTATTAATTGCCAGTTATCAGTGGTATCTGTGCTACCTTGTAAACTACGAGGGTTTTTACAAGGTATTCTCTACATTTTATGTAACCACGTGTTCTTTGTCTCGTTTGCCATTTATAGACCAATAAAATCATCGCTGCCAGCCAGCACATCAGTGATCCGTTACTGTTGTTGTGTGCCGTAGGCCGTATTACATTGATATGAATGGAAACTGGAAGAGCGTGGACGAACATCAGTGCATTTACAATAAATGGTGGATTAACTCACGTGTCATCCACCTGTGTGACGTCACATTGAGGACATGCGCATTGCAGCCCAATTGCGACATGTTATAGAAGTCGATAACCTCCCAACCGAAAATGTCGTCAGGGCGAGCCAGGTACTCGTCAAGGGGAGTGACGTCATCCTGAAAGGTTACAGGTCATAAAGCTTATACGACCTTTAGATATATCGTGGTGACAGAACAATAGAGTCGTTTTATATGCCACCTACAGTGACGAAGTGCCAGGCATAGGTGAAACGGGCGGAATTGTTTAAAAAAAAATACTCAAATCGGATTTGCAATCACATCTATTCCGTACTAGCTGTGTTTAAATTTCTGCATAATGTTTTTATAATTTATTAATATCTAAATACCGATTACTGATTACGATATTATGTTCGTTAAGGTCTAATATCCATATCGCTATTGCCACTTAGCCATATAAACTCCTTGACATAAGTACAGATTACGGCGAGACAGGCCCAGCATCAGACCTCGCATGTCGCTTACCCAGGTCCAGTTGGCAGCTTGCGAAAGCGCCAAACAGGCAAGAAACAAAATGGCCCCCACACTCTGTGTTGTCTGCTTCATCCTGGGGTCTGTTCTCCGCCTTGTCAGCCAAGGCAATGAACTACAAGCAGCGAGAGCCCCGACGATATCCATCTCACCCTTCGATAAACTTTATGAGATTATATTGACACTTGGCCTTCTGCTCTTGTAAGATAACTATTTCTTTCTCAAGGTCAGGATAGGGTTTCTGTTCGAGTTTCAAACCAACAAGTGATAACACGATAAGCAAGTAGACACTGTGGTTCTGTCAGTGTCATGTGTTTCTCTGTATTGGGAGAAGACTCATTTTCTCTGACCAAGATAGCTGGACTCCTGAGAACAACGGTGTGGATCTCACTGGCCGTGCTTCCACTGGTAGCAGGACAGGCCGACTGGGGATGGGTACGGCCGAACGCCTACACGGGGGGAGGGTATATCCCCTCTGAATCGCGAATCCCCAAGAAAACAGGAGAGCAATATCAAATCTCCAAGATGAGGGCGTTCAAGACCGGGTGCGAAAAAAACACACCTTAAAAGTGATATCGCGAATATCGAGGAATTCGCAGACTGCTATAACGGATCGCGGTAAATAAGGAAAGGGTCTTCGCGTTGAACCAGGATCTGTACGGAAACGATCCCCCAAAATTGCCAACAGCTAATCGCGAATCTCCTTGAATTCCTGGATGCCAATCGCGGAGATCGGAATAGATATTCCCTCCCCTCAGGACCCTTCCGAGTAATTCCACTACTGTTTTACACATATGTGTGTAATCGCTTGTTATTACAATTTAATACTGTTAATTTGTGTATATATGTATCCTTAATTAATTAATCGAAATTAATACCATTGTCATCAATATGAGGAGCAAGCAACCATCGCCGCGAATATGTTATTGTCCAAATCTAAAAAATATATTTCTGCAGCAAAATCCACGAATTAATTGAATTATCACGTTTTTTTGTTCTGACTGGACAGCAGAATTCCATAAAATCCAATTTAGTTCCACCACCTGCTGGTCCATATACCTGTAGATTTCGTTTAAAAGGATGCTGGCATGATGTACATCGAGTAAGGCAGTCAAACCAGCAGGTCAGTCCGCTTGTGACCGTTGTCTATAACGAGTGGCTGTTGTCTTTGGTATAAAGAGTGGCTGTTGTCGTTGTTATAATCAGTGACTGTTGTCTTTGGTATAACGAGTTGCTGTTCTCTTTGTTATAGTGAGTGACTGTTGTTATTGCTATAGCGAGTGGCTGTTGTCTTTGTTATACCGTATGCTTGTTGTGTTGTACAAGACTAAGAAAAATACTGAAATATACTTCTTATACTACTGTTGTGTGTGCCTATGGTCTATACCATTTCAATCTGTTAACAACAAAATACTCGCTGCCGAGCATATGCGTAACAGGTATCGCTATATGTAAATTTATAAGTAATTCCACGTAGCAAAAGCAAAATCTGAACATTATCGATACAGTTGTTGAATTAATGAATATGGACATTCAACACATAAATCAACATTTTCCCTGTGAAACTGATGTATTTAGGTTCTTGGTGTATTTAGGTTTTTGGTGTATTTAGGTTCTTGGTGTATACGAACGCACATCTTGGATGCAATAAATAACAGGGCATGTTGTTAAGCCTAAAACAAGTGTGGTTTTCTTTTGTACTAATGC
The DNA here is from genome assembly GCA_964019135.1 of Arenicola marina. NCBI lineage: Eukaryota > Metazoa > Annelida > Polychaeta > Arenicolidae > Arenicola > Arenicola marina. Next base: position 3,252,170 of record OZ025252.1, on the reverse strand, counting down.
ATGACCGAACTTCGGACATATTTCCTGTTAACATATGATGACATATCTAGTTCGTATTTCGTATAACAGTCACATCGTCAAACAATGTTATCCAAGCCGATATTTCATACGATTTTGCACATCATTATGTAGGTGTAAAATTTTACTTTGGGTTGCCTTCTGACTGACCACCTTGCAGTTACAATATGGCCCTCTAAATGTGCGCGCTGTATTCAATAATCTAAAGTTATGTGTCAACACTTGTACAGTCGCGATTGGAACTAAGCTAGAGAAGCGAACGCCACCAAGCTGTGACAGCTGTATATAACCGAAGACCTATTTATGGTGGAATATATTATCGTGTAATGTTTCATTTGCAAATAATTCTCTCTCATTTTCTCTCTCATTTGTACCATGTCCTCCAGTTTGAATGCCATCGCATTGTAGGCAATGTAGTCTATCTACCCTTCGCTGCCGGACGCTGTAATCAATATCATGATGATTAAAAGGAGCCCGCTAAAGCTATCGCCCGCGTCAAATTTGACTATCGCAATTGAATTTCCTATACGAACATATTTAGAACGATTGTGACATAACCTTAAGGTGGGAGCCTACGCGGGATCACCGTGGCGCCATCTAGCGAGTACTATGTCTATGTGACCGTTTCTCGATCTTGCGAGCATTTTTCTTTTCGATATCACGATATTAATCCACTATACAAAAAAACAAATAAAATATCAAAACAATATCAGGACCTTTGGGGGTTTCGGTCGGACGGTTTAAGCTCACATTGCCAAAAATAACTAGACTGAAAACCTATCAATATAATTTCATTAGTCCCGTAAGCATATAACTACTCTTTGCACAAGAATCAGGATGTGTATGGTGTAAAAATACCCGACGTGATTTTATACTTTGTTCGTGCCGTCCACAACTCAGTGCACAATTCTCAGAAATTAAGTGTCTACGGGGCATACACAGTAGTTTACAGTAGGTGAAGTACATGCTTTGCATTGATATAAGAAAGTTTTGCACCGCTCTGGTTAAGTGCAGATGATTCTTCACATGCCCTGCCAATAGGAAAGGGAAGACAAAGACCTGTCGTAACCTTATCATACAATCTCACATCTGAACCAGTCTTTGACCACATACATGTAGTTTGATTAGAAACATACTTAAATTATACAGCGCGTAATCAAAATGAACGCAGTGTCTTCCACCTGTGTGACGTCACATTGGGGACAAGCGCATTGCAGCCGATGGCAGTCATATTGTAGAAATCGATCGTGACCCAGTTGTAGATGTCATTAACGAGAGCTAGCAACCTCGTGACCTTCAAAACATTACCGTGCACGATGTCTACAAGGACAAAACGACAGATGTTTGTATTATCTGAGCTGAAGCTAACAAGGTGAAGGACAAACTGTTCGATATAAACGTCCCCCAACAGGTAGAGGTGTACATCTTGTTTTCCAACATTTATAGGTGTACATGTTGCTTCCCAACATTTATAGGTGTACATGTTGTTTCCCAAAATTTATAGGTGTACATGTTTTTTCCGAACATGCATAGGTGTACATGTTGTTTCCCAACATTTATAAGTGTACATGTTGTTTCCCAACATTTATAGGTGAAGGCCTACATGTTGTTTCCCAACATGTATAGGTGTACATGTTTTTTCCGAACATGCATAGGTGTACATGTTGTTTCCCAACATTTATAAGTGTACATGTTGTTTCCCAACATTTATAGGTGAAGGCCTACATGTTGTTTCCCAACATGTATAGGTGTACATGTTGTTTCGCCTTGAGCGAACCTTTTAACCTAAGTTAAATGAAATCCCATCCTGACAACTATGACGCATCTATTCCCACAAGGATCTGACCACGCGAAAAACAACCGACACTCTCCAAAATGTGTTTAAAATAGCAGTATATTTATGCTAAAGAGCGTCAGGTTGATAAGCCTATAATGTGGGTATATATTACCTCCTATCCAACCCCTTCCCGCTTTCCCCGCCCTAGTCCACTCCATCTCGAGCTACTCGGTTTGACATGGTTACATATCTGTTCAATTACACAAGTTCACACAACCTAACCACGGCCTTCTGTGCCCGCCCCCCCCCGCCCCCCCAATAGACCAATCCAGCCTGTCAATCATTCACTGACATCACTGTTGCTTTTATCCAATCATGTGGTGATCAAGGGTCTTCCACGTGCGTTATGTCGGACAAACAAGTCTGACCAACAAAGCAGTGTGTCAATTTCTTGTCAGTTTCAGAGATAAATACTTCTCACTTGTAACTACCATCGGCTATGATTGTCAATTTCATGCTCACTATTAAAGCGGGTGTCCAACCTAATATAATCGCGATCTTCACCGAAATTTTACATCTTCAAATTCAATTGGCGAGTGTTAACGCTTCGTTTCGGCCGACTGGTAAGGAGAAAAAAATTAAGGCAACCCGCCCACAGCAATGTCAAGCAGAGCGCCATTTTGCCGGGAGCAGTGACGCGTATTGTGACTATTCATGTGGCACCGCCTTGCGTTGTCACTCGCAGAGAGAGAGACCAGGGCCGCGATTTACAGATGAACAGCGGCAGTTCCAAGCCTCGCAGCAGCGCAAGATCTTAGTGTTTCATAGAAAAGTACCGTCCAAACCAATTGATATACGTCTTGCGACGATTGACTCCGCAACAGTGCCATGATTGGAGTTAGAATCGCAGCTATTTAGATTAGCGATGATCACGCTCTCTTGTTTTGCTCACACAATGGGCGCAATTTCCGGTTTGAATAAATTAGAGTATCGCCTCCTGATTGGTCAAGCGCGGAAACACCTCCAAAAGGGCTGCCGCCTGGGCAGGCGGCGAAATCATGCCCGGCGGCACTTCTAAATTTTATTGTGAGCTATAGATAGGACGAACAAATTCTGTAATTTGGAGGATAGACAATTGAGTATTATATGAATCGGTAAAGCAGCGTTAAAGGCCAGCCTGGCGGTTCCCTTTAAGCAAACAGGACGCAAGCCTGAGCGGGGCTTATTCAACGTATTTCTGTAGATCTGTCTGACGATATCTCGTGGCATCGTTGCAATATATTTCGCAAATGGCTCACTAGATGGAAGCACCAGCGGTGGTAGCTATTGTCACATCATTCAGTAAATAAAGTACCATGCCATCAAGGAAGTCTTCACAGTAGAGGTAGCCTTCAGGGGAAACGCGCAAAACGAGAGATCAAGGCCGCGATTTACGGATGAATTGCTGCAGTTGCAAGCCGCGCAGTAGACCAGTATCTTAGTGTTTCACGGAAAAGACCTCCAAAAAGGGCTTACGCCTGGTTAAGCGGCGAAATCGTGGATGGCGGTCACTTCTAAATTTTATTGTGAGCTACAGACATGACGGAAAATTCTGTACTTTGGAGGATACACACTTGGGTATTATATGAATCGGTAAAGCAGCGTTAGAGGCCAGGCTGGCGGCTTCCTTTACTTTATCCGAAATTATAGACCCTAAAATGTTGAAACAGAGCTATAATGTGAAGTGAATGGAATTGCCAGCGTAAAGACGCTTGTTCAGGTTTCAACAAACTTAAGCCAAGCTATTCTGGGTTTTCCTTATTATGTCTTTATTGAAGTCACGGGACAGTGGCGCCTCCCGCGGCCAATATTAGACGAGTTTCCCATAGCATCCTTCCCCGACACAAGGCGGGAAGGGACGCGTCCAAGGGATGATGTTCACTTCTGTTGTGACATCGTACTCAATTTCCGCATCGGGGAATGGGAAATAGACCTAGAAAATGACGACATTTAATCAGCTGGTGAGCACTTAGGTCTATGGTCATGTTTTTTAAGCGCCGGATTCAGATTCTGTGGATCCAGTTACCCCCCCATGACTCCAGTTACCCTTGATGACTCCAGTTACCGTTCATGACTCCAGTTACCCTTGATGAGTCAAGTTACCTTTCATGACTACAGTTACCCTCCATGGCTCCAGTTACCCTCTATGACTCCAGTTACCCTTCATGGCTCCAGCTACCCTCAACGACTCCAGTTACCCTCCGTGACCCCTTGGTAGTTACCCGCCACGTCTTCAGTTACCCTCCATGACTTCAGTTACCCTACATGACTCCAGTTACCCTCCATGTCTCCATTTACCCTCCATGGTTTCAGTTACCCTACATGACTCCAGTTACCCTCCATGTCTCCATTTACCCTCCATGGTTTCAGTTACCCTCCATAATTCCATTTAGCCCCCATGACTCTAATTACCCCCCATGACTCGACAGTTACCCTCCATGAGTCCAGTATACCCTCCATGACTCCACTTACCCTCCATGACTCCAGTTACCCTCCATGAGTTCAGTATACCCCCCATGGCTCCACTTACCCTCCATGACTCCAGTTACCCTCCATGTCTCCATTTACCCTGCATTGCTCCAGTTACCCTCCATAATTCCAGTTAGCCCCCATGACTCCAGTTACACCCCATGACTCCAGTTACCCTGCATCGCTCCAGTTACCCTCCATAATTCCAGTTAGCCCCCATGACTCCAGTTACACCCCATGACTCCAGTTACCCTCCATAATTCCAGTTAACCTCCATGACTCCAGTTACCCCCCATGACTCTAGTTAACCCATATGACTGCAGTTTCCCTCCATGATTCATATTACCCCGTGATCGCTTCACCCCCCGGCCTATCGGTCACGTGACTCACGTTGAAAAAGAAGCCTCTGAACGTAGCATTCGGCGAGCGCTCAAGCTCGATGTAATAATTGTAATCGTCCTGGAAGAAAAACAAGTTTACGTGAAGGGCAACGTCTGAGCTGGATTACAATCACTCCATATCGCCAGACTAATATATATTTCTGATCTTTGTTATGCGGTGTCAGCTGTCTGTTTTGCACGTTGCTTTACATGAAGTTACAGAATTACCGCTGCCCAGACACAACTGCTTTCACGACATGACAAAAACCTAATATATCTGAGTGTGATGCCTAAAGAGGACGAAGGGTTTGCAAAGTGGGATGGGTGGCATGAAAGATTGGCTGCTGGGAGCGGCAATTTAAAATTTGATAATTGCGACCTACCTGATGGAAGCGTAATTCCCCAATAAACTACGAAATGGCTCTCTAGAGGGAAGCACCGAATTATGTACCAGTTTTCTAATGCACTTTCTCTAAAAGTGAGGTGTGTAGAGACAGCGTGACGCACGAGAAGTGCCAATAAGTAATTACCACTTTGACAATCTCTGTGGAGATGTTTCTCCATCCAGTCGGCTGCAGAATATCTCCGGGCTCAATAGATACTACACGGAAATCTCTCCTAGAAACAACAATAACAGTTTAAAATATATGCTTGTTCTCTGTCCATCGACCTATTGAGTTTCATAGATGACTGGCATTGAGGAAGTAAAACATTGCGGGGGTCGCGATATAAACTTCCTTCGACGGGCATTTCTCAGATCTAAGCCAAGGAATTCAATGTACGACCTCTTTCTCTTCTTTTTCGCCTGCTTGTCTTTTTTATTTGCTTAGTTATAAAATTACATATGATGCGAAGAACACAGTGCTATGAGTGCGCGTTGATAGGTAATATATCAATATCACATATGCATATATCACATATATATATTCCTTGATCACTTTAACGCCCGAATGATCGCAAGAAGCCCATGACGTAAATATTGGAATAAAGATAACCCTCTTGTAAAAACATTAAAATCAATGGAATTTATCCGCCCCTGACCTGACGTCATCGTGGTTGTCACCATAGTAGGCAACGACATCGGAGGGCACGGTGTCAGTCGTCAAGTCGAGGCGGCCCCCTGTCGGCGTCTGAAGGTAACAATATAAACCACTGTTGCAGAAACATTGGAAGGACAGTGTGGCCGTCAACACTTCAGCGCCAAGAGTAAAGCCATCGTTTGACCAAGAAGCATCAAGACTGCCACATGTAGATATCAGTCAAACTCAATGATAAGAGACTTTGGTATAAGGAGGATATAGCAACAAACGGAGTCCGATAACAATAGCCCGATTGACACGGAATTGGCCAGGTAGCCAACATGGGTTGCCTGTAAGGAGTCCAGAATGGTCCTGTTGGCTTTATGCCAACAACCAGGCATGTAATACCTTTACATGTTCCTGTAATTATGCTATTTGTATTTGATATGGATATTGTTATATTTTTCACGCCGATAGAAGCTTCAATCTTTCAGTAACCAAGCGAACGTAATCAAGAAATGGCTTTGCTCTTTGATTACACAAACTATTTTTCTTGCTTTGCCATGCCAACCAAGAAACCAGATAAACTACTGTCTGATCCATGCAATCTGCAATATATTCATAAGAGAATCCTATTAAAGAGGCGACGTAAATTCACGTTTACATACAAAGGTATAATTATGAGAGACAAGAATCTCACCTCACTCATAACCCAGGTCAGCTGCGGCATGGTCAGACCCTGCGAGAAACGGAATGGGGATTTTTAATTGGCGTACAAATATAGTGGTTACAGTCCAGTTAACCTAATTGATATTTTGCTATAGTTAGCCTTAACACAAACTTCAGGGTGTAGCGTAAAATGCATCTACATGATGTGACACGTTTCGCCCTGCAAATAATAGCTAAACTGGACCAAGGGGCGCTGAAGGAAGAGTGGATGGAGCACGCCCCAGATTAGGTACCCAGGCCCGGATTCGAACCCAGGACCCATTGATCTGTGGTATAGTACGCTAACCACTACACCAAGGAGGTTCCCGGATCTGCGGTATAGTGGGCTAACCACTACACCAAGGAGGCCCCCGGATCTGCGGTATAGTGGGCTAACCACTACACCAAGGAGGCCCCCGGATCTGCGGTATAGTGGGCTAACCACTACACCAAGGAAGTCCCCGGATCTGCGGTATTGTGGGCTAACCACTACACCAGGGTGGCCCCCGGATCTGCGGTATAGTGGGCTAACCACTACACCAAGGAGGCCCCCGGATCTGCGGTATAGTGGGTTAACCACTACACCGAGGAGACCCTGCGGTATAGTGGGCCAACCACTACACCAAGGAGGCCCCATGATCTGCAGTATAGTACGCTAAGCACTACACCAGGGTGGCCCCCGGATCTGCGGTATAGTGGGCTAATTAACCACTACACCAGGGTGGCCCCCAGATCTGCGGTATAGTGGGCCAACCACTACACCAAGGAGGCCCCCGGATCTGCGGTATAGAGGGCTAACCACTACACCAAGGAGGCCCCATGATCTGCAGTATAGTACGCTAAGCACTACACCAGGGTGGCCCCCGGATCTGCGGTATAGTGGGCTAACCACTACACCATGGAGACCCCCGACAATGGTCAAAGGCGTAGGGTGGTTGTCACTGCAGTGAGCGGCATACCCGGAGACGGGCCATCCACACGGCAGCTATGGCCTTCGAAATTCGTCTGTACTTGCCGAACAATGTATGCTCAGCGTTCTGCAGCATCCTGGAAAAATAATACCATTGTATACATGACTGAACTTTAATATAAGGCATATATGACAGGATTTCGTTATTTAGTAGCATAAAAACAAGCGTTTTGTTTCAATTTAACAACGTGAATGATGAATAGGCAAATATGCAACAATATACCGAAATGGGATTCAATTGTCTTCATACGCCATATTTTTGAAATTTTATGTCACATACATGTTGTACAAATGGCACTGTGGAACCGGCGTATATTGGAACCAGCCTCGCGTTAAGACGTACAGCATGTATTTGGGGTAGGAGAGACCGTCGAAGAAGTCATAGGAATCGTCAGGACTGAAGAACTCATCGCCAGTAGCACAACCAATTAGCTTCGGCATGTCCAGCCTCGCACGGTAACCTGGATTTGAGAGAAGTTTGTGTTTTAGGGATTCTCAAAGCAAAGATAGATGTTATTTCCCGTGAGAAACGTTTTATACTTCAAAACAGCAACTTGAAATTAATATTATTGTCTTAACATAATGTCTTTCTTTACCTCTCATAGGATAAAACAATGTTCAATTAATTATAACACATACTTACTTATAATTTCATTATTACAGTAGAAATTTGCTCTATGAGCATTTACATGTCAATATCTGTTTGCACTAGCACTGTATGTGTTATATTCAATGAACGGTACAGATACTGCATCCCAATAATTGCATAGGCCGTCCCATAGGGGTTTGACATTTATAGATATTTTCTATCTAACGTTTAGTCGAGGAAAGTGATAGTAAGGTGGAGCTTCTCACTGTAGGGGTCGACGTTTTCGAAGAGGCTGGTGGCCTCTGGGGTATCAATGGCCTTGGTGATGTTCTTCTCCCAGTAGTCCGCCATGGCGAACGACCAGCCGCCGAGGTTCTCGTATGAGTGGTGGAAGTTCTGAAGGTAGACATCATAAACGTTGACGTAAAGAATTATCGGCGTCTCGGCTTTAATACTGAATACGGTGGCATATGGTGGGAAGCTCTTTGTATCAATAATTCGAGAAACTCGAGATTCACGACAAGAGCCTAATTTTCTGGCGCGATAAACCCCTTTTCCTGGGCGAGAACCCATCGTTGACTAAGCATTACTTTCAGAAAATCATCCCTTTTCCTATCCATTTGACAACATATACAGCTTAAATATACAGCAACATATATTGTGCCATACATAACCGGACATGTTGTTAAACCACGTTCTCTGACTAATTTAATGCATCTCATGTGGAAATGTGTGGCTTTCTTGCGTACTACGTCATCTCAATTTGCATTTTATAACAGTTTTTTTTTTACATCATAACACATAATAACGCGTTTAATTTTCTTCAACTTACATGTACACAGTCAGACAGGGTGTCCACAACGTTGCATTTTTTTAAATCATAATGTAGATGCAATACCGCTGTATGCGCAGCTTTAAACTGCTGTGGAAAGGGAGGTGTTGTCACACGGCCGCGTATATGGCGACCATTTGATACTCACTAGCTGCGTGTTGAGGATGGAGATGACTAGAGGGGCCACCGCCTTCACGCGTCGATCGCCGAGGGCAGCCATCCAAGAGGCCCAGCCTCTCTGTCAACACGAGAGACAAGCTTTATCACTCGCCTGACAAATACGACCGCCTACCATCTGGTAGCCTACCATCGGACTATTTAAAGGACTAGATCATGAACAACAAGATTATGAATTGGAGGTTACTGTCAGGGATCCGGAAGGTGTAAATGGCGACATGCGACACAGGCATATTTAAAAATCGATCCCCAAATTCCGACACTGAGGATCTGAAATAGTGACTTGGACACAGATAGTGACATTTTAGAAAAACAAACGACATGGAACGTCGTGAAAAATCGACATTCGACACAGAGAATATAAAAAAAATCGACACTGGACCTTGGACCCCCTTTCCAGATCCCTACTGTTACTAGTCACTGACCTTTGATCCACCGCCGACCATGAAGTTCTGGAAGTTGGAGCCGGGAACGTTGGCCGTTCCCCACTGCTGCAGGGTATCCATGGCACGAACTGCCCCCTAGTCGAGATTCCATATTATATATTTTTGCCCCAAACGGTTCAGTCGCTTTGTATTAGCAGTATTAGCAATTAAATTACCATTGCAACAACAGGTAAACAATGGACCACGTGGGGGACCGTACAATTTATGTTGCCATTTAATTAATGATGACAGTAACCATTATAAAGGTAGAAAAATGTTGTCTTTCCCATAATTGCTCTTTTTGCAAACAAAAATCATAGATCATAGTCAGTTACTTTAACCAATCTGAATATGAGGCTCAGGGGGCCCCACTCGTTCGCTTGTTTACATATTGTTATAGTGATATTAATATAGCGTATAGAGAGGCTATATTATAATATGCTGTGGGTTTATAATATATACACAAACCAGTATTTCGGGCAATGGACTACATACATACCTAACTGATGTGACTATGCTCCCCTGACTTTAATCCACGAAAAGTTGTATGCGTATAGCAGTACCCAAGTCGATGGTTTTACCTTGGCCTGAGGAAACTCCAGAATCTTCTCCGGGTTATCCGGATTGTCCAGGTACTGGCGCCACGTGTAGGCAACGGAGTCGTCTTCCGACCTGGACTCCTGTTCGGGATCATCCTGCAATACCAATGATGGTATATATATATATATATATATATTCAGGATGGTTTAACCAATTCTGCTCATATCGCATCAATTGCAGAAGAGCGGTGCCACGTCCCCGGGGGGTAAGCCTCTACTCTTTCCGAAGTAGGACATGGGATCTTTATCCTGCGACCACACATAACTAACCACATCGGGAGTCGTACCACCGATTCACGTGCTGTTAAGTTATTGACGCTTTAATTTGTTGTAATCTTATAATTAACATAATCAGCAGTTGCAGTATGTATGACGCATGCGCAGTGGCATGGCATTGACCTACTTACGGCATATATGATTGGCTGGTTCGGATTGATGGTGTGCAGTGTGGACACCGTATTGGTCAAGCCGGTGAAGCCGCACAAGAAGATGGCGAAGTCATTATCAGCCGCTGGGGGGCTGCAACAGACCGAAGTAACGTTATAGCTTATCTACGGGTAAAATGCTCAGGAGTTGTACAGTTGAAAGTCATGTTTAACATAGCGAATATTTTAGACTTTGACTTCTAAAGCCGTTTCACAATATTACAAACTACACTTTAATTCGGTCACACTTTGTTCTCGATTATGGGTCCGAATTTGTTCCCGAGAAATTATCCACACTACAAGAGGGGGGGGGGGGGGGGTGAGGGTGCTCTCTGACAGCAAAAGTCACTTCACCAAAGAGTGGAAAGCGGTTTTGACGCGGTTCATTAGTTAAGTCGGCCAGATTGAAACTGACGGGTGTAAAGCGAAGAGGAGCGTTAGCTTTTAGCCGCGTGGCCTCAGCTTGGAACAGACCGTGATACGGGATGCTACCGCGTGCTACAGCTTGGTGCAGACCGTGCTACAGGTTCCTACCGCGTGCTACAGCTTGGTGCAGACCGTGCTACGGGATGCTACCGCGTGCTACAGCTTGGTGCAGACCGTGCTACAGGTTCCTACCGCGTGCTACAGCTTGGTGCAGACCGTGCTACAGGTTCCTACCGCGTGCTACAGCTTGGTGCAGACCGTGATACGGGATGCTACCGCGTGCTACAGCTTGGTGCAGACCGTGCTACAGGCTCCTACCGCGTGCTACAGCTTGGTGCAGACCGTGCTACGGGATGCTACCGCGTGCTACAGCTTGGTGCAGACCGTGCTACAGGTTCCTACCGCGTGCTACAGCTTGGTGCAGACCGTGCTACAGGTTCCTACCGCGTGCTACAGCTTGGTGCAGACCGTGCTACGGGATACTACCGCGTGCTACAGCTTGGTGCAGACCGTGCTATAGGTTCCTACCGCGTGCTACAGCTTGGTGCAGACCGTGCTACAGGTTCCTACCGCGTGCTACAGCTTGGTGCAGACCGTGCTACAGGTTCCTACCGCGTGCTACAGCTTGGTGCAGACCGTGCTACGGGATACTACCGCGTGCTACAGCTTGGTGCAGACCGTGCTACAGGTTCCTACCGCGTGCTACAGTTTGGTGCAGACCGTGCTACGGGTTCCTACCGCGTGCTACAGTTTGGTGCAGACCGTGCTACGGGATGCTACCGCGTGCTACAGCTTGGTGCAGACCGTGCTACAGGTTGCTACCGCGTGCTACAGCTTGGTGCAGACCGTGCTACAGGTTGCTACCGCGTGCTACGGCTTGGTGCAGACCGTGATATCGGTTGCTACTGCGTGCTACAGGTTGGGGCAGACCGTCCTGCGGGATGCTACTGCGCACAGGCACAGTAAATCAGTGGAGGTGGGAGGCCGGGGGGGGCATAACGTATACCAAACACAGTGTTTAGTATGCGTTGTGTAGCCCCCTACCCCCCCCCCCCCCTCCCCGGCCTCCCCCCTCCACTGATTTACTGTGCCTGTGCTACTGCGTGCTACAGCTTGGTGCAGACCGTGCTACAGGTTCCCACCGCGTGCTACGGCTTGGTGCAGACCGTGATATTGGTTGCTACTGCGTGCTACAGATTGGTACAGTCCCATTTTGCTATGCTAGGAGAATTACGTGGATATTTTGGTTCAAATGTTCCATTAAGAACCCTAAGCATCACAGGCCTGTAGCAAACATTCCCAACTTGTATATTAAATTATACGTGGAACCAACAATGATGACCTTTAATATTATTATTCTGTGGGGTAAGCATAGACTTTTGTCCATGGTCCGTTATTCCCTCTCAGTTTTTAAATCGGACTGATTCACTGTCCAGTGTTTGTATGGTTATTTACAGATGTTTGGCTGCTACGGTTAACGCACGCACCCTCCTGTGGTTTTACCACCCTCGATGAAGAGGAAGGCGGAGTCGGTGAAGTCCGGTTCATCCAGGGGCAAGAAGATCAGCTGGAAGTGGAACCAGATGTGCCTGTTGCTGTGCTCAGCTGAAAAAGGGAAAGAAAAACAAAGACCAAAAAGTTAAATATTACATCCAAATGACAGAGCTATTATGCAGTTACGGAGACACTTGCAAATTGTGCCCAAATTGGCCTTAATGAGGTCAGAACAGAGAACCCTCTCGACCCTCCCACTGCCTACATTACCCCAAACCCAACCGCAGTCGATCGCGGATAAATTCTTTCCGAATACCGTATCTAACACATGCTATACTGCTACTACTTGGCGAAGAAATCAAGGATGCCCAGCTCCGTGAAACGTTTGGCATTGATGTGAATGGAAACTGGAAGAGCGTGGACGAACATCAGTGCATTTACAATGAATGGTGGATTAACTCACGTGTCATCCACCTGTGTGACGTCACATTGAGGACATGCGCATTGCAGCCCAAGTTCGACATGTTATAGAAGTCGATAACCTCCCAACCGTAAATGTCATCGTCAGGGCGAGCCAAGTACTCGTCAAGGGGAGTGACGTCATCCTGAACGGTTAAAGGTCATGAAGCTTATATGACCCTTTAGATATATTGTGGTGACAAATAATGCAACCGAGCCGCACTATGCTGCCTAGAATAACGAGGTGCCAGGCATAGGGCGGAATTGTTTTAAAAAAAATATATAAATCTAGATTGCAATTACATCTATTCCGTATTAGTTATGTTTAACTTTCTGCATAACAATGTTATATTTATTAAGATCTAAATATCGATTAATTATTACGATATTTTGTACAATAAGATCTAACATCAATGTCCTTATTACCTATTAGCCATATATACTCCTTGACATAATTTCAGATCAAAAGCCGTCTACTTACATGCGAACATGCGCGCAGGGATATAAAGCCGGCCACTAACTTCTGCTCCTGTGAACAAATGTGCTTCTCTCCGGATAGCCCACAGGCTTTCAAGATTTAAATTCAAGACAGAATATGCTTATTCGACATGGAGAAGAGGTTAGTAATACAAAAAATTACAGAATATATTATTTTAAGACGAAACGGGCCCAGCATCAGACCTCCCATGTAACTTACCCAGCTCCAGTTGGCAGCTTGCGAAAGGGCCAAACAGGCAAGAAACAAAATGGCGCCCACAGTCTGTGTTGTCTGCTTCATCCTGGGGTCTGTCTTCCGCCTTTTCAGCCAAGACAATGAACTACAATCAGCGAAAGCCCGGATGATATCCAGCGTCATCTTTCTATAAAGCTTCGTGAGATTATATTGACAGTTGGCCTTCTGTTCTGGTTAGATAAACTATTTCTTTTTTTATGCTCAGTAATGCAGAGGGCTTCTTTTTTTAATGGGTCCACCTAGTTATCACGTAGTTACTGTCCAGTATTTAGAGCTGATATATATATATGTATTTTAAGTGCACGTGTCTTATTACTACATAAAAAATATTTACGGTCAGAAAGGATTGTATTTTTTGTTTGAACATACATGGAACAGTGTTGTGGTTCGGGCTGGAAAAACTGGTAAGCATAGGTGGGTGGAGGAACGCGTTGTATCTTCGTTGTTATTTATATCAGGGCAGTACGACTATCACAACGGCGGATCCAGCAGGGGGGTGCGGACTTCCTGCACCCCCCCCTCCTTGGGGAAGAATGCCGTTTATCAATACAAAATTTAGGCCATCTGAGGCGTGCCACCGCCCCGTCTTTTTGTGGAAGAACGCTATCTAAGGCGGTGTGGACCTCCACAAATTTTTAAATTCCTGGATCCGCCCCTTTAACCCCCTCTCCACTAACAATTGGTCATCTAACCCCTGTTTGTGATCATTGGAGCCCAAACCTTTCCTGGAGTAATGCTTGGTCGGGAAAATAATGGTCAACTTACACAATTTTACGTACTACGGTAAGAAAATTTAAATATTTACTATTTGATTTAACGATAATTAAAGCTATATCTTGCCTGCTGATGAATAAATTTGATCCAATTGCTGCGTTTCCTACATTGTGGTACCGTTTGCTGGTAACAGGTGAACGTTCTAGCCATACGATGCAAAAACTAAAGTCCTCCCGCCTTTATCTACCCTTCTATCTCTTCTACCTCCTCACAAGCCACCACCACCCCTAAAAAAAGCGACGGTAGATACTAAAATAGATTACAAAACCGAGTATTTTTTTAGCGACATTCTTTCGGGAGACACGGTCTGTTCAACGGTACCCCATAATGTCGCATGCGCGTTGTTTTCAAGCAAACAAGTGATAACACGATATCAATGATAAAGCAGAGGATATGGTCCCATCAGTGGCATGTGTCTCTCTGTATTGGGAGGAGACGAATCGTTGTCACTGACCAAGATGGCCGGACCCTTGAGAACAACGGTGTGGCTCGCACTGGCCTTGCTCCCACTGGTAGCAGGGCAGGCCAACTGGGGATGGGTAAGACCGAATTAACGCTTATAACTCAGGGCCCATCTGAGTAATCCCCCCGCTTTTACCCACATGTATGTAACCGCTTTTATCACAATTTAATATTAGTTTTTACTAATTTGTGTATATATATATGTATATCTCCTTCGTTAATTCATCACAATTCATAACATGGCCATCCCTATGTCCTGCCCGTTATTCATGCACTGACGGAATATTTTCTTAAATTCATTGCTAATTGTTTTATTAATAACAATGATCCAATGGCATACTAAAACGTTGCAAAGCGTTCTTATTTACAGCCAAGTAGGTAAGCCTATTGGTTGATCGTAGCTAATAACAAAATGATGTTTAGATCATTGCCCACTAGTCTAAGGATATAGGCGTCAGTTGTTAATGGTGCTATAAGATCTTTGGTGTCTCCTGCAGAGTGACAAGAGCCCGTTGGATGACTATATCGCCGTGCCTGATTCAGTGTACGAGTGGACACAGATCGACTACTATAATATGACTGATCTCGGGTGTAACACCTACGTCATCAACTTCACCTCCCAGACATGGCAAACATGTAAGGTCGATGGCTCATGGTAAAGCATGGTCGGAGTCATCCCGTTTTGAGGCCCACTCCAAACAAAAGTAGATTTCTCGTTTTGATAAATATATGTAATATTTTCTGTATTAAATATTCAGCTCAAACCAGTTTAGGTTGTGGTGTTAATTGGTAATGTGGCTGACACCAATAAAGATAAGAGCATCAAACTTGCAATATTGGCCATCCTGCGCCAAAATAAAAATGTTTTTAAGCGTATATATAGTTTAACGTTAAATACCCATTTTTTTGTAATATTTGCAGTTGATTAATTCGAAACTGAATTTTCTTTTCGAGCTTCAAGTTTGTGAACCCATTCTTAATAGCTCCTAAACTTGCGACCCAAGGACGTCGAAGTACATACTTAATTAAGTCATTCTTTAGAAAATAAAAACAATTGGTTGTTCACCATCATCCACCCTCTGGGGTAGAGGTACGGTGAGGAGCAAGTGACCAGCGAAAATATTATTGTCCCAATCTAAATAAAATATTTCTGTAGCAAAATCCACGCATTAATTGAATCATTCCGTGCTTTGTTGTGACTGGGCAGCGGCATTCAGCTCAAATCCGATTTGGTTCCACTACCTGCTGGTCCATATACCAGTGGATTTCGTTTATAAGGATGCTGGCATGATGTACATCGAGGGAGGCAGTCAAACCAGCAGGTCAGTCCGTTTGCACGCTATTCACTCCTATAGTTTACATCTACCGTATGGCCACTGTGGTGTGCTCCCTTGGCTGTAAACGTGGGCTTAATATGAGTAATGTGAGCAGCAAAGGGTTATATTCACTGCGGTCTATCTTTTAATTTCTTGATATCGTTTATATATTTATCTTTTAAAACATTTATAATTTTTATTAGTTTTTACTATCGATGAGTGCTTGTTGTCTTTGCTATAGGAAATGTTTGTTGTGTTTGCTATAATGAATGTTTGTTATCTTTGCTATCATGAGCGCTTACTGTGTTTGTTATAATGAGTGTTTGTCGTCTCCGCTATAAAGAGTTTTGTGTTTGCTATTACCGGAATTTGTTTTTTGAATATAATGAGTGTTTGCATTTGCTGTAATAAGTGTTTGTTGTCTTTGTTATGATGAACGTTAGTTGCCCTTGCTATAATGAGTGACTGTTGTCTTTGCTATAATGAACGTTAGTTGTCCTTGCTGTGATGAGTGTTTGTTGTCTTTGCTATGATGAACGTTAGTGTCCTTGCTATAATGAGTGACTGTTGTCTTTGCTATAATGAACGTTAATTGTCTTTGCTATAATGAACGTTAACTGTCCTTGCTATAATCAGTGCTTGTTGTCTTTGCTATAGGAAATGTTTGTTGTGTTTGCTATAATGAATGTTTGTTATCTTTGCTATCATGAGCGTTTACTGTGTTTGTTATAATGAGTGTTTGTCGTCTCCGCTATAAAGAGTTTTGTGTTTGCTATTACCGGAGTTTGTTTTTTGAATATAATGAGTGTTTGCATTTGCTGTAATGAGTGTTTGCTGTCTTTGTTATGATGAACGTTAGTTGCCCTTGCTATAATGAGTGACTGTTGTCTTTGCTATAATGAACGTTAGTTGTCCTTGCTGTGATGAGTGACTGTTGTCTTTGCTGTAATGAACGTTAGTTGTCCTTGCTATAGTGAGTGACTGTTGTCTTTGCTATAATGAACGTTAGTTGTCCTTGCTATAAAGATTGACTGTTGTCTTTGCTTTAATGAACGTTAGTTGTCTTTGCTATAATGAGTGACTGTTGTCTTTGCTATAATGAGTGACTGTTGTCTTTGCTATAATGAACGTTAGTTGTCCTTGCTATAATGAGTGACTGCTGTCTTTGCTGTAATGAACGTTAGTTGTCCTTGCTGTAATGAGTGTTTGTTGTCTTTGTTATGATGAACGTTAGTTGTCCTTGCTATAATGAGTGACTGTTGTCTTTGCTGTAATGAACGTTAGTTGTCCTTGCTATAGTGAGTGACTGTTGTCTTTGCTATAATGAACGTTAGTTGTCCTTGCTATAATGAGTGACTGTTGTCTTTGCTATAATGAACGTTAGTTGTCCTTGCTGTAATGAGTGTTTGTTGTCTTTGTTATGATGAACGTTAGTTGTCCTTGCTATAATGAGTGACTGTTGTCTTTGCTGTAATGAACGTTAGTTGTCCTTGCTATAATGAGGGACTGTTGTCTTTGCTATAATGAACGTTAGTTGTCCTTGCTATAGTGAGTGACTGTTGTCTTTGCTATAATGAACGTTAGTTGTCCTTGCTATAAAGATTGACTGTTGTCTTTGCTTTAATGAACGTTAGTTGTCTTTGCTATAATGAGTGACTGTTGTCTTTGCTTTAATGAACGTTAGTTGTCCTTGCTATAAAGATTGACTGTTGTCTTTGCTATAATGAACGTTAGTTGTCCTTGCTATAAAGATTGACTGTTGTCTTTGCTTTAATGAACGTTAGTTGTCTTTGCTATAATGAGTGACTGTTGTCTTTGCTATAATGAACGTTAGTTGTCCTTGCTATAATGAGTGACTGTTGTCTTTGCTTTAATGAACGTTAGTTGTCTTTGCTATAGTGAGTGACTGTTGTCTTTGCTATAATGAACGTTAGTTGTCCTTGCTATAATGAGTGACTGTTGTCTTTGCTTTAATGAACGTTAGTTGTCTTTGCTATAAAGATTGACTGTTGTCTTTGCTATAATGAACGTTAGTTGTCCTTGCTATAAAGATTGACTGTTGTCTTTGCTTTAATGAACGTTAGTTGTCTTTGCTATAATGAGTGACTGTTGTCTTTGCTATAATGAACGTTAGTTGTCCTTGCTATAATGAGTGACTGTTGTCTTTGATATAATGAACGTTAGTTGTCCTTGCTATAATGAGTGACTGTCGTCTCTGCTATAATGAGTGACTGTTGTCTTTGCTATAATGAGTGACTGTTGTCTTTGCTATAATGAGTGACTGTTGTCTTTGCTATGATCAGTGACTGTTGTCTTTATTAGAATGAGTGTTTGTTGTCTTTGCTATAACGAGTGACTGTCTTTGCTACAATGAGTGTCTGTTGTTTTTGCTATAGGGGGTGCCGGTTGTGTATGCTATAGTGGGTGTCTGTTTTGTATGCTATAGTGGGTGTCTGTTGTGTATGCTATAGTGGGTGTCTGTTGTGTATGCTATAATAGTGGGTGTCTTTTGTGTATGCCATAGTGGGTGTCTGTTGTCTTTGCTACAGTGAGTGTCTGTTGTGTATGCTATAGTGGGTGTCTGTTGTCTTTGCTACAATGAGTGTCTGTTGTGTATGCTATAGTGGGTGTCTGTTGTCTTTGCTACAGTGGGTGTCTGTTGTATATGCTATAGTGGGTGTCTGTTGTCTTTGCTACAATGAGTGTCTGTTGTGTATGCTATAGTGGGTGTCTGTTGTCCTTGCTACAATGAGTGTCTGTTGTGTATGCTATAGTGGGTGTCTGTTGTCTTTGCTACAATGAGTGTCTGTTGTGTATGCTATAGTGGGTGTCTGTTGTCTTTGCTACAGTGGGTGTCTGTTGTATATGCTATAGTGGGTGTCTGTTGTCTTTGCTACAATGAGTGTCTGTTGTGTATGCTATAGTGGGTGTCTGTTGTCCTTGCTACAATGAGTGTCTGTTGTGTATGCTATAGTGGGTGTCTGTTGTCTTTGATACAGTCAGTGTCTGTTGTGTATGCTATAGTGGGTGTCTGTTGTATATGCTATAGTGGGTGTCTGTTGTGTATGCTATAGTGGGTGTCTGTTGTGTATGCTATAATAGTGGGTGTCTTTTGTGTGTGCTATAGTGGGTGTCTGTTATCTTTGCTACAATGAGTGTCTGTTGTATATGCTATAGTGGGTGTCTGTTGTGTATGCTATAGTGGGTGTCTGTTGTGTATGCTATAATAGTGGGTGTCTTTTGTGTATGCTATAGTGGGTGTCTGTTGTCTTTGCTACAATGAGTGTCTGTTGTGTATGCTATAGTGGGTGTCTGTTGTCCTTGCTACAATGAGTGTCTGTTGTGTATGCTATAGTGGGTGTCTGTTGTCTTTGATACAGTCAGTGTCTGTTGTGTATGCTATAGTGGGTGTCTGTTGTATATGCTATAGTGGGTGTCTGTTGTGTATGCTATAGTGGGTGTCTGTTGTGTATGCTATAATAGTGGGTGTCTTTTGTGTGTGCTATAGTGGGTGTCTGTTATCTTTGCTACAATGAGTGTCTGTTGTATATGCTATAGTGGGTGTCTGTTGTGTATGCTATAGTGGGTGTCTGTTGTGTATGCTATAATAGTGGGTGTCTTTTGTGTGTGCTATAGTGGGTGTCTGTTATCTTTGCTACAATGAGTGTCTGTTGTATATGCTATAGTGGGTGTCTGTTGTGTATGCTATAGTGGGTGTCTGTTATCTTTGCTACAATGAGTGTCTGTTGTATATGCTATAGTGGGTGTCTGTTGTGTATGCTATAGTGGGTGTCTGTTGTGTATGCTATAGTGGGTGTCTGTTGTGTATGCTATAATAGTGGGTGTCTTTTGTGTATGCTATAGTGGGTGTCTGTTATCTTTGCTACAATGAGTGTCTGTTGTATATGCTATAGTGGGTGTCTGTTGTCTTTGCTACAATGAGTGTCTGTTGTATATGCTATAGTGGGTGTCTGTTGTGTATGCTATAGTGGGTGTCTGTTGTGTATGCTATAGTGGGTGTCTGTTGTGTATGCTATAATAGTGGGTGTCTTTTGTGTATGCTATAGTGGGTGTCTGTTATCTTTGCTACAATGAGTGTCTGTTGTATATGCTATAGTGGGTGTCTGTTGTCTTTGCTACAATGAGTGCCTGTTGTGTATGCTATAGTGGGTGTCTATTGTCTTTGCTACAATGAGTGTCTGTTGTGTATGCTATAGTGGGTGTCTGTTGTCTTTGCTACAATGAGTGCCTGTTGTATATGCTATAGTGGGTGTCTGTTGTCTTTGCTACAATGAGTGCCTGTTGTATATGCTATAGTGGGTGTCTGTTGTCTTTGCTACAATGAGTGCCTGTTGTATATGCTATAGTGGGTGTCTGTTGTCTTTGCTACAATGAGTGCCTGTTGTATATGCTATAGTGGGTGTCTGTTGTCTTTGCTACAATGAGTGCCTGTTGTATATGCTATAGTGGGTGTCTGTTGTCTTTGCTACAATGAGTGCCTGTTGTATATGCTATAGTGGGTGTCTGTTGTCTTTGCTACAATGAGTGCCTGTTGTATATGCTATAGTGGGTGTCTGTTGTCTTTGCTACAATGAGTGTCTGTTGTGTATGCTATAGTGGGTGTCTGTTGTCTTTGATACAGTCAGTGTCTGTTGTGTATGCTATAGTGGGTGTCTGTTGTATATGCTATAGTGGGTGTCTGTTGTGTATGCTATAGTGGGTGTCTGTTGTGTATGCTATAATAGTGGGTGTCTTTTGTGTGTGCTATAGTGGGTGTCTGTTATCTTTGCTACAATGAGTGTCTGTTGTATATGCTATAGTGGGTGTCTGTTGTGTATGCTATAGTGGGTGTCTGTTGTGTATGCTATAATAGTGGGTGTCTTTTGTGTATGCTATAGTGGGTGTCTGTTGTCTTTGCTACAATGAGTGTCTGTTGTGTATGCTATAGTGGGTGTCTGTTGTCCTTGCTACAATGAGTGTCTGTTGTGTATGCTATAGTGGGTGTCTGTTGTCTTTGATACAGTCAGTGTCTGTTGTGTATGCTATAGTGGGTGTCTGTTGTATATGCTATAGTGGGTGTCTGTTGTGTATGCTATAGTGGGTGTCTGTTGTGTATGCTATAATAGTGGGTGTCTTTTGTGTGTGCTATAGTGGGTGTCTGTTATCTTTGCTACAATGAGTGTCTGTTGTATATGCTATAGTGGGTGTCTGTTGTGTATGCTATAGTGGGTGTCTGTTGTGTATGCTATAATAGTGGGTGTCTTTTGTGTGTGCTATAGTGGGTGTCTGTTATCTTTGCTACAATGAGTGTCTGTTGTATATGCTATAGTGGGTGTCTGTTGTGTATGCTATAGTGGGTGTCTGTTATCTTTGCTACAATGAGTGTCTGTTGTATATGCTATAGTGGGTGTCTGTTGTGTATGCTATAGTGGGTGTCTGTTGTGTATGCTATAGTGGGTGTCTGTTGTGTATGCTATAATAGTGGGTGTCTTTTGTGTATGCTATAGTGGGTGTCTGTTATCTTTGCTACAATGAGTGTCTGTTGTATATGCTATAGTGGGTGTCTGTTGTCTTTGCTACAATGAGTGTCTGTTGTATATGCTATAGTGGGTGTCTGTTGTGTATGCTATAGTGGGTGTCTGTTGTGTATGCTATAGTGGGTGTCTGTTGTGTATGCTATAATAGTGGGTGTCTTTTGTGTATGCTATAGTGGGTGTCTGTTATCTTTGCTACAATGAGTGTCTGTTGTATATGCTATAGTGGGTGTCTGTTGTCTTTGCTACAATGAGTGCCTGTTGTGTATGCTATAGTGGGTGTCTATTGTCTTTGCTACAATGAGTGTCTGTTGTGTATGCTATAGTGGGTGTCTGTTGTCTTTGCTACAATGAGTGCCTGTTGTATATGCTATAGTGGGTGTCTGTTGTCTTTGCTACAATGAGTGCCTGTTGTATATGCTATAGTGGGTGTCTGTTGTCTTTGCTACAATGAGTGCCTGTTGTATATGCTATAGTGGGTGTCTGTTGTCTTTGCTACAATGAGTGCCTGTTGTATATGCTATAGTGGGTGTCTGTTGTCTTTGCTACAATGAGTGCCTGTTGTATATGCTATAGTGGGTGTCTGTTGTCTTTGCTACAATGAGTGCCTGTTGTATATGCTATAGTGGGTGTCTGTTGTCTTTGCTACAATGAGTGCCTGTTGTATATGCTATAGTGGGTGTCTGTTGTCTTTGCTACAATGAGTGTCTGTTGTGTATGCTATAGTGGGTGTCTGTTGTCTTTGATACAGTCAGTGTCTGTTGTGTATGCTATAGTGGGTGTCTGTTGTATATGCTATAGTGGGTGTCTGTTGTGTATGCTATAGTGGGTGTCTGTTGTGTATGCTATAATAGTGGGTGTCTTTTGTGTGTGCTATAGTGGGTGTCTGTTATCTTTGCTACAATGAGTGTCTGTTGTATATGCTATAGTGGGTGTCTGTTGTGTATGCTATAGTGGGTGTCTGTTGTGTATGCTATAATAGTGGGTGTCTTTTGTGTATGCTATAGTGGGTGTCTGTTGTCTTTGCTACAATGAGTGTCTGTTGTGTATGCTATAGTGGGTGTCTGTTGTCCTTGCTACAATGAGTGTCTGTTGTGTATGCTATAGTGGGTGTCTGTTGTCTTTGATACAGTCAGTGTCTGTTGTGTATGCTATAGTGGGTGTCTGTTGTATATGCTATAGTGGGTGTCTGTTGTGTATGCTATAGTGGGTGTCTGTTGTGTATGCTATAATAGTGGGTGTCTTTTGTGTGTGCTATAGTGGGTGTCTGTTATCTTTGCTACAATGAGTGTCTGTTGTATATGCTATAGTGGGTGTCTGTTGTGTATGCTATAGTGGGTGTCTGTTGTGTATGCTATAATAGTGGGTGTCTTTTGTGTGTGCTATAGTGGGTGTCTGTTATCTTTGCTACAATGAGTGTCTGTTGTATATGCTATAGTGGGTGTCTGTTGTGTATGCTATAGTGGGTGTCTGTTATCTTTGCTACAATGAGTGTCTGTTGTATATGCTATAGTGGGTGTCTGTTGTGTATGCTATAGTGGGTGTCTGTTGTGTATGCTATAGTGGGTGTCTGTTGTGTATGCTATAATAGTGGGTGTCTTTTGTGTATGCTATAGTGGGTGTCTGTTATCTTTGCTACAATGAGTGTCTGTTGTATATGCTATAGTGGGTGTCTGTTGTCTTTGCTACAATGAGTGTCTGTTGTATATGCTATAGTGGGTGTCTGTTGTGTATGCTATAGTGGGTGTCTGTTGTGTATGCTATAGTGGGTGTCTGTTGTGTATGCTATAATAGTGGGTGTCTTTTGTGTATGCAATAGTGGGTGTCTGTTATCTTTGCTACAATGAGTGTCTGTTGTATATGCTATAGTGGGTGTCTGTTGTCTTTGCTACAATGAGTGCCTGTTGTGTATGCTATAGTGGGTGTCTATTGTCTTTGCTACAATGAGTGTCTGTTGTGTATGCTATAGTGGGTGTCTGTTGTCTTTGCTACAATGAGTGCCTGTTGTATATGCTATAGTGGGTGTCTGTTGTCTTTGCTACAATGAGTGCCTGTTGTATATGCTATAGTGGGTGTCTGTTGTCTTTGCTACAATGAGTGCCTGTTGTATATGCTATAGTGGGTGTCTGTTGTCTTTGCTACAATGAGTGCCTGTTGTATATGCTATAGTGGGTGTCTGTTGTCTTTGCTACAATGAGTGCCTGTTGTATATGCTATAGTGGGTGTCTGTTGTCTTTGCTACAATGAGTGCCTGTTGTATATGCTATAGTGGGTGTCTGTTGTCTTTGCTACAATGAGTGCCTGTTGTATATGCTATAGTGGGTGTCTGTTGTCTTTGCTACAATGAGTGTCTGTTGTATATGCTCACAGTCCCCCGGATGCTGATAACGAGTTTGTCATGATGACCTGTCGTATGGCATACAAGACTAAATCCGTCGGAGCTCTACTGCGAATGATCCCCAACCAACCTATTCAGTATCCGGTGAGTAGGATACACGAAGCTCTTCATGGGCTGATCCAAACGCGCGCAAGTAACTGGCTAATCTACTCGGTACACTAGTTTGCTTTTCGGCAAATAGAATAGAATAGAAGGTATTTTTGAATAGCTACTGACGAACGATTTGTGCTGAATCCAAAAGTGACGTTTCGGGCATTAACGAAGATCAGCGATGGCGGATACAGTTCAAAGACTGAGCAGGGCCCATATAAACTAGCAGTGGAAGGGTGGCAGCATTATCTGCCCTAATAAATGTCGAGTTTTTGTATCAATTTACACCAACATGACACCTACCTAAGCCCAATGTAGGAACTTCAAAACCAGAGTTAGCAGCTAGCTGCTGCCGATGTCTTTAACTCATTCTATTGCTTCGCGACTGCTGCGGTAGGAAGGCAAGTAAATACTTCCGAACAGTCAAAAGCCCCCCCCCCTCCCCCCACCCCCTCATCCACTCCCATAATCATTTGCTTTAATATCAGACATTTATGATACCCCACCACTATAAGTGCTTATCAAATGTGCATGGAATGGCATTATATTGCTCATTTACGTCTGTTTGACCAACACAAATCGATAAATACGATACGATGTGAATGTGTTGCTATGTAGCCAAGTAATGTAATGGTAATGTTATTCACTCGTATTTGATCTACATAGAGAACCATTGCTGGAGATAATGCCATAAATTGTCAAGGATGTATATGTAGAATACTGCAGATCACACCGAAGATAAGATACCGGTTAAGTTACGATTTTCACGGCGCATGCGTAGTAAGTGCAACCTGTTTTTGGCGGGGTTAAGGAGGTTCCCGGCATCACTGTGGCGTCATCTGGTGGACTATGCCGCTGCGATCTGGCGATAAGCTGGTACCGCCGCTCATACTCATACGAGCGAGCGAGCAAAGTTGGGCTGCGGAACGAGGCTAATCTGGCGAATGCTCTATTGTCCAGCGCGTCATCGTTTATTTCATGTTTATGTAACAAAGTCGCGAAACTGATGCGCTGTAAAGGGAAATTGATAGGCAAACGCAAGTCCAAGCAAACTAAAGAACTTATTGGGATGTATAATATATCTCTGAACGAACTGACAATAGAAACAAGCAAATTACATAGCGTTGACCACACAGGCACAGTAAATCAGTGGGAGAGGCGGGGGGTGGGGGGGAGTGTACGGATCCCCCATATCATCGTAGGCCTATATGCTGACACGTTTGGTTGCTTAAATGTTTTCATGTAAATTTGATAACACCAATTATTTTATTCAATCGTGTGAGTACTTGTCGTGTCTCTAGTTCAGAATGTTTCCCTATCCGACCCTCAGAATTACCGGCACAATTTCCATGTTCAGAGTCATTTTACGAAAAAACGAGGTAGAAGACCCATATATTTTTTCTCTTATTTGAACAAACAAGGAGCAAGCGTGTTACAGACAAATTTGTATTAACTTTATCTGAGCCGTTTTTTTTCTGTTGAATATTTCGTGTCGAAATTCCAAAATTCTCCATTGACAACCATTATAAAATTAGATGTGACTCCCTACCTATTCAACGTCATTTTGACAGAAAAGTAGGTAGAAAACATATCTTTTTTATGTTATTTTATCGTTTTGGATACACATTACTATAAGATGAAAAAATGTCAAGAAGTTTGTCTCAAGAAAATGTAATCCATGCATCTACCTTAAACCAAACACTGCGTAAATCGAAATCTTCTTAATACGGACACTTTTTCCAGGTCCCGAAACACTTCCACTGAAAAACATTATTATAAGAAAAGAGCCTCGATATTTATAGTGAAACAGATACACTATGGATAATGAACTTACATTACCGTTAGTTTGTATGTTATTCGTCATAGATTTCATTGTCTTTGATGAGGCGTAACGCCCACGTGCTCATGTAATATCGCCCATATGATAACATT
This sequence comes from Arenicola marina, assembly GCA_964019135.1. NCBI lineage: Eukaryota > Metazoa > Annelida > Polychaeta > Arenicolidae > Arenicola > Arenicola marina. The sequence goes on along the minus strand of OZ025252.1, from coordinate 3,226,125 downwards.
TATGAATCCTTGGTAAATGGAAAACCTCTGTTATGGAACATGTCGTGCTGTCCTGGCCACGCTACATTCGGTGCAAGGAGATTTTACTGCGCGACCACGTGGAGTAACTACATAATTATAAGGATGTTCTGAACCTGTGTCTGTTTGTTTACACCTATCAGAGCGATCCGTCAGCTCGTAATCGGACGGAGGATGCCAATATTGCCTGGACCTGGTACCAGTTCAGCCTGGACACCTCGGACCCGACCATCATCCTCCAGTTCCCCATGACCAAGGTAGGCTGCCGGAGATCACGGGCTAATGCGCCGCGTATGATGCTGAAATAATGTCATAAATAGCAGCAACAAATCCCATTTCGGATGTAACTGTAAAAAGTGCATCGAATGCACGGATAAATATGGCCCAAAATTTGACGGGTAATCGAAAGTTTTAATCCTTACGCGTACTTCGCGCATTGCATTCACAAATTTAGATCTCAAAGTTGCAATTGAATGATGAATTTATCCCCTGGTTGCTAGGCTGCAGTGCGTGCCCTGGATACCATCAACGCCGTGGTCAAGGAAAAAGAGCCAACCTCCGATGTCAAGCGTTTCCTCGTGTCCGGTGGATCTAAGGTTAGTCCTCATCAACGGTCAGGGAGGATTATTATGGTATTTATGGTAGACGTAAGCCATATGTGAGCTATTTTCAACAATGGTTCGCCCTAACACGGCAGAAGGACCTAATTAAAAGGGTGTGTGGTCTGTATTGGTAGCAGAATGACTTTTCCTCACCGAGCAATGTCATTTAAACGTTGCCATGAAATAATGATGGATCCTGTGTTTCAGAGAGGCTGGATCACGTGGCTGTTGGCCTGCACTGACCCACGAGTGCACATCGCGGCGCCCATCGTGATCGGCGTCCTCAACATGCAGACGGTAGGCCCGGGGTGTGTGGGGGGGGGGGGGGGGGCACTACATGTAGTTGGCTATACACATATGTGCCGCCCAAATGACCCCTTTTTTTCGCTTGTTTTCTCTCTTTCCTCGGAACAGAAACGTGCTTTTTCTCTCAATGCGCCTATCTGAGACTCAAAATTTCTCTCCATCCCCAAGGAAAGAAACGGTCCATATTTGCCTCGCATATTCATGTTATTCGCGCGCCTGGAAATTTCAATTAGCTGACCGCTTCATCGGGCCGCTTCACCGGCCCCACCGGGAAACATGCCTGAGAAAGGGCTTTTAACGCTCCGTTTCGGTGTTTTTTCTACATTTCTGTCTATTTCGGTGTTTTTATGAACCGTGGTCGCGCGCGCGTCCAAGTTCGCGCTGGATGAAATGGAAATGATCGATGTGGCACGTCTTGTCCAATGTTTAAGTCTGAAATTGAATTTCTGCTTTTATAGAAGGATACATTTGAGAGTATATATAGTTTTGAAATGACTTGCATAACAAACATACGACTGACCAGAATGATCACAATGTTTGTAAAACCTTATTCATACGTACACTACTGTGTATGCCATAATAATAAACCTATATACGTTGCATATGTTTTAGCGCCTAATTGGGAAACCATTTTTTCACCAACATACTCTCTTTCGAGGACCGAAATATATAGTCCAACCCCCCCGCCCCCCCACGTCGCCATGTCCTATGAAGACCCCATTACAACTAATCTTAGTGACATGGTACATTCGCTATGGACGCTTAGCACGAAGCATAGACCATGCTGGTTTCAGCAGAAATATTGCTATTGTTGCGCCCTCTATCGGGAGATTGAGTGTATTCGTGTAGGCTGGTACCGGCTGCAGGGCTAACAAGTCTATTATGTACACTGGTTGTGCAAATCATGATGGCTATGTCCCCGAATTGACGTCATGACAAATAAGGTTCGGGTTTTTGGGCCTGCATTGTGTGCATTTGTCTTTGTGCATGCATTGTGTGCATTTGTCTTTGTGTGTGCATTGTGTGCATTTGTCTTTGTGTATGCATTGTGTGCATTTGTCTTTGTGTATGCATTGTGTGCATTTGTCGTTGTGTATGCATTGTGTGCATTTGTCTTTGTGTGTGCATTGTGTGCATTTGTCGTTGTGTATGCATTGTGTGCATTTGTCTTTGTGTATGCATTGTGTGCATTTGTCTTTGTGTGTGCATTGTGTGCATTTGTCTTTGTGTATGCATTGTGTGCATTTGTCTTTGTGTATGCATTGTGTGCATTTGTCTTTGTGTATGCATTGTGTGCATTTGTCTTTGTGTATGCATTGTGTGCATTTGTCTTTGTGTATGCATTGTGTGCATTTGTCTTTGTGTGTGCATTGTGTGCATTTGTCGTTGTGTGTGCATTGTGTGCATTTGTCTTTGTGTATGCATTGTGTGCATTTGTCTTTGTGTGTACATTGTGTGCATTTGTCTTTGTGTGTGCATTGTGTGCATTTGTCTTTGTGTATGCATTGTGTGCATTTGTCTTTGTGTGTGCATTGTGTGCATTTGTCTTTGTGTGTGCATTGTGTGCATTTGTCTTTGTGTATGCATTGTGTGCATTTTTCTTTGTGTATGCATTGTGTGCATTTTTCTTTGTGTATGCATTGTGTGCATTTGTCTTTGTGTATGCATTGTGTGCATTTGTCTTTGTGTGTGCATTGTGTGCATTTGTCTTTGTGTATGCATTGTGTGCATTTGTCTTTGTGTATGCATTGTGTGCATTTGTCTTTGTGTATGCATTGTGTGCATTTGTCTTTGTGTATGCATTGTGTGCATTTTTCTTTGTGTATGCATTGTGTGCATTTGTCTTTGTGTATGCATTGTGTGCATTTGTCTTTGTGTATGCATTGTGTGCATTTGTCTTTGTGTATGCATTGTGTGCATTTTTCTTTGTGTGTGCATTGTGTGCATTTGTCTTTGTGTATGCATTGTGTGCATTTGTCTTTGTGTATGCATTGTGTGCATTTGTCTTTGTGTATGCATTGTGTGCATTTGTCTTTGTGTATGCATTGTGTGCATTTGTCTTTGTGTGTGCATTGTGTGCATTTGTCTTTGTGTGTGCATTGTGTGCATTTGTCTTTGTGTGTGCATTGTGTGCATTTGTCTTTGTGTATGCATTGTGTGCATTTGTCTTTGTGTATGCATTGTGTGCATTTGTCTTTGTGTGTGCATTGTGTGCATTTGTCTTTGTGTATGCATTGTGTGCATTTGTCTTTGTGTATGCATTGTGTGCATTTGTCTTTGTGTGTGCATTGTGTGCATTTGTCTTTGTGTATGCATTGTGTGCATTTGTCTTTGTGTGTGCATTGTGTGCATTTGTCTTTGTGTATGCATTGTGTGCATTTGTCTTTGTGTATGCATTGTGTGCATTTGTCTTTGTGTATGCATTGTGTGCATTTGTCTTTGTGTATGCATTGTGTGCATTTGTCTTTGTGTATGCATTGTGTGCATTTGTCTTTGTGTATGCATTGTGTGCATTTGTCTTTGTGTATGCATTGTGTGCATTTGTCTTTGTGTATGCATTGTGTGCATTTGTCTTTGTGTATGCATTGTGTGCATTTGTCTTTGTGTATGCATTGTGTGCATTTGTCTTTGTGTATGCATTGTGTGCATTTTTCTTTGTGTATGCATTGTGTGCATTTGTCTTTGTGTATGCATTGTGTGCATTTGTCTTTGTGTATGCATTGTGTGCATTTGTCTTTGTGTATGCATTGTGTGCATTTTTCTTTGTGTGTGCATTGTGTGCATTTGTCTTTGTGTATGCATTGTGTGCATTTGTCTTTGTGTATGCATTGTGTGCATTTGTCTTTGTGTATGCATTGTGTGCATTTGTCTTTGTGTATGCATTGTGTGCATTTGTCTTTGTGTGTGCATTGTGTGCATTTGTCTTTGTGTGTGCATTGTGTGCATTTGTCTTTGTGTGTGCATTGTGTGCATTTGTCTTTGTGTATGCATTGTGTGCATTTGTCTTTGTGTATGCATTGTGTGCATTTGTCTTTGTGTGTGCATTGTGTGCATTTGTCTTTGTGTATGCATTGTGTGCATTTGTCTTTGTGTATGCATTGTGTGCATTTGTCTTTGTGTGTGCATTGTGTGCATTTGTCTTTGTGTATGCATTGTGTGCATTTGTCTTTGTGTGTGCATTGTGTGCATTTGTCTTTGTGTATGCATTGTGTGCATTTGTCTTTGTGTATGCATTGTGTGCATTTGTCTTTGTGTATGCATTGTGTGCATTTGTCTTTGTGTATGCATTGTGTGCATTTGTCTTTGTGTATGCATTGTGTGCATTTGTCTTTGTGTATGCATTGTGTGCATTTGTCTTTGTGTGTGCATTGTGTGCATTTGTCTTTGTGTATGCATTGTGTGCATTTGTCTTTGTGTATGCATTGTGTGCATTTGTCTTTGTGTGTGCATTGTGTGCATTTGTCTTTGTGTGTGCATTGTGTGCATTTGTCTTTGTGTATGCATTGTGTGCATTTGTCTTTGTGTGTGCATTGTGTGCATTTGTCTTTGTGTGTGCATTGTGTGCATTTGTCTTTGTGTATGCATTGTGTGCATTTGTCTTTGTGTATGCATTGTGTGCATTTGTCTTTGTGTATGCATTGTGTGCATTTGTCTTTGTGTGTGCATTGTGTGCATTTGTCTTTGTGTATGCATTGTGTGCATTTGTCTTTGTGTGTGCATTGTGTGCATTTGTCTTTGTGTATGCATTGTGTGCATTTGTCTTTGTGTGTGCATTGTGTGCATTTGTCTTTGTGTATGCATTGTGTGCATTTGTCTTTGTGTATGCATTGTGTGCATTTGTCTTTGTGTATGCATTGTGTGCATTTGTCTTTGTGTATGCATTGTGTGCATTTGTCTTTGTGTATGCATTGTGTGCATTTGTCTTTGTGTATGCATTGTGTGCATTTGTCTTTGTGTATGCATTGTGTGCATTTGTCTTTGTGTATGCATTGTGTGCATTTGTCTTTGTGTGTGCATTGTGTGCATTTGTCTTTGTGTATGCATTGTGTGCATTTTTCTTTGTGTATGCATTGTGTGCATTTGTCTTTGTGTATGCATTGTGTGCATTTGTCTTTGTGTATGCATTGTGTGCATTTGTCTTTGTGTATGCATTGTGTGCATTTGTCTTTGTGTATGCATTGTGTGCATTTGTCTTTGTGTGTGCATTGTGTGCATTTGTCTTTGTGTGTGCATTGTGTGCATTTGTCTTTGTGTATGCATTGTGTGCATTTTTCTTTGTGTATGCATTGTGTGCATTTGTCTTTGTGTATGCATTGTGTGCATTTGTCTTTGTGTATGCATTGTGTGCATTTGTCTTTGTGTATGCATTGTGTGCATTTGTCTTTGTGTATGCATTGTGTGCATTTGTCTTTGTGTGTGCATTGTGTGCATTTGTCTTTGTGTGTGCATTGTGTGCATTTGTCTTTGTGTGTGCATTGTGTGCATTTGTCTTTGTGTATGCATTGTGTGCATTTGTCTTTGTGTGTGCATTGTGTGCATTTGTCTTTGTGTATGCATTGTGTGCCATTGTCTTTGTGTGTGCATTGTGTGCATTTGTCTTTGTGTGTGCATTGTGTGCATTTGTCTTTGTGTATGCATTGTGTGCATTTGTCTTTGTGTGTGCATTGTGTGCATTTGTCTTTGTGTGTGCATTGTGTGCATTTGTCTTTGTGTATGCATTGTGTGCATTTGTCTTTGTGTGTGCATTGTGTGCATTTGTCTTTGTGTGTGCATTGTGTGCATTTGTCTTTGTGTATGCATTGTGTGCATTTGTCTTTGTGTGTGCATTGTGTGCATTTGTCTTTGTGTATGCATTGTGTGCATTTGTCTTTGTGTATGCATTGTGTGCATTTGTCTTTGTGTATGCATTGTGTGCATTTGTCTTTGTGTATGCATTGTGTGCATTTGTCTTTGTGTGTGCATTGTGTGCATTTGTCTTTGTGTGTGCATTGTGTGCATTTGTCTTTGTGTGTGCATTGTGTGCATTTGTCTTTGTGTATGCATTGTGTGCATTTGTCTTTGTGTGTGCATTGTGTGCATTTGTCTTTGTGTATGCATTGTGTGCATTTGTCTTTGTGTGTGCATTGTGTGCATTTGTCTTTGTGTGTGCATTGTGTGCATTTGTCTTTGTGTGTGCATTGTGTGCATTTGTCTTTGTGTGTGCATTGTGTGCATTTGTCTTTGTGTATGCATTGTGTGCATTTGTCTTTGTGTATGCATTGTGTGCATTTGTCTTTGTGTGTGCATTGTGTGCATTTGTCTTTGTGTATGCATTGTGTGCATTTGTCTTTGTGTATGCATTGTGTGCATTTGTCTTTGTGTATGCATTGTGTGCATTTGTCTTTGTGTATGCATTGTGTGCATTTGTCTTTGTGTGTGCATTGTGTGCATTTGTCTTTGTGTATGCATTGTGTGCATTTGTCTTTGTGTATGCATTGTGTGCATTTGTCTTTGTGTGTGCATTGTGTGCATTTGTCTTTGTGTATGCATTGTGTGCATTTGTCTTTGTGTATGCATTGTGTGCATTTGTCTTTGTGTGTGCATTGTGTGCATTTGTCTTTGTGTATGCATTGTGTGCATTTAATTGTCGCAATACCAGTCGCTGATGCAAAACACCGGTAATACTGTATTTAGTTAAACGAAGCACCTGACAATACTATCTCTATTGATCCACTGATGTCTGCAATGCGATGACCTCTGACAGAAAGTATATGATCGCAGTTTAAACATGTTGTCTGCACAGCTTATAACACTAGGTGGGTATGCCTCTTGTTCTGTATCCCGTAGAACTTCCACCACCACTTTGAGTCTCTGGGAGGCTGGACCTGGGTCTTCAACGACTACTATGAGGTCAACCTGACACAGAGGCTGGATGACCCCTCCACCCGGCTGTTGGCCGATTATATTGACCCCTATTGTAAGCATGGCAACACGCATAGAGACCCAATACTGTTGGAGATCTTTTCTTTGGTAACTTGGAAAATTCTACGCCGCGGACAATGGATATGTTCATACATACCTGCAAAAAAACAAGGTTTAATGCCGGCCAAGGTTAAGTAATTCTTCTTTTATATTGTTTGACTAAATATCAAATTATGTTTGAAAACTTAACGGCCGAAGATAACCCTGAGGGTTATTCACCTCAGACACGTCACTCCCCTTTAGACGGTGCTCATCCCTAGCCTGTACTCACCCCCACACGGTAACAACCCTTAGACTGTACACACCCTCACACGGCAACCACCCCTAGACTGTACTCACCCCCACACGGTAACCACCCCTAGACTGTACTCACCCCCACACGGTAACCACCCCTAGCCTGTACTAACCCCCACACGGTAACCACCCCTAGACTGTACTCACCCCCACACGGTAACCACCCCTAGACTGTACTCACTCCCACACGGTAACCGCCCCTAGACTGTACTCACCCTCACACGGCAACCACCCCTAGACTGTACTCACCCCCACACGGTAACCACCCCTAGACTGTACTCACCCCCACACGGTAACCACCCCTAGCCTGTACTCACCCCCACACGGTAACAACCCCTAGACTGTACTCACCCCAACACGGAGACCACCCCTAGACTGTACTCACCCCCACACGGTAACCACCCTTAGACTGTACTGACCCCCTCACGGTAACCACCCTTAGACTGTACTCACCCCCACACGGTAACCATCCCTAGCCTGTACTCACCCTCACACGTTAACCACCCCTAGACTGTACTCACCCCCCCACGGTAACCATTCTAGACTGTACTGACCCCCTCACGGTAACCACCCTTAGACTGTACTCACCCCCACACGGTAACCACCCCTAGACTGTACTCACCCCCACACGGTAACCACCCCTAGACTGTACTCACCCCCACACGGTAACCACCCCTAGACTGTACTCACCCCCACACGGTAACCACCCCTAGACTGTACTCACCCCCACACGGTAACCACCCCTAGACTGTACTCACCCCCACACGGTAACCACCCCTAGACTGTACTCACCCCCACACGGTAACCACCCCTAGACTGTACTCACCCCCACACGGTAACCACCCCTAGACTGTACTCACCCCAACACGGTAACCACCCCTAGACTGTACTCACCCCCACACGGTAACCACTTTTAGACTGTACTGACCCCCTCACGGTAACCACCCTTAGACTGTACTCACCCCCACACGGTAACCATCCCTAGCCTGTACTCACCCTCACACGTTAACCACCCCTAGACTGTACTCACCCCCACACGGTAACCACTTCTAGACTGCACCGACCCCCTCACGGTAACCACCCTTAGACTGTACTCACCCCCACACGGTAACCACCCCTAGACTGTACTCACCCCCACACGGTAACCACCCCTAGCCTGTACTAACCCCCACACGGTAACCACCCCTAGACTATACTCACCCCCACACGGTAACCACCCCTAGACTGTACTCACCCCCACGCGGTAACCACCCCTAGACTATACTCACTCCCACACGGAAACCACCCCTAGACTGTACTCACCCCACACGGTAACCACCCCTAGACTGTACGCAGCCTCACACGGTAACCACCCCTAGACTGTACTCACCGCCACACGGTAACCATCCCTAGACTGTACTCACCCCCACACGGTAACCATCCCTAGCCTGTACTCACCCTCACACGTTAACCACCCCTAGACTGTACTCACCCCCACACGGTAACCACTTCTAGACTGTACTGACCCCTCACGGTAACCACCCTTAGACTGTACTCACCCCCACACGGTAACCACCCCTAGACTGTACTCACCCCCACACGGTAACCACCCCTAGCCTGTACTAACCCCCACACGGTAACCACCCCTAGACTATACTCACCCCCACACGGTAACCACCCCTAGACTGTACTCACCCCCACGCGGTAACCACCCCTAGACTATACTCACTCCCACACGGAAACCACCCCTAGACTGTACTCACCCCCACACGGTAACCACCCCTAGACTGTACTCACCCCCACACGGTAACCATCCCTAGCCTGTACTCACCCTCACACGTTAACCACCCCTAGACTGTACTCACCCCCACACGGTAACCATTCTAGACTGTACTGACCCCCTCACGGTAACCACCCTTAGACTGTACTCACCCCCACACGGTAACCACCCCTAGACTGTACTCACCCCCACACGGTAACCACCCCTAGACTGTACTCACCCCCACACGGTAACCACCCCTAGACTGTACTCACCCCCACACGGTAACCACCCCTAGACTGTACTCACCCCCACACGGTAACCACCCCTAGACTGTACTCACCCCCACACGGTAACCACCCCTAGACTGTACTCACCCCCACACGGTAACCACCCCTAGACTGTACTCACCCCCACACGGTAACCACCCCTAGACTGTACTCACCCCAACACGGTAACCACCCCTAGACTGTACTCACCCCCACACGGTAACCACTTTTAGACTGTACTGACCCCCTCACGGTAACCACCCTTAGACTGTACTCACCCCCACACGGTAACCATCCCTAGCCTGTACTCACCCTCACACGTTAACCACCCCTAGACTGTACTCACCCCCACACGGTAACCACTTCTAGACTGCACCGACCCCCTCACGGTAACCACCCTTAGACTGTACTCACCCCCACACGGTAACCACCCCTAGACTGTACTCACCCCCACACGGTAACCACCCCTAGCCTGTACTAACCCCCACACGGTAACCACCCCTAGACTATACTCACCCCCACACGGTAACCACCCCTAGACTGTACTCACCCCCACGCGGTAACCACCCCTAGACTATACTCACTCCCACACGGAAACCACCCCTAGACTGTACTCACCCCACACGGTAACCACCCCTAGACTGTACGCAGCCTCACACGGTAACCACCCCTAGACTGTACTCACCGCCACACGGTAACCATCCCTAGACTGTACTCACCCCCACACGGTAACCATCCCTAGCCTGTACTCACCCTCACACGTTAACCACCCCTAGACTGTACTCACCCCCACACGGTAACCACTTCTAGACTGTACTGACCCCTCACGGTAACCACCCTTAGACTGTACTCACCCCCACACGGTAACCACCCCTAGACTGTACTCACCCCCACACGGTAACCACCCCTAGCCTGTACTAACCCCCACACGGTAACCACCCCTAGACTATACTCACCCCCACACGGTAACCACCCCTAGACTGTACTCACCCCCACGCGGTAACCACCCCTAGACTATACTCACTCCCACACGGAAACCACCCCTAGACTGTACTCACCCCCACACGGTAACCACCCCTAGACTGTACTCACCCCCACACGGTAACCACCCCTAGAATGTACTCACCCCCACACGGTAACCACCCCTAGACTGTACGCAGCCTCACACGGTAACCACCCCTAGACTGTACTCACCCCACACGGTAACCACCCCTAGACTGTACGCAGCCTCACACGGTAACCACCCCTAGACTGTACTCACCGCCACACGGTAACCATCCCTAGACTGTACTCACCCCCACACGGTAACAATCCCTAGACTGTGCTCACCCCCACACGGTAACCACCCCTAGACTGTACTCACCCCCACACGGTAACCACCCCTAGACTGTACTCACCCCCACACGGTAACCACCCCTAGACTGTACTCACCCCCACACGGTGACCACCCCTAGCCTGTACTCACCCCCACACGGTAACCACCCTAGCCTGTACTCACCCCCACACGGTAACCACCCCTAGACTGTACTCACCCCCACACGGTAACCACACCTAGACTGCACTCACCCCCACACGGTAACCACCCCTAGCCTGTACTCACCCCCACACGGTAACCACCCCTAGACTAAACTCACCCCACACGGTAACCACCCCTAGACTGTACTCACCCCTATACGGTAACCACCCCTAGACTGCACTCACCCCGACACGGTAACCACCCCTAGACTGTACTCACCCCCACATGGTAACCACCCCTAGCCTCTACTCACCCCCACACGGTAACCACCCCTAGACTTTACTCACCCCCACACGGTAACCACCCCTAGACTGTACTCACCCCCACACGGTAACCACCCCTAGACTGTGCTCACCCCCACACGGAAACCACCCCTAGACTGTACTCACCCCCACACGGTAACCACTTCTAGACTGTACCGACCCCCTCACGGTAACCACCCTTAGACTGTACTCACCCCCACACGGTAACCACCCCTATACTGTACTCACCCCCACACGGTAACCACCCCTAGCCTGTACTAACCCCCACACGGTAACCACCCCTAGACTATACTCACCCCCACACGGTAACCACCCCTAGACTGTACTCACCCCCACGCGGTAACCACCCCTAGACTATACTCACTCCCACACGGAAACCACCCCTAGACTGTACTCACCCCCACACGGTAACCACCCCTAGACTGTACTCACCCCCACACGGTAACCACCCCTAGAATGTACTCATCCCCACACGGTAACCACCCCTAGACTGTACGCAGCCTCACACGGTAACCACCCCTAGACTGTACTCACCCCACACGGTAACCACCCCTAGACTGTACGCAGCCTCACACGGTAACCACCCCTAGACTGTACTCACCGCCACACGGTAACCATCCCTAGACTGTACTCACCCCCACACGGTAACCATCCCTAGCCTGTACTCACCCTCACACGTTAACCACCCCTAGACTGTACTCACCCCCACACGGTAACCACTTCTAGACTGTACTGACCCCTCACGGTAACCACCCTTAGACTGTACTCACCCCCACACGGTAACCACCCCTAGACTGTACTCACCCCCACACGGTAACCACCCCTAGCCTGTACTAACCCCCACACGGTAACCACCCCTAGACTATACTCACCCCCACACGGTAGCCACCCCTAGACTGTACTCACCCCCACGCGGTAACCACCCCTAGACTATACTCACTCCCACACGGAAACCACCCCTAGACTGTACTCACCCCCACACGGTAACCACCCCTAGACTGTACTCACCCCCACACGGTAACCACCCCTAGAATGTACTCACCCCCACACGGTAACCACCCCTAGACTGTACGCAGCCTCACACGGTAACCACCCCTAGACTGTACTCACCCCACATGGTAACCACCCCTAGACTGTACGCAGCCTCACACGGTAACCACCCCTAGACTGTACTCACCGCCACACGGTAACCATCCCTAGACTGTACTCACCCCCACACGGTAACAATCCCTAGACTGTGCTCACCCCCACACGGTAACCACCCCTAGACTGTACTCACCCCCTCACGGTAACCACCCCTAGACTGTACTCACCCCCACACGGTAACCACCCCTAGACTGTACTCACCCCCACACGGTGACCACCCCTAGCCTGTACTCACCCCCACACAGTAACCACCCTAGCCTGTACTCACCCCCACACGGTAACCACCCCTAGATTGTACTCACCCCCACACGGTAACCACACCTAGACTGCACTCACCCCCACACGGTAACCACCCCTAGCCTGTACTCACCCCCACACGGTAACCACCCCTAGACTAAACTCACCCCACACGGTAACCACCCCTAGACTGTACTCACCCCTATACGGTAACCACCCCTAGACTGCACTCACCCCGACACGGTAACCACCCCTAGACTGTACTCACCCCCACATGGTAACCACCCCTAGCCTCTACTCACCCCCACACGGTAACCACCCCTAGACTTTACTCACCGCCACACGGTAACCACCCCTAGACTGTACTCACCCCCACACGGTAACCACCCCTAGACTGTGCTCACCCCCACACGGAAACCACCCCTAGACTGTACTCACCCCCACACGGTAACCACCCCTAGACTGTACTGACCCCCTCACGGTAACCACCCCAGACCGAATCACCCTCCCAAGTATCCACCCCTAGACACTTTTCACATTGTTTACCCTCAGACGCTTATCACCCCAGTTGTGCTTACCCCTAAGCTGGAGCACCCGTCAAAAAACGTTCACCCGCAGAGCCACCCGCACCCCGCCATCCAAACCAGACGTTTGTACCAGTAAAGTGAACATGGCGTCGCGTGTTGCTAGGTTACCGCGACCGCCTCACCATCCCCAAGGTAGTGATCGCTGCTACTGGCGACGAGTTCTTCATGCCGGACTCCAGCTGGGACTTCTTTGATGGCCTCCCCGAACCCAAGTACATGCTGTGAGTGTCTTCACAATGCAGATCATGTACAGTGAATCCTATATATATATATATATAGCGACTGTGATCGGTGCAGGGCTATGTATTCGGTTTACAGAGGTTTTCGGTTTAATATGAACGTTCTGGTAACGTGGCCCTCAGGCCCCGAATGTACGCCGCAAAGTTCACAACCCAAACTGACGGGATCGAACCAACGACCATTCGCCTGACATAACTCATGCGTCAATATATATTCCAGGGACGGATCCAGAAAATCTGAATAGGGGAGGGCCGGTTTCAGGGTCGGAATGGAATGTTGGTGTTTTAGGCCACTTTTGTGCACATACAGGCTAAATTGGGCCAAGGAACCTCCCGAGACGATGAAGGATGAAGGAATGAAAGGTTTCAGGGTCGGATCCAGATATGCTGCGTAAGGGTGGGGGGTGGGGGGGGCGTGGTTTAGGTTTTCATATGTTAAATGGTATATTTCGGCCCCAAAAGTGGTGGCCTGGGCCGGGTCGCCCCCCCCCCACGCTAAATCCGCGCTCCTGTATCCAGCGCATATTGCTGTACGGGTCGCAAAGATTTCTCAATTAATTAATTTGTTAATTTGTCAAGTTTTCTTTATGTTTATTAATGCCCGACGTGTATTTTATTGTTAGGCTGATGGAGAATACTCATCATGGAGTGACCTTTAGCTACATGCGAGTGTACCGCGCTCTACAGGGGATGTGGACGGCCTACCTCCTGGTACGGTAACCCTGTCACAGCCTACCTCCTGGTACGGTAACCCTGTCACAGCCTACCTCCTGGTACGGTAACCCTGTCACAGCCTACCTCCTGGTACGGTAACCTTGTCACAGCCTGCCTCCTGGTACGGTAACCCTGTCACAGCCTACCTCCTGGTACGGTAACCCTGTCACAGCCTACCTCCTGGTACGGTAACCCTGTCACAGCCTACCTCCTGGTACGGTAACCCTGTCACAGCCTACCTCCTGGTACGGTAACCTTGTCACAGCCTGCCTCCTGGTACGGTAACCCTGTCACAGCCTACCTCCTGGTACGGTAACCCTGTCACAGCCTACCTCCTGGTACGGTAACCCTGTCACAGCCTACCCCCTGGTTCAGTAACCCTGTCACAGCCTACCTCTTGGTACGGTAACCCTGTCACAGCCTACCTCCTGGTACGGTAACCCTGTCACAGCCTACCTCCTGGTACGGTAACCCTGTCACAACCTACCTCCTGGTTCGGTAACCTTGTCACAGCCTAAGTTCTGGTACGGTAACCCTGTCACAGCCTACCTCCTGGTACGGTAACCCTGTCACAGCCTACCTCCTGGTACGGTAACCCTGTCACAGCCTAAGTTCTGGTACGGTAACCCTGTCACAGCCTACCTCCCTGTACGGTAACCCTGTCACAGCCTACCTCCTGGTACGGTCACCCTGTCACAGCATACCTCCTGGTACGGTAACCCTGTCACAACCTACCTCCTGGTAAGGTAATCCTGTCACAGCCTACCTCCTGGCACGGTAACCCTGTCACAGCCTACCTCCTGGCACGGTAACCCTGTCACAGCCTACCTGCTGGTACGGTAACCCTGCCACAGCGTGCCTCCTGGCACGGTAACCCTGTCACAGCCTACCTCTCGGTATGGTAACCCTGTCACAGCCTACCTCCTGGTACGGTAACCCTGTCCCAGCCTACCTCCTGGCACGGTAATCCTGTCACAGCCTACCTCCTGGTTCGGTAACCTTGTCACAGCCTGCCTCCTGGTACGGTAACCCTGTCGCAACCTACCTCCTGGTACGGTAACCCTGTCACAACCTACCTCCTGGTACGGTAACCCTGTCACAGTCTACCTCCTGGAAAACTCATTGAAAACTAACGTTACGATGTAACTTGTTTGTCAATTGTTTCGTTTTGTTAGGT
The DNA here is from genome assembly GCA_964019135.1 of Arenicola marina. Lineage (NCBI taxonomy): Eukaryota > Metazoa > Annelida > Polychaeta > Arenicolidae > Arenicola > Arenicola marina. The sequence goes on along the minus strand of OZ025252.1, from coordinate 3,211,058 downwards.
TATGTGAATATTATAACCGTTGGCGTTAAATCAATTAACTGCATTATTCAATATATGTGTTTACAACGTGTGCTGTTTTGTTTAACAGGAGGCTCCGATGCCGTCATTAAGCTGGGAACGGACCGAGGTGGGTTGTGAATGATGCCTTGGGGGGAGATAACATTTCCATAACGTATCTTAGATTATAATTGTTAAAAGACCAATTAAAGTTAATTCAAAGATATATCCTGCCCGGTTGCCGGTTAAGGGACGATACTCGGACACATTGGTCCGATGTCTGAAACACGGGCTTCCTAACTCTTGGACTAAATTTTTACTTATTGCGACGTACTTAGGACGCCAGCGGCGGCGAAATCGTCATGACAACGAACACCGTACCACTGGAGGTCAACGGGTTTTGGGCGGACACCTTGAATACAACTGTGAGGTAAGGGTGCTGGTAACCCCTCTCGCCCCTCCCCCTCCACCCGCCCCGCGCGTTAGTGGACTAAATAATGGGAACTTTGGGCCAAAACGACAATGAAATGAATTACTGGCGCCCCCAACTTCAAAGCCCGGATTTAGCCCTGTTTTATACAAATGTTGTTATCGCCATGTAGTCATCCCTTATTCTGTTAGAGCATTAATCTGTGGGGTTCACATTATCGACAACGTGACCTATCAGCGCCCGATAGAAAATGGAACACGTGATCTTTAGCCAGTGATGGCGCGACTTTACGTAATGACCTCTAGATGACCTTACCTTGTAGACGTGACTTCCGGTGGGTCGCTCTCAACGGATCGCAGCCGATTTTGTGGAGGAACGCCACTGACATCGTCAAAATCGTAAGTCAGGATCTCGACCGGAGAAAATAGCGTCTAATGCCGCAATATAATACAAAAAAAAATCGCTAGCGTTTATTGTTAACTTTCAAATTCAAATAAAATGGTATTTATCTTATCTTATCTTTACACCAACCGCATCTCTTATTGTTAGGACACTCAGGCACAGGTAGTTTTTACTTTGTCAATCTTCTAATAATTCTTGGTTTCACCGCTACTTCTTATAATTATGCACTGTATCTGTTGTACTGTTGCCAACTGGTGTTGTGTTTGTTTGGTGGCAGAACGACTTCCAGTACTCCCTCAGAATGCCCCTGTCGCCCACCTCGGACTACAGAGGCTTCCTCCTCAACGTAAGTATTCAATACTCTGTGTGTTACCATGAGATTATGGCGATTATTACGAGCGACTTGACTGCAGTCCACATGGAGGGGAGGGGGGGGGGGGGCTCCCAGATCACGAAAAATGTATTTATTTATCCCAAGGTCACAAGGAATTTAATAGATAAATTCCTAGCCTTCTTTTTTTAAATATTTTTATAGTTTAATAGTCTTCCTAGAACGCGTTATACAAAGAAAGTTATCACTAACCAGTGGCTCTCTGCTAGTCAGTCACTCATTTATTTGTTGCTTCCTGTACGGTTTTGTTTCTGACCATATAAAACATACATATATATATATGCATATAGCCTGGTCTGCTTAATGAACACGCCAGTATACCCTTGATTTATTTCAACATCTAGGCCATCTTCGCTGCACCCGGAGGCGAGACGGTGGATTTCACCACCGAAATCAACACGATTCCCTGGGCCAAGCCGTTCCCGCCATGCGAGGGCATTGAGTGCTACGGGACGCTTGTATAAAACGTGACGTCACCAACTAATAAACAAAAACTAACGTTGTGCCGTGTTTTACATTTATATGGCAACAAATTGCTTTTTTATTGAGTTATTGTAGCAAATTTTAGGCGTACAAAAACATAATTCCGCACTATCGACAATGACCTAAAGATAAATTGTTTAATGGCTGTAAGTACGCTGCTCTACACCCATTCCGTATCTAGCATATGTGACACCCGGGTTAAACCCCTCTCCCCACCTGCCCTGCCTTGTAACGGGCCTATCTGAGACAGCAGGTGTCGAGGGACACACGCCATGATACCGATATGAGATAAGGCAAAACCAAAAAACTACCGGCCAAGCACGAACACCTAATCACACATCACAAAATAATTGTGTCAGCCGCGATATATATTACTAGGCCTTTCCACCTCCTTTCATTTAGACACGTGTAACCTACTAACGGGCCATTTAATATATAGTAATTACCAGAGTTTTATTCTTGAAAAGGGGGGGGGGAGGCACAATAAATTGTTCCACAAAAACTTGAAAACGCGTGTAAAAGCCTGAGACGTAGGTGACAATGGTGCACGTTACGTACTATTTGCACATTTTATAATCGTTGGTAAGATAAAGAAGAAAAACATAAACTCCATACCTTGAAGCATTGTAATGTATAAGGAGAGGCCGGGGGCACAAATCAGTAAATAGATCACCCAGCAGAGGTCGCACGTTGCTGGCATCACCCATAGTAACGACCCGACGCCACCGGTGTTCGCCAGCTGTTTCCCATGATGGTTGGGGTCCGTGTGTTTTGTTTCGTCTTTTTGACGCAGAATTTGACACATTTAGACATTCTGGCAGCCAAGAGTAGATAATCCACACTGCCTTTCACAATCGAAGGTCAATGCGAAGCCATTCCAACTGGAGGACATGGTACAAACGAGAGGTAAGATGTGAGAAAATATTATTTGCAAATCGTTTCATCGTGGGTTACTTATTTACAGATGTCACAGCTTGGTGGCGTTCCCTAGGGGTCGGGGACTGTTATACAAATATTGTGGGGGTTGGGGGTTGGGGGTTGGTGGGGGGGGGGGGGCTAGGGGGGTTCCGCGTACAGTCGTCCAACACATAAAGATATGGTTCAAAACGCAATATTTTAAATTGTTATCAATGGGATCGAAAGGTATGTTCATATCAATCATATCAGGCTATAATTTAGACATTAAACACGCTTTAGTTTGGGGGGTTGCAAAAGGCATTACTTTAAATACTCGGCCTTGATCAATAGAGTATCAACCCTTCCTCTGCATCCATATTCAAGGTCACAGACTATGATAAGGGTAACCGCAGTCTTTCTCATGTAGCGGTCTCCGCTGTGTGGGTCGACTTGTCCGTTGGCCGGCCACACAGACTGATCGCCCACCATGGGTCTGCATACGTTTCTTTTGGTGCTCTTCCTGGCAGCTGTACCGTTCGCCGCCTCGCAAGCAGATTGGTCATGGGTAACTAACAACTTGTCGGTGATATTAGTACATATGTACCCGTTACATCATTCCAATACTATGTTCTATTATGAATGGATATATGCTGTAGAGCTCATAATATTAATGCCTGTATAAAGTTCCCAAGCGTACCCGACAGCCTAGCAGCTTCGTTTGGGGAAAACAATTGGACACGTTGAGTGGTTAAACATCGTAACTTTTTTTTGGTTTTAATTCATGCATAAACAAGTGAGTCCTTTAATCCAATGAACATCGTGTGTGTGGAGTACAAATGTACAGCATAAAACTATTTAAAAACTGCAGTTGACCATTACTGTATTGAGATTGGAAGCGATATTGCCATACAATATCAGATAGATTGATGAACCCAAAGGTCTTTCTGGGTTCGCTAGTTGAAATATTTTTAGCAAGTTACAAGTATAGGTATAAGTATGGTCTAATATTGGATCCTAGTAACCAGAACAGTAATTAACCTATTTTTTAAGAGAAAAGCCACTATAATTTCAGACGTTCCATGCCGAATCCACTGGTTTATGTTTGCGGATACAATTTCGCCGCTTTATATTTAGCATAAAAATTATCGTTTTTTTAAAGTTTCTGAAGTCAAACGAGCCAACCACTGCATAATTCAAAGAATTATACCTCGTCCGCGGAAGTCAATATGTACTATTATAATAAATCACTGTTTGTAAAGCCTTGAAACATGAAACATTCAAGCTGCTTAATGGTCAGTATCGATATATATATATAAAACAAGTTTTTGCAAAAACGTATTTATGGGGGGTAGTCGATTATCGGTAATCATTGTACGATCGAACTACATGTCTCACGGTTTTTAGTCCTACATTGTATATGAACCAATCGGGGACTAGCTCTTCCCGGTCAGAGTCGGAGCAAGGTGGTCGTGTTTACTTTCCTCTTTCATTTCCATCTGTGATAATCTGTGTTTTTCTTTCTGCTTGTAATTTTTCCCTCCATCAAACATAGCTTTGATCCTGTGGTATTCCAACACACCGCACCCCCACGTAAAAATGCGAGTATTTTAACAATATGATGAGAACAATATAACGATAGTTCACATCTAAAGTTCCAATAACGAGAGTGATTAATGTTCTTTCAATGCTATTTATCTTTATACATCAATTGTGCTTCAACAGGACGAGATAAGTCCACTGGACGAATACATCGCTCAGCCAGACAGCGTGTATCAGTGGACCCAGATAGACTATTACAACCTGACCAATATCGGCTGCAATACTTACGTCCTCAACTTCACTTCACAAACATGGCAGACGCGTAAGTTATACAACCTGCGATGAACACATTCTGAAGTGTAAGCATAACAATTATGGAAGGATAATACAACAGTAATAAGCCCCATAATTTTTTAGTAGACTTAGGCAAATATTTAACGGGAGAGAAGTAGCAGTAGTTAATCATTGTGGCGTTAGTACGGCTAGCAATGCAATAGTAGAAGAGGTATAGTAGTAATGGCGTGAGTGGGGGTAGTAAAGATGGTAGATGTGGTTATATTGATTTATCATCAGAATTAGTTGTAGTGGCGGTAGCTCTAGTAGCGGTTGTCTCAATAGATACAGTTACTGTTACCAGTAGTTATATTTGTGGTAGGTAGTAGATGATGTACTGCACTACAACAGCTACCTCTATAGTTGTATGTTTTCATCTGCAGCGGAGTTTTCATCGAATCCGATCTGGTTCCACTATCTGGTGGTCCATGTTCCCCTAAACTTTGTCTACAAGGACGCAGGCGCCATGTACATCGAGGGAGGTAGTCAAACCAGCAGGTCGGTAAACATAGCAAACTTGTCCGGAAAACCAGATTTAAATGATAAATCCGGGAGATGTCTTTACCACTTGCATAAAGATAATGATATATTCGGGAGATGTTTTTACCACTTGCATAAAGATAATGATATATTCGGGAGATGTTTTTACCACTTGCATAAAGATAATGATATATCCGGGAGGTGTCTTAACCACTTGCATAAAGATAATGATATATCCGGGAGATGTCTTTACCACTTGCATAAAGATAATGATATATCCGGAAGATGTCTTTACCACTTGCATAAAGATAATGATATCTTCGGGAGATGTTTTTACCACTTGCATAAAGATAATGATATATCCGGGAGGTGTCTTTACCACTTGCATAAAGATAATGATATATCCGGGAGATGTCTTTACCACTTGCATAAAGATAATGATATATCCGGGAAATGTCTTAACCACTTGCATAAAGATAATGATCTATCCGGGAGATATCTTTGCCACTTGCATAAAGAAAATGATATATCCGGGAGATGTCTTAACCACTTGCATAAAGATAATGATCTATCCGGGAGATATCTTTACCACTTGCATAAAGAAAATGATATATCCGGGAGATGTCTTAACCACTTGCATAAAGATAATGATCTATCCGGGAGATATCTTTACCACTTGCATAAAGAAAATGATATATCCGGGAGATGTCTTAACCACTTGCATAAAGATAATGATCTATCCGGGAGATATCTTTACCACTTGCATAAAGAAAATGATATATCCGGGAGATGTCTTAACCACTTGCATAAAGATAATGATATATCCGGGTGATGTCTTTACCACTTGCATAAAGAAAATGATATATCCGGGAGATGTCTTAACCACTTGCATAAAGATAATGATCTATCCGGGAGATATCTTTACCACTTGCATAAAGAAAATGATATATCCGGGAGATGTCTATACCACTTGCACAAAGATAATGATATATCCGGGAGATGTCTTTACCAGTTGCATAAAGATAATGATATATCCGGGAGGTGTCTTTACCACTTGCATAAAGATAATGATATATCCGGGAGATGTCTTTACCACTTGCATAAAGATAATGATCTATCCGGGAGATATCTTTACCACTTGCATAAAGAAAATGATATATCCGGGAGATGTCTATACCACTTGCACAAAGATAATGATATATCCGGGAGATGTCTTTACCAGTTGCATAAAGATAATGATATATCCGGGAGATATCTTTACCACTTGCATAAAGAAAATGATATATCCGGGAGATGTCTTTACCACTTGCATAAAGATAATGATATATCCGGGAGATGTCTTTGCCACTTGCATAAAGAAAATGATATATCCGGGAGATGTCTATACCACTTGCACAAAGATAATGATATATCCGGGAGATATCTTTACCACTTGCATAAAGAAAATGATATATCCGGGAGATGTCTATACCACTTGCACAAAGATAATGATATATCCGGGAGATGTCTTTACCAGTTGCATAAAGATAATGATATATCCGGGAGATATCTTTACCACTTGCATAAAGATAATGATATATCCGGTAAATGTCTTAACCACTTGCATAAAGATAATGATATATCCGGGAGATGTCTTTACCACTTGCATAAAGATAATGATATATCCGGGAAATGTCTTAACCACTTGCATAAAGATAATGATATATCCGGGAGATGTCTTTACCACTTGCATAAAGATAATGATATATCCGGGAAATGTCTTAACCACTTGCATAAAGATAATGATATATCCGGGAGATGTCTTTACCACTTGCATAAAGAAAATGATATATCCGGGAGATGTCTATACCACTTGCACAAAGATAATGATCTATCCGGGAGATGTCTTTGCCACTTGCATAAAGATAATGATATATCCGGGAGATGTCTTTACCACTTGCATAAAGATAATGATATATCCGGGAGATGTCTTTACCACTTGCATAAAGATAATGATATATCCGGGAGGTGTCTTTACCACTTGCATAAAGATAATGATATATCCGGGAGATGTCTTTACCACTTGCATAAAGATAATGATATATCCGGGAGATGTCTTTACCACTTGCATAAAGATAATGATATATCCGGGAGATATCTTTACCACTTGCATAAAGATAATGATATATCCGGGTGATGTCTTTACCACTTGCATAAAGATAATGATATATCCGGGAGATGTCTTTACCACTTGCATAAAGATAATGATCTATCCGGGAGATGTCTTTGCCACTTGCATAAAGATAATGATCTATCCGGGAGATGTCTTTACCACTTGCATAAAGATAATGATCTATCCGGGAGATGTCTTTGCCACTTGCATAAAGATAATGATATATCCGGGAGATGTCTATACCACTTGCATAAAGATAATGATATATCCGGGAGATGTCTTTGCCACTTGCATAAAGATAATGATATATCCGGGAGATGTCTATACCACTTGCATAAAGATAATGATATATCCGGAAGATGTCTTTACCACTTGCATAAAGATAATGATATATCCGGGAGATGTCTTTACCACTTGCATAAAGATAATGATATATCCGGGAGATGTCTTTGCCACTTGCATAAAGATAATGATATATCCGGGAGATGTCTTTACCACTTGCATAAAGATAATGATATATCCGGGAGATGTCTTTACCACTTGCATAAAGATAATGATATATCCGGGAGATGTCTTTACCACTTGCATAAAGATAATGATCTATCCGGGAGATGTCTTTGCCACTTGCATAAAGATAATGATATATCCGGGAGATGTCTTTACCACTTGCATAAAGATAATGATATATCCGGGAGATGTCTTTGCCACTTGCATAAAGATAATGATATATCCGGGAGGTGTCTTTACCACTTGCATAAAGATAATGATATATCCGGGTGATGTCTTTACCACTTGCATAAAGATAATGATATATCCGGGAGATGTCTTTGCCACTTGCATAAAGATAATGATATATCCGGGAGATGTCTTTGCCACTTGCATAAAGATAATGATATATCCGGGAGGTGTCTTTACCACTTGCATAAAGATAATGATATATCCGGGAGATGTCTTTACCACTTGCATAAAGATAATGATATATCCGGGAGATGTCTTTACCACTTGCATAAAGATAATGATATATCCGGGAGGTGTCTTTACCACTTGCATAAAGATAATGATATATCCGGGAGATGTCTTTACCACTTGCATAAAGATAATGATATATCCGGGAGATGTCTTTACCACTTGCATAAAGATAATGATATATCCGGGAGATGTCTTTGCCACTTGCATAAAGATAATGATATATCCGGGAGATGTCTTTACCACTTGCATAAAGATAATGATATATCCGGGAGATGTCTTTACCACTTGCATAAAGATAATGATATATCCGGGAGATGTCTTTACCACTTGCATAAAGATAATGATATATCCGGGAGATGTCTTTGCCACTTGCATAAAGATAATGATATATCCGGGAGATGTCTTTACCACTTGCATAAAGATAATGATATATCCGGGAGATGTCTTTACCACTTGCATAAAGATAATGATATATCCGGGAGATGTCTTTACCACTTGCATAAAGATAATGATCTATCCGGGAGATGTCTTTGCCACTTGCATAAAGATAATGATATATCCGGGAGGTGTCTTTACCACTTGCATAAAGATAATGATCCATCCGGGAGATGTCTTTACCACTTGCATAAAGATAATGATATATCCGGGAGATGTCTTTACCACTTGCATAAAGATAATGATATATCCGGGAGATGTCTTTACCACTTGCATAAAGATAATGATATATCCGGGAGATGTCTTTACCACTTGCATAAAGATAATGATATATCCGGGAGATGTCTTTACCACTTGCATAAAGATAATGATATATCCGGGAGATGTCTTTGCCACTTGCATAAAGATAATGATATATCCGGGAGATGTCTTTGCCACTTGCACAAAGATAATGATATATCCGGGAGATGTCTTTACCACTTGCATAAAGATAATGATATATCCGGGAGATATCTTTACCACTTGCATAAAGATAATGATATATCCGGGAAATGTCTTAACCACTTGCATAAAGATAATGATCTATCCGGGAGATATCTTTACCACTTGCATAAAGAAAATGATATATCCGGGAGATGTCTATACCACTTGCACAAAGATAATGATATATCCGGGAGATGTCTTTACCACTTGCATAAAGATAATGATATATCCGGGAGATGTCTTTACCACTTGCATAAAGAAAATGATATATCCGGGAGATGTCTATACCACTTGCACAAAGATAATGATATATCCGGGAGATGTCTATACCACTTGCACAAAGATAATGATATATCCGGGAGATGTCTTTACCACTTGCATAAAGATAATGATATATCCGGGAGATGTCTATACCACTTGCATAAAGATAATGATATATCCGGGAGATGTCTTTACCACTTGCATAAAGATAATGATATATCCGGGAGATATCTTTACCACTTGCATAAAGATAATGATATATCCGGGAAATGTCTTAACCACTTGCATAAAGATAATGATCTATCCGGGAGATATCTTTACCACTTGCATAAAGAAAATGATATATCCGGGAGATGTCTATACCACTTGCACAAAGATAATGATATATCCGGGAGATGTCTTTACCACTTGCATAAAGATAATGATATATCCGGGAGATGTCTTTACCACTTGCATAAAGATAATGATATATCCGGGAGATGTCTTTACCACTTGCATAAAGATAATGATATATCCGGGTGATGTCTTTGCCACTTGCATAAAGATAATGATATATCCGGGAGATGTCTATACCACTTGCACAAAGATAATGATATATCCGGGAGATGTCTATACCACTTGCACAAAGATAATGATATATCCGGGAGGTGTCTTTACCACTTGCATAAAGATAATGATATATCCGGGAGATGTCTTTACCACTTGCATAAAGATAATGATATATCCGGGTGATGTCTTTGCCACTTGCATAAAGATAATGATATATCCGGGAGATGTCTATACCACTTGCACAAAGATAATGATATATCCGGGAGATGTCTTTACCACTTGCATAAAGATAATGATATATCCGGGAGATGTCTTTACCACTTGCATAAAGATAATGATATATCCGGGAGATGTCTTTACCACTTGCATAAAGATAATGATATATCCGGGAGATGTCTTTACCACTTGCATAAAGATAATGATCTATCCGGGAGATATCTTTACCACTTGCATAAAGAAAATGATATATCCGGGAGATGTCTTAACCACTTGCATAAAGATAATGATCTATCCGGGAGATATCTTTACCACTTGCATAAAGAAAATGATATATCCGGGAGATGTCTTTACCACTTGCATAAAGATAATGATCTATCCGGGAGATATCTTTACCACTTGCACAAAGATAATGATATATCCGGGAGATGTCTTTACCACTTGCATAAAGATAATTAACTTTTCATATTTCATTGGGATTCCTTATCGTCCCTTGCATTTAGATGCTTCTGTTTAGATGTTTTTTTTCACATTTATTAAGATTTTGTTGCCATTGTCATTGTTAAAGGCTATACCTCTTTCATTAATGAGCCTTCTTTATCTCTGTCATTAGGATTTATTTACCTGCTCCCTTGTCTTTAGGTGATTTCGTTACCTCGTTCATCGAGAGTTCACATGAACACATTTGGCAGATCGTTTTTTACATCCCTTAATTATCCTTACGTTGACAGACGGGATTCCTCATTGATTTGGCCTATAAGCCGAAAAGGTGGATGTATCGCAGACGAAAGCCGTACGAATGTTTGCAATGTCTCTGTTTGAAATCTCTCTGGGCCGTGGCCGCCACTCAGCCTTACGTGACCGGCGTTTGGTGGGTGTTTCAGCCCACCGAGTGCGGATAACGAGTTTGTTGTGCTGACATGTCGTCTGGCACAGACCACCGGCAGCATAGGCGCCCTCCTGCGGATGATTCCCAACCAGCCAATCCGATATGCGGTAACAAATCACGTCTGACGAGCGAGCATTTATCTTCTTTTTTGAGATAGAGGCGCGTGGGTGGCCTTGGCTACTCGATCGCTACAAACCATGTGCAGTGTTTGGGGAATTGCAATAAGGGCAAATTGCCTTGTATTTTTGTACTTTTATATAAAAACAACTAAGCTACTTTCTGAATACTGTTCTACGACATTTAATCTCGTAATATATGTGTTATAAAAACATGGCCATCCTTCAAAAAGTTAGTCAGAGCTCTCACGAAAACTTGACGACGAATAACGAAGCTTTAGCTTTTATTCAGGCCGAATGTTGCAATTAATACATGGCCTGACAATCGTGAATTGTAATTGTAATTTGTTACCCTGTCTTAATCACACTTGGGTTGACAGAACGATCCATCCGGACGTAACAGGACGGAGGATGCCAACATCGCATGGACCTGGTACCAGTTTAGCCTCAATGTCATCGACCCGACCATCATCCTCCAGTTCCCCATGACCAAGGTAACACGAGGCACCATGGCGCCCACACAGTAATCAATTCAGGGGGAGACGAGGAGGGTGGGGGCGGCACTTGTCCTTGTTTTTGTAGGGTAAAGATCCCACGAGTACGGGTTTACCTCCCAGAAACATGGCTCCTTTCTACCTGGACCATCGATACCCATGAGATATCGCGAAATGACCGACAGAGGTTGAATGAGTGTGATACTTAAACTAATTAACCAACTAGCCAAGTTACCGGAAAATGACATTAAAAAAAACTTTGGCAGTGGTAATGTTACAATTTATAATAATATGGAGTTTTTGCTAATTATGTTATTAACGAACAAGGGCAGTTCATGGGCTGGAATGAATTTTGTATAAAGTTTGATATCCGCATAAATTTGGCGGATTTCTACGGGCTGATCCATTCTATTCCCAGAGAATGGAAATATGAAATGCTAAGAGGAGGTATAAAGCTAAAATCAGTTGTTTGTAAATTTACGAATCATATAAAGTAGATGAAGCGTGTGTGCAACGAAACTTATAATACATTAGTTAAATCACTGATATACGGGCGGAATAATGAGCGTAAATGGTCAGATATTTTAGGTGTACAAATAGAAAGGGATACATGGAAAACAGTATATAAATTACCGGTGAACGCCACTACGGATGAGAGAATGAGAAGTTTTCAGTTCATGATTTTACACAGAACAACCATAACGAATAGGTTCTTATACATGAGTAAAATAGTTAACTCTGATATGTGTGGCTTTTGCGGTAACGAGTGTGAAACGATAGAACATCTATTTTATTATTGTCAACCAGTGAAGTCATTATGGTCAGAATTTATAACTTTGTTTAGAAATGTCACTGAAGAGGACATTGGCACATTCATTTCGGCTCAGACTGTGATGTTAGGAGTGACAACCTCGCCTTTTTCTCGCCTGCTTAACCATATAATTATCATTGGAAAAAAATATATCTATCAGTGTAAATGAGCTCATGTTACCCCTATTCTGTGTGGGTTGAAAAATTGTATTAAATATTATTACGATATAGAAAAATTTGGAATAACAGAACAATAGCGTAGCGAGACAATATTTCTAAGAAAATGGAAACCGGTCATCCCTCTTCTAGCATGATCCCTCTCCTAGACAGTTGTATATTCTTAACAATATAACATATATTCTGTCTGTCTGATGTCACAACTTGCCGTACGATTATGGAAAAAAAATTTAAAAAAATAATATGGAATGAATTTACCATCTCTTACATTATCCGATTTTATTTGCTAGCTTTGTACCTTATGCCAATATGGAACGTATATAATATGAAAATATTTGCTTAGTTTGCCTCTCTAAATTAGCATATTCGATGGAGATAGATGCCATACCGTGATCAGCTTGCAAGGGTGATTCAAAGATTCAAAATGGCATGCATTTGACATGGCGTTTTTTCTCCTTCCATGTGGTCCACAGGCCGGAGTGCGAGCCATGGACACCATCAATGCTTTCGTCAAGACCGTAGATCCGGAATCCGATGTCGATCGCTTCATGGTCACTGGTGGCTCCAAGGTCAGTCAGATGGCAAAATTAAATCGTATGGGAAAACGTCTTGGACACATTGTTTGGCTGTGTGACTTTCGAAATACGAAATATAGGTAAGTCATCGTGATGTTAATAGGAAATATGTCCGAAGGTTTTAGTAGCTATTAGAGCAAATTAAGACGTATCGATAAATATTATGTAAATTTAAGCTTACATATTAAACTTATAACAATTGCTTTATTAAATTTTTGTTTGTTTTATTATTATTTTGTTTTCCATTGGCTAATCTCATACAGAATGGGTGGGTACAAGGTAAATCAACAAACTTAAGAGTAGAAGCAGTAAAAAACAGGTGTCGAATTGCTTTATTAATTAATTGTGCATTGCTTTAGCGGTCATCATCTGTCCACCCTCATTGTCTGGTGTTATTGCAGAGGGGCTGGATTCCATGTGTCCATTCTATGGTGTTATTGCAGAGGGGCTGGATTCCATCTGTCCATTCTATGGTGTTATTGCAGAGGGGCTGGATTCCATCTGTCCATTCTATGGTGTTATTGCAGAGGGGCTGGATTCCATCTGTCCATTCTATGGTGTTATTGCAGAGGGGCTGGATTCCATCTGTCCATTCTATGGTGTTATTGCAGAGGGGCTGGATTCCATCCATTCATTCTATGGTGTTATTGCAGAGGGGCTGGATCTCATGGCTCCTGGCTTGCACCGATCGCAGAGTGGTCATCACAGCCCCCATCGTCATCGGCGTCCTTAACTTGCAACAAGTAAGTGGCGAGAGTAACTAGTTGACGTCAGATGGTAGTGGTCGTAAAATACTTCTGGTCAAAAAATTTCAACATTTTGGAGAAAGCGATCTAAATGATATGATTATATATAGTATTTGTACAACAGTCATATTACATCTGTCGTAACTTTTGTATTAACGCTGATAGTATTAGTATGGTATTCCTCTAGTGCTTCCAACGGCAGAAATAGTAGTATGTTGTGAGTATTTTTTCTCGTAATATTGATAGTAGTAATAGTATATTAACAATAGTAATAGTATATTAACAGTAGTAATAGTATATTAACATTAGTAATAGTATATTAACAGTAGTAATAGTATATTAACAGTAGTAATAGTATATTAACAGTAGTAATAGTATATTAACAGTAGTAATAGTATATTAACAATAGTAATAGTATATTAGCAGTAGTAATAGTATATTAACAGTAGTAATAGTATATTAACAGTAGTAATAGTATATTAACAATAGTAATAGTATATTAACAGTAGTAATAGTATATTAACAATAGTAATAGTATATTAACATTAGTAATAGTATATTAACAATAGTAATAGTATATTAACATTAGTAATAGTATATTAACATTAGTAATAGTATATTAACAGTAGTAATAGTATATTAACAGTAGTAATAGTATATTAGCAGTAGTAATAGTATATTAACAGTAGTAATAGTATATTAACAATAGTAATAGTATATTAACAGTAGTAATAGTATATTAACAGTAGTAATAGTATATTAACAATAGTAATAGTATATTAGCAGTAGTAATAGTATATTAACAGTAGTAATAGTATATTAACAGTAGTAATAGTATATTAACAATAGTAATAGTATATTAACAGTAGTAATAGTATATTAACAATAGTAATAGTATATTAACAGTAGTAATAGTATATTAACAATAGTAATAGTATATTAACATTAGTAATAGTATATTAACAGTAGTAATAGTATATTAACATTAGTAATAGTATATTAACAGTAGTAATAGTATATTAACAGTAGTAATAGTATATTAACAGTAGTAATAGTATATTAACAGTAGTAATAGTATATTAACAATAGTAATAGTATATTAACAGTAGTAATAGTATATTAACAATAGTAATAGTATATTAACATTAGTAATAGTATATTAACAATAGTAATAGTATATTAACAGTAGTAATAGTATATTAACAGTAGTAATAGTATATTAGCAGTAGTAATAGTATATCAACAGTAGTAATAGTATATTAACAATAGTAATAGTATATTAACAGTAGTAATAGTATATTAACAGTAGTAATAGTATATTAACAGTAGTAATAGTATATTAACAGTAGTAATAGTATATTAACATTAGTAATAGTATATTAACAGTAGTAATAGTATATTAACAGTAGTAATAGTATATTAACAGTAGTAATAGTATATTAACAATAGTAATAGTATATTAACAGTAGTAATAGTATATTAACAATAGTAATAGTATATTAACATTAGTAATAGTATATTAACAGCAGTCATAGTATAGTAATAGTAGTAATATATTATATTAATAGTAGTAATAGTGGTAAGAGCAGTAATTGTGGTAATAATAGTAATATTAGTAATAGTGATAATAGTGATTATAGTAGTAATAGTGATTATGGTAGTAATAGTGATTATAGTAGTAATAGTGATTATGGTAGTAATAGTGATTATGGTAGTAATAGTGATTATGGTAGTAATAGTGATTATGGTAGTAATAGTGATTATGGTAGTAATAGTGATTATAGTAGTAATAGTGATTATGGTAGTAATAGTGATTATAGTAGTAATAGTGATTATAGTAGTAATAGTGATTATGGTAGTAATAGTGATTATAGTAGTAATAGTGATTATGGTAGTAATAGTGATTATGGTAGTAATAGTGATTATAGTAGTAATAGTGATTATAGTAGTAATAGTGATTATGGTAGTAATAGTGATTATAGTAGTAATAGTGATTATAGTAGTAATAGTGATTATGGTAGTAATAGTGATTATAGTAGTAATAGTGATTATAGTAGTTGATTATGGTAGTAATAGTGATTATAGTAGTAATAGTGATTATAGTAGTAATAGTGATTATGGTAGTAATAGTGATTATAGTAGTAATAGTGATTATGGTAGTAATAGTGATTATAGTAGTAATAGTGATTATAGTAGTAATAGTGATTATGGTAGTAATAGTGATTATAGTAGTAATAGTGATTATAGTAGTAATAGTGATTATGGTAGTAATAGTGATTATAGTAGTAATAGTGATTATAGTAGTAATAGTGATTATGGTAGTAATAGTGATTATGGTAGTAATAGTGATTATAGTAGTAATAGTGATTATAGTAGTAATAGTGATTATGGTAGTAATAGTGATTATGGTAGTAATAGTGATTATGGTAGTAATAGTGATTATGGTAGTAATAGTGATTATAGTAGTAATAGTGATTATGGTAGTAATAGTGATTATAGTAGTAATAGTGATTATGGTAGTAATAGTGATTATGGTAGTAATAGTGATTATGGTAGTAATAGTGATTATGGTAGTAATAGTGATTATAGTAGTAATAGTGATTATGGTAGTAATAGTGATTATGGTAGTAATAGTGATTATGGTAGTAATAGTGATTATGGTAGTAATAGTGATTATGGTAGTAATAGTGATTATAGTAGTAATAGTGATTATGGTAGTAATAGTGATTATGGTAGTAATAGTGATTATGGTAGTAATAGTGATTATAGTAGTAATAGTGATTATGGTAGTAATAGTGATTATGGTAGTAATAGTGATTATGGTAGTAATAGTGATTATAGTAGTAATAGTGATTATGGTAGTAATAGTGATTATAGTAGTAATAGTGATTATAGTAGTAATAGTGATTATGGTAGTAATAGTGATTATAGTAGTAATAGTGATTATAGTAGTAATAGTGATTATGGTAGTAATAGTGATTATAGTAGTAATAGTGATTATAGTAGTAATAGTGATTATGGTAGTAATAGTGATTATGGTAGTAATAGTGATTATGGTAGTAATAGTGATTATAGTAGTAATAGTGATTATGGTAGTAATAGTGATTATAGTAGTAATAGTGATTATGGTAGTAATAGTGATTATAGTAGTAATAGTGATTATGGTAGTAATAGTGATTATAGTAGTAATAGTGATTATGGTAGTAATAGTGATTATAGTAGTAATAGTGATTATGGTAGTAATAGTGATTATGGTAGTAATAGTGATTATGGTAGTAATAGTGATTATAGTAGTAATAGCGATTATAGTAGTAATAGTGATTATAGTAGTAATAGTGATTATGGTAGTAATAGTGATTATGGTAGTAATAGTGATTATAGTAGTAATAGTGATTATGGTAGTAATAGTGATTATAGTAGTAATAGTGATTATGGTAGTAATAGTGATTATGGTAGTAATAGTGATTATGATAGTAATAGTGATTATAGTAGTAATAGTGATTATGGTAGTAATAGTGATTATGGTAGTAATAGTGATTATAGTAGTAATAGTGATTATAGTAGTAATGTAATAGTAGTAGCAGTATTAGTGGCACCTTGAAAAGCCTTTCCGACAAATATTGCGGCCTGCTGAATTGTAATTCAAGAAGCATTGAATTGGAATCCCTGCCAGTGTCATAATTACCTGACATTAAAACAGGCTTCGTGCGAGAACTAAGAATACTGAACTGTAAAGCTAGGCTTATTGGTGTACAATAATTACTGGATTATAATGTCGTCGACCTATTGGCAGAACTTCCACCACCACTACGAGTCTCTGGGGAATTGGAGCTGGACATTATTCGACTACTGGGAGCTCAATCTCACCCAGAGGCTGGACGACCCCACAACGAGGCTGCTAGCAGATTACATCGACCCATACAGTAAGTAACGATCTAACGTTAGAGGGCTGGTCCAGATTTACGTCACTGCTAATAATTAAGGAAGCCCGGGATTCCGCGGAGAGGGGCTTCTCGCAACTGGCCACAAAGAAGGGTATATACGATCTGTGGTACATACATCCTTCCATCTGTCATCTCAACCCCCGAATCCTTCATTGCTCCATCGTTTTTTTCGGATGCATTCAGAGCCAGGTTTACTCCCTAGTTTCTCGGTAAAGGCCGCCCGACTTGTTTACACACACATTCATCAGAAACAATAAACCCCTATATGTAAAGAGGGCATAGGGTGTTTCTGTTTGCATAATCGGTAGACTTGATTTAATTGGTTCGCGCCATCGGTTGCCAGGTTACCGTAACCGCCTGACCATCCCTAAGGTAGTGATCGCTGCTACTGGTGACGAGTTCTTCATGCCGGACTCAAGCTGGGACTTCTTCGACGGCCTGCTGGAGCCTAAATACATGCTGTGCGTATATATGTTATTACCTATCAATTGATTAAGACTCCCCGGTGTCTGGGCAGACATTGGTTCGTCCGACTGTGAGGAGTGCGGCTAAAGTTTCGGAATCCCCATTTTCGTTACGGGATGTCCACTTCTGTTTCGGAATCCCCATGTTCGTTACGGGATGTCCACTTCTGTTTCGGAATCCCCATTTTCGTTTCGGGATGTCCACTTCTGTTTCGGAAATCCCCAATTTCGTTTCGGAATGTTCACTTTCGTTTAGAAATGCTACTTCCGTTTCGGATTTCGGATGCTTACTTCCATTTGGAAAGTCTATTTCCGTTTCGCTTTATTATCGCCTGTCTTTGTACACAGGTTAATGGAGAACACACATCACGGGGTGACCTTCAGCTACATCCGCGTGTATGAAGCTCTCAAGGGGCTCTGGTTATCTTATTTATTGGTAAGATCTTACTGAAGATCCTGTACATGATGATTACCACATAATGTCTGCGAAACTTAGAATGAAAATAGAATGAATTGCCTCCATTACACATTACACGCCATGCACAGTTTGAGTCTGCCATTGCATATGTCAGCAAATATAAGGAATATCTATCGAGTGAGTTATTTGGCAGATGGTTGACTGTTCAAACCCAAAGCAAGAATCGACAGGCTTTCTAAGGCTCTACAACCTCGGTCAAAGGAGTAATCTCTGACGAAGGACCGTGGGAACGGTTTTATTCAATGCTACAACAATATGAATAAATTGCATGTTGTATGCCACTCCTCGTATATAGCATAAATACATAGGTATGTGTGTAACTCTCTAGTCTCAACCGTTTCAACGTGATACACTTCAAGTGGCTTCTACTTTTAACATGCTTTCAGAATTCTCCACTCCCAAGTTTATCATGGGACCTAGCTGAGGTAATGTATGCACAGTTACTTGACAATAAATTATTATTCTTCTGCTTTCCGGCAAAATATAACATGTCATCAGAGGATCTTTTCAAAAAACACTTTAATTTGCACCTGTTTAAACTGGAGAATTATACCGCACTAGTAGGGTCTCTGAACGTACACGGAAATACGGAGATACGGGTGTACCTCTAGTCCCGCCTGAAGACAATCGCAGCACCGTGATTGGTCAACACCAAGGCCCAAGTAAAAGTGATTTCCACTGGCTTGCCATTGCATTTCGCATTGCGTGTCAGTTACAATAACATAAAGTCATTTTAATCACTGCATTTTAATTTTAATGTTAATGCCTAGATGTAGTCAGACGCGCTAAATAGTAATCTTGCAAGCCTATAATCATCATCGTATGTGGTTTTACTGGACACAGACTCAAGATGGCGGAGTGACGACGTTTTACATGGACACAGTTCCACTCGAGGTTCACGCTTATTGGGCCGATACCCTCAACGATACCATGAGGTCGTACATAGTGCAATCCACAGACATATATATATATTCTCTCCATATATTTAATTCAATGAATTTCGAGCCAAAGATTGGTGAATATAGAAATCCCGAGAGGGTAACCCCAACGTTATAAGCGTAAAACAAAGAATGAATGGTGCAAATTTCAGATTTTATATCCAAATGCGAAATTGTAGTAAAATCTAGGCGATGTAAGGATTGAGAAAAGTAAAAGTAAGGCGCCGTTATAAGGAAGTGCCCACGTGCTCCGTTTCAGAATATGTATATTTAAAAATGATCTCGTAACTTCACGTAGGCGAGACTTCCGGTGGGCAGCGCTGGATGGCGCGCAACCAATCTTCTGGAGGAACGCAACTGGATTGCAGCAAATTGTAAGGAGGTTTAACCCTATTTCAATGCTTTATTTCAATAATTGAACCTAACTATTTTATGGCATAGCTGCGTGCCAACCTTGCGCATAAAGCAGTAACGATGAAATTACGGGTAACATTCCAATGTTACTTTCGTTTTCGCGTTCTTCCTATAAGCCTAATATAACAATTTAGGAACACTTCTTAATTGGATCTAAGTGAGAAATCAATTATAGAACTCATATGGAACGCAGTCACTAAACAAAACACAATGATTTGAACGTACAATGGCATCTAAATTGATGCAATGTAAAGGTAGTAAAGTGTAAAGTGGCCCAGCAGGAATCTTCAACCACATGTTTCATTCACTCAAAGTGGCAATTTTTTCATCAAATGAAAACATGGTAAATTTTCTCCCAGGACGACACCACCTTCCAGCTGGAGATGAACAGGTCTTCAACATCCGGGTTCCGGGGTTTCGTCCTCAATGTAGGGGACATGGAGTGGCGTGATCTCATAGCCTTTACCCCCCCTCCCTCCCTCACCCCCCTCCCTGTTCTAATGCCCAGTGATTTTGTGGCATAGACTGTCCTTATCTTTATGTCATAGTTCATGGCATTAGTGGCATAAATCCACCTCTATATTTATTTGATTACTAATTTTATACTATAATTATTCCTCGGAATAGAACTTATTCGATATAAGTAGGCCTATATATAACATGTTATAATATATAGTGCTCAGTGCGCTTTGGTGACAAATGTAATTATCTCGTAGGCGATATTCGCGGGACCGGACGGGTCGACAATGGACTTTACGACGGAGATTAACACGATGCCATGGCAACGCCCTTACCCGCCGTGCGAGGGTATGGCCTGTTACGGTGCCATGGTGTGAGGGTGCAGGACCCGCCCTACAGTGTCGCTCACCACCTACAGCACCGCTCACATGACATGTGATCTCTTTGACCTCTGAGCGGGAGTCGGTAATAAATAATTTTGTGCAGGGCATTGAGTCAGAGTCATTTAAAACACATTTGTGACGTCTCAGGTGGCCCGAGCACTCAATAAGGAGAGCGCTCTAACCCACTGAGCTATCGGGACGGCCCCGAAATATAACCCGATACTGGAAAGTAAAGTACGGTGTAATACATGGTGCTTTTATCTAAGGAATCGTTTCCGACACAGAAGGAAGATTGCGCAACAAAACGGTCGTGGTTACTGGTCATGTTGGATAGCTTAAAGGAAACATCGCCTACGTATGTTAATTGAAGTCAATTTAAATAGGTCAAGACCGGGACCCCCAATTTCTGTATGCTGTTAGGAACCGGGGGGCAAGGGGGGGGGGGTCGTGTTCCCAGATCACGAAGAATAAATTTCTTAATTCCCAGGTCACGATGAATTAAAAGCAGAACTCTTCGCATGCAAAAGAAGGGCGGTTACACGATACTAAATTGACGATTTCCCGATTCACGGCTATTTAATGTTAAAATTCCCAGTTCACGATTAATGAAAATCCTTGATCACGGCGGTTGGCAACACCCCATTCACAGTTCACGGTGAAATGAGAGCCGAGGAACGCATATACCCCTTGCCCCCCCCCCCCACCCCCTCCCTCCCAATGTCCACCCAGAGTTGAGGAACTCCCGCAGCCAGCGAAGATTTGTTTAATAAACGTCATAATGATTGGTAGACTGGCTAAGACCTCAGCATCTCGGGTTTGCCATTATCTACGTAATATCTTACGACGATTTTGGGTTCAGTATTTGTGTGTAAGAGGCCAAAAGAAATGTTATTTTAATACAAATGATGGTTACATGTAATTACTTCGGAAAGTTGGTGGTAAAACATCAAGACTCTGTTTGTGAGTTTTCAGTGATTCTCACCGCACCTTTATTTTCATACACATAATTAATGTTCCGATGTCTTAACCTAACACATACAAACACGAAATTCAAGTGACTTCGCTCGACATATTTTGACGCCAAATCCCCCATCAGTAACCGACATACAGCTTTAATACTAGATCAGTAGGCAACCCAGCTACATTCACCAATGCCAGGACTTCCATGTGATGACGTCACAAGAGAAGCATATATTTAACCCATTACTATTTACCTTTATGTAAAGGCGTATAGTACTTCAATCCCTTACGTA
The DNA here is from genome assembly GCA_964019135.1 of Arenicola marina. Taxonomy (NCBI): domain Eukaryota; kingdom Metazoa; phylum Annelida; class Polychaeta; family Arenicolidae; genus Arenicola; species Arenicola marina. The sequence continues at coordinate 3,188,901 of OZ025252.1, read as the reverse complement.
ATTAAGTATCAAAGTGAAAATGACAAAAATCCATCACAGACCGAATCTTATTAAAAAGTACCCACGGGTTTGCCTTTCAAGACACAACGCTACAGGTTCGGATGCGATTTCTGGCAATAAAATACAAAATAAATTCACACAATAACATAGCAAACTTATATAAAAGAGTTATTCTCTACTCGCTCATTTAGACTTGAATTGAGATCCTTTGGAAATTACGATGAAGACGGCAAAATAAAATTCATACCAGACATAAACGGTGTGTAGACTTCTCTTGTCATACGGGTACTTTAGTCAGAACACGTGCGCGAAGCGAGATCTAGGTCGGTTCATATGTCAACCAAGCGCCATCCCAGGTACACCATACATATGACATAATGTGTGCACTACACTATGTTATGATAAAGTTCTTTAAGATCAAGTGCAGCCATCACCGGGTATCTGAACCGGTTTTTACCCAATTGCAGGTGCTGACGTACCATAATATACCGAGGTACACACACACAAAACAAACAAATACAAGTAAATAAACTCGCCACAATTACTATTTTTGAGCCTCGCCAATTTACATGACACATAAATAATGTTTTTTTTATTCATAACGCGTGAGGTGTGAAATTTGCATAATTTAATAGTCTAGTCATGAAGTCACGTGGTCGAGCAGACGACGCGAACTTTCCCGCCGTTCCCGTGCCCCAATTTCATCGACGTCCGTTCCGCGCCAGCCTAAACACCGACAGAAAGTGAATTCTCCATAATAATTACGTATTAACATGGGATACAAATATGAGTAGATGAATGGATGCATGCATGCATGCATGGATGGATGAAATGGGGGCCCAGTGTCAAAATGACGAATGTAATAACTGAACACATGCCGGAGAGATCCGATTTCTATAGTCAAAATATTTCTATAATCTTTCCGATAACCTGAAAGTAGTAGTATGTAGGAATAATTTTGTCGACAGAAAATGTTTAAAGAGTGATAAAATATGTCCCTGCCCCTCCTTTTTCACCACGGCAATGTCAACAGGTCTGCTATGAACGCGGCACGCAAGGAGAGAATACCAAAGTTCAACTCTATGTGGCATGAGGAGATACATTACCACAGGTAATATCAGTAACAGCCTTTACAGTATGATTAATCTGTTAGATTAGGTTGGTGGGTTGCATATTCAGGACGCTTTAACCAATTCCGGTCATATCGCGTCAATGAGAGAAGGAAGGGAGAGTGGAGCCATGTCCCCGTGGGTAACCCCCTACTCGTTGCGAAGAAAGATATCCGACCGACCCACGTGCCGTTAGGCTCTCAGGTGGCCAGAGTGCTCAATGCGAGCGCTCTAACCCACTGAGCTATCGTGGTGGCCCTTATTAGATTAGGAAAGGACTACGAATTCCGACCGATCTCATTGGGCACGGAAGCTAAGATTTATGCTTTGCCTAAATTTATTTGTACATGATCCAGAACAAACGGTTTGAACGGTATTGTCATACTGCGGGAGTTCACATACTTTCTTGGTATACCTAAATTACAAATATGAAAGCAATATGTATTTTAGATAGGCTTTTACATACTGAGGTAAATCTGTGTCTGTACCATACCAGATGAAGATATCTGGAAAAGAAACAAAGCTAACAAAAAACTAATAGATATTGTATCAAAATAATAATTAAAGGGATTTAAAGGGATCATGGCATCTTTGGGGATAACGCCCCGCTGTTCAAGCTAAATAGATCACCCACTGCGAGATTCGAACCCACAGCCACACCACGTGGGCGACAACTCACCTGGAATGTCCGTCCTGCTGGGTGCCGTAGTCATGGTGACCGCTTTGGTGGGGTACGTAGGGCACGTGGCCCAGGACCCTCTGCTGGCTGTTGGAGCCTTTGGCGGGCAGCAGGGTGGTGGTGGAGCCCCCGGTGGGTAGGGTGTCCGTCCGAGGGGGGTGGCGGCGGCGGGGGGCGCCTGGGAAGAGGGTTTGGCGCGTCAGCACTGAGCCGCGCAAGACAAGGGCAGACAGATGCACACAGAGATATACAGACAGATACAGGACAGACACACACACACACAGACAGATATAGGACAGACACACGGACAGATACAGGACAGACAGACAGATACAGGACAGACACAAGCCACGCAGACAGATACAGGACAGACAGACAGACAGATACAGGACAGACACACAAACAGACAGACACACAGATAGACAGATACAGGACACACACACACAGACAGGTACAGGACAGACAGACAGACAGATACAGCACAGACACAGACAGACAGATACAGGACAGACACGCAGACAGATACCGGACAGACACAGACAGATACACACAGAGATACACAGACAGATACAGGACAAACACAGACAGATACAGGACAAACACAGGCAGATACAGGACAAACACAGGCAGATACAGGACAAACACAGGCAGATACAGGACAAACACAGGCAGATACAGGACAAACACAGGCAGATACAGGACAAACACAGGCAGATACAGGACAAACACAGGCAGATACAGGACAAACACAGGCAGATACAGGACAAACACAGGCAGATACAGGACAAACACAGGCAGATACAGGACAAACACAGGCAGATACAGGACAAACACAGGCAGATACAGGACAAACACAGGCAGATACAGGACAAACACAGGCAGATACAGGACAAACACAGGCAGATACAGGACAAACACAGACAGATACAGGACAAACACAGGCAGACAGATGAACACAAAGATACAAACACATGCAGAGACCGGCACGCACAGATACAGAAACACCGGAGACAGACAGGCGAGCAGACACCGGAAATACGCAGGACAGACACATTTTCACAGATGTACATATAGATACAGAGACAGGCACACAGAGAGACCGTAGTTAGATTTAAGTCAGACACATGTGCGAAAGTTAAAGACAATTATCAAGCCACACCGACAGAAAGTACACAAATTGCAAGTTATTTACAATAAATTATAAAGTTGACGCATTCACCAAACCACACAGGCAGAAGGCAAGCAATTTGGAACAAGGTGGAATTGAAAAAAAGTTGTGGAGAGGATAAAAAAGGAGCACAAATATTGTAACCCCAGTGACTTAATATGGTGGACAATCGGGCAACGTGCAGCTTCCGAAACTGAATAGTGTTTAATCAAGTGGACAGAACCAGCTAAACTTATTTCTAAAGATAAACAACTTTATAAAGTCGTAATATTTGTTGGTCGCACGAGGCCAACACAAATACAACAACTACCAAAACACACAACACAACAGATTGAGTTGAACATCAGAATTTTGTGGGCTTAGAAAAGTCCAACAGTAACCAAGAGAACGTCCTAAACATCCATAATCTAAACATCCAGCTAAATTAACCGGTTACAAACAAATTAATTTTCACCTGTGTAGTTAGGTACTGTCATTATTGCGAATGAGTTTGTTTGTTTCCATATTATAATACAAACTCCTTGAGGTCTTATTAATCTCTTGCTAAGAGGAGATTCTTAAATATTATAATTGATAATATGTTCACCAACTGAGCCAGGGAAACCCTCCGAGCTCGAACCCCCACCCGCGCCTCCCTCCCTCCCGCCTCTTAAATTTTAAAGATTCTTAAATATTATAATGTTCCGTCCTCCACCCTGCATCACTGACCTCTCTGGATCTCTCCCCTCGCCCGTCCACCGTGGATCACTGACTTCTCTGGATCTCTCCCCTCTCCCGTCCACCCTGGATCACTGACCTCTCTGGATCTCTCCCCTCCCCCGTCCACCCTGGATCACTGACTTCTCTGGATCTCTCCCCTCGCCCGTCCACCCTGGATCACTGACCTCTCTGGATCTCTCCCCTCCCCTGTCCCCCCTGGATCACTGACCTCTCTGGATCTCTCCCCTCGCCCGTCCACCCTGGATCACTGACCTCTCTGGATCTCTCCCCTCCCCCGTCCCCCCTGGATCACTGACCTCTCTGGATCTCTCCCCTCCCCCGTCCACCGTGGATCACTGACTTCTCTGGATCTCTCCCCTCGCCCGTCCACCCTGGATCACTGACCTCTCTGGATCTCTCCCCTCCCCCGTCCACCGTGGATCACTGACCCCTCTGGATCTCTCCCCTCGCCCGTCCACCCTGGATCACTGACCTCTCTGGATCTCTCCCCTCCCCTGTCCCCCCTGGATCACTGACCTCTCTGGATCTCTCCCCTCCCCCGTCCACCCTCGATCACTGACCTCTCTGGATCTCTCCCCTCGCCCGTCCACCCTGGATCACTGACCTCTCTGGATCTCTCCCCTCCCCCGTCCCTTCTGGATCACTGACCTCTCTGGATCTCTCCCCTCGCCCGTCCACCCTTGATCACTGACCTCTCTGGATCTCTCCCCTCCCGCATCCCCCCTGGATCACTGACCTCTCTGGATCTCTCCCCTCCCCCGTCCCCCCTGGATCACTGACCTCTCTAGATCTCTCCCCTCCCCCTTCCCCCCTGGATCACTGACCTCTCTGGATCTCTCCCCTCGCCCGTCCACCCTGGATCACTGACCTCTCTGGATCTCCCCCATCCCCCCTGCATCACTGACCTCTCTGGATCTCTCCCCTCCCCCGTCCCCCCTGGATCACTGACCTCTCTGGATCTCTCCCCTCCCCCGTCCCCCCTGGATCACTGACTTCTCTGGATCTCTCCCCTCCCCCGTCCCCCTGGATCACTGACCTCTCTGGATCTCTCCCCTCCCCCGTCCACCCTGGATCACTGACCTCTCTGGATCTCTCCCCTCCCGCGTCCCCCCTGGATCACTGACCTCTCTGGATCTCTCCCCTCCCCCGTCCACCCTGGATCACTAACCTCTCTGGATCTCTCCCCTCCCCCGTCCACCCTGGATCACTGACCTCTCTGGATCTCTCCCCTCCCCCATCCACCCTGCATCACTGACCTTTCTGGATCTCTCCCCTCCCCCGTCCACCCTGCATCACTGACCTCTCTGGATCTCTCCCCTCCCCCGTCCCCCCTGGATCACTGACCTTTCTGGATCTCTCCCCTCCCTCGTCCACCCTGCATCACTGACCTCTCTGGATCTCTCCCCTCCCCCATCCACCTTTTGGATCTCTCCCCTCCCCCGTCAACCCTAGATCACTGACCTCTCTGGATCTCTCCCCTCCCCCGTCCACCCTGGATCACTAACCTCTCTGGATCTCTCCCCTCCCCCGTCCACCCTGGATCACTGACCTCTCTGGATCTCTCCCCTCCCCCGTCCACCCTGGATCACTGACCTCTCTGGATCTCTCCCCTCCCCCGTCAACCCTGGATCACTGACCTCTCTGGATCTCTCCCTTCCCCCAGCCGCCCTGGATCACTGACCTATCTGGATCTCTCCCCTTTCCCGTCCACCCTGGATCACTGACCTCTCGGGATCTCTCCCCTCCCCCGTCCCCCCTGGATCACTGACCTCTCTGGATCTCTCCCCTCCCCTGTCCCCCTGGATCACTGACCTCTCTGGATCTCTCCCCTCCCCCGTCCACCCTGGATCACAGACCTCTCTGGATCTCTCCCCTCCCCCGTCCACCCTGGATCACTGACCTCTCTGGATCTCTCCCCTCCCCCGTCCACCCTGGATCACTAACCTCTCTGGATCTCTCCCCTCCCCCGTCCACCCTGGATCACTGACCTCTCTGGATCTCTCCCCTCCCCCGTCCACCCTGGATCACTGACCTCTCTGGATCTCTCCCCTCCCCCGTCAACCCTGGATCACTGACCTCTCTGGATCTCTCCCTTCCCCCAGCCGCCCTGGATCACTGACCTATCTGGATCTCTCCCCTTTCCCGTCCACCCTGGATCACTGACCTCTCTGGATCTCTCCCCTCCCCCGTCCCCCCTGGATCACTGACCTCTCTGGATCTCTCCCCTCCCCCGTCAACCCTGGATCACTGACCTCTCTGGATCTCTCCCTTCCCCCAGCCGCCCTGGATCACTGACCTATCTGGATCTCTCCCCTTTCCCGTCCACCCTGGACCACTGACCTCTCTGGATCTCTCCCCTCCCCCGTCCCCCCTGGATCACTGACCTCTCTGGATCTCTCCCCTCCCCCGTCCACCCTGGATCACTGACCTCTCTGGATCTCTCCCCTCCCCCGTCCCCCCTGGATCACTGACCTCTCTGGATCTCTCCCCTCCCCCGTCCACCCTGGATCACTGACCTCTCTGGATCTCTCCCCTCCCCCGTCCACCCTGGATCACTGACCTCTCTGGATCTCTCCCCTCCCCCGTCCCCCCTGGATCACTGACCTCTCTGGATCTCTCCCTTCCACCGTCAACCCTGGATCACTGACCTCTCTGGATCTCTCCCTTCCCCCAGCCGCCCTGGATCACTGACCTATCTGGATCTCTCCCCTTTCCCGTCCACCCTGGATCACTGACCTCTCTGGATCTCTCCCCTCCCCCGTCCCCCCTGGATCACTGACCTCTCTGGATCTCTCCCCTCCCCCGTCCACCCTGGATCACTGACCTCTCTGGATCTCTCCCCTCCCCCGTCCACCCTGGATCACTGACCTCTCTGGATCTCTCCCCTCCCCCGTCCCCCCTGGATCACTGACCTCTCTGGATCTCTCCCTTCCACCGTCAACCCTGGATCACTGACCTCTCTGGATCTCTCCCTTCCCCCAGCCGCCCTGGATCACTGACCTATCTGGATCTCTCCCCTTTCCCGTCCACCCTGGATCACTGACCTATCTGGATCTCTCCCCTTTCCCGTCCACCCTGGATCACTGACCTCTCTGGATCTCTCCCCTCCCCCGTCAACCCTGGATCACTGACCTCTCTGGATCTCTCCCCTCCCCCGTCCCCCCTGGATCACTGACCTCTCTGGATCTCTCCCCTCCCCCGTCCACCCTGGATCACTGACCTATCTGCATCTCTCCCCTTTCCCGTCCCCCCTGGATCACTGACCTCTCTGGATCTCTCCCTTCCCCCAGCCGCCCTGGATCACTGACCTCTCTGGATCTCTCCCCTCCCCCGTCCCCCCTGGATCACTGACCTCTCTGGATCTCTCCCCTCCCCCGTCCCCCCTGGATCACTGACCTCTCTGGATCTCTCCCCTCCCCCGTCCCCCCTGGATCACTGACCTCTCTGGATCTCTCCCCTCCCCCGTCCCCCCTGGATCACTGACCTCTCTGGATCTCTCCCTTCCCCCAGCCGCCCTGGATCACTGACCTCTCTGGATCTCTCCCTTCCCCCAGCCGCCCTGGATCACTGACCTCTCTGGATCTCTCCCCTTTCCCGTCCACCCTGGATCACTGACCTCTCTGGATCTCTCCCCTCCCCCGTCCCCCCTGGATCACTGACCTCTCTGGATCTCTCCCTTCCCCCAGCCGCCCTGGATCACTGACCTCTCTGGATCTCTCCCTTCCCCCAGCCGCCCTGGATCACTGACCTCTCTGGATCTCTCCCTTCCCCCAGCCGCCCTGGATCACTGACCTCTCTGGATCTCTCCCCTTTCCCGTCCACCCTGGATCACTGACCTCTCTGGATCTCTCCCCTCCCCCGTCCCCCCTGGATCACTGACCTCTCTGGATCTCTCCCCTCCCCCGTCCACCCTGGATCACTGACCTCTCTGGATCTCTCCCCTCCCCCGTCCACCCTGGATCACTAACCTCTCTGGATCTCTCCCCTCCCCCGTCCCCCCTGCATCACTGACCTCTCTGGATCTCTCCCCTCCCCCGTCCCCCTGGATCACTGACCTCTCTGGATCTCTCCCCTCCCCCGTCCACCCTCGATCACTGACCTCTCTGGATCTCTCCCCTCCCCCGTCCACCCTGGATCACTGACCTCTCTGGATCTCTCCCCTCCCCCGTCCACCCTGGATCACTGACCTCTCTGGATCTCTCCCCTCCCCCGTCCCCCCTGGATCACTGACCTCTCTGGATCTCTCCCCTCCCCCGTCCCCCCTGGATCACTGACCTCTCTGGATCTCTCCCCTCCCCCGTCCCCCCTGGATCACTGACCTCTCTGGATCTCTCCCCTCGCCCGTCCACCCTGGATCACTGACCTCTCTGGATCTCTCCCCTCCCCCGTCCACCCTGGATCACTGACCTCTCTGGATCTCTCCCCTCCCCCGTCCACCCTGGATCACTGACCTCTCTGGATCTCTCCCCTCCCCCGTCCCCCCTGGATCACTGACCTCTCTGGATCTCTCCCCTCCCCCGTCCCCCCTGGATCACTGACCTCTCTGGATCTCTCCCCTCCCCCGTCCCCCCTGGATCACTGACCTCTCTGGATCTCTCCCCTCCCCCGTCCCCCCTGGATCACTGACCTCTCTGGATCTCTCCCCTCGCCCGTCCACCCTGGATCACTGACCTCTCTGGATCTCTCCCCTCCCCCGTCCCCCCTGGATCACTGACCTCTCTGGATCTCTCCCTTCCCCCAGCCGCCCTGGATCACTGACCTCTCTGGATCTCTCCCCTCCCCCGTCCCCCCTGGATCACTGACCTCTCTGGATCTCTCCCCTCCCCCGTCCCCCCTGGATCACTGACCTCTCTGGATCTCTCCCCTCCCCCGTCCCCCCTGGATCACTGACCTCTCTGGATCTCTCCCCTCCCCCGTCCCCCCTGGATCACTGACCTCTCTGGATCTCTCCCCTCGCCCGTCCACCCTGGATCACTGACCTCTCTGGATCTCTCCCCTCCCCCGTCCCCCCTGGATCACTGACCTCTCTGGATCTCTCCCTTCCCCCAGCCGCCCTGGATCACTGACCTCTCTGGATCTCTCCCCTCCCCCGTCCCCCCTGGATCACTGACCTCTCTGGATCTCTCCCCTCGCCCGTCCACCCTGGATCACTGACCTCTCTGGATCTCTCCCCTCCCCCGTCCCCCCTGGATCACTGACCTCTCTGGATCTCTCCCTTCCCCCAGCCGCCCTGGATCACTGACCTCTCTGGATCTCTCCCCTCCCCCGTCCCCCCTGCATCACTGACCTCTCTGGATCTCTCCCCTCCCCCGTCCACCCTGGATCACTGACCTATCTGGATCTCTCCCCTTTCCCGTCCCCCCTGGATCACTGACCTCTCTGGATCTCTCCCCTCCCCCGTCCGCCCTGGATCACTGACCTATCTGGATCTCTCCCCTTTCCCGTCCCCCCTGGATCACTGACCTCTCTGGATCTCTCCCCTTTCCCGTCCACCCTGGATCACTGACCTCTCTGGATCTCTCCCCTTTCCCGTCCACCCTGGATCACTGACCTCTCTGGATCTCTCCCCTTTCCCGTCCCCCCTGGATCACTGACCTCTCTGGATCTCTCCCCTTTCCCGTCCCCCCTGGATCACTGACCTCTCTGGATCTCTCCCCTCCCCCGTCCACCCTGGATCACTGACCTCTCTGGATCTCTCCCCTCCCCCGTCCACCCTGGATAACTGACCTCTCTGGATCTCTCCCCTCCCCCGTCCACCCTGGATCACTGACCTCTCTGGATCTCCTGCTGCAGGGTGTCCTCGGCGGTGGCGGCCGGGCGGTCCCACATCCGGTCCGGGTACGCCCCGGATCCGGACATCAGCTGCACGTTCGTCACCTTCACCGGCATTTGACCTTTGTACTGACCCAGGCCCGGTGACGTCATCGTCTCCATGGAAGCGGGCAGCAGCTGGGGCGGCTGTGGAGGAGGGAGGAGAGACGCAATAAATTATTGCGCCAATATGAGTCATGTAGGACCTATAACGCACCAATTTCCGGATTATACCAATTTCCGGATTATACCAATTTCCGGATTAATTTCCGGATTATACCAATTTCCGGATTATACCAATTCCGGATTATACCAATTTCCGTATTATACCAATTTCCGGATGAGACCAATTTTGTTCTATAAATTCCATTTTCCGGGAAGCCAACCCAATTTGTTATCTTGCAACTGTCAGGCCATATGACGAAAAGTATCTACACAATGTCAAAGTAAGTAATTTGTTTATTATAGTCACTTATGAGGAATACAACTGATAACATGTGCAGCAGAGTAAACACACAATACATCTGACTGGATCTGTGGGAATCCTAGTACCTAGTATGGTAATCCTAGTGCCTAGTATGGTAATCCTAGTGCCTAGTATGGTAATCCTAGTACCTAGTATGGTAATCCTAGTACCTAGTATGGTAATCCTAGTACCTAGTATGGTAATCCTAGTACCTAGTATGGTAATCCTAGTACCTGGTATAGTAATCCTAGCACCTAGTATGGTAATCCTAGCACATAGTATGGTAATCCTAGTACTTAGTATAGTAATCTTAGTACCTACTATGATAATCCTACCACCTAGTATGGTAATCCTAGTACCTAGTATGATAATCCTAGTATGGTGATCTTAGTATTGTAATCCTAGTATTGTAATCCTAGTACCTACTATGGTAATCCTAGTATTGTAATCATAGTATGGTAATCATGGTACCAAGTATGGTAATCCCAGTACCTAGTATTGTAATCCTAGTACCTATAGCATAGTAATCATAGCGCCTATTATGGTAATCCTAGCACTTAGTACAGTAATCTTAGTACCTAGTATAATCCTACAATCTAGTATGGTAATCCTAGTACCTAGTATGACAATCCTAGTACCTAGTATAGTAATCCTAGCACCTAGTATGGTGATCCTAGTACTTAGTATAGTAATCTTAGTACCTAGTATGATAATCTTACAACCTAGTATGGTAACCCTAGTACCTAGTATGACAATCCTAGTACCTAGTATGGTAATCCTAGTACCTATTATGGCAATCCTAGCACTTAGTATAGTAATCTTAGTACCTAGTATGACAATCCTAGCACCTAGTACGGTAATCCTAGCACCTAGTATGGTGATCCTAGTACTTAGTATAGTAATCTTAGTACCTAGTATGACAATCCTAGCACTTAGTATGGTAATCCTAGTACCTATTATGGCAATCCTAGCACTTAGTATAGTAATCTTAGTACCTAGTATGACAATCCTAGCACCTAGTATGGTGATCCTAGTACTTAGTATAGTAATCTTAGAACCTAGTATGATAATCTTACCACCTGGTATGGTAATCCTAGTACCTATTATGGCAATCCTAGCACTTAGTATAGTAATCTTAGTACCTAGTATGACAATCCTAGCACCTAGTATGGTGATCTTAGTACTTAGTATAGTAATCTTAGTACCTAGTATGATAATCTTACCACCTGGTATGGTAATCCTAGTACCTAGTACAATCCTAGTATTGTAATCCTAGTATGGTAATCCTAGTACCTACTATGGTAATCCAAGTACGGTAATCCCAGTACCCAGTATGGTAATCCTAATATGGTAATCCTAGTACGGTAATCCTAGTACCTAGAACGGAAATCATGGTACCAACTATGGTAATCCTAGTACATAGTATGGTATTTCTAGTACTTAGTATGGTAATCCTAGTACCTAGTATGGTGATCCTAGTACCTAGTATGGTGATCCTAGCAACTAGTATGGTAATCCTAGTACCTTGTATGATAATCCTAGTACCTAGTATGATAATTCTAGCACCTAGTATGATAATCCTAGTGTGGTAATATTAGTATGGTATGAATTGTTATCCTAGTAAAATAATCCGAGTATGAGATAAATTGTAATCCTAGTATAGTAATCCTAGTACCTAGTATGGTAATCCTAGTACCTAGTATGGTAATCATGGTACCAAGTATGGTAATCCTAGTACCTAGTATGGTGATCCTAGCAACTAGTATGGTAATCCTAGTACCTTGTATGATAATCCTAGTACCTAGTATGATAATTCTAGCACCTAGTATGATAATCCTAGTGTGGTAATATTAGTATGGTATGAATTGTTATCCTAGTAAAATAATCCGAGTATGAGATAAATTGTAATCCTAGTATAGTAATCCTAGTACCTAGTATGGTAATCCTAGTACCTAGTATGGTAATCATGGTACCAAGTATGGTAATCCTAGTACCTAGTATGGTGATCCTAGCAACTAGTATGGTAATCCTAGTACCTTGTATGATAATCCTAGTACCTAGTATGATAATTCTAGCACCTAGTATGATAATCCTAGTGTGGTAATATTAGTATGGTATGAATTGTTATCCTAGTAAAATAATCCGAGTATGAGATAAATTGTAATCCTAGTATAGTAATCCTAGTACCTAGTATGGTAATCCTAGTACCTAGTATGGTAATCATGGTACCAAGTATGGTAATCCTAGTACCTAGTATGGTAATCCTAGTACGGTAATCCTAATACCTTGTATGGTAAACCTTGTGCCTCGTATGGTTATCCTAGTACCTAGTACGGTAATCCTAGTACCTAGGATGGTCATTCTAGTACCTAGTATAGCAATCCTAGTACCTAGTATGGTGATACTAGTACCTAATATGGTAATTATAGTACCTAGTATGGTAATCCTAGTACCTAGTATGGTAATCCTTGTGCCTAGTATGGTAATCCTAGTACCTAGGATGGTAATTCTAGTACCTAGTATAGTAATCCTAGTGCCTAGTATGGTGATCCTAGTACCTAGTACGGTAATCCTGCTACTACCTATTGCATCCTGTACCTGTTGCTCCATGAAGTACAGGTCAGCCTTGGATCGCTCGTCTTCTGTGATCGGGATCCCGTCCACCACAGTCAGACTCGGCATCCGGAAGACCAACATCGGCCGGTGGAGCATGCGCCGCGCCGCCTGCCGGAGACGCACAACAACATGTGATGAGACAGTCCTGAAATCTACATCGTCATGCGGTCATGATGACGTGGGAGTTTTTGGTTGCCCATCGCAACGGGCGCGTGTAGAGAGTCGGTTTTGAGTAGGACGTATTACAAGTCCATATAGGGTAATATCGCATTCACGGGATGGATGGAGGGCAGATCAAGGAGCCATGTCGCCTTACTCTTTGCGAAAGATATCGGATCCTGTATCGTGCACGGTCAGACGTTCATACAACGGGGCGCGAACCCACGAAATCCAGCACGATGACTGGCCTGGCTTTGCTCATTCGACCACACCGAGCCCGCTAACCACTAGACCATTCGGTTGGCCTCATGCAAGGATACACGTTCTGGTGATAATAGAGGCAGATAACCCGTAACCATGGATATGCGTGCCAAGAGCCGGCAAATCCAACCTCGTAGCTAGAGGCAACCGCGTACAATCACCACTTGCCGTTCGGCCAGCGTGTAAACCGACAAAAAATAACCGGAAGTAATATTCCTCTTTTACCCAATGTTAACCCAAATGTCGGAACGTTACGGGTGGAGTATTACATATTAAATACTTACCGGATTGCTAATAACTGACAGTTCAGTCAATCTTTCCAAGGATTCTAACTTTTCCATCTCCGCGATTTCCTGTAACAAGCGGTCATAGGGTTGATATATTTGTATTTGTATTATACCTCAATTGTACCTTCCTAAACAAGGTTTCGGGAGACATTTAGCTTGTGGTCCCCATTGAGTTCTACTCCGTTCAGGCTAGTTCAAATATTGTCGATTAAAGTTGAATAAATAATAATGTGTTATGTTCAAAAACGCCCAAAACGACAGCAATACCGTAACTTTGATGACGTAGTACACAAGAAAGTCACACTTTCCTGCACGAGATTCATCGGTTTGCCAACAGAAGGACAACATGCCCTGTTGTAAATAATAAGATTGCGTACAAAACTATCTTAGTTCTTACACGATAAGAACCTCCATACATCATTTCCATTCAAATATTTACAAGGTTTCCCTGGAAAAATACTGCGGTATGATCAACACGTAATGCCATCTATCCCCACCTGGATCCTGTTCATCCCAAGGAACAGTCTCTGGAGGTTCTCCAGCGGGTGGAAGTTGGCCAGATCCTTGATCCGGTTCTCCTCCATGTGCAGCTCCTGAAGGTTCCACTGGTTCACAAAGGAATGCTCCCCCACATTCTTGATTTTGTTTCGATCCAGAACGAGTTCTCGTAGATCCTGAAGGCCGTCCAGTCCGTCTATCTTGGTAATCTCGTTGCCTGGGGACCACGACATAGGGGAGCGTGCATCAAGATGTAATTATAACAATCATTTGAAGCAGCCAGCATTCATAGGAAATTTGTATAAACATTGCCACTGCAGTTCTTTTGAATAAAACCATGTAGCCACGTGCCGTGTGGTGTGGACAAACAAGAGTCAATACCTTTAAACTTAGCTTTTTTAGCGTTGTGAAACCAGATAGTTGAAGTGACATTGTACTGACCATTAACGTTGCAACAAAAAACTCAAGGCCTTGTTATAGTTCGTGTTATATGGCCCTCTAGCGCACGCAGTACCGGACCACGTGTGTACAAAGATGGCAAAAACCATTCGTGGGTCGATGGAGGATAAAACATGAATGTGTAAACTGGGTCAATAAATCTCCCAGATAGGATGAAATTCGCCCTTGACAAAGGAAATTTTGCCTGCTTTCCAATTGGGTCGTAAGAATATGCTTAAACTAAATACGCGCCCCGCGCAGGTGCCAGGGCGCGAACCCGCGACCTCATGGGTCTGCAGGTGGGCCTGCTAAAGGGACTCCCCCGGCGATGGATGGCACTGACCCTGCAAGAAGAGCGCCTTCAGGGAGGGTAGCCTGTTCAGCTGTAGGGCAGCCATGTCTCTTACGCCGTTGTACCTGAAATACAAGGTACAGCTCAACAACATGACGATATCACAGAGTAGATATTATATCATGATATCACAGAGTAGATATTATATCATGATATCACAGAGTAGATATTATATCATGATATCACAGAGTAGATATTATATCATGATATCACAGAGTAGATATTATATCATGATATCACAGAGTAGATATTATATCATGATATCACAGAGTAGATATTATATCATGATATCACAAAGTAGATATTATATCATGATATCACAGAGTAGAAATTATATGATAATACACAGGCCTATGGGATTGCTTTCAATGGACGTTACTTGGGGTTTAAAGAGAAATGCGCTTGTTCAAACTTTACCATAATATTATATTCAAAAATGTCCAGGCAACATGCTCTGTACATTAAAGAATCCATAGAAGAGAAAAGAGAGGGGTCACCGATTTCAGCTTTTAATGATGCCCAGTTCCTTACAACTCTCTCCCCGCAATAAATTATTATGTAAATAATAAGTAAAATTAAGTTTCCTTGGCAAAAGTGTCGTGGAAGAAAGACTAATTATAAGAATGATTTCAAACTTCACCACGTTGAAGAACAATATATGTACCCTTGGGGTGGGTCCCCTTTCCTAACTTGGGGTGCGTCCCCTTCCCTAACATGGGGTGCTTCCCCTCCCCTAACATGTAGTGTGTGCACTCCCTAAATTGGGGTATGTCTCCTCCACTAGCTTCGTGCCGAGAGGAGTGGGGGGGGGGCCGCTGACTCACCCCAGGTGGAGGACGACCAGGTGCTCCATCAGCGGTATGTAGTTCTCCTGCTGCAGCAGCCCGGCGCTGAACGGCTGTGCCCCGGGACCCCCCGCGGCGCCATTACCAGATCTCGCCTTGGAGGCCACCAAGTCTCGCTGCTGGCGAGACTTTGGGACGATACACTCCACGTGGTTGTGGTTGAGACACAGTACCTGGCGGAGGAAGGGTGGCGGGGGGTGGGGGAAGGGGGGGGGGGAGGAATAAAGTAGCCATAAAATTGTATGCACAAAAGCGGCCTGAAACACCAGTTCAGCATCTTAAGTATAGCTCACGTATGCCTCACGTCTAGCATCCATGGCAGTGATTGGTGATAAGCATGCACTTCAGTTAGTAACTGTGCGTGTAAATAAATTTGCATCAAGTCATCTCCTCTAAAATGTATTACCGTTATTACTCTTGAAAAAAAAAAGCTCTTGGCGATCGCCAATTAATGAATAATTTGCATAAAGATAAAGAAAAATATCTATTTTTTGGAAGGGGACGATAAGGGTTAGGGACAAATTGGCTGGACTAATAGTGGTAATGACAGTTAATTAGTTACTCAATAAAGATATTTGCAGCTAGAGTTTTTCAACTTCTTGGAAAACGGTCCTAAATGCCGAATACAAAGCTATTGCATCTAAAGTTTTGAATTGTTTTTGCTCATTTAAGGCTTTAATGTTTTGAACTGCATGTAGATATGGATAAGCATATAGATTAGCATCAAACAATGCCACCATTGACGGGTATCGGAATGATACTCACTCTCAAGTTGACTAGGAAGACTAAACCACTGAAGGACGTCAAGTTGTTGTGCTCCAGGTTCACGCTGGAAGACCACAACATCTGGTAAAAGTTCATTGTCTCAGGAACGGAATCCATAATAATGACGTCAGTTATGCACGAAAAGTGTCTTTCCGACGTTGCCTCTCAGCCTTGTTATCGTGGAATTGATAGTCCAACAATTAAATGGAAAGTAATTTGGTATTTGCTTATGCAGAAAAACCACCTCCAATGCGAGTATATTTCAATTTTGGACTAGATAAACGCTTGACAAATGTTCTACTTCGCGTTAGCCGTTTATGTTAATAACTTGAGTTAGCTATATCTTGAATTATAATTTTACATTAGGGGTTTAACACATTAACACCAGGTTAAGTTCTCTCACCTGGTGTTAATGTGTTAAACCCATAATGTAAAATTACAATTTAAGATATAGATTTAAATTAAGATTTACTCAAGTTCTATAATGGACAGATTGTGATTATTCGACGGTTGAATTCTGCAGCTGATTCTAGATCTAAGTTTTATTAGATTGGTTTCCTTTGAAAGTAGGATACATCTATTAACATAACTTCCTAACGAAGCTCATAGAGCTGGACCTAGACTCACATTATTGAACAGTTCCGTGACCCCCCGATCCAGATCTACCCTTGTGATCCCTGGCTTACCGTCTGATGATCCCTGGCTTACCTCCTGAGACCGTTAAAGGTGCCGCCTGGCTCCAGGTCTACGCTCCGGATCCCGGCTTGCGGGAAGTCCAACTCCCTGACGTCGCCAAAGCTGGCGTGGCCCAGTCTCTCCGCCACAAAGTCCTGCGTCAAACGACCTCCAAATGTGTCCTTGGCTTGGCCTCCCTCACAGTTCTCCTTTTGCATTGCAGCGACAAAAAGGAATGATTTAAGAGATTTAAAGGAAGCGGCAATTCGGAGACAATGGTTGTAAGAGATATATCAATATGTTTAGACGCTATTTTTCCAAACAAACACCAAGATCATGGTCTACTGCGCGGCTTGGAACTGCCGCAATTCATCCGTAAATCGCGGCCCTGATCTCTCATTTCACGCGTTTTCGCTGAAGGGTACCTCCACTGTGAAGAGTTCTCTGCGAGATAACTTCCAGTTATGACATACAGTGGCGCAACATGTAAGGTCACAATATACGTCACATTTTTATGAAGTGAATAACATGTATGGACCCGGCTACTACTGAGAACGTATACCTTTACACCTAACCCTTTCCAATTTTGCCACCCAACGTAATGAGCCTTGTCAGAACGCTCAAGGTTGTCCAAGGTCAGCGTTCGGTTCACTCACCACCGGCGTTCCATCCAGAGCCTTCAAGGACTTGACGTGGTAGATAACAAACAGTCGGTAGTCCGTAACCAAGGCAACATCATTTCCACCAAGGTCCAGTATTATTAACTGCGATAAATCCTGCAAGACGCAAAGAGCAACTGTTATATACAGGCCTAAGTAGTATTAAGTACCACCAAAAGCACCTTGTTCCAGATATTATCCATCAAGCGGGAAAATGTTTCTCTTTACAAAAAAATCTCTGTGATATGCAATCCTAAAATATTATTGAGAAAAACAATATTATGTAACCATCTAAGATGTTGATATGAAACTTTTCCAAAAATAATACAACCGTCTAACCTTGAGGGAGAACACCTCTCTGATATTGTCTAGCCGGTTGTTTCCCAGGAAGAGCTCCAGGAGACTGGAGCACCGCTGGAGACTCCGAAGGCTCTGGAGGAGGTTGCCATCCAGGGAGAGGTGTCGGAGCTGCTTCAACTGATCCAGAGACGAGTTCTCCAGAGTGGCGATGTAGTTGTGATCTAGATTAAGTTTCTGAAGCCTGCTCAGCCGACTCAGTCCCTCTATCTTTGAGATGCAATTGTTCTCCAGCGTGAGTTCTTCCAGATGGAGGCAACCATCTAAACCCTGTTGATCAATCAATTTAAATTACGGTTTGAATTTCTTTTTATTTGGCTCCCCACGCAGGCGACTTAACCTTATTTGCTCCTCCCATGAACACTCGTTTAGCACGGTACAATTTGACGATTTTACATCCGATAGTTTTCAAGTCAAAAAGGGCGTGAAGGATTGTGTTCAAGCACCGACTGTATTGCCATTTTCTGCTCCATGCAGCTCTAGCATGCATCCGATGAATACACGGAGGGTGTTTACTTGCATGCAACATCGGATGGGACGTCGTACAATCTTTCCAAGTCTTTTCCAAGTCCAAGCGAGCAGAGGCGCTTCCTCATTACTAGGGACATATTATTTGCCATCGACGCAGCACTGGTTGGCCACCCAAATACCAGTTGCAACGACTCATGGATCGACTTTCAAATGAGTGTGAAGTACTTTGAATCCATCAATGATGGACCATGTGATATTCTCGGACTATCAGTAATAACAAAAGCAATGCCAGTACCCTGATTCGTACAATTATTTCAGTCATATATATATATGTTAGCATTATAAGGCAATGAGAGACTATATCTAGTTCACAAGTGATACCATGGAGTCATAGAAGGAGGTCGTAGGGACCAGGCTTCGTGGACCTGTCAATCTACAGCTCAGCCTGCGTACCGGCTGCGCTAGGGAGAATCCCCCCACAGGTCAACCACACACATTTAATTAGCGAGACACAAGACATGTGTAATGTATAGGAGAACATAACCCCCGTACTGGGGTATCCTACCTCTATCCTGGTGATGTGGTTGTCGCTGAAGGAGGCCCAACGCAAGTTCTCAAGTCTCTCCAAGTTGGAAAGTTTGCTGAGGTGCTGTCCGTCAAGGTTAAGGCAAGTTACCTGGCAGAAGTGGAATCGTAATAAGCATCATAGAAAGAAAAAAAATCATATAACACAAATATTATTAAACCCATCAAAAGAAGAAAGAAAAAAATATAAAAACCCAAAAAATCAAAACAATGATTTTACACCTTATTTTTAACGTTGACGCATGCGCAGTGGAAAGGGCAAGTCCTGATCTCCGGGTCTGACTCCGGCCGCTTCTCAACCCGTCGAGGTGCCCGGATGTACGTACTGACCTTGGAGTACCACACGTCGTCGCTGTCACTCATTCGATCCGGTCGCTCCCGACTGACTTCCGCCAGCGCATGCGCAGTGGAGAAGAGGCTGAGGCAGCGTGGTCGCCTGGCGTCGGTCCTGGTGTGGGCGAGCAGCGATACCTGGGAGACCCGCGAGCCGGCCGCCAGACGCAGGGCGGACGCCGCCTCGAGGTCCGTCACTGGCGCCTTGTTCAGGCGAGTCAGCGTCCTCAGCCGGCCTATAGCACGGAGCCGGAACCCGTCGGGCTGCGAGACAATTTTTTTTATTAATACCTAGTGGATATTTTGTTGGCATGACGCTTTGATCTAGTGTAAGTCATGTCGCCACAATGTGGGACGAACAAGGCAGAAGAGACGGGTCTTCGTGGGTTTATACCACGGTTATACCGAACTCCTGGCAAAGAAAAAAACGGGATCTCTATCCGTCAGAAACATATGTGTTTGCACAGGTGGGATTCGAACGATGCACCGGTCGCTTGGGCTGGCCTAGCAGAGTACAATCGACAACAGCCGAATGCGCTACCCACTAGGCCACGGGGTGACCCCCTCGATGATGACACCAGATAGATTAGATGGCGTTGGACCACACTTGCCCCAGATGCAGGTGACAAGTTTCGAACCCACGACCTAATGATCTGCAGCTCGACATGCTTGCCAACTGAGAGCTAGGGGAGCTCCCTATACAAGACAGTGACCCCTACAAATGTCTATATAACCATATCCTTCATCAAGAGCCCAATGTTCAGAAAAGAGAAAAAACGTGGGGATGGTAAGCTAATGTAAGTTGTAGCGGTAATAAACACAAAATGTACATATAAAACACGCTGCAGTATCTGGCTTGCATTAAGCAGAAGATGAGAAGGCGAGACAAACCTTTTGCCAGGGGTTACGTCGGACGTCCAGGGTGGACAAGACAGGGCAGTGTTTCCTCAGAATCGAGATTTCTTCTCTGGTGTTCCACAGTTCGTTCGAAGACAGGTCCAGGTGACGCAACTTGTTCATCGCCTGGCCAGAGACAAAAGACAAAATATTACACATGTCGACAAACAAAAGTATTTCAGCGACATAAAAGATTGTTGCTTGGTTTGAGGAGGTTCGTATCGCGTCAGTGGGGAGGGTCAAGGGTGGAGCGCAGCCATGTCCCGGGGGTAACTCCCTACTTATATGCAGAGACGGACATACCATCTTTAACTCGAACGTATAACATACGACATGATTGGACAGAGCTCAAAGTTAGCTAACCCGTAGACCACTCAGGTTACCCTCGACATGAAGGAATGTGTTAATACAGGGTTCATATAGGCAAGGTTCCATCAAATTCTATTTTAAGCATACAAATTGCAAAACTTGGGACTAAATTTTATGCATACAATCTTTGATATGCGGAAATAAGGAATGACAACAAGAAGGCAGTGTCCACGTTTATTTATTACCGACCAACAGTATTTATTGGAGTTAATCACTTTACTTTGATTAATTGCTACTTCTTCAATTCAGCCAGCTTTTGTTCGATTTTTTCTTGGGTCTTTGCCAGTGCCCGGTCCAGTTTGAAATCAAGCACTTTTCATTGTAACTGCCCTTTTTTCAAGCAAATTCAAGCACATTGGATCGACCTCAAGGCCCATTTCTGTTTTTATGACCTTTCCCATGCATCAGTCAAAATTCAAGCACTTTTCAAGCCTGCGCGCACCGTTTTCATATGATTTTTTTAAGTATTTGCTAGTTCTCTTGCAAGTGCAGTACCCTGTAGACGTACCTTAACCCCTTCGAGAGTGGATATTTTGTTGAAAGTGGCATCCAAGTGTTCCAAGTCCTACAATGAAACAAGCCAAACAAATCGTATCAACTAAACTGAAACACATGGATATTGCGGATTGTGATAAGAAATGTTTCACAGAGCGATTTATTCCGAATTCGTATCTCATATATGGGTCACACGTTTAGTTATCTGTCTGTATCTTGCATACATGTAGTATGTATCAACCAACAGAGATGACATCTCACACGGCCACTGGTCTGGTCTCTTTGTCTTGTAGCGTAAAATGCTCGAGACCCCCCATGTGTGCCCGCCCCCCCCCCCCCGACACCCTACCCCGAATAGTGTAGTTGTGGCAACCCGGTGTTCACACGCGTTACCTGCATTGGAGGCAAGTTTCATCCCATCCCACCCCTTGAACCGGGAGGCCGATTTGGTCTTTATGTGCACAAAAGCGGCATAAAACACCAATATTCATGTCTTCAGAAGCGGCAAGTCGCGAGAGTGCTTGAACGCATGCAATTACCTGCGCGTAAGCCAAACGTTATCGACCTAGGATTCGATGAACTGTAACCAGTTTCAGTCACAAAGCGGGCATCGATTTACACCACTTTTGTGCTAGGTCACTTTCGTACGTTCGTCACGAGCGTGCCGCGCGAACGTAGGCATAAGATCAAAGGTAACATTAACAGGAAATGTGTAACTGCCATGCAAATTATTCATTATGTAAGACCCATAATCGCGATAATGACGTATTGAAGCGGAGAATCGTGGCGTACGTAGGATCGAGAAAACACTGTTACCATGTGCGCCAAGCCGTCCAGTCTGGTCAGCTCGTTGAAGCTGACATTGAGCCGTCTGAGGTTGTTTAAGGACTGCAGCAGTTTGAGTTTCGTCAGGCTGCCACCATGGAGGTTCAACATCGTCACCTGACTCATGGAACTCACTCTCGCCAACTTTAAAATGATCTCCTCACTGAGGGTGGCAAGGCTGGTGTGGAAGAATAAAATGTATATATATTTGTTAAGCAACAACATGTATTCGTCATAACACACTTGTGACATACGTGAAACCATAACCAGTTTACCGACATGACTGCTGGACGAGAGAGTAAAACCGAAACTGAAACCGTTCAAAAATTTCCGTCAAACTATCTATCTATCCAAAGCGACGTCTCTATTTAAATAACCGGTACACGTGGACGCAGAGCACTAACCGGGGCCTCGGTTTGACTTCCGGCACCATCTTCATGACGTCATCATCAGAGGACAGTTCTTCCAGCGGGGCTGGAAACACCGCAAGATGTCCTTCCTCTGTGAGCGGGTACGAGTCCATGTACGGCGACGGGGCTTTCTCCTACAAGTATTATTAATAGTTAGGAGACTGGGCTTTCTCCTACAAGTATTATTAATTGTTAGGAGACTGGGCTTTCTCCTGCAACTATTATTAATAGTTAGGAGACTGGGCTTTCTCCTACAAGTATTATTAATAGTTAGGAGACTGGGCTTTCTCCTACAAGTAGTATTAATAGTTACGAGACTGGGCTTTCTTACAAGTATTATTAATAGTTACGAGACTGGGCTTTCTTCTACAAATTCCATCAACAGGTCTAGTTTAGCTTGACAACAAAATTAAGAGTACAAAATTCATTACGATTCTCATAAAAAATATACTCAATTATGACATGCTTCATGACTTTCACATAATGATCCTTGTGCTGGGAAGAAACAACAACAGATTTCGTCGTCGAACGCTTTGGTCAGTGAAATAGGACTCAAAACGACGGAATCTGCACATCGTTGACGGTGGGACTTACCTTGGTGACGTATTCGAAGTTGACGATATATTCCGGCATGGCGAAGTCCCTGTTAAAGACGAACCACTCACACTGACGACTGCGGCATTCACAGCAGGTCACCTTCAAGTCAGCTTCATGAGAGCGTAAAAGACACGGATTTTATATAACCTAGGTTTTTTTAAAGTTAAATAATTAAATGTATTAAATTAAATTAAATTAAGCAACCAAAGACTATGCTTACTGGTACATAATCCACAATATTGTATGGTAATAATACCTCCAATAATCGGTTTATTATTATTAAATCCACAAAGATAATTATTATTATTATTAGCTTCCTTTAATCCACATACCTATTTTGCTTGGGTCACTTTTGTTTTGACGAAAGACAGAATCAACATTGAGAAAAAATTTCTGCTGGATTCTGAAAACAAAACGAATTTATTCTTTGCAATAATGTCAACCATGGCCCGATGATGGTATCTATCAAAGCGTACTAGGATAACAGAATTATATCGTGACCATAAAAACGTGAAATGTTGGCGTTTTAGTCCACTGTTGTGCCCATGAAGGCTAAACGGCGTTAATAAACCTCTCGAGAAAATACAATGGGGGTTAGATGAAACATGCCCCAGGGGCCATGTGCCGGGGGGCGAACACCCGACCTGCTCATCTGCAGCTCAGTTAATTTACCCTAAGAGCTAGGGAGGCACCAAGCAGAACGCAAACGACGAAAGACAAATAACCCCCTTGTATGGTTCACGTACGCTTTGCTGCCTGCAGCTGCAGTCTTTCCAATGTAGACTTTAGCAATAATCAGTTGACCTATACAAACAAAATACCAATTGTTTGATTGAACACAATCGAACACAAAAATAACGTTTTCTGATGGATTCTGATGAAGTTCATGGACGGCTTAATGAGAAATTAATTTATTTATCGATCGGAGGGCAAAAGTGGCTCTTAGCTATATTTGCCGTTAGATGTCATTGTTATTTAGCCATGCAACAAAGTATGCTTCGTATAGAGCTTACCAAAACACAGGAAAGGATCCTCACAATTAAAGGGTAAGCAACAGATGCGATCACTTTTATCATCATTCCTAGGTCAATATAAGGACACAAATTCTCGAAAATGGCATTGCATTAAATCCTCTATATTTTGGCATTTGCAGCTTATTAATAATAATTCCATTAAATCATCTATATTTTTTTAAATGTATATTTTTTTTTGACGTATACCGAATCTATGGGGACACGTGTCCGTCAGGCGTCCGTCACGTGACACTGCAGTGGTGTACTTGATGCGCCATCTATCGGCAAGACTGAGGCTGTTGGAGAGAGGTACGGCTGCTTCTCTGCCCAGTGCCTGCAACAGCCTCATTATTGTTGGTTACACGTCAAAACAACTTTACCTCACATTATTATCCGGAGTTTAGTCGCCTATAGTGCTTATCATACGCAAATAGTAGACTGGGGGAGGCGGGAGGGGGGGGGAGGGGTATATCACTTATGTCATAGAGAGACACGAGCTTGATGCACTCAATCGTTTATCCACCAATCGAAAACAACCATAACGAAACAAAACGAAAAGATAAATACTATTTGATAAACCTATGCGAAATCAAGTTTTAAAATCGTTGGTATTTAAGGTTCATAGTTAATGTTATTGAGGCCATTGTTTTTGGTAATAGTCATTGACATATATTGCGGCATACTTCGTATGTCTGGGAATCCTTGAAGCCCGTCTCAACAACCCTGTCCGGTTCCTGTCTGCAGCCAGGCAGGTCAGGATCCCAGACCCAAAACAGATACTCCACCAGCCTCTTGTACGACGGTGGTCTGATGAACAAATAAACCAAACAGCGTCACAGATTAAAAATGAGCTTCCTCACTGCCTTCAAATTGAAAAACGGGCCTCTCTAATTTCAATATAACATGGAAATAATAAACGATCAAAAATAAAGGTCGTGTTACAGGCCTTACAGTAGATCACGGGAGACAAATGGTGCTGTTCCCGTAAGCAGCTACCAGTAAATATACAAATATTCGTACGGAACGGACAAGAAACTGGTGATAAGCCCTTAACCGCTACAAGACCAAGTGGAAAGTTGTTTCCAACACACATCAAGTACCAAGAAGCCGAAGTGTTCTATTCGTTGGTAAGAAATCACTCAATTTCCAAAAACAGATATTAATCTATTATATCAAGTGAGACTATGCCATTATAACCTTAGGCGCAAGACGTGTTGTAACATGTAACAAAACAATACAAAAGGAACTACTCGTATAACTGCCTACTCAGCTTGAGTAACGAGTAACTGCTCCTGGCACTACGTTTCTTACTTTGCAGAGGTAACCGAGCTATCTTCCTCTCCCGTCGCCATGGCAACTGCCTCCTCGAAGCGACTGTGGAGGATTCTGTTGTAGACCTTCGTCACCCGGTGAACTTTGATACCCACAATGCCATGTTCCGTGAAGTCCGCGGCACAGAAGCGAGACAGCACGAGATCGATACACGGCGTGAACCTGGTGTGGAGGTGTGTGTGTTCGCCGACCAGGTACCACATACAAGGAAACACGTGACTGTATGAGACATGGGGAAGGATTTAGGTGAAGATCGTTTTAGCATAATTGGGAGGGTTTCAAAGTAGGAAACCTTTAACTAGTACGTAGGCCACATCGCGACAATTGGAAGGGTCGGGTAGAGGAGCCATGCCTCCAGGAGTAATGCCACACGGGATTTTAATTTTCAACAAGCAGACATTTGCACAGATTGCACTCGGGAAGTAATATAATAAAATATCACTTCTTGCGCTCTTTTGTCTATATTCGGGGCGAACTCTGGTCATATCGCGTCAATGGGAGAAGGAAGGGAAGAGCGGGGCCATGTCCCCGGGTAACCCCCTACTCTTTGCGAAGAAGGACATGGGATCTTTACCCTGCGACCACACAGACATGACCACAGCGGCCTCGAGCCACGCATCCACGTGCCGTTAGGCTCTCAGGTGGCCAGAACACTCAATGCGAGCGCTCTAACCCACTGAGCTAAAGGGGCGACCATGTGCCCTTTTGTTGAAGATGTTTTCTTGAGAGAACGTGTATAGCCCGACATGTGATGACAAATGAAGCCTTTCATTCCGTTAGCACTTACCAAGCATCACTAATTTTGCCATCTTCAAATCTGACGTTGCCTCCAGTTTCTAGTTCAGTCGTCAAACGCGAAATAGACACTTCGGCGGTTAGCCTAAGGCGTTCGTTACTTTCCTTGTGATAGTTATTTAACCTGGAACGAAGGCACACGGACACATTAAATCCGCCCTAATATAAGCATACTTCCACCATTCTGCTTCAAATCGATCCTTTCCATGCAGATAGAACTAAAACAGTTCCGAAAATACTCAATAATCCATAACTCTTCAAACGTGAGCTAACAGCACGGCCATGAGAACAATTATTTGTCAATATTACATAAATATATCTTAAACATTTAAATCTTACTTAACTCTGCGATATCATTGATCGATCTTTATAACTTACTCTGTTATTCTCTTTTCCCACTTCTTTGCTCTATTTCTCAATCGCAGTCGTTTCAAGTTGAGAGCTGATGCCAAACTTTCATCAGAATCACCCTGTAAACAAATACGTGCTTCATTCTTATAATATATTAATTAATAATTACAGAGACATTTTAAAAAGTGTCCTATGTGAGACCGCTAAAAAGCCTCGCCCATGGCAGCCAGATGGAGTCACCCGAAGAACCAGTGGCTATATTTCACAATTAAATCTACAATCTACATACAGACGTGGTATTGCTATATATATACAAAAAAAATGTACCTGCCTTTCATTCTATTTGAAAGCGATCCAGGTCTCACCAATATACTGCGCTATCAGCATAGTTGCCAAGTAAAGAAGGGAGATTTCATGCTATAATGTCAAAGCGTTAATAACAAATACAAATGCAATGATTGGCGAGGGGGAGGGGGGGGGGTGCTCACTTGTGGAACAGCCGAGTCGTCATTGCTTCCGGAAGCGGATTCCCCGTCAATGTCCTCATTCCTCACTTCCTGCAGTTCGCGCTTCACCTGATTTCAAACACAAATAATACTTCAAATGATGCGCTAGATGAAAGCACCAAATCGCTTAAACTTGCAAATTACTCATTGCTGGTAATTGACCCGAAACAATAACTCATTGCCGCTAATTAACTGGAAACAATAATTTATTGCCGCTAATTAACCCGGAATAATTACTCATTGCCGGTAATTTGCGGAAACGTGTTGCTATCTGGTCGACGCTGAATGGACCACCCATGCACTTGAGGGCAGCACTGTACAAGGCGGTTTGGGCATTCGACAATGGCATGACAAATTTCCCTTGGTCAGGGACAATTACTCATGGCCACCAATTAGCCCCATATCTATTCACGGCAAACTGGGGTATTCCTATATCTCAAATGCCATAACAACAGAAGAACTTTGGTCTTCAATATATGTCAAATCGCCACAATATAAATTCCAACCTCACGGGCAATGACAGAACTATGGCCCTATATTTGGAATGCATACTTCCTGGATCGCTCCGCAGAGCAATCGGATTCGGTCTTCCGGCCCCTTCAGGAAGTCTCTGTGAATATCGCGCAGTCTCCTCTCGGCGGTAGCCAAGTGCCGCAGCACCACCTTCCTCCTCATCGTATAGTACATCTTCTTCTTCACCACGGTGTTCTTCAATGTTAAACATCACGCGAAACCATTACTTCAAAATCAAGCATCACAACATTAGTGCGAGAAGTTGGGTCGAGTGAGATCAGGAGCGGGGTCATTTTTTATTTTTTCTATTTTTCCTCTAAATAAGTCTAATATATATGTGGTCGGGCACAGTTTGACACGGGACAAAACCGGTGTAATTTTCGTGTTTTTTTTACTGCTAGAAAACAGTGACCCTATAGTCTAACTAAATTTCGATCTTGTGGTGATCTCGTTATCGTCCTGCTCATCCAGACACCGCAGCCAAACTGACGCTACAGCTTGACCCGCGCGGTTTTGTCTGGATCGCTAACGATTGTGGGTAACACTACTACTTAAGCCGGCGGACCAACACAGAGGCGGACTACTGTGCGAGCGCATCAGTATGCTGCAGATACTCTTCCCGGTTACATATATAAATTAGTTTTTAAAAAGGACGAGATGAGATAGATCGTGGTTACCTCTGCCAAATCGTTGGCGCCCTTGCCAGATACGTCACGACCCCTAGCTCGCGGTTACCTCTGCCAAATCCTTGGTGCCCTTCCCCGATACGTCACGACCATCAAGACGTAGAAGGTTGGGTAGCTGATATATTACATTGGTTGTGTAGTTGCAGAGCATCGATACCGGGCAGGGGTTGAATTGGGCTGAGCAGAGGCCTAGTTCGACAAGCTTTGGTAGTCTGGCTAAGCCGTAGAGATCCTGAAACATGTAACAAATATAAAGTACCAAATAAGTGTCAGATGGATTTTAACCAGCTAGCTCGTTGAGGTTGTAAAACATAAAAGTATAAAGACGCCATGTTCGATCTGTATAAACCACTTCAAGCGGTAACGATAGATCAAGTTGGGGTCCAGTGTTCAGTGTCGATTTTTCAAAATTCTCAGTTTCGAATGTCGATTTTTCACGACGTTCCGTGTCGCTTTTTGGCTAAGTTTAGTTTCGTTTTTTCACAAATCTGTGTCGATATCGATTTTCAAATCCTCAGTGTCGGAATTTGGGGGTCAATGTTAAATGTCGTGTCGCCATTTAACCCTTCCAGATCCCTACATGCTGTGGATGTGAACCTGGCACCTTATCCGAGGCAAGCAGTTCTATCCAACCCTAGGTAATTCATTGTCCTGGCAGGTTTCTCTGCGCAGTTTAGCCTTCATGCGCATGCACAAGAGCGACGTAAAAATTGAACTAATTGAAACAGCAACCTACATCAATGTTTGCCACAATGGTTTTCTATCGACGTGAGTTATCCTTGCATTTATCATTAGTTCTCATTGTACGAACCTTGAAGGTAAATATTTTATTTCCTGACAGTTCCAATTTTCCTAGATTTGGAAGCCCGTTCAGCGTATTCCCTGAAATGATATTTTGAACATATATAGAATAAAAGATAGAAGCATAATATATATTTAAGAGATTTCCAGTATTCAATCAAAGTTCTACTGAATGTATAGAGGTTGTGGACCACAGTGTTACATGTAGGGGTGCAACCCAAGAAGGTAATTTTACACCTACAATAGACAATTTGTTATTCAATGCTTTACCTATTTGATCAATCATATTCTCAGCTAGATTTACCTCCCTGAGGTAACGTTTGTCGCCTAAACCCTGCATAGGAATAAAATGCATCACATACACATCAACAGTGACAACATTAATAGGATATAAGATGAGTCAGAGATGAAAAATAGGAAAAACGCCAATTTATTCTGTCGACCAAAAGAGTAAAGACATTAGAAAATTAAACATAGTTTTTTTAGGTTCTTAATTCCCCATATAAAAACAGGAGATAGGTCGTAAATCCATCATTCACTGGGTGTATTACAAGTCCTTTTGAGCAGTTTTATTGGCTCAATTAGGAAGCTTAATTTGCTCCAGAATCTTACCTCAATAAGGGTGATCTCATTGTTGTTCAAGTAGATCTTCTCCAGATCTTTCAACTGATCAATATTTTCAATCCTTTTGATGCAGTTGCTGTAGAGGTAAAGTCGGCGCAGGTGCTTCAGACCATTCAGACCTTCCATTTTCTGACAAGAGAAAATGACGGAAAACTAAACATATTATAGTCTATATACAGATAAATTTAGCATATAGGACTGTATATGCATTCAAATCTCCCCTTTTGGCAATTAATTCCATAATCCAGAGAAGGGTAATTAACATATATGCATATATCATACTTGAATTTGGCATTCAGCAAGCCATAGTTCCTTCAGTTTGGGAGTAGAAGTCAGCCCTTGGATGCGGTCGATTGGCTGACCCACAATGCACAACACTTGCAAATTGGGAAAATGCTGCAGCCCAAGCATTTTGGAAAAGCCTGTGAAGAACATCTCTATTCGGACACATGATTGCCCCTCTTGTGCCAGTCGACTGTAGCTCAAGCCATTGCAGACACACTGCAAGGAACGAGTAAAAAAAGTAAGTCACATATATTGGGCGTTCTCTGATCTCTGGTGTGTCTAACCTCGAACTTCTCAACACAGAAACAACAGCTTATAGTTTCAAAGGGGCCAGGAACCTCCTCATGGATTAATTACTGATATTGATCTTAGATACTAAATAAAATAAATATGATCCTCAAGACTGGTTACACAAATGATTACTCACATTATCAGTACAGCTTTTACTGGTATAGAACCCAGTTATAATGCTATCATGCAGCAAAGGAAATAAACATACTGAATACCATCACTATATATAGCATTGGCAAAAATACCTTACCAATTCTTTTAATATTTCCTCCTGTTCTGCTCCAGACTTTTGTGTTGCACTCATTTTGTAAAGTGTGTCGATATTCACTCAATCTAAATATGCAGTAGTTTCTGGATTTTCATCTGTAAACAAAAAGTGAAGTATCAGTACAAGTATTACATTTACAAGTTTGTATTGTGCAGTGATAGTGTGGAGTAGAAAACACTTTTCAGTTTTCGTGCATACAGGATAAAACAATTATTTAGTAATTAACAAACAATATTCATTGGACATACACACTGTAATTTTAATATTTGTAGTT
This sequence comes from Arenicola marina, assembly GCA_964019135.1. Classification (NCBI taxonomy): domain Eukaryota; kingdom Metazoa; phylum Annelida; class Polychaeta; family Arenicolidae; genus Arenicola; species Arenicola marina. Next base: position 3,158,315 of record OZ025252.1, on the reverse strand, counting down.
ATAAATTCTTGTGAAATGATGTTGTTATCATTAATGTTGCAGACTCTTTTTAGTCTACTTTCTCTTATGCAGAGGTATTAAATAACTTCAGTGACAATATTAGTCTACCGGTATATGATACAGGAATTCCTACTCGCCACTTACATCTCCACCAGAATATGACATATATCCTGTTTGTGGTCTTAAATTACATTAAGTACTGGCCTGAAAAGAAATACCATTACTTTAAAGAAAAATTAGCATACATGTTCATATTCAATGGTTTCATAATATTAATCTTTATAGACTTTATTCTTCTGTAATTAATATAAATACATAGATAAGGTCTCCTGTATTTCATTACCAAAAGCTAGTGGCATCTATATATAGAGAGATAAAGAAAATATAAAAATAAATAACTGACAAAATATGTATACTTATGCTAAACATACGCTTTCATATTTTAGTATACGTAAAATGGCCACCTGGGATTTCACATCTCACCACTGTACATTTTTGGTGTAAAAACAATAGACAAATATAGAATTCGATCATCACATGGCTGTTTACAACTTTTATTATATGACATCATTTAAAATTACTGTATCAATTCAACATACAAGAAAAACAGAAATTGTCACTATCACCATATTGATTTTAAGATGAAAACTTTCAGTACATATCACGATTAGATTATGTATTTTATACCCACATATTTGAAGGAAATATTTGCTATAGAGTAATCCCTGCATTATACAGTCCATTATATAAACTTTTTCCCATGCACAGAATACTTTTACATGTTAAAAAACTTAAGTAATTAAATCAATAAAAATATAATGTCTAGGTGGAAGATACCAAACTGCAAACATATCAATGACAATCCGGGTATTAGCCAGAATTGTTTTTTTGCCATCCAAAATTTTGGCCAGTATAAAAAAGTGTTGATATAAAATGATTTTCTTCTAAACCTCTGGACCATAAGGCCCTTTTTTAATGGGTAAACAGCAACTAACTACCCGCCAAACTGAAAATCTACCCGCCCAAATTGAAACTTCCCGCCCATCCGGTGTTACATTCTGGTGTGTGTTGGATGAGTGCTTCGGAATATATACTTGACAAACTGTCATGACATGTTGGTTGATGTTTATTAGTGCGTGTGTTAAGCACAGCTGTTGATGTGGAAGTGACCAAGACAGTGGAGAGAGGGAATCATGTAATACTCTTGACGTAAGGGCAGAGGTCTGGTCAATTGGGTCAAGTTAATAAGGAATCTCAACCAATTACATTTAAGCTTCATAATATAACATCCTGCGGGCAGGCAGGTCTCAGGCAAATACCTGATGACAAGGCTATTTAAACGACATAGACCTGAAGACGTAATTATCATACAGCATTGTTTGAGTATATTAGCGAAGGCAAGCGAGCTCTAGCTTTAAATAACATATACAGAAAAACAGGATAAAATCTATATCTGAACGCCATACTGCTATGAGCTGGTAAAATCTACTGGAAGTCAACCTCCACTAGGGAAAGCGGAAGAGATCGCATATTATATAAGTATGCATGTTTGTTTTTTTTCGTCGCAGATTGATTATTGTAAAACATATATATATTTATAAGTTATTTCAGCGATTCTTGTCAATTTCTAAAAAAAATTACCTCTCGTTTTTAAGGTCTAATATTTATTACCAAGTATTAAAACAGAATTTAAGACTTTGTCATGACTATAATCCTGAGTACTTGTGACGCCAAAACATTATAAAATTGACAATACAATATGGGAGTTCCTAGCTAAGCAACTGATATTCCACAAGCACGCACGTATATGTCATCCCACCAAAGATATGCATTATGGCAACCTGAAGTGGGATTTGTTTTGAATATAAAGCTAGATGTATTTCTACAGAATAGCTGAATTAATAAATACACACTTACATTTTTTATGGTTACCATACACCTATCCATATTAATATATATATCTATATATACAGCTTGTCGGGCAGTAACGGATCACAGGCAGTAGCGGATCACTTCACATTTACCATTTAATCGTTTCTATATATTAAAGGCTACTGAATGTAATAAATTAGGACTCATTTCAAAGATAATTAACCACTTACTTAAAATAAGTCCAAAAACGTGAGGTTCTATCAATGTTTACACTCTTTTTTACCTCAAATGCACTTCCGGTAGCGAGTTCTTTGCTCTACGCGTTCTAGCGTGAAATAGCAACTTTTATTTCAACAGGCCACTCTTGTTAAACTGAATACATCTGTGCACAACTGAGGTAATTTTTAGATAGCTGTATATATCTTGAACCTGCAAGAAAATAATCAGATTCCTCTGTAAAGCAGAATTGTTGTTGTCATCCAAATTGCATTCGCCGCTTTCTTGGCAGTAGCGGATCAGTGACGCTTGTCTTTGCCGCCAAGTTTTAACGCCAAGTTTTACCGCCAGGTGGCATGGCATCAATCATCACTGTCAAAACAGGCTGCTAGATGGCGTGATCCGCTACTGCCTAAAATGATCTGTTACTGCCTACTACAGTACCCTGCAACATGGACCATATTTAGACAGGTCGTTGCCGGAGAATTAGCAAGTTCACTACACATGAACAGAGCCTTCATTTTTGAAAAGAATGAGCCTAAGATGATGCACCCGCTTCTTAGAAAACCTTCTCAATCAAGCCTTAGACAAAAGTGATCCGCTACTGCCTGACAAGCTGTAATACGCATTCAGAATTGAAAACTATTGTGCTATTCAAAACCTAGACTGTGGAGGTACATGGTTTTGATGTCAGAGCTAGTTCGGCCTTTGGCTTTGCTGTGAATTAATTCCAGCATTAAAAATAACAATCTATAGCCTAATCTATAACCATGGAGGGATCACAGCTAGTTCGGCCTTAGCCTCGGGAGACCCACTCTGTTCCGCCCAACGGCGGAACAGAGTGGGTCTCCCGAGGCTAGTTCGGCCTGTGCCTGTGCCCTGTCAGCTCCCGTGGGCTGCGGCTTTGCCTCACTGCCTAGTACCTGCATGGCCTGGGGCCTGGACCTGGTTGTGGAGTCTGTGAGTGTGAGTGTGGCTGTGCCACTGCCTCTGTCAGTCTGTGCTGTGCCTGTGCCGTGGTTACAGTCAAATGACAGTCAGACTGTCAGTGAATGAGATGGTTTTTACAGGACCAATTTCACAATGGGCCACGTATAACTAAATAAAAGAACCATTACTTAAAACTTTGCAACTGCTTAAACATCACATCGCGGAGGAGTCGCTTTGACGCTTTAGTTAAGAAGTATTGCCTCGCACATGTTTACAAAATCAGGGTATGTTTTGATTACAGGGCGCCGCCATTTTCAAGCGCAAGGTAGATCCCCTATTGGTTCGGAGCTATCACATGGTTAAGATGTTGCTAAGCGATAAGAAAGGGATCATTAATTTTTTCATGGCATACCTAGGATACACTAAACACCGAACAACGCAAGTTTGTCTCTTCGATGAGCCTGATAGGCCTGATAGGATGGAAGGCCAAATGTCCATTACTACCGCCCGAGTCATCGCATTTTACAATGAGATAACCGGGAACACCATATGCTTCATAACGTGGTATACTATATTCACGTGTTCAGCGACAAATTACTGAAGATATATCTCCAAGCTCATTTGTATATAATCAGGTGGCGCCGTCTAGCGGCTAGGTTTTAGCTACAAAATATGTCGCTTCACATATCGTTACCAGGTCTGTCTCTAACGTATCACGGGGTGCCGTTAGAGCCAGGCAGCATTTGCTGTCTTTGCTTTGTTGCAGCGCATATTGGCGCGGCTGGCGCTGATCGAAGAACTTTGGCCAGAAAACGCCCTGACATTGCAAGTTACATAATATGTCAAGTATTTTCTTACCGCCAGGTCAGTAAATTGCAAACACCGCGCAGACAGCAAATGCTGCCTGGCTCTAATGGCACACAGGCTTAAGAGGCACGCCTGGTAACACATATCGCAGTCTTCTTGGTCAATTAATTCGTAAAATTAATATAATGCACCCGTTGAAACTAAATATTGCAGCAATCTGGGTGGTTTTGCAAACAATATGGTCCTTTATAGTATGGTGTGGCACCTTTTTGGTCACCAAATGTGACCAAACACGGGCATCAAGTCTGACCAAGCAGCCGAGCGGTACTTTTCGCGCCATGACGTAGCCCAATGTGACGTTGTTCGGAAACAACGCCACATGTCCTATAACCATCAAATCCTGTATATATGGCACTTTACAAACATGCGTGGCGAGAAGCGGTGCTTTTCTTCTCCACTTACTTTATTATTTGGGTTAAAGTCTTCATTATTACGACGATAACGTTTTTTGTTTTCTCAAGCCAGCAGACGTACCGCTCCGCTCCGTCCGTCATCTTGCCCACCCAGTGGAGAATCTGCGCATGCGCGCATGTCGTCAAAACAACACCATTCGCTTGGTGGCGCTTCATACACCCAGCCATTGACACGCAATAAGCGAAACGCCACCTGGCGAAAGCCGCTGGTGAAGAATGACCAAATACGAAATGGCGCGATAAACAACAAGAAAGTCTCATTTCAACCGGCTTGATAGTAATGCGATACTTTGTTAGTTCATATGTGTTGCCGGGTAGTCTGAGCGGTTTTCGGCATTTAGTTTATTTATGTTAATTTTGTGCGGGTGCGGGGTTTTGCGGGCTTCCGGTGCGCCAGATTCCGGTGGTCCTCGGAGCATCACTTGCTGCTGAGGATCCACAGAGAACACACGTATCTTCAGATTTAGTCACCTGGAAACATCTTTTTACCCGCTCAGACCACTCGGCCACAACTCCCGGTTCTCTTCTGACCCAAAATAAAGTAATTCAGTGCCACTTTGCTGGGTTGTGTGAGTGCATACAGAAAACCGCCAGAATAACACCCCCTCCACCCCGTAACATTTTGGCGCAGTCGGCAGGATTTCTCAGCAGCAAGTCACGGTGTGGAGGGTGAGAAGAAACCGGGAGGAACAGCATCATGCTCACACTGGAGGAAATGCAGGCGCAGCTGAAGGAGGACGCTGTCCCATGGAACATGGAAGACCGAGAGTGTCCTGCGGTGTCGCAGAGGGCTGAGTGCAACGTGCATGAGCGCCGGACCACAACCAGGGAAGATACTTTCTCCAACCCGACGGACTTGACGGAAGTACTGGTTCTCACACGGGCACAACAGCAGGCGTTGCTGGAACTGTCGCTCAGAGTCCAGCAGATCGCTTTGGCCCAAACGGTTCACCCGCCAGCGGCCATGTCTGCGTACCCGCCTGCGACTTTGGGCTCCCACCCGCCTGCGACTTTGGGCTCCCACCCACCAGCGGCCATGACGGGCCACCCGCCAGCGGCCATGACGGGCCACCCGCCAGCGGCCATGACGGGCCACCCGCCCGCGGCCACGACGGGCCGCCGGTCGAGACGCCGGCAGCTGGGCGGGGCCACGGAGGGAGAGAGGGACGCCGAGGCCAGGCGGAGACTCGCGCCTGCTAGCGTTGTGGTCAGGTTGACCACCTAGCGACGAGATGCCCCTTCCAGAAGGCGCCCGGGCAGAATGGACATCATGCGGGAAACGAGTTTCCCGCGCCACTGTGAACCAAGTGGTGACATCTCGGGAGTCAGGTTCGGCACACACCTACGTCCCTGTGTGCTATAGGTGTAAACGTGCTGGGCACGTTGTAAGGGACTGTCCGACGGTGAGGCGGGTCGGCGGAGGGGCTTGTTTCAGGTGCGGCCAGCAGGGTCACTTGAAGCGCGACTGCCCCGGGCGGAGACAGTCGAAGTGTTACCGCTGCGGTCGGCCCGGTCACCTGGCCCGGAACTGCAGCGAGCGGAGAGGGACCGGCGCGGAAGATGACGTCGCTGTGGCAAAACGCGACCCGGACCCGAGACATCCGGAGCGCGGCGACGACGTAGAGCAGGGTGACCTCGTCGACGTGAGGAATCGTGTCCCTGGGAGAAGCCAGATTAAGGACGTCTGGCGACGACCGGACGTACATCGCGTGACAGACACGTTGGGCCACAACGTGTATACGGTCGAGCCAGTGGATGGAGGCGGATCGCGGACCCTGAACCGCGACAACCTTCGCCCCTGTCCTGCGACGGTGCCACCACAGCCGGTGCCGAGGCAGCGACCCGAACCTCTGCCGCGACGGCGTCCGCACCTCGCGGACGAAGCAGACGATTCGGACGAAGAAGAAGTAATGGTAGTTGCGGCTGCCAGACCAATCCCGGCGCCCCGCCAGCGCGTTGGTCGGGTGGTGATGCCGGCGGAGGACGACGGGCGGCCGGAGCGCGAGGACGACGTGCGGCGGGAGCGCGACGACGGGCGGCCGGAGAGCGAGTACGACGTGCGGCCGGAGCGCGAGGAAGACGGGCGGCCGGAGAGCGAGGACGACGTTCGGCCGGAGCCTGACGTGGTGCGGCGCCGCAAGTCGCAGCGAAGCAACGCGGGCCAACACCGTAACGTGCATAACGCACCTCGCTCTGCAGTGATCAACAGCCAGGAAAGCTGGTTTAGCCTGGTTCACACGTGACTTTGATTTTGTTTTGCTGTAGTTGGTAGCTGTGCTTTTAAATTCTCGTGGCCGTCACAGAGGGCTGTGACGTAAAGCGGGGGAGAGTGTTGCCGGGTAGTCCGAGCGGTTTTCGGCATTTAGTTTATTTATGTTAATTTTGTGCGGGTGCGGGGTTTCGCGGGCTTTCAGTGCGCCAGATTCCGGTGGTCCTCGGAGCATCACTTGCTGCTGAGGATCCACAGAGAACACACGTATCTTCTGATTTAGTCATCCGGAAACATCTTTTTACCCGCTCAGACCACTCGGCCACAACTCCCGGTTCTCTTCTGACCCAAAATAAAGTAATTCAGTGCCACTTTGCTGGGTTGTGTGAGTGCATACAGAAAACAGCCAGAATAACACCCCCTCCACCCCGTAACATATGCATATGGCCGGTTTGATGTTTTCGTATCACTTTTTGATCACGAAAAAACAAAGTTTCTTCATCCTTTGTTTCTGTTTAAAACGTTGCGCCGACGTTCTCACCGGGGAGTATCCGTGGTACATCATATAATGCCTCGTTTTCGTAGAAAATGCAAAAAAGCGCTAGTTTCTCACCCGTGTTGTCCCGTCGTAACAAATATTCATCATTGTGATGAATCGCAAATGAATGAAAAAATGTCCTATATCCGTTTTGTGCAGCTATATTACTTAAATATTCGTAACTATATCGCTCGGCCTTCCGCAATGGACCCACCCCTCGGCGCCTGGCTCTTGCGCCGGTAGTCTGGTTTCCTGTCTGTCTCTGTCCTTGCGTAACATATACGTCACGCCTACGTAGGATAATTTTAGGCAGGTGAATAGTCCGTCTAAATATTCAGATCAATTAGTATCTTTGAGAAAGGAGGTCATTAACGGGATCCTTAGATTTGCGTCAAATGTATTGGTAAATCTGACAGACGGTTTTTTTGGGGGGGGGGAGGGGGCTGGAAAAAACAAAGGGACATTCTGGAAAATATAGCGGCTGATTAAAATTTGACAGACCAGGTTCGTTCCAGTGCCCCGACGGGCACAGGGCGTGAACGGTGTGCGTATTTCGTGCCAAGGAGATCCCTGAGAATGAGTTGTAAACTTGATGGGACCTCATAGTGCGAGAGCTATGAATCAAAATCCAACTCATCGAGGCCAAAAGGTTTGAAAGTTGTTTCTAGAATCTGGAAGTCCTCAAAGTCGCACAGTGGTCACAGGGCCGGATCATCTTACTCACTTATGACCAGTCTGAGATATGCAAGATGTCCATATTTGGAATCAGCAGACATTTTTTTACCCCTATCACTGCTTAATACATTGGTCTAAAATGTTACGAGGTTAATGTTATCGGTCTTGAAACGGTACAATAATAACCGATCCCTAAGTTACGTCATTTAATCGACGCGCGCGCGTGGGTTGTGCAGACGACGGTTAACCTGAAGCGTCTTGGTGCTGGAAAAAGCCGGGAAAGTGTGTGCCTTGCCTTTGGTCTGAAACAAAATCTAATGACATCGCCGTTTTTGTGCATATGGAAACAATCACCTTAAGGTAAATAACTGAAATGAAATAGTGACGTTGAATGTAAATGCAAGGCTAAACCATGGCTTTGCCTGTGCCTTGGATTTTGTTACTTTTCACAATCGCTCCTTGCGTTCTAACCCCTGCGGCGTCAACGAAAACGAAGTTGAATATCGGTTTGCTTATTCCTTACACGGGGTGGGATATCGGGGAATTCATGGGCAGCGCAGCCGTTACTGCACTGGATACCATCAATGCGGCTCAGTTACTAAACGACTATGAGGTGATATTTAATGTGAAAAACACTGCTTGTGAGAAAAGTACGGGTGTGCGAGGGGCCATGCAGCAGTGGGAGTCCTACCGTATGAACGGAACTGATCTCCATGGTTTCATTGGCGGTGGCTGCAGTTCCATGTGTGAACCGGTGGCTCTGATCGCTGGGGCACTTGATAAGCCATTCATATCTTTTGGATGCACGTCCGATGAGCTTTCCAACAAGAAGAATTTCCCCACATTCACGAGAGTGGTCACACCATGGACATCGTTGGCCCCCATGTATCCAGCGCTGATGATGCAATACGATTGGGGCCGAGTGGCAATCGTAGCAGATGTCACGCTGGGAGTTATGACAACACTGGCTCAGGAAATTAAGAGAGAAATCGAGACCATTCCTGGAAAAACAGCACTTTATTATACAATTGATTCCATCTACCAATGGAAAGGCAGCCCTGACTATGAAGCTAAGAAAGAACATGTGAAGAGTCTTCTCCTTGACATCAAAGAACAATCAAGAAGTAAGTACAATCAGAACTGCATAGCTAACTCTGGGAACCAAGACTGCAACAGTATGGCTCTGACTTCCTTTTCTTCTCCAATTCCATTTCTTCTTCACTTTCATTGGCATTGTCCCAAAACCGGATTCTCTCACTTATTTAATTTATCTGAAGTTGCACATCAAAAAGCGTAGACTAGTCACTAGATCTACCTGTTTTTAAATTCAACTTCATATGGCCATCAACTTATGCATGGGAGCTAGCTGTATCATTAGCTATGGATATCCGTTTTGTATATTATAGTTTGCATATAATTTGGCCCCTGACACCTTGAGATTGTTGCCATTGAAGAACTTTAGCATTTACTGTACTTGGAAGGCAAAGAATTACAAGTTTCAGGTAAATTGTCAATCTATTATGTTTGCACACCGAATGCACTGAAATGTTGCAGTTCTCATCTTACTGATGTATGATGATGACAACTTGGAAGTGATGCTTCTTGCCGAAGAAGTTGGAATGGCTGAAGGAGATTATATCTTCATGAACCTTGAAATCTTCACCAGTAAGTCCAGCTGTCACAGATCCATACCCACGCAGGCCTGTAGGCATTTAATAATGCAAAGCAAAACGAATGCATCGTTTGTGCGAGAGTGAACCTGCCACCATCGTGCAGGATCTCCCGGCAGAGGGCGTTACGCCTGCGCCATAGTCCCTCTGCCCCACGTCAAATTTAACCCTCAGAATTATCCTTCATACGCGAAAATTTAAATGAATGCAATCGAAGATAAATTCGCAGTTTGGCATCAAATACACCTCTGTTTAGTATTTATTGCGCCACTAGTACCATACCGGACGAATGCATCTTAGTTTGATTAATTTGAAGCCATGTTACTTTGATTGTTATTTTGAAATAATGTTTCTCTTAACTCTTCCTTTGTGATCATTCGACAACGGAATGTCTATATTTTTTTTAAATTCTGCATTAAAAATTCAATATTCAATCTAAAAAATTCCCTAAAACCATTCGTGACCCCAGGACTGTTGGGGTCAACCGTGAGGTTGGCGGTGACGTACGTGGGGCAGAGGTGATGTGAGGAACGAGCGCCCTCTGCTGGCAGAGTGCATCGTGCAATCACGAGGCTGGTAATGTATCTCCCGCGCTCAAAGAGGACATGTCATTGAAACATACAGTCATTATAGTTGAAGAACTCACGTCCGCTACGCCACGATCTGGTGATATTCAATCTCTAAATATGACTGGTACAAAGAGATTCCCCACGGCATAGGTCGTTACGCAGAGTACCTATATGATTCACGTTACGGTAAATGGCTAGCTTGACCTAATCTATGGATTATATATATCACGAAGATAATCCTGGCGAGCCGATCAAATGTCAGAATAATACGTTTCACGATAAATGAAGTAACAAAACAACTAAATGGGTTGGTTGCGATATCAGTACCTCGATCCCATCTACACTCCGTTCTGCTAACGTTGCTTGAAAAGGTTCTTCCTTCGGTACTGTTATAACCTTCCAAAAATGTTCTTGTAACGTTAAATAATTTGAGTGAAAACGTTCTGGCAACGTTGAACAATTTTGAGTTTATATGGTGTAACTTTCCGACAACAAAGGTTGAACAATGTTAGTGTTATCATCAACCAAACAGTGTAGAAACGTTCCTTGAGCGTCAGCCATAACGTTGGCTGCTAACGTTCGCATAACGTCAGGAAAACTTTCCCAAATAACGTCATCGGAATGTTGTCCAAGCTCTGGGCAAACGTTCCACGAACGTAACTTTGTGAGCTGGGACGTAGACTATAAGAAACACCAACTGCGAGCCAAAGCAAGGGCCCCTGAGGGGGGGTAGCCATGTCGCGTGTCGATTTTAAGAAAAGGTCCATGTCGCGTGTCGATTTTAAGAAAAGGTCCATGTCGCGTGTCGATTTTAAGAAAAGTTCCATGTCGCCGTGTCGCTAAGTCTTATGTCGCATGTCGATTCTAAGGCAACCCCAATGTCGCGTTGTCGATTTTTAAAATCGCCGTGTCGCCGTGTCGAAAAAGCCCCTCTGGGGCCCTAAAGCATACTATTGTTCCGTTACTTTCAAATTCGCGTAAGAACAATATTTCTGGTGGCTAACTTTGACCCAGTTTTATATAGGACTTATATTTGAAAACGCGCCTGAAGAAAAATCTCTCATTTCGAAACTAAAACCCCTGTATAACTGTACAATAATCTAGGTGGTGGACTACACACAGAACTATGACGTGCACATAGGTTTCATCTTACGATGAGCTGTGAAGGACAGATGTCTTTTGGCCATATAATTTAATATAGGTTGCGCATTTCTACCAAAAGTAAATCTTTCATCTTAGCATATACCAGAATATGCATCTTTTATGTATTTAGCTGGTAATATCTGTATAAATAACTTTAGTTCTCGTTCAATAGGTTACTGGGAAAATGCTGATGCTGCAGATCTAGTAAGAGCACAGAAAGCATACAAAGGGTTCGTGGTATCTATGCCAGCGGATGAGTTAACAGGAGGAGGGAGAGCAGCCTTCGCAAACGACGTTGTGGCCGACTTCAATCATCCTTTCTTTGTCAACGCCAACCCGCCATTACCTGCAGGAACAACTGATCCGTCCAAGGTATGTATACATATTCTCCTTCCCTGAGCGTTCTGCATATCGAGAGAATACCCTGCGGTCCCGATGACTTTGTGGGACTGACCAATGTTCAACAATCCACTAGCGCCCCCCCCCCCAAAAAAAAAACATGAAAAAAAACACATTAGTATATCGTATCGAACCGTTTGGTTTGAAGAAGAGACGTCGAAGCTGCCTTTTACAAGTTTCGTTTAACAATTGCCGGTGTCAATTGATAAGATTTAGAAGCTTTTGTTGCATGTCTTTTATCCACTGTACCAGATAGATGCAGAACATATCTGTCGAAATTCTCTATTTACATATACGGTCTTTCTTTTAGGTCATGGTTCTCTATGCCAGTTTGATGCACGATGCCGTCATGATGTGGGCTTATTCGCTTAATCAGACTCTTGGATTGGGCTACAACATTGACAACGGATCTGATATTAGTTCTCACATCATTGGCAAGAAAATAAATTGTAAGTACACATGTAATGAGACATTTGTTTGTTTACATCACACGCGATGCAAGCATGACGCAAGTAAACTACATTTGTTTACAATTAAACATATCATTCTCGAACGTATAGCTGCTTTTCTTTCTTACATTTTGTCTTAAATGGTTTGTCTTTCTACAATGATACAATTGAATGTTTCCCGCAGTGGACCCTCAGTATCTCAAGAGTGGTGATATCTACATAAACGAATTGGGGGACAGGAAACAGAATTACGACTTCCTCATTGGAGGGCAAGGCGCAACTGGTAAAGAAGAAAGACCCCTTTATCGATGGCTAGCTGGAGAAGGCATACTTACCTCAATTCATTCTGAAACTGACGAGTTTACTTGGAGTGGAGGTAGAACTGCCCCGCCTCCTGACGAACCAGAATGCGGTTGGGACAATGAGCTGTGCCCGGACAATACAAGTAAGACTTCTTCATAACATATGTACAGGCGTATACATTGACTGCAAGGGCGAACTTGCGATACGCCGTTTCCATTTTGTTACAATAAACTGAACTAAATTTGGTTACTTACTGCTGAAATGTTTGCGCCGTTAAGGTAGTACGCGGGATTGCATCAATTACGGTGAATACATGTACATGTTGGGGGGATGTGAAGGTGGTTTCCGAAGTATTCAACCACATTTTAGAGAAAAACAAACAAATCAAGACTGGCAAACATCCGGATTTTTGCGCAAGGTGTACTTTGTTATGTGGTTTATGAGAATAATAAAATTGATAGTTTCGACAGGGTATTTTGTTTTGCAATGTGAGCTTGAACGGTTCCACCCAAACCCCTATGAAAACTCAGCATTTGAATTTCGGTGATTAAAAAGAACAAAAAGAACCCCCAAAAACTTGTTTTCCAAAAGGTCCTGATATTTTCATTTAATTTCGTTTGCTGTTCTTTACATTGGATTACTATTGAAATGTCGAGAAGAAACTATGCTCGCAATGTCGAGAAACAGTCACATATAAATAGTACTCGTTATCGGACGCACCGGTGATCCCGCATGCTACATAAGCTGGCGTAATGTAACAAGCAAGAGGTTTTGTAATTTGTTTGAACAAGGCTCATTTTTGTTTCTACCATAATAAATGCTAAATTCATAACGGTTGAGGCTGACTTACCGTAACTTTTGGTGTATAAGTAGCACGTTTTTTTGTTGCGTTCGAGGGGTGCGACTTATATACGAACATTATATAATATATCTTCATAATACATGATTGTGTGCCAATATTATCTGAATCTTATCAATTGTCGTCATCAATTAACAATTTTTAATTTTCTCCTGCAGCGAACTACATCATTATTTCTGTTGTGGTTCTTTTTGTTGTCATCCTGGTTCTGAGTCTTGTGGCTTTCTATGTGTACAGGTTGGATGGATTTTCTTTTCATTCACATTTATATTTTACATTTGATTACCCAGTCCTTTAATATCTACTGTAATACCACGAAAGACAATCAATTTTTGTCTGGGATGGTCACTCAATACTTTGTAAATTTAAGTCTGTCATTTCTTGTACAATCAATCTTGAACAATCGCTTCAATAGCTAGTCGCAGGATGCTAGAATGATGCTGAGGCTGATTCTACCGCTATACTGGGCGGAATGATGGCCTGCAAAGTCATTTTGATATTTCTAGTACCCAAAGGAAAGGGAGAGGGATATAAAAGAAAATTTGCTCTCATCTGGTAAAATACGTATTTCAGACGAATGAAATTCGAAGCAGAACTGACTCAGATATTACTTTGGAAAGCAGACTGGGCTGACATTAGTCTTGATGTAGGAAAGGCATTGGTAAGTATTAGTTGTAACGAAATATATTATGACGCTCTGTAACATGTCATCTTGGAAACAGAAGTGCATCACGTGCATACATTGCCCCATGCAAAAGTTGTCCCCACGGGAGCTTGACGAAGGCAGACAATGGAAACATGTACGAATAAGAGCGATATTTTACTGAATTTATATTTTGTATAAATTCCTTTAGATATGCAGGGTAAATTGATGTGCAATAAATATCTAAAAGCCTGATTGTAGGTGAATAAAAGAAAAAACAGTTAGTATTAGCAAATGTTACTTGAAGAAAGTGAGGGCGTACAAGACAAATTAGGTTACTTTCTAAATATTCCTTCGCATTTTATGATTTAGTTATTAATTAACCGCATTATTATGTTCTTATTAAGGGTGCTAGCAAAGCTACATTAAAAGAAACCAAGACCTACGCCAGTTTGGCAAGTGGAGCAGAGAAGCAAGTCTTCACCGAGATCGGCGCTTACAAGGTTTGGACAAGATCGGGTCATTTAGGTCCTTCAAGTTTTTTGTACGACGTTCTGATAATGGAAGCAGCCATATCAGCAATTTATGTGTAATGATACAGTAATTAAACACGCACAGAGAAGAGCCTTAATATTTGATGTGGTAGCTGTTTCTTCCCCTATCGACGCAAGAAGCTGCTTTAAAACCAATTTATTTTACCAGGGTAAAACTGTGGCCATCAAGAAAATCGAGAAAGGCAGCGTTAATATTCAAGACAGACCCATCCTGATCGAGCTGAAGCAGGTAAAGCACGATGAAATTCATTTTCTGTTGTAGGTTAGGGTGGGAAATTTGGAAAAATATATGTGATATCGACAACTCTTGCAACCTTGTATACATTGTATATATTGTGGGTGTAAAGCGAGTGGCTAATAGACATGGGTATATTTGGCTCATTAACAGTAAATATTCACTTAAACAAACCATATAATGTTCAATATCTAAGACAGCCGTGTAAATAGCACAGCGGAACACGTATTAGTGACATTAAATGTCCAGTAAAACAAATAATAGCGCTTAAATAACCCAATCGACACGTCTTATCAATAGTAATGTGGCATGCAGCCACATACATAATCAAAACAATTGATCAGACTGACCTATTCATGCACCTGTACTAACGGGCAAACTGCAAATATACAGCAGGAATCCAGATATGTAAACCACTATACGCACAAACAGTCCCAGTCGCTTATACTTCTCATCTAGTGAACGCCCGTTGGGTTCTGCTATGGTGATAAACCACCATCGCGCGGAGCCACGGGGGTCCATCATGTCCGGGTGGTGACTCCACGCCTAGCACCCCGCTAGGACTGGGATTGTCTATACATAGCCTATACTTGGCATGGGATAAATTGGACTTAGTGCAATTCCCGCTCGCAGGTAGCGGTGTGGGATTATCCCGGGCTGAGTTTGTCTCCACATAGCCTATACTTAGTATGGGGTAAATTGAACATGGTACAATTCCAGCCCGCAGGTAGTGGTATAAGATTACCCTGGTCTGAGTATGTCTCTACATTGCCTATACCTAGCATGCGGTAAATTGAGCACGGCACAATTCCAGCCCGCAGGTAGCGGTATGCGCAGTTGGTGTTAGTGCAAACCCTGCCTCCCTTATCTGGAGCTAGAAGCGTGCGAGCGGCACGCGCTTGGGGATTTAGACGCAGCCTAATGCTAGCCGTTACAAATGAGCCGTTGAGGCTATTTGAATAACAACGCCAGGCATTAACCTGGCTTCAATCAAACACGTCTAGAATTAATACAAGTCCCGTCAATAATTGTTTATTTAACCAAGAAAATACATAAGAAATAACAAGTGGCAACAGATTCATTCACAGTGTTGGGAGACTCTAGTTAAGACCTGATTGTCGCTGGCACTAGCCTAAACTTCTATAAACACCATAACACACACCATTTCAACACCAGAACAACACTAAAAACTTAACTGGGAAACACTCTGCCACACGAGACTCAACAAAGCGTCCTTTGAAATAGGGAATTTCGATGTTAATTTATATGAAAGTAGATGTGCAAATCATGTCACCACCGGTAATCAAATCCAGGACCACCAATTCTGCGCGACAGCTCTTACCACTGAGCTACAACGATCCCCGGTGAACTGACCTGGACCTTCACACCTTGACCTGAATGGTCTAAATACAGTTGTGAACTCGAATATCCTATAGACATAAACCCTTTCATTAAATATCTAATGCCAAATACGCTGAGGCGAGACTGCATGACCCTCGGTTCCCTGGGTGCGGCGGGCCACCGACTGACGGTTTGCGGAGAGGGCTGATAAAGATATTCAAACTGGTCATGGCTTTTAATTCCCCTGAATAATAGCCTATACCCTTATAAGCCGCGTAAACGCAGTTAATTCACTAGCGATTTACCTGGAGATATTGACCAGAAACCCAAATCTGCTCACTGGCGTCGTGTTCGTGGATTTTACGGTCGCACAATAATTCCAGTTCTTAAACTGTTACGCCCGTTCTCTTCTTGTCCTCTGGATCAAGTGGGGCCGAAAATATATATGACCGAGAACACATTACCTACCCGGCAACATATACACAGTGAACATTTTTGCGAAATACACAGTGAACGATTTTGCGAAGTACACTCTTTTGGGTTCATATGTGTTTCTATTATCATGGGCTATTTTCACGCATTCATCATATATACATTTTGTGGATAATGCTGCGGTTTGTGCCTTTATCAAGGACCATGATCGAAGGCAGTTTTGCATACATATGAGAGAAACTAGAACAATATGGGAAAATAGGCCTACGGACATTTTGAGGTCACATTCAATAACAGAGGCAAACTGAAATTCAATCGATAATAATATTTATATGTTTACAGATGAGGGATATGAACCATGAAAATGTCAACCAGTTCATTGCTGCTTGCGTTGATGCACCCAACGTCAGCTACTTCATGGCTTACTGCCAGAAAGGAAGTTTGCAAGTAAGTAATACCGATTGCATTGAGATAATTGTCATGTGATAACGTGAACAAATGTAGGCTGCAATTCAATAAAGGCATCTCCATTAATTTTAATAACGTTCATTATGTCCAATTCATAATGTGCAATAAATAAATATTGACAAAAGTTCTCTTTGGCCGAACTGGCCACTGCATTTTGTGTTAGGAAGTATGGCTTTCTTGCGACATGTGCCATTAAAATTTTAAAAAAGTGTTGGGTATTTTAGTCAGTTCTAAGCACATACTTTCTAAACATTCCAGGAGCTAAAGCCACAAGGCTGTCGCTCCTTTCACCAGCATATGCAGTGAAGTTTACACTTCGTGACTAGAATTCCTTTTAACCACCCAAGTGGACGAATCACCCGATGTACTAAATATAAATATAATTATGATTATAATATTTAGAGAACTAAACACCAGAATGGTCCAAACTTGCCAGTCCCACAATTGCTCCGCTTATATCTGCCTATACCCGGGCAACGTCTGTTGTAAATTGTGCTGCACAAAGACTGTATTTAAATTAGATATAGGAAGCTAAGTCCTGCTCTTAGAATAGTATATAACCATTTAATTGATTAAATTGAACATAATACGACCTCGCCCAACTCACCCCACCCCTTTTTTATTTCTTTAAAATCCGATATTGTGTCTCACATGACAGGATATTCTTCAAAATGAAGCTATCAACTTGACCTGGGATTTCAAGATGTCCTTGTCAACAGATGTGGCAAAGGTTAGTGACAAAAAAGTTCAAAAGATTTCTCACATAAGAACAAATTAGTAACCCACGTCATGGCTAACGTATGTTCCTTATCCCCAATTTCGCCACATATTGTTTACTGATCCATGTCTTACTTTCAGGGAATGCATTACATTCATCAAAGTGTATTTGGATCCCATGGCCACTTGACAAGTTCAAACTGTGTCGTTGACAGTCGCTGGACTTGCAAAGTTACAGACTTTGGCATGGGTCTGTTTAAGGCAGGAAGCGAGATAGACGACGAGCTGAACATAAGTGCCAGTAAGTAAACGCAATATGGTCTTAACATTAACATAACGAATTAAATTCATTACCGACAACGCAATTTCTACACGTTATTTCATCTCAAACAAAAATGTCGGCCGCCAATGACTTGTTTTATACTCCCCTAGGACTGGTCTGGAGCGCTCCAGAACTGTTGCGCTTGAAGCAATTTCCGACTTACGGATCTGCACAAGGCGACATTTACTCATTCGGTATAATACTAAGTGAAATCGCTTGCAAGGATGGGCCATTCGCATTCAATGTACCGGAGGTTGATCCCGAAGGTAAGGTCGGCTCCAGCATATGGTGGGTATTCAACGGTAAATACATTCCTGATTCTATAACTTTTTAAAATAAATCATTCTATATGAAACTTGCCATACGACCAGCTTCAGTCGTTTAATCACCGGGGTTGAATCATGGAAGACTGTAGCAATAAAATAGCAGAAGACGGTTTACTACTAACACCACGTTTTCTATGCCTTGACTTAGCTATCGTCTATGTTTGGTAATCAGATGTTGTCCGGCGTGTCGCTGCGGGAGAACGCCCACCATTTAGACCTACAATACCGTCTGATGCCTGCGAGAAGCCCTGGCGCAATCTGGTAGAGCAATGCTGGAATGAGGATCCAGAACTGAGACCGTCCTTTGCTCGAATCCGTTCCCTCTTGAAGGAAATCAATGGAGGAAGGTTAGTTACGTGGGGTCTTACATGCATATATGTATCGTCTTCTTGCAGAACATAATTGTTTTTGATTGTGTTGCAACCTAGCTAGCCACCACGTGGCTTTTTTGTGGCGCCCACGTTGCCTCGCCACGTGGCCACGACGCGATTGTGAAAGGTAGCTGGAACGTTGCTACCCCGTGGAGAAATTACGTTGAAGTACCACGTCTATGCCCCTTTCGGCTGCGTTAATTTTACATAATGGGAAGTTACTCCAGTTATATAGTTATATCGAGAAAGACAAAACAAATCGCTACACTTTCTTTCTTAATAAGCACGAAAGCCTGGTAAATCCTATCAAATCACAAAGGAGTACCGATTTATTTGAATTCTGGCGCAGCTTTGAGCAAATTACTAAATTAATTTAACCCGATACATTTAATGCACCTCAACAGTTTTAAAATTCATCAAAAGCAAAAAAAGCGACTATATGATTTTATTATGTGGAAATAATTTATTCACGGGTTCATTTCAATTGTGTTGCAGCCAAGTGGTGAAATATGGCGTTTTGGTGGCGGTAAACTGCCAGGTGGTTACCACGAATGTTTAACTACACAGCAAAAGCAATTCAAATCGTCGCCTGGCGTTTTTAAAAGCGTATACATGTACGTGTGATATATGGCGTTTATATTAACATTGAAAGTTATACATTGTGGAGACACAAGTTTCCTACCTGGACTACGTGGCAGTTTACCGTCACCAAAACGCCGCATTTCGCCACGTGGCGGCAATGTGGTGTGCTAGCTGGGAATGATGTGTTGCTTCCCAGATAGCACAACAACGGTGGGCCATTGGCCCAGCGTCGGCAAGCATTGTTGGGCCAGCGTAGTTTTGTCCAGCGGGCCAATGTTGGCACACCGTCGGCATGAAAATACATTGGACCAGCAGTGGACCAACATCGACCCAGCGATGGCAAACATCATAGGCCCACCATTGACCCATTGTCGGCAAACATCGTTGGGCCACCCTAGTTTTGTGCAGCGGGCCAACATTGGTACACCGCCGGCCCAACAACATGAGGCTGCCAATTGACCGACGCATTGGACCACTGAATGTAAATAATAAATTAATACAGATTTCAGTATCAACATAATATTTATTGAACAAAATACAGAGGGCGTATGTATTGACGCATAGATCTCTTGACGCACCAGACCAGTCAGATTCTTAATATCTCAGATCAACAGACTTTATTAGTAAGCAGTGCGCCCCCCACCCCCGCCCATTCTTTGGGGGGGGGGGTAGGGGGGCAGGTCATCGTGGCCTGTGTGAGTAGTGTGGCCGTGTCGGCTGTGCATGTGGTAACCAGGCCTGGATCACTCCAAGGAGAGTTCATTCCAATGACAGCAGGCCAGGGCTGGTTATGCCCGAGCAGTCGGCCGTGGCTGTGAAGGGGAGATCCCAAGCATAAATGGAGCTGTTATCCTTTGAATTAAGATGATTAAGCTTCAGACGATATGTTTTCCCATGCAGTCGATCATTATGTTACGTCTGACATGATTTATTTTTTCAAACGAACTTACCTTTATTGGAAAAGGACTGAAAATCTGCCGATATGCAGAGAAACACCGCCATCTTTTAAAAGTTCTCAAACAGCCAGGAATTATAGGTGTTTGTTTCCTAACTCACTCGCCAGATGGAGCAACGCGCAGTTGGTTCTTTCATGCCACTAACCCTAACCAGAACCCTAATACTAACCCAAACCCTAACCCTGGCCCTAACCTAATCCTAACCTAACCCTAAACCTCACGCATGCGCTATTTACATAGTAACCCCATTCGCTGCGCATGCGCACACGTCAGCCGGACACTTTATCACGCCGGACAAGTTATCATGCTACACCGGCAAACATCATTCATCCAATGTAGTTTTGTCCAGCGGGCCAATGTGGGTAGACCGCTGATAAGCCTGCTACTGTTTATTTGGAGACACGGTTAACACTGCCTCGCGTATGGAATCTAACAGTATATGGATAAGTATTCTACTTTTCGGTATCACAATTACTCTCGCCCTGGCCATTGAACAAATAATCATAACTTCCCGTAATGGAGCATCTACTCGATCAGTGTTGAGTGCTTCATGATTTTCAGTCCTTATGACGGCCAGTTGGCAAACCCTGTAATTCACGCTGTTAAACAAAAGGCAAATTATTTATACTAAAATTATAATGTGGCCGTTATTAATATGAAGATTAATAACACTAACCATCACTTCATTTGGACAATAGTCAGTGACCCATAGTCCAGTTCAACTTCAATGTCAGCAGCGTGATCGCACTGCTGAATTATTCTCTGGTAGAATCGAGAACCCGATGGTACTCGCCATGTGATCTGGTACTAGTGACTGGTCTTACAGAGGGTAATTGTACGAACACTTCCAGACAAATAAACGTGATCGACAACATGATTCGCATGTTGGAGCAGCACGCGGAGCATTTGGAGGATCTGGTCAACGAACGTACTGCCGAGCTGGCAGTGGAAAAGAAGAAAGTAGAAACTCTACTCTTCAACATCTTACCAAGGTGCGTAAAAGACAATTGTCTAATTTGACAAGGCAGTCACATCTTTCATTCACAAGTAACTGGCATAACCTTATAAAGGTGGCCCACCCATGGAAGAAAAATCCTAAACGCGATTTGGACTAATGCATTGTGGTCTAACCCTAAGTTGAATCTAAAGTTGAGTCCAACAAGAGGTTATGCCCCGTTCACACGATGCAATACGTTGTAAAGATCATTGAAACAAATCAACTTTTCGATCCACTCTTCAATTGGAGGGCCGGTTTTCCACGCATTGTAACCTTCGCGCATGTTATAAAGTATCGATCAAAAAACTTCACGGTTTGGGAATTGTCAACCAATCAGCGTTGAGATAATAACGTTAATATTGTTTTGCATTATGACAGTTATGCACTTATTTGTGTATTGTATGCATGACGTTATAATGTATGTTTGCTAGGTGGCGGCGATAGTGATAAGTGTTGATACGGTTGGTACGCGGTTTGATCGTGTGAAGTGTTGTCCAACCGAGACTTCGACCGTTGTTACGACTATTGAAGGCATGATCGTACCGTGTAAACCCGGCATTAGTCACTATCAGCAGGTTATTACAATGTTAATGTTCTATTTCGTTGTTACACAGGAGTGTTGCTGAGGAGCTGAAACAGGGGCGCCAAATAGCCCCTGAAGATTTCGATGCCGTCACCATCTACTTCTCTGACATCGTGGGCTTCACCTCGCTGGCTGCGGCCAGTACACCTATTCAGGTTGAAACCTTGTCATTAGTTTCTCAAAGTAATGTGACGTGAATCACAGAACCACGATGGTTCTGGCAAGACAGCAATGCTGATTAACTCCATTTAAACCCAAAGACATTGCTTTATGAGAATGTAAGCGAATGTGCACGCGATGATTTAAAGGATCGATTAGCTCTGTTACCATCCCACAGCCACGCTACTTACAGGAAGTTGAACTACTTATTTCTAGGTTGTCGGCTTGCTGAACGCGCTGTACTCTCTGTTTGACGAAACTCTGGATCACTATGACGTATACAAGGTGTGTAACACATAAGTCGATCTCGGGGACATACGTTCAACAAATAACCCTTAAATAACACTTTGACCAACGGTATTTTCACTCTCCACTTGTGAATGTTGGCTGTATTATTCAAGAACTGTCGGAACAAATGTTGGTCTATCTTTCCTGTTCGAACCCACGAAATGGCTTACTGTAGTAATTGGTAGTTGTGAGTCATACGTACGTGATCGAGTTACGCTGAAACAATAGTTCGCTTTAACATGGAAGTTTTCCTCGTCCACCCTATAAACGCTTGTAAGTAGTTATATATACGGTACATATTTTATATGGCTTTACTACAGGTGGAGACCATCGGAGATGCTTACATGGTGGTCAGCGGTCTACCCGAACGTAACGGGGATCGTCACGCCGGAGAGATCTGTGGCATGTCGCTGCACTTGCTCAGTGGCATCTCCAGTTTCAGAATCCCCCATCTACCCGAAAGACAACTGCAGCTCAGAATCGGAGTTCACACTGGTTAGTGGCAATTATTATTGGTACATGTGGATGTTGTTACATAATGACGGCTATTTACGATGACGCTGCATGAATTATATGGGGAAGTACAAAGCCAACTTTGACAATCTTTACCATGATATCAACACTGTGAGAGTACAATTGCATCGGACGTTTAGCCTTGGTTCTGCGTTTTTTTGTTAGCATTCGACCGTCGAGGATGCGCTATTATGGAACATTTATCTCGATATAAATGGCTGTTTGAATAGAATCACTGTGAAAGCGTTTCTTTTTTTCGCAGGACCCTGTGTGTCTGGTGTGGTGGGAATGAAGATGCCCCGCTACTGTTTATTTGGAGACACGGTTAACACTGCCTCGCGCATGGAATCCAACAGCATGGGTAAGTATCTATGCCTTTTGGTATCGCAATTACTCTCGCCGTGGCCATTGAACAAATATTCATATAACTTCTCGTACTTGAACATGCACTCACAGTGTCGTACACTTTTCCGTGAAAACGTGAAAGATGCGCTTGATTATAGTGTCAGGAATCTTGGCACTTGCCAAAGAAAGAGGTCTATGCTTGATGTAGTAGACTATAAGTTAGAAGTAAAATATATTTACCGTAAAATTGAAATTCACAGAAGCAATCATTCTACATGGCCTGTTTCAGCTCTGAGAATCCACATGAGCGATCCCACAGCACAGCTGCTGTTCAAACTTGGTGGATTCCATTTGGATTGCCGAGGAGAAATCCCAATCAAGGTAATAAGACCATATTTTGCTAAAACGTTCCAGACCCACACTGCCAAATGCATGGGATGAGATAGGAGGGTGCTACTTCTATTGTCGCTATATTAAATTATTGATCTAAAAGGATGCATGCCGGCGTATTTTCTCATGACGGTTCTGGGTAAGGGGATACTGATTCTCAAAAATTCGTAGTATGCGATTGCATATGAGTTATTTTCCAAACATGGGTTATTCTCCGGATCATAAATTTTAACTCCAGTCCATCTTACTTTGCAGGGCAAGGGTACCATGACAACCTGGTGGCTCACTGGCAAGGACGGCTTCGACCTTCCACTGCCTGATATGAGCAAGGCAGCATCTGCAGCCGAGCATGAATTCAAGTAGATTGTTGAGAGAGAGACAACAACGCGAACGACTTCTCGAAGAATAACATGTGGCTCATTGGAACAGATCAACTACGGACGCAGCCGGCCAGGGATAGACAGAATGATGAAGAAAGGAACATGAGAAAGATCGCACCGCACCCATCCAAATTGATGTAGCTATTTGCTAGTTGGCTTCAGAACGGAACTTTGATTACGCACAGTTAGCGTATTGTATCATAAACAAGGGAAGCTTCTATTATATAGCGTTGATGACTTAAGTTACGCTGGTGTTATTGATATAAAACGCCAGACACGATCGCCTTACAAGCGGGGCCGATGTCAAGAAACTGCAGTGTATATTTCTTCTGCTTATTTGTAACTCTCGAGTTCGATAGATTATGAGGAATGTACATTTTATTTAAATTTTGCGCCGTTCAATATCTTTAATAAGCTTGTATAAAATGTAGGCAAGTACGTTTTGTATTTCAGTCTTGGCGTTTAATACAGTCAAAGGCTAATTAATATCTGACAATGTTACGATTCTGTGTTTTCAATTTGTAAATATCCGTTAATAAATTCGTGTTAACATCAGATATATTTGGCACAGTGTGCTATATTCATACCGCACGGCAGGAGAACTGTTGGTATCTGAAGAAACATATGGATGGTCAGCTGAAAGGTTTCGCTGTACAACTGCTGCTTAATCTATAATAATCTTGCCCTTGTAAGCCGATGCTTGGTCAATATACTGAACCGATCTATACCACAACACACGGCGCCGCCCGCCCATTGAACTTTTGTACACTAATGAACGACCATATCATCACCCTGGTATGACACAATGCGTCAGCATGATCAGCTTTATTAACAGTGGGCATAGGCCCACGAACGAGCGCGTGAATCCTCTCATTTGCTCTCCCCAGCTTGCCAAATCACGGGGTGACCACGTGGCGTTTTCGCCCGCGTCACTTCGCCATGTGGCCAGGACGCGATTTTCTATAATAGCTGCAACGTGGTTACCACGTGGCCACGACGTGATTTTGTATGGTAGTTGGAACGTGGCCAATATGCGGCGAAATGCTGTTGAAATACCAGGTCTATGCAACGTGGCCACAACGCGATTTTGTATGGTAACTGGATCGTGGCGAAATAACGTGGAAATACCACATGGCCGCGACGCGATTTTGTATGGCAGCTGAAAAATGGCTACCACGTGACAAAATAACGTAAACACCACGTGGCCACAAGATCATTTTGTATGGTACGTCTATACCACTTTCAGCTCCGCTAATTTTAAATCATGGGACGTTACTCCCGCTATATGCTGTAGTATTTCCCAGTTCACGATTAGCCGAATAAAAGACCTTCATGACCGCGCGCTTGTCGTTTTGCATTCCAGTCCCCTGAATGTTAAAGCCATATTATGGATACAGGTGATATAATACGTCGATATAGTCACATAATTACTTGTCCTGAGCAGTTTGAAATATGTTTGGCTCACTGCTAAGAAATGTAGTAAAAATATACACTTCCCATCTCACTAGAACGGAATTTTGGAGATAGATAATGACATAGTGCTCCTTTAAAGGGGAGGCCAATTTCGGCCGTAAGGGCAGTGCAAATGAGAGAATATCGTCTAAAGATACGTGTCCTAAAGGAAAACAATTCAAATTATAGTTACGCCGAGAAAAAATTATTTTAGGTCTAAAAACCCGTATTGTCGCCCATAATGTAAATGGTGGGCGCAGACATTTAATTTCCCCTGGTCACCAGATATTTTAATTCCCCCTGGCCAATCGGGGCGAAGGACACAGCGCGGGCCAATACGTCACGGGAGCGGGCGATGGCGTACATGTAAATACAAGCCAGCAGATATGGAGAGGTCTGTAGTTTTATAATAAATTCAGATGTGGAGCGTGCATATGTGGTTTTGTAAACAAACTCTGGAAATGAAAAGGGGACGTCCTTGATCAAAAAATGTATTTTGCAGCCGTAAACTGTTTAATGCGGTCCTCATTGCATGACTACACTGGGTAACGAGTTTTGGAGTGTCGACTGACTAACCATCTAAACTTACGTTAGGAACATTAAACTAATGACTGGGTTGATTGCGGTGGGGTTGAGGATGGGGTGTGTGGGGAGGGGGCGGTGGGGGGGGGGGGGTTAGGTGCCGATCCGGGGTTGAGCTAGAGGTCACACCGTTTCACTTGTGATATGTAGGCTTATAAGTAAATGGCAGCGCCACGAAGACCTTTGTTCTCACGTTACACCAACCAGCCCATACGCTTACTTGTAATAACATAAACCATATATCCCATAAAGCCCTGGCAGCTAATACGATTGCACGGCCGGCGTTTTTGAACTCACGAGTAAAATGTTTGAGGCCTGCTGACTGGCTGCAACAGCGGGCGGGCGAGGTGGGAAATATCAGACCGTTACTGTGACGTCATGATCAGTAGCAATGCGCTACCTCTATGACTTGGGCAGTGGTTAGCGTTCAATCGATGATTACTCCGTTATCAGATCCATAAAAAATATGTCCTTCTGGGGATGAACTCCTCTGGTTTCATAGTTTCAATAAACAAATCGTTTATCGCGGCTCTTGACTTTTGCCTTTAAAGATATAAGCGCGATAATTAAAAACTAGCTATTCTGTAATATCGATATGAATTAGCTAAAATATTGTTCTCGCGGACGTTTCGAAAACCGTTATTAAACCAGGTATCAAACTTCTTTATTCCCAGGTCCCAATGAATTAAAAGGAAAACTCCCCGCGTACAAAGGAAGGGCGGGTACATGGTAGCAAATTGACGGATTTCCCGATTCACGTTGAACATCGTTGATGACGGCGGTCGGCTAATATACCTCTTTCCCAGTTCACGAAGAATTAACCTATATATTACTCATTTCCAGTTCACGAAAATTACTTTCCTCATTTCCAGTTCACGAAGAATTACTTTCCTCATTTCCAGTTCACGAAGAATTACTTTCCTCATCTCCAGTTCACGAAGAATTACTTTCCTCATCTCCACGGTGAAATGAAAAGCCCCTAACCACCTTGCCCCCCCCCCCCCCCCTCCCTCGCCCCTTTGGGTAGTCGGGCGTTTTCGATTCTAACAGACGTCCTTGACGAGCGGCCCTCCTATCACTGACCAGTGGAAAGAATTCGGCGCTCAAGTAGGCCTATTGATTTATTTCCCAGCGGTGCGCAGGGCGGTTCCTATAGTGGCCTCTGGGTGGGGGGGTGGGGATCCTTCCCTTTGTTACTAAGCGCCTGGGCCAAGGCCCGGGGCCTAGGGCTAGGGTAAGGCTGTCGCACCGCACGCTGTACAGCTCACTTGTGTACAAGCCGCGCACATGTGCCAGAGCGACAGTGGAGGTTGTGTCCGCAGCGTGATGCACATAGATCATCGCTTGTTTGATACAACCCGCTCGCAGCTTGGACCGATTCATGCGCACTTGAGACACGACAAGACACCGTTGACAGGGCGCTGACAGCGGCTACGGCACTACCTGACAAAAAAAACTACTTCACCAGAGGCAAGGCCAAGGGTTTCCAGGGACAGCGTTAACAAGCGCCCTCTATCGGTGTCTATTAGGCGTGCACACCAGGACAAGCGTTCAGACGAATCAGTGACAGCGACAGGGTGTAATCTACTCTGAACCACACAAGCTTTAGCTGCCCGAGAGGCTTCTAAACCACGGGAAATAATCAACTGACACCGGTCTGATTGTAGTATTCTACCACAGCTAGTAGTCTACAGCTTGGTATATAGGCCGGGAGACACCTACATCTCTGATACACAATTGGACATACTCTGCGCCCGTCGACAGTCGTGGGACGACCTGAGCGGGAGGACACACCACAACGACAACGACACAATCATGTCCACCAATAGCGAAATAGTTGTCATCATAGCAGTCGACGGGAGTGACTTCTCCCACACTGCACTGAAATGTAAGTATCACTGGCGTTGACATTTGAAACCGTCTCACGTTTTTCACCGGGCAGATATATGTATAAGCCTAGTTCCATATTTCATAGTTCCGTGTGAAATCAACAATGATGTCACATGAGGCTATACGGGCCATTGCGTTTATGGCAAGCCATTAAGGACATAACTCGGATCACAGGCGCCGAAAACGTCTGTCGGAGCAACTGCTCTTAGCTAGTATATGCTCCACATCTCTTCAATGGAGAGCCCTTTATTACTACTAGCCAAGCTGACATCGGGGGGCCCCAGTGGGGAAGCCTCGATCCCAAGCTTAGCATATCCTGCTACTGGCACATGTATATGTCGCTTGTGGCGTGACTATACAGTGTCACATTGAACAGTGGGCCCCTATTAAGTTTTACGCCGGAGTTTAAACTGGGTTATATACTAATAGTGACATACATATTTACTGACTATTTATATTTGTTAGCTCACAATATTAAAATACATGGATCATTGGAGACTATTTTACTGTGTGCCAGGGACACACATAGATATTAGCCCGACTACTTGTGCAAATGGGGGATTTAAGGTGGCGGGCGGACGCTTGTATAATTACCTTAATTATCTGATATAGGCCTATATATTAGCTGGAGGTGTGTTTATTTGGGTAAAAAATCAAGCAAGCGTAATATGTAATGATCAATATCATATAATGTAAAATAGTGTTGATCTCAGCCGTAGATCTGGAGGTATGTGCACGCATATCCGAAGGCTGGTCGGACGTTGACGTACGTACCTGTCATATGGTCAGGTCATGTCGGGCCGTTACCAGGCCTGTCTCTAAGCAGCACGTGTGTGACCATAGAGACACGCCTGGTAAGACGGGCCGCTGTGGGGGGGGGACATACTTCCGGCTGTTTAATTAAGAAGCGTGGAGCAAACAGGACATCCGGCCGGTAATATTCAAGTCACATATGCCCCCCCCCCCTCTATCCCCGTCACACACACCACCAACCCCATGGGGCCTCGAGATTCGTCAGATTGCCAGCTGGCCCTTCGTGTACCTTGGGAATCACTTCGGAATTATTTTCAATATCCTTTCGTCTGCCAATGCGATAACATATGTATGCGCACCCCGCCCCACCAGCCAGTCTGCCAATGTTAATACGCGGATTACGCAGCCGAAATATAGTGATTCATTTTTGTTTGGACAGCCTTATCTCAGGAAGGTCCAAAGGTCCCTTTGGTAGGCCTATGTCTGTGTAATTACGTCCACTGGCTAAATAGTGAGGTAGATAAGACTAGGTAACACATACTAATTTTTGGTAACATCATTGACATGTTGTCAATACGAGATTGAGGGATGAGGTAACAGTTTGGAGTAGGTTTGTTCCATATAAATGATTCCTCATGTGCCATGAAACGGTATTCATAAATCGCGCGTAGTTTACGCTCGAAAAGTGCGTTATCATCTTAGCCTCACAAGCTCGTTGTAGTGGTGCTTATGGTCAAGAAATCCTTTTCAATATAAGTTTAGCAGTTTCTTACTTCAATTCACCTCTTTGGTGACTACTTTTCTATTTTGAACCAGATAATCGTTTGACACATGTTCCACTTAGCGAGGGATAAATAGTTTTGCGTAGCCTAAGCATGGTTTATGAATACGGCCCAGCTGGTCAGTCCTGGTCGCTGGTCCCGGGGGAAGGACCCTGTCATTTTTAACGGCATTTTCGATAATTTCCCGTTGTGCGTTAAAATTGATTACCTGGCTTATCTTCCGAGATGGATGTAGTCTAGTTCGGCAAGGGCGGGCTCTGACTATGGCGAGAGAAGGCGGTGGGGGTGGGGGGGGGGGGGGGCTCGTTAGTCAGAGCGCATGGTTGTAGGCTAATAAAGGGGATGTGTCTTGTCGGAACCTTGCGGACAATCCTTTGCTCGATCGATTGATAAACTCGTGACGCAAAAGGGGAAGACACTGCCCGGGGCGGATCCCGTGAAAGGGTTTAGACTGCGACCCTCTGTTTCGCGAAAATCTGATTTGCTCAGCAACCCACCTTATTTTGGAGAGTAGGGTTCGCCTCGGTCGTGCTGCCCCCTCCCCCCCCCCCCCCCCCCACCTTCCTCCGCCCGGTTCCCCCCTTGGTGCCCCCGCGACAACTATATTGTCTAATAAACACCTTTCAACGTCATGTTGTAATTTCGTTGGCCTACGGCGGGCGTTTTTTGTAGCAGGCGGGCTCTCATTAGCTGGTGTTTACCCGCCTAGAAGTACGGTAAACATGGGGCCAGCGAAGGGTTTTTTTTTTTTATTGGATTTTATTGTTTTAATTTAACTTACAGACAACAAATAAGAGACATAATAATGATAATGTTCAACGTAAAATACAAAGGATCAGGAAACTGAACATGCACTGTTAAAGTCGGGTTCTCCAAGCCCAAGCCCGCCCTCCCACCCCCCGGTCACAAGTCTTCAGAGCCGCCCCACCCCCCCCGGTCGCAATTTTTCAGAGAGCAGCCGCCCCTTGGCAAATTCCTAGATCCGCCCCTGATTTGAATAAGTATATTTCGCCATAAACAAATGTGTAAAACTTTTAAATTGACGCCGTGTGGGCGGATCTAGGATGCAGTTTAAGATGTGGGCGGACCCTCCCCCCCCCCCCACCCAACACACACACAGCTTAGGACCTCTCCCTGGTGTTTTTTTCACAAAGCACGCCGCGTCTCGGATCCCGCCCCGGATCCGCGCACTCCACCCTATATCGTGCTGAATGTCGCCTCTAACTATGTGATACTTCCAGGGTACTTCCAGACGCTGTACAGACCGGAATTCAACATGAAGTTGGTCCACTGTGTCGAACCTCTATCAGTAATAGGCGGTAGGTTAACATGGAATCAACAACATAGTTATTAGTAGACTTTTATGATGAAGGAAAGAAAACTGTTCATTATACTATTATCATCGTAGTGACAGATATATGGTGAATTTGCTACAATGTGGCAAAGGGTGTATAAAAATGTTCTTTATATCTACCTATAGATTAGGTATATCTATATATAGGTTGATTTAATTTTACTTTTAGTATGTTAATTGCAGTGAGTTGCTAGATATCATTCGTTTGTGATTGTTCAAATGATATTAAAAGGTAAGATTAATTACATATTTGTTACGTGATCTGAACTTTTATACTTAATTTCTGTTTCAGAAGTTGCATCACCAGCGGCGTATGAACGAATGTTAGGCCAAAGTAAACAGAATGCAGAGAAAATTGAAGAGCGATACAATGAGGTGTTGAAAGAGTTCAACGTAAGTCATCCTAGAAGCTGATGGCACCTTAATTCCAACAGCTTAGTTATCTGGCAAAAGTATCATGCTAATTTACGTTAAAAAGTATAATTATCGGCCCATCATCTAAAATGTTAAGTGGGGGAGGTGATCACTCTCCTCCTCCCCCACACACTGTTAAACATGGAGAAAAATTGCTTCCTTCCAAAAGTGTATTACTTTCTTTTTTACCACAGATCGCCAAAGGCAGCATAATAACCATATTCGGCAACAAACCTGGAGAGGTTCTCATGGAAACGGCGAAGAAAGAGAACGCCAGCATGCTGGTGGTTGGGGCACGTGGTCTCAGCAAGGTGCGTCGCACAATGCTGGGCAGTGTCAGCGACTACCTCGTTCACCACTCGCACTGTCCCGTCATCGTTTGTCGAGACTCGAGCCAAGACAACAGGTCAAGTCTCCTGGACTAGGGCGCCGACAGCTCGCTGGCCACGGCCGCAAATTAACGGACCATTGGAGGCTTTCAGGTGGAATTAACAGTCCTCAGTTGGAACCGTAGTTGTGTATAGTAAATGTTATGGTGTGTTCAAACTTACCAGAGGCAGCGTATCTCTGGTCTAGACACGGATTCGATGTATTGGATGCGCGCTTGGTCGAATAATGTCGTTGTGCTTACGATTAGATGGTTAAAAGAAAATATGGCCCACCGAAACGTAATATGGGAACGTAGGCCTAATATCCGCTTCTGTGTCAAGTCAAGGCACCATCAGGATTATTTATTTCCAAGTCATTCTCGGAAAAACTTGGGCGAACAAAACTTTTAAAGTTCGAAAGTTATCGAGTGCCCAGCACACGATGGATGTTTTATACATAACGAGGCATTGTTTTCACTTATTTTTTGCCTCATCTTTGCTCTGATTCAACGTTCATCGTGAACCACCGGCCTGCTAAGATTTATATAAATAAGATTTACTATTGGCAATAAATAAATAGTTGTGGGTAACATTGTGGAGTTCTGCATGAATTTGCCATTTTACCTCCAGTCTTTCACAAGCATCGACAGATTAGCGTCGTACGGTATGAATGTGCGCACATTTTGGCAGGTGGATAAACATTATTCATGTAGGTACGTTCCTCAATGAGGCATTTTGCGTGAAACGTGAAAATTACACAAGGTTCGAAACAAGTCAACCAAATGACACGACGACAGAATGACAACAGACAGAGGCATAGGGGTCGCCAAGTGTTATCCTCTTTATGTGGTCTGCAGAATAGGCTTGTGTCCACAAAATTGATGTATGTTGTGACAAACTTTCATTTGGTGAACCAAAGTTACTTACGTCATTACTAAAGAGTATTCCGCCAACCAAAGTTACTTTCGTCAATACTAAAGTGCATTTTGAAGGACCATTCGGTCAACCAAAGTGACTTATGTCCCAACGTAATGTAATTTCGTCGACCAAAGTGACTTTCGTCATTTTTGTGATTTGTGGTCGTCGTGAGAATGGTTTTGGTTAAATAAACTTTTTTTCTGTCAGGATAGAATAGATTTTTCAATCTCAAGCGGGCACATCGAAAGAAAACGCAGGTTTCTGTTTCGATGAAAGAGAGCTTGTATCCGCCACTGAGCGGGTACTTCCGCAAGCGACCGGCTATTCTGGTAATACTATAAGTATAAAATTTCGGAGCCTTCTGATAGATGCACCATTTGATACCCTTGGGTTGTTTTTTTGCCTGACCCGAGGCACGGTCTCAGGGTCTAAACCCTACATAAGAATTAAACCCATTATCGCTCAAGTATATACACAATCGGGAACATGTTAAGCCTATATTGCAACATTCATTACAGAGATAAATGCTACACCGTTACAATCCGTGTCGGTGCCCTACACAATGCCGTAATGCCTGGTTTACGCGGTAAGATCATTCCTTCAACAGTCGTAACAACGGTCGAACCATCGGTCGGTCAGCAGTCAACACGGTCAAACCGAGTACCAATCGAGTCCATCATTATCATTATCGCCACCTATCGCACATATGCCATTAGAGCATCATTTATAACGTCATGCACACCAAGCCACACATACATTCATAACTGTCATAATGCAAACAATATCAACGTGATTATCTCAAACGCTGATTGGCTTTAAAGCGAAAGTTGATATAAACATTTATACCATAAATAATTCCCTTTTTAAGGCCGCTAGCTCGCACAGCCATATTCTGTCCATATATTCGAATAAGCGTCCCTATGCCTTGGGGTAGCCCTGATGCATGGCCCTCACGACCTCAACCCTAACGGGGGTGTAAGGGCCATGCCATACACACGGTAAAAAAAGTAGCATTGCATCATCCAGCTCGCTTCGATGAATGATTGTCGATTATGACGACGAACCTACCTCTCCTAATCGCCTCGACCTTCTTCTTTAGACATTACTTGGACCATAGGATGCATTCATTTTAAAGTTTGCTCTCTACTTCTTTCACATCAATGATATTTTCGTCGGTCGTTAACGGTTTCCCTCCGTGCCGCTTCAAATTTTTCTAGGCGGTTGCCGCAGCTCGTTTGTTGACATCAGGTAATACACCCGACAGCTTCCGTATGGCGGCGCCACTAATTCTCGTTGTGTGTCTATAGTCGTGCGTGCGTTTTTGACGCAACTAGCGGCGCCGCCATGCGGATGATGTCTGTTTTATTGCCTGGTCAAATTTGAAGCGTCAGAGAGGAAAGCCGTTAACAACCGATGAAAATATCATTCATGTGCAAGTAATAGAGAGCGAACTTTTAAAATGAATGCATCCTAGGGTCCAAGTAATGTGTAAAGAAGAGGGTCGCGGCGAGTTAAAGAGGTAGGCTCGTTGTCATAATCGACAATCATTCATCGAAGTGAGCTTGGTTATGCATTACTACTTTTTTAACCATGTGTATTGCTTGACCCTTCTGCCTATCAGCTTGTTGTCAGAAGGGTCAAGTTCACTGGGCTAGCCTTGGGGCATAAGAGCCCCCCCCCCCCCCCCCCCCCCACACCTTTCAAATTCTGGCTTCTCGTTCTTCTAAATCAATTTCTATAACAACCAAAATATAGAGATAGGTGTTCAATCTTCCTCATCGCTTGATCATCTATGTGATAAATATCCATTATTTACGGACTACCCAGCGCAATATATAGGGATACGTTGTAAAGTCATCCGGGCGAGAAATATGTCTCAGCTAGGTGTTTACACATATTTTTATAACACTTTATTGTCCATATAGCTCCCCTTTCCTGCACACGCCCCTGGTTTCGCTAGTCTCAAATGTGATCTCACAATTATCTACTCTCGCGGTGAAAAGCTAGGGTATCACAAATAAAGAAAACTCAAATGATGACGCAAAAAGTTACGGTCACGACGTCGGTTGTGCCACTCTCGTACAAATGGTATCGGACTCCATGTACAATGTTGTAATATTTTGACGCGAATATATATGAGAGACAAGTTTAAACAAACATTTACAAGGCTTTTTTAAGTGAAGGACAAATTCGACACGTAAACAGTTTTTGTTGATTCTCGAAAATCCGACTACGACACAGTTATTCGAAAAATGGACATCGCGTATTTTGAATAATTTAACATGCATGTTTAATAGACACTAGACGCTAAACGACCCCCCCCCCCCCACCCTCCAACACGCAAACACACCCTTCCCGCCTTCCAGACCCCTAAACTACTTGAAGGGGTAGGTCGCCTGTGCATAAGTCGTGTCCCGGGGGATCGACTTTGGCTGTCACAGCAGTCAACAAATCTCATTTCAACGAGTGATTTACGTTCCAAAGCTTTTTGTGAGAACCTCAGTTCCAAAAAAATACCGACACGTACCATCCTGAACATGGGTATCAGCGCTACCAAAGTATATAACCCAGCCTTCCCATCTGGTTGAAATTTCCTTACAAGCCAGAAAGTGCTTCAGTTACATAAATGACCGCGAAGAAATATTGGCAGATTAGAGGGGTGCACTTCTGCGTATCTATTGACCTTTATAGGGGTACACCCTCACTAGAGAAATCAAAACGAGGCCAGATTGCACTTCCGGGGACTGGAAAACTGACGCCGCATCTCACAGATCGTTTGGCTTTCCTGTTTGTTACAATACGGAAGTAAGGTTTTGTTGTTGACAGTTCATCATTTCAGTTCAAGAATCTCTTATTTTTTTCGAGGAGTGACCTCTTCGTGTGAAGTCTTGCTATACAGTTTCAAGGTACGACTAAAAAGCCAAAGACAAAGTACGATCTAGCCTTCGTAAGTTCGTGTCAAGTGTCAAGTCCCTAAAACAGTAAAAGTTGGGCGTAGCTACAGTTAGCCTCGGGAGACCCACTCTGTTCCGCCTTTGGGTCTCGGTTCCAGCCTGGGTATTGCACAGGGACTTATAAACAGAATAGGCGCATTTGGAAATTCTGAATCATCTGGGGGCACACTGGGATTAAATATCACATTTTTGTATAGATCAATCTTTTAGCTATCAAATTCTTCCAAACAATCAAAAAGATTGATCACCTGTATATGTGTTTGCAAGACGTATTACGGACCACCAACATCCAAACAGAGCGCCATATTCGTTTTGGCGCGTGCTGGTACCTGGTGAATGCAACTTGGTTCCCAGCCTACGACTCTTCGCTAGATGGCGCTGTCAGACGGATACTTTGCAGTTAAGGACAATAGCAGTGCCCTCTCTCACAGAGAATTCAAAGTTTGGGAACCAGGCTGCATCTTCACAATACATGACCTGCCATGCTATTTAATAGAGCAGAAGATGTTGCTTTTATCGTTCTCTTGTCAGTCGCGCAAATTTAAAGGTCATACAACTGCTACCTGATTGGTTCAAAATCTAGATCAGGTTGGCAAAGTCCATCGCATCATTTGACAAGGGTACCGAGGTTGAATGCAATGGTCAAGGGGTAGTAGTAGCCTGAACAGACATTTAGTCGCTGAAATGATAGGGCGGCGAAATAACGTCTGAACATGACCCACACACAGCCCTGTGCACCAGAGTATTTATCCTTAATTACTGCAGAATCGTACCTGTCCGATGTAATCCGAGATAGCTGGCGCTGATTACCGTTAGAGCTACTGAGTACGCTCAGACATATGTATGGATGAAGCACACAGCATCGCTACTTGGTACGACACATATACAATTCAAAATGTCATGTAACCTGTACATTTTCAAATGCACACGTTCTGGTAAAAAGTGTATAAACCGTAAACTGCCTATTTGAAGCCGCATACATATTAGAAGCCGCACCCCAACTTTGGCCTCAAAACCGGGTTGGCAGGCATCCAGAACCATTTCCGGAAAAACTACATATTATAAGCCGCACCCGGACTTTGGCCTCTCAACCCCTCTCCCCACCCCCCCTGCGTATCCCTGCCTAATCCCGTCCTGCCAACGAAACCAATTAATTGTATATACAAGCAGTCGCGACTACTAACAACATTCACCTCTCCCTCTCCGATCGCACCTCTTATTAAGTGTCACACCAGTGGCTGGCCCTCCTGGCCCCTACCAAGCCAATTAATTGTTTACATAAGCAGTCGCGACTACTAACGACATTCACCTCTCCCTTTCCGATCGCAGCTCTTATCAAGTGTCACACCAGTGGCTGGCTCTTAACTTATTGCATTTGGTGCGAGGCGGCAGCCGTATCAATTTACATCACCTGGAACCTGGCCTCTGATCATTGGTCTACAATAGGTGTGGGCGGAGTTGCGTAGCAGTATTAATAAATAACCAACCTTAAGTAACTCATTGTTGGTCTTGATTGCCACAGTATGATGCAATAAATGATTGCCACAGTATGATGCAATAAATTATTTTGGCAACACCGGTAATTTTCATATTACCCCCCCCCCCCCCCCCCCCACCCCGCTGGTCTCGCTACGCTCACTTGAAATCAGCAAGAGGCCCTATTTAAAAGTCGCACCCTGACTTGCGACTTAAATGAGGAAAGTGGAACCTACAACTTCCTAATAATATAAGCTGCGGCTTCAAATAGGCAGTTTACCCTATTATTTCCTAAATTGGTGGAACTAGGCCACCAAATACTTATCATATATATAATTTGCAATGGTGCAATTGTACCATGATTCTGGTTCGCCGGTCAGCCTCTCATTTGAAAACTGTCTGAAGTTTATACTAACATGCTCACTCCCTTACCCCCCCCCCCCCCCCTACATAACTCAAATGTGTTCTTTACACACCGATAAAAGCCATTAAGAGTACTCATCTCATTTCTGCTCTCATGTATGACATCCCCTGAGCTTATTGCTCTTACGGCTATTGTACATTTCTTTGCCCAGTAGTTCTCATGCTTATGTCAGATCTTGACAAATACAACTGCTTTAATGTCTGGCTCAATCCAGAGCGTTGCACAAATTAGGTAAACTTCGCGCAAAGGCGGATGACGATGAAGACAAGAGTCCAGTAAGGTCCGTACTCTTTGCAAAGGGCCAATTGGGCTATTGTCTCAGTTACCATTTAACAAAATACGTGGCTTCAGTTTTTGGTAATGCTTTTGCTCTGGTCCTTGTAAAGGTATAGATTACATGATGAGCCTGGATAAGGGCAATATATATAGAGGGATTATAAAAGGGAACCTTAATGTAGAGTTACAATAATATCTAGCAGGGGTCACTATGCAAATTTCCTTAATGAATAATAATTACTTTGAAAATCCATCTCCACTTCTTTTCTTCCGGAAAAGTTCACCACAAACAATGCAAGTCTCTTTAGCCATCACGCCACCCTCTTACTGAGCTCGTCATTCACAGCGAACAGTGAGTTGAGCGTATAAATCTGTGTGGATCTTGTGTTGCCTCTAGTGGCACGGTGCATCATGGGTATCAGCATGGTAGCCCACCCTCGAAGTCAAAGCATTTTCGAAAACAGTGAAAACTAAATCGGAAACTGTGTAGTCCCTTTCTATGATATGACCGTTTTATTGCGTCCTCAAGTTACATAATGAGTGGGAGTATCGCAGAGCTATCTCGGATGACATTGGACTGGTACGATTCTGCAGTAATTAAGGACAAATACTCTGGTGCACAGGGCTGTGTATGGGTCATGTTCAGACGTTATTTCGTCACCCTATCAATATTTCAGCCACTTAACGTCTGTTCAGGCTAGGGGTATTAATTGATCTGCTGTGCCCACTTTTGCAGGAGGCATTTGCTTTCGCGCAATGAATCCAAGTTTAGCCTCAATTGATACTAAACAGATTGAAGTTCCCTCTGGGTCACTTTAGGTATGTGCCAATGCTTAAAAACAGAGTTAATGATAAAACACTACAAAGGAATTCAAACCTATGACCCGTTACAAAGATGTGGACAGTATCGCCCAGTGACATCACAGTAAACAGTGAATGGCGCTATCAAGCTGATCGGCTGCTTCAAAGCAACATTTGCTTATAGTTTATTTGCAAGTGTCTCAGGAAATGTGAGTTGACATACACTTATTAGGCCCCGATTTGAAGTTCACACAGAAAGTACTTTTTTCTTCGAATCAGTGAATATTTTCTCATGAACGGGAAATTTTCATTGTCCAGAGAGTTTCTGTTGCAACTAGAGTTTGTACATCATTAAGCCTGGGCGGGGGTGAGGCCGGAGGCTATGCTTGCATCGGGTGGTCGGCTGCTGTTGGGGATTAGTCGGTTGAGCGGCCTTGAGAGTGCAGGGCAGCAGCTGGGCAGAGGTACTGCCGGAGCGGGGCATTGGTCTGGTTAATCAATGTCTTGCCACCTCTCATTGTCTCCATCTCAGGCACTGCGCAGCCCCTCTTGAATTGGGCGAACTGCCATATTACACTGAAGACATAAGTCAGCTGTGACACCGGAATGTCGAATGAGGCTAAATTTCCTTTCGGCCCGATTTAAAAAATAATAAGACGTTACAGTCGTAAGACAGTAAGCATAGTTAGGGGATGGGACAATATAGTAACGTCTCTTTCTCTCATCTGCCCTGGCCTCTGTTAGCATTACCTATTTTGTGCAAAATATCGACACTCACCTATTAGACGAAATATGAAATTGCACAAATATTCCTCAATCAAGAATGATGCATGGGCATGCGATGTTAAAGAAATGTATTCACAGATAAATGTGTATTTGCAAAGTTTCTAAAATCAAAAATCACATTTTTTTCAGACATTGCATTGTCGAATGATGACAATGGCAGAGTTAAGTGAGAAAATATTTCAAAATAATATGGGGTCAAAGTTCAAAATGTGTCACGCCTTTGACCTCGACCACACTCCAAAATATAGTTCAAAAGTAACATGGCTTCAAATTAATCAAACTCAGATGCATTCGTCAGGTATGGTACCAGTGGCACAGTAAATGCTAAACAGTGGTTTATTTGATGCCAAACTGCGAATTTATCTTTGATTAGATTCATTTCAGTTTTTGCGTATAAAAGATAATTCTGATGGTTAAATTTAATACAGATATGGCCTAATCAGAATTAGTTAATACAGATATGAACTTTTTAATGCGCTTCATAAAAGTTAATCCTACTTACATTTGCTGACTGAATCCATATTAACTACTGGTAATACACCTCTGCCTCTGGAGGTGTATTAAGGCTTTGTCACCTGGCAATGGGCCCTTCCTAGCAGATATGATGGCCTGATTTCAGGACTGGGTTACTGATTCAACTGGGATATTATTTTGTTCTTGCCATTATATGTGCATTTTAAACAAATAAAGCACAAAACTGACGATAACAAAGGAGACAGTGTGCTGAGTCAGCACGGTTAGTGCGTATCTCCATGACTAATGACGTCAATAAAGAAATCAATGATACAATGTTGCAAACATGATGAGTGCACCTCACATGCATAACTTGGCTTTGTCAGAAAGCAAAGATAGCCCATATGGCATAATATGCAATCGAATAACAGCTGACTTCTTCTCAATGATACCAGAACTGTTGGACCGCATTTTGTGAAAATAAATTCACTCGAGTTGAGAATTGTCACATAAAAGGGCCCAGTTTTGTTCAGTACGGAAGAACAAACTTGGACATCGATGACTAAACCAAAGTAAGCAAGTGTTGTTTTACTGGAAAGCAAACAGTAACTGCTCATTCAATTAATGATTACTAGAATATTTAGGCCTTCTGTTCTTCATGACAATATCTACTTATAGATATGATATTTTGTTATATTAACCAGGTTGATTCTTTATTCCAATTAATATAAAATGCTGAAAGGTCACAAAATCGAATCAGCAGTTTTTGCCTAATCTTAGTCTGAAACTTTGAGAAGCAGTCTGTTCACAGTCTGCTCGTAGAAAGTTATAGGCCTTTCTACTGGAACAACTAATTTGACCACCCTTAAGATAATGAATTATTGAACGCATAGAAGGCATGCACATATATATGTCAGGCTGTCCAGTGATCCTACTTTTCTTACTTTTTCCTACTTTTTTGTCTCCATCCTATTTTTTCTACTTTTTCTTCAAAATACCTACTATTTCCTCTTTTTGGTATTTGCTTCACCAGGCGCAATTTCAAAATGTCGTGAATTGCTGTAAAAGTGTGCATATCGCTTCTATTATTGCAAAAGTCAGAGGTATTTTGTTTTTGCGTCCTGATATATTTTTAAATCAACACCAGTGTCTGTCAAGTTCTAATAATGAAAATACAGGTACAGCTGAGCAGCGTATAAGAAATGTTCTAAAGAAGCACTTTCTCAGTAATATAACTTTTTGTTATTTGTTTATCCGCAATAATGTTGCTACATATGCTATTTGAGTCATACTTTTTGCTTCTATTTTCCTACATTTGTCCTAGTTTTTCTGTATTTCCATTCCTACTTTTTCATGAGGGTGTACTGGACAGCCTGATATGTACTTGACACATTATTCAGCCGTGTTTACAGGCATCTGATTGTCGCTACTTTGCGTCAGTGTATGACTTGCATATGCATGATTTCGCGTATAAATGCGTCACGTCATGAAATCGTCAACATGGCGCATAAATGCAGTCAAATGACGCCATTAATTCGTATTAGCGAACTAGAGGCATTGAGCGGATAAAGCAAAGCCAGTAAGAGGGGCAATTGCAGGCTCGCGGGTCGGTTTGTTGCGACTTAATGATGTTACTAAATTACCTTTGTTATGAATTTGTTATGTCATGTCGGGCTCCTATATTGTTTATTTTGTATATATAACACCGACACCTCATGCTTGTAAACGATTATTCAATTATTACCATGACTAATGTATGAATGTTTGAGGTGAGCATTTACATGTGAATTCGTTGTTGCAAACCTCAGCTAATAATATAAGTTTAAACCAAAAGAAGGGGGTGGTGCCAAATATTTCCGGATTCCGCCAAAAAATTATGAAGACACCACATATATTTGAAGGCACTTTATGCCCAGGATACATATATAAAGATCTAGGCACTAAGATTGAAGGCCCTAGGCTAAGTTTGTTTCAGTGGATATCTTTTGGGCTGATAATTTCGCGAGCAGTGCCTGGGTGCCTTCATTCCTTGTGCCCGTGATCAGCAATCCATAGCCCTGCGGCCGGTGGGCCATGTTACAGGGATAAGCCA
The DNA here is from genome assembly GCA_964019135.1 of Arenicola marina. Lineage (NCBI taxonomy): Eukaryota > Metazoa > Annelida > Polychaeta > Arenicolidae > Arenicola > Arenicola marina. The sequence goes on along the minus strand of OZ025252.1, from coordinate 3,116,826 downwards.
GCCCCAGCCCAAAGCACAATCGGTGGAGGAGGGGAGGGGCTAGGAGGCCTCCCCCCCCACCACCCTCCTCAGATTCAGATTCAGATTCAGATTCAAAATCAATTATTCGTCAAAGCGATAATATTCAATACATAGATGATCATAGATGAAAGATAAACATCACTTTAACACAGGAGACTCAGACTAAGGTTGAACACCGCTCTCGTCTGAGCCACCTGGAGTTGTTGTAACATAGACGAATGATATAACTGGAACTCAAACAGTGGGAAAAGCACGAGATTTTCTATTATATGTTACTTACAAATTGCGGTCGCGGTGGAGGGGAGGGGCGAGGCGGAGGGGCTAGTTTTATTTCTGACATGTATGGCAATTCAAAAGACTACAATGGTCAGAATAATTGCTTATGATATTATCTTTGATATACTTGGAGAATCTTATCAGGCTGTGTGCGTATTGATCTTATCTAAAATTATTGCAGGTTCGGTATTTACAATTTCAATTAGGCAATGTCTAATGCATTTCTTCGCATAATCATGGTAAACTCTACTTGTATGAGCATAATCCTTATATCTTGTAGTATGTGAGTGTATTTCGTAGGCACGTGTTATGGGGATCTGTGAGAAGTACGTGGGGAGATTATTATTTTTTAATTTATGATAGAACTTTAATTTTTGTAAACGGTGAATATCTTCCAGTTTTACTAGGTTTAGCTGTTTGAAAAAGGGCTCGCTGTGAGCCTTAAAATTGCTCAGCGATATAATTCTTACTGCCCTTTTCTGTAGTTTATATATTCGTTCCCCACAGTAACCCCAAGCTAGTATGCCGTAGTTTATGTACGGGAGAATGAGGGAACTGTATATAGTTCAAAGAGTGTATTTGGGCAGAGTATATTTGAGTCTATTCAATATTCCCAGGACCTTTGAGATTTTAATGCAGATCTTGTCAACATGACTATGCCACTTCATATTCTTGGTAATTGTTAAACCCAGCATGTTGAATTCATCTACGCATTCAACTTTTACATCATTTATTACAATATCTGGCAACTGCAGTTTCTTGCCAGGCATATGGAAGACCATGAATTTACTCTTACTAGGATTTAATGACAGTCTACTGGCATTTAACCATTTGCTTATATTACTTAGTTCATCGTTTAATAAGGCACTGGAGGATGCTGATGTATCAGTTTGTGCTGGGCTTAAGGTACCTATCAGAGTAGTGTCATCTGCATACAATATAAAATGAAAGAGGTCGCTGGCCGACGTGATATCATTCATGTACATGATAAAAAGAAGCGGACCCAGTATTGAACCTTGGGGGACTCCTGTTGTTAAATGGGCCAACTCGGAGCCATAGTTATCAATTTCAACATATTGTTTACGATCGGTTAAATAATTCTTTAGCACTTCTAGAGCCATGTCACGTATGCCATAATGGCTCAATTTATAAATCAATATTTTGTGATCTATTGTGTCAAAGGCTTTAGATAGGTCTAGGAAAATATTGAACGGAGTTTTTCCATTATCCATATATTGCATAGTTCGATCAATTAGTTAAAGATTAGCTAATTCTGTAGAATGTTTTAATCTAAATCCGTATTGACTATTATTGAAGAGATTATGTTGCTGGAAGTGTTTAAGAATTTGATTTGCTAATGCCTTTTCAAATACCTTGGATATTGCTGGTAATAATGATATTGGTCTATAGTTGTTGAATGAAGTTACGTCACCAGTTTTATAAACGGGAGTTACTTTGGCTATCTTTAACTTATCAGGAAAAGTCCCAGTTGTGAGTGTTTGATTAATTATCAGCGATAAGGTTCGAGTTAATTCTGGCTTAATCACTTTGAGAAGTTTAACCGAGATGCCGTCATGACCACAGCTGGGTTTGGGTTTCAGTTTATCAATTATATCCTATTTCGTTTGGATCGGTTAACGTAAATTGCAAGGTATCTGGGCTTGGGTTTTTTAAGTATGCCTTAAACTGGTCACCTGAGTTAGTAAGTTCTTCAGCAAGGGTGGGACCAATATTAGCAAACAAATCATTAAATTTAGTGGCTATGTCTTGCTTATCAGAGATTCTTCTGCCATCTACCTTAAATATACCTAGGCCATTCCCTTTTGTCTTTTTGCGATTTAACACCTCTGTAAGTGCTGCCCAAGTTTGCTTGATATCGCTTTTACATTTAGAAAAACTGCATGATAGTAATGTCTTTTGGCTTCAGCAATCATGCGACGCAATATTCCATTATAAATTTGTAGGTTTACTTTGAGGGCGTCAAATAAAGGCGATGTTTGTGGGGTTTTCTTTAACCTTTTATATAGCTTATCCCTAAAGTTGATCGACTTTAGAATCCCACTGGAAATCCAGTTTGATTTTTTATGCTTATATTTAGAGAATTTCACTAATTTTGTCGGAAGGCAATTTTCTTTGGATGTTCGAACAAGATTTTCAACAATATCATAATTACTACCGGTATTTGGATTCGAGCTAACATTTGTATCTAGTCTGTGGTAGATCTCATGTGATTTTATCTCCTCTCTGAATTTCATTACAGAATCATGGTCGTAGGTTTTGATTATAATCATTTTCGGAACCATTTGTTTAACTTGAGGATGTGGTATACTGATAAAGTACGGCAGATCGTCCGAGATTGCTTTTACTAGTATACCAGCATTGGCTTGAAGCGTGTGTGATGATATTTTACAAAACAGATTGTCAATGAGAGATGCTCTATGTCTTGATATGCGTGTTGGCAGCGTAATTCTTGGGAAAAAACTGTGAGTTGTTATCATATCAAAAAAAATCGCTAATGCATTGTTTTTCATGGATCTTAAGGAGATCAATATTAAAATCACCGGCTATGACAAACTCCTTGTTGTGCTTCTCTACAGAATTGAGAGCTTGGCTGAATTCTTCAGTAAACTGTTTGTAATTACTAATTAATTCACATGGGGGTCTATATATATTTCCAATAATAATATTTTTGTTCAAACAAGAACTAGATATTTCTATAAATAATCTTTCCCACGTTGTTTTATCGACAACATTTGCCACAATATTATAATTAAGTTCTTCACGTATATATATAATAAGACCCCCATGCGCAGTGCGTGCTTTACCCTGTGATATTGTGGTATAGCCATTGAGCTTAAAGCGAGATGTATCACAATCCTCCGACAGCCAGCTCTCTTGAATACATATAACCGAAAAATATTGACCTTTACTTTGCATACTTTCTGTAAATATTTTAATTTCCTCAAATTTAGCCGAGATAGAGCAACAATTAGGACTTAGTACAGTGAACCGTCCCTTACAAAAGTCTATGAGATTATCGTCTGAGCAGTATGGAGAGTGCCTAATGAGATCTGGTCCATCGCTGCCTTCTTCATCATTATCAGTCTGGAGAACCGAGCATAAAGAGTTTGGCGTCACGCCGCCAAACTGTCTTAGCATGGACTCATCTAAGGACATTTTACCAGTACTATTAACTCTTCGTCCAATAATATTGACTCAAGATATGCCATTTGAGAAATACATTTCATACCATGATGATGAATATAATTGAGTTTAAACCACCTGAGAATCACAGTCCGTAAACATGCCCGCGCGCCCCAAAAAACAACGAGCAAACCCTGCGCCACAACAGTCATGGAGCACAAAATACAACAGCTCAAAACAGACAAACACGAAACATATTTACAGAGAGTGTGAACGCGAAGTACCACAGTCACAGTCAATACATGAGGGTTCGGTGGTATTGAATTATGTCATAGAACGATAATGGGTGGGAGAGGACCCAGAACCTACCCCGAGACTAGGCACCCGTGTTACGTCCGGCCTGGGATGCTCGAGGTGGGTGGGGGGGGGGGGGGGGGGGTAATGGGCGTCACATATGGATTGACTTAGTTGTATTTGGGGGTGGGGCTGGGCGTAAACAACGCGGGCGTCTTATATTATACATCATACAGTATACCGCTGCTGGTAAGGGGCTGTGCTGTATTATAGTTCCTAAGTCCCTGTGACTTCCATGGATACTACACTTTGCAGGAGTTGCAGCGACTGCTGGTATTAAAACATTGATGTTGGGGTAATTGATTCGCTGGAGGGGGGTGGGGGCAAGTAAAGAGGCTGAACAGGTGCAACTTATAATATATACCGGGTAGTTCTGGGTGCATGCCGACCCAGTTTTTTTCCTACTTGAATCAATCAATCAAAAATCTGTGCAAGGGCTACCAGCCTGCTTTACATCAAATTTTGTCAGACAGTAGTATAACTTTTCAAAGTCTTTGACTGTAACAAAGACACGTGACCATAAGGGGGCTTTATCAACGTAATACATTTTGTGTATGGCAAATATCTTAATGTAGAAGACCCAACTCAATAGCTCCAATTCGTATATATTGCAAGCATGTATGAATTGAATGGGTGCTTATGAGAATTGTAACTTATCTTATTTGAAGTTTAATCAGTCTCGTATCGATTAGATAAATTGATGTATGAATGAAGTATGGCATTTACGTTTCCCTTGTCCCGGCAGGGTGTCTCCGCCAGCGTTAGCCGGCCAGCATGCCTCCCAAGCGGCGGCGGGCGGTGGTGCAGCACCACTGCGGTGACGCTGGCTGCAGCAGCACCGCCTGCTGCACCAACCCGCGCGTCATCCTGCTGCCCTTCCTGGCCGATTCCTCGGGCCAGAAGCGCTCCGTCAGCACGCCGCCGCCCTCGGCCTCCCTCTTCAACAAGCCCGAGTTCAGCGACATTAAGCTGAAGGTGGGCCATGACACATTCTACGCCCACCGCCTCATCTTGTGCGCCGGCAGCGAAGTCTTCACCAAGATGCTGAGCTCCAATTGGAGCGAGGGCGAGTGCAGCGAACTGCAGCTCCAGGAGGATGGCGACTGCGCCAAGGTGTTCGAGCGCTTCCTCTACTATTTCTACTCGGGCAGCATCACCATCAAGGAAACCTACGTCATCCCGCTCTTTATGCTGGCCGACAAGTATGACGTCAAACCCGTCTACGAGGAGTGCGTAAAGGTCATTGAGGCCGGACTGCGGGTCTACGTCGCCGAGGCCTCGGACAAATCCTGGGTCCGGAAGTCCCGGGAAACGCCGGAAGTGAAGAGGGAGGGAGGGCAGTCCGACCGCAGCAGCGACACGTCGTCGGTGTGCGGGTCGTCGCAGACCGACTCCAACAGCTCCGACAGCTGCGATTCGTCTGATTTCTCTCCCGTCCACGGCGCGGCCGCCGCGGAGAGTTACCATGGCAACGCTGGTGAGGCGTCGACGTCAGACGCCGGCTTAAGTCAGGCGCTGCTGACGGACGCCTCTGCTTCTCCTCACTCAACCTCCGCCAAACGCCTCCGACTCATCGGCAGCGAGGTCTTCCCCATATCGCTTGTTCTGCGCATGCTCAAGTTTTGGCACAACGATCGTATCCGGCGCGTGGCCCTGTACAACCTGGAGGCCCGACTGGGCAACCAACTCTCTCAGGACAACTATGCCACGTGGAACGGCATGAGTTTCGATCTGGTCATCCAGATGCTGTCCGACACGCATTTCTGCTACGGGGAGTACTTGCTGTTTTTGGCGGCGGTGAGCTGGCTGAAAGCGCTCCCGGAGCGCGTCGCCGACCCGAAAACGGTGCTGAGCGTCATGAAGCACATCCGCTTTCCGCTGCTGACGACCGAGGAGCTGTACCAGGCGGAGGGCAACAAGGTGCTGCGTGACTGTCCCCAGGCCCTGGCCCTGCTGCAGGAAGCCATGAAGTACAGGCTGTTCTGGACCTGCTGCAGCCCGGAGGACCGCTTGCGCTGGGTCGGACCGCAGTTTGAACCCCGCAGACCGAGGTCGGCGAAGGAATGACGCGTCGCTCGCCCGCCCGGTGACGTATCTTTCTCCCGGAAAAGGAATGACGCGTCGCCCGCCCGCTCGGTGACGTATCTTTCTCCCGGCGATGGAATGACGCGTCGCCCGCGCGCCTGGTGACGTCTCTTTCTCCCGGCGAAGGAATGACGCGTCGCCCACGCGCACGGTGACGTCTCTCTCTCCCGGCGAAGGAATGACGCGTCGCCCGCCCGCTCGGTGACGTATCTTTCTCCCGGCGATGGAATGACGCGTCGCCCGCGCGCCTGGTGACGTCTCTTTCTCCCGGCGAAGGAATGACGCGTCGCCCACGCGCACGGTGACGTCTCTCTCTCCCGGCGAAGGAATGACGCGTCGCCCGCCAGCTCGGTGACGCCCTTGGCTGCCGGCGCTGTGACTATTGTCTCCGCGAGACTTCCTCGAGACTTGGACATCCGAGGAAATTAGACTTTGGATCCTTAATGGTGACTGTGACGGGTCACTTTAGAGGGAATGACATGCCTTGATGAATGACCAAAGCAGGCGTCCTTGCTGTGGTTGGCTGATGACGGACTCCTCATGTAATGTGATCGTACTTGTGACGCTGCGAACGGATAGTGAGAACATGTAAATACGTGTATTCAGTCGTGTTTTGTGCGTTTCAAATCATGAATTTGTCGTTCCTGGTAAGCAGGCAGTTCACCTTCTACGGTATTAACTCGCCAGTCTTTCTTGTAACCTTTAGCTAAGTGGCCGTGTGCTTGTGAAACGAAAGTGCAATGGGTCTTCAGTTATGGTTTGTTGTACTTATCCATAACTGTTGTGGTGCGATCTTGACAGTCTCTACAACTTCGACACTCTACTACTATGACGGTCTCTACGGCCTCTAAAATCTTTCAGATTTCGACAGTCTTTGTGGCCTTGACAATCTTCTTACCTTGACAGTCTGTTCCACTTCGACAGTCTCTACGGCCTCGACAATCTTTATAACTTCGACCGTCTCCCCACTTCGACATCCTGTACTACTTCCGACAGTCTCTATGACCTTTACAGGCTTTACGACTTTGACAGTATGTACGACTCCACAGTCTGAGAGGCCTCGACAGTGTGCTACTTCGACAGTCTGTATAGCCTCGATATCCTGTATGGCCTTACCATGCTGTACTAATTGGACATTGTGTAAGGCTTTGCCAGTCTGTGCTACTTCGAGAGGCTGTATGGATTTGATAGTGTACGACTTCGACGGTCTATGGCTCCAAAAGACGGTGCTTCTTCGACAGTCTTTACGACTTCGACAGTGTATAGCCTTGACAGTCTATAGCATCGATAGTTTATAGCATCGATAGTTTATAGCATCGACAATCTATAGCCTCGACGGTCTATAGCATCGACAATCTATAGCCTCGACGGTCTATAGCATCGATAGTTTATAGCATCGACAGTCTATAGCCTCGACTGTCTATAGCATCGATAGTTTATAGCATCGACAATCTATAGCCTCGACAGTCTATAGCCTCGACAGTCTATAGCATCGACAATCTATAGCCTCGACAGTCTATAGCCTCGACAGTCTATAGCATCGACAGTCTATAGCATCATCTATTGTTTTGTTTAAATGCAATCTATTTATTGAGAACGAATATTATCAATAGGACTACCGTACATGCACCTTTAAGCGATGTTACATTCCTCTCCATCCTTTAAGTTAATGAAATTGTCGTGCGATTGTGTTGGTATTTATATATAACTCTTTTAAGTTCGTTTCTTTATTATTTCATTGGCTCCCTGTACTCAAGCAATAAGCAGTCCTTGAAATGTTTGTGTATTTGGCTTCTATATATCCTATGTTTGGAGAATGAGCCAACTTGTGCTATATTTTAGGAGCAAAACTTGGCTGGGAGGTATTCAATTGTTTTGTCCGCAATACCTTGGCCAGCGGACAGCATGCTACATCGAACAATATTTCCCCCATAGAATACTCACACTATTAAAAGTCTTTAGCGTTAAACAGATCAAGTGGAGTTGTTTCGAGGTGTGTTTAATGAGTTAGTGAACGACGGAATCTGATTGGACACCTAGCAAACAAAAGTGTGACGTCATCTACGAATGGGCGCGTTTAATTGGTTAAGAGGGATACTGATTGATAACTTCATCGTGGCGTCTGTCTGACATGATTAAGGAACTGATTCCGGTTTCCTTTGTACCAGGATACTCTTAACCATGCAGCGTATTCAGTTTCTCCCAATACGTCTTCTGATCGTTACCCCGGAGTTGTATATATTGATGTTTTGCGTGGCCGTTGTACTTCGCGTTCATTGTTCAACGCATTTTGATAACGTTCTGCAACACTTTGGGAGTGTGTGACATACATATCATGTTTGCTGAACATACATCGCCGGGGTAATTAAGGCTGAGTGTTGAGAGCTCTTTTGTATCTCTCATATGCTGTCCAGTGGTTGTACTTCGTATGTCGTATAATCCAAAGCATTGGACGTGTCTCTTATTATACTCTCACTTGATCAAAAGCCTGTCTGGGCCCTCCGATCACCACGGATGGCCGACTCCTTGCACGAGAGAGTCAGTTGATGGGAGATGGGGAGGGGGGAGGGAGGCGCTGGGTTGTGCTGTACCCAAGGATGAAGAAAGTGGCATAGACGCAGAGGGTTGGTTTTCTGCTGTTAACGTGGTTCAGAGGCGGAAAGGGCTTTGTGTAGCGAGTGACCTCTCCTTGGTCGCGGGAAGAGTATGCGGTCTTCAGTGCTAACGGTGTCCTCGTCTGGAGCAATACCTATTCCGGTAGCCATGTTGCTGATGCCATGCCCTGTTACACCCAGCCCTGTTACACCCAGCCCTGTTACACCCAGCCTCCTGTATAACGTGGCCTTAGATATCGATCATGCCCCCAGCAATGTGTATGTCGTTATTTTAGTTCGAACTTGGCTTACATCACTTGAAACCTGCTATCGGTGGCTTGTCCTGCCATGCATTGTATCTAAACGAACATATGTACATAACAGAAACCACTATTTTCATACCGCAGTTAGTAGTATTGAAGTCTCTGAAACGTTTTCGTTTTCAATCGTGGTTGCAACGTTTGCCAATTTAATTCACTTGAGTGACTGCGTATCCCTTGTCCAAGGCGATATGTATGTTATAATGCATGCAAGGCGTGGAGGAATTAGTTCACAATTTCAATAAAAAGTTGAAATACTGAGATGCGGGTGTGGCGTGTTATAGCTGTCTGTAGCCGATCGGTCCTGCAAAAAATTTTAATGAGAGATTATGAAATATAAAAACCGAAATGTTCAGCATAAAATGGATGTTAAGTTCTGAATATAAGTGAAAATATGAGCATATGCCTGTTTGGTGACAACGGGATTTCATTCATTATCAAGACGATTTGAGATATTGAAATGTACAAAGCCCAAATACTGAGGAGATGAGAAAGGATAAAATCAATCTGTGTGTCTGTGTTCATATATATATAAAAGTAAATATTTGTGCTCCGACCAAGACTAGTAAAAGTGAAAATGGTGCATTACTGCCTGGACACATAATTGCTATCCCAAAGTGTCCATAAAGATCTAATAGTAAGAGACTGGGCCCGTATTCTCGAACAAGTTGCGATCATCGCAATATTTAAGAAGGATTATTTGCGAAAAATCGTAGCTGCGAAAAATCACAAGTTCCTATTCTCGAAAGTTTTGCGATTTATCGCAGCTACGAAGTTTCGCAAGCAGTTTTTCGCGGTTGTCAGGGATAATTTTCTCGTAGCAACTGGTCTAAACGAACGCGCTCTTTTTTGCAGCGGTGGAACCCTGGCCCTGAACCCTATTGAAAAAATTAATATCTTTGCCATTAGATTCTCAAAAAAGCTTAAAATAATGAGCTATTACAATGTATTAGTCTATACACGCTGAATATCATTTCCCCATATGTGTTATGATGTTAAATATTATTTCATCTACATAAACCTAGGCATAGACACATAATTGGTACCTATTCTTTGTCTGAGAGGTAGACTTGAAGCTTTGATGGACTAGACATGACAAGGGTCACGATAATTGGTTATTATGATTAAAACACAGGTTGAACTGAAGTATAGGTCTCAAATCTCCAGTAGGGTTGGAGTTGTAGATGATGTTCGGCATCGAACTACATGAAACTAATACCGTGTTATCAATTTGAAAACTACTCTTATATATCGGTTGGTATTGGTAAGGCTATGTCTATTTCTATGTATGTTGTAGGTTTCACTTCATCGCGGTTCAACTTCCACAAAGCAGTTGACCCGGATTTATTTTTTACAATCCGTTGTTTAAGTGTGCAGGGTGATTCACGAATTGTGTAGCATTATATTCTAGCGGCAAGCGAAATTAATTTTCTCGTCCTCCGAACAGAATATCCCTACCATCATCCAGAGCATACGCTGTAGGCCCGGTTCGCATCCATCGTACATATTCGCATCCATCGTACATATTTATCGGAGCAAAAGCTCTCGTCCGCTAGGAGGCGCTTTCATATTTCACGTCAGATAGATTTAAGGCGATCGGAGTGCATCCTTTTACGACACTACGCTCTGTCTCCGAAAATCTTCACCAGAGGGCGCGCTCTGTAGCATCTCACTTCGATGTTTAAACTTATGTCTATGTTTACTTCATGTTTTCCCGACGAAATACAGAAAATGTCAGGAAATGCATTTTGATATTTAAAAAAAAAGAACAGCTAAATTTAAGTAGACCTCACATCGGGACTAATAAAGCTACCATCACGAGATTGGGAAGCTTGTATCACGCGTGAAGTACCACTGAATTATGAATACGGTCCATACGGAATGCTATGCATGTGGTACAAACTCCTGTTCTTTGGGTATGTATGGCTGTTGTTCTTGGTGGCACGAGTTGTCCAGTTGAGGGACGGATCGCTCGCTATAGAAACAGTAACCAATGTTGTATCTGCTGTTATTGCATTCACGACACTACGGTTCTTTGGCAAATCCCGCCCGGATACGCCGAACTTTCAAGAAAAGAACATCGATCTGAGCATCCATAATAAAATATATCTACAACTGATAATGATAATAATGAAGAACTCATCCACGCCGAGAGTCCCTTTAATATTCTTATATTATATTCTTCTCATAATACGAAGAAGTTGCTGCCCAGGGAGAAGAAGATATAAAGGATGATGTCCAGGACGACCAGGATGGCGAGCATGATGAAGAGTCCTGTCTTGGCGCGCGGGTCCTGCTTCAGCGACGTCAGGGTCTTCAGGCGTTGCTCCTGATCCGCGGCGCTCAGCTTACTCTGGTCCGAGTCCTCGAAGCCGCAGAACCAATTGTAGCCTCGCTTCCAACACGACTGCGTCTGCACTGGGACCAGCGTGACTTGCGCTCGCTCAGCCTCCTCTGCGTTTCAGGCAAAGTACATAGGATGAGAAAGTTGTACACCACATGTAGCCTATTTGTTTCTCCAACTAATGTAAGAAGCCTCCATATGCATATTCCTACGCATGTAATGCTATACATATGCAAATATCTCCGAATAAAAGTAAACACCTACATCTATATGTGAACGCCTACATGTACACGCAAGGAGCGTTTACCGTAACCTACAATGACTTACGCATACAAACTCCTGTATATATACCGAGGCCTACAACGACAAAGCGTTCCTTTAGGAGGAGAGGGAATACCTTTTCCGATCGCCGCGATTGACCTCTTGGAGATTCGCGATTAGCGGTTGGCAATTTTCCGGGATCATTATCCGTACAATTCCTGGTTCAACGCGAAGACCCTTTCCCTATTTACCGCGATCCGTCATAGCAGTCTTTGAATTCCTCGATATTCGCGATATCACTTTTAAGGTGTGTTTTTTTTCGCGCCCGGTCATCATCTTGGAGATTCGATATTGCTCTTCCTAATTCTTGCGATTTAGAGGAGGTACCCCCTCTCCCCATTTACGCTTCGCGGTGGGTGCACAGTGAGTTAAACACTGCTTCCTAATAGGCTAAAAGAATAGGACGACCCCTCCCCCTGCACGGACCCTCCACTGCCGATCTCCTACATATTTCCTACCGTTTGCCTCATCCTCCTTAGTCTTAGTTGCTATGCTGTCTGTGTGGCCGTTGCTAGGGGACTCCAATAGCACGTGACCATCAGGATCGCCATTGTCATCGCCTTTGGTGAAGGACGCCTTGTAGTCCAGATGGCCTTGCTCCAAGCCCTTGGCTAACCCTTCCTCCTCCTTGATGTCGGTCACGTGATCATCGACCTCGTTCTGACCCATCATTCTGGTCCAGTATGTCGTCCTGATGAGCTGCACGTGCACAGCAATGTGGAACAAGTCAGACAAGTCATACATGCACCTGACGTTATTCGGAGAGGAGTCCCATTATGATGTTGGAACTAATATGTCCTTTAAACCGCCAGCCCCTGACTACCGTAGAACCACCGTTGCGTGTTCATGCGTGTCCAGTTGCAGGCTCCGGGAGACCGCCCGCCTGAGTACCGTAGAACCGCCGTTGCGTATTTACGCGGTGTGCATGGACCAAGAATCTCGCCATGTAGCTATTTATAGAAACTATTTAGCACATACTGACGGTTCTACGGTACTCCGGCACACAACTGCACACAATTGAACACGCAACGGCGGTTCTAAAATACTTGGGCAGACGGCCTCCCGGGACTTACAAACCTCTACGCATTACAACGCAACGGCGGTTTAGGGATTTATAGCAAATGAGAAACTGAAGGTGAACTCTTAATTAGCAAATAAGGCATTAAAACATGAATGTTGACCATGATCAGAGCAAATCGTGAGATGTAGTGTTATATATGCTGAGGATATCATGGAGTCAATGTTAATGAAACACAAAAGTCTTGATGACGCGATGATCTTAAAGTTACTATTTCAACATATTTGGCGGGGGAGGGTTCCGTCAGATCGGAGGGAGGAGCCTTCGCTGTTGGAACAGCCCTAAACACTATATAACATTCCCGCAAGAAGGTTACATTCGATAAATATACGGCATGCAGGAAGTTGTTGCGCTCTCTGTCGAAAGATTTTATTCATGCGGATGACGTCAGTGTGCTGACGTCACTACACAAGAATGCGCGTCCCCGCTCGTCTAATGTTCACTTGTGTTGAAATAGTAGCTTTAATCCCGGAGAGGCATTTTCTAGATGCGATTGCGATTGACTTACACACCCTATACCGTATCCGAGAGAAGGTGCCCGACATCTTGGAACCCGACATTAAAGTCACCCCTCTATGACACAACACACGCATGCAGGAAAGGACCCATGCATTGCCGCGTTCACTGACCTGCTCGGCGGTGGGGGGCTTGGTGAAGAGACTGATGACCACCATGAGCAGCATAGTGAGGAAGAAGAGGAACATGGCGAAGTACATGTAGTGGACGCGCAGGATGGCGTGGCGGTCATCCTCCTCCCCACACGGCGCCTCCTCGTAGATAAAGTCCAGCGTCATCCTCAGCATCCCGATCACCAGACCCACCATGAGGCTCCAGAAGGCACCCTGGTACAGGCAATGGCGAAATGATAAATACGTACACATAGAGACTATATTGCTTAGAGCTGCTTTTGCTTTTGAGGACAACCCGTTGCTGTCATAAGTCAGTTAGGAAAAGAGACGACTCTTATAAATCATCCCTATGTCTTTCACGATTGTCATGTTATGATTAATTAAATGGACAATATGTATATGTAGCAAATATATTGATGTACAGCTAAATTGAGCACATTTTATGATACTATAAGGCGAATGTAGAATTCAATGATTGAACGATTTCAGATATACCGGTTGTACTCGCTCTAAGAGCTGACCTTTTCATTGGCTCTCTTCCACAATATGGCCAGTGTGTAGACTGCGGCGATAGGGGGCGCCAGGTAGGCGGATATCACCTGGATGTAGATGAAGAGCTGGGCTCCCTGCATGCCCTGGATCACAGGTATCCAGAGGATGCTGATCCCGACCATGACGCACACGAACACTCTGCAACAGCGCATCGTGCGGTGACGATATTTACTTGAAGGTTGGTGTGATCGAAGCGTGGTAATTGTATAACGTGAGAATAACACCCCCGAGTGTCTTAATTATTGATAGTATGCTTAATCTTAATCACATATCTAACAAGGATTCATATGTATTACACTTTGTACTGAACTGGTACCATAGCCTGAAAAGTAAGAAATAAATATTATTGCTATTACTATTATTATACCAATGGATAGAGGTTGGGCGGAAGTGACGTCATACCTGCCGACGATCATCAGTTCTCTGTTTTTGGCAGCCTTGCGGATCATCTTGTAGAAGTCCATGGTGAACAAGGTGCTAGCGCTGTTAAAGACCGAGGTCAGATCGCTCATCAACGCCGCCAACATCACAGACAGCATCAGACCCTTCAGGCCTGCAAATACAGACGGCTATTTAATATGGAGACATCAACAGAGCTCTTAGTACACCATGTTTAAATTCATCTACATGTACTGGGATCTGCACTGCGACTCCTATAAAGATTGTTGACGCATAATTAAGAGCCAGCCGTGACCTGTCTGTCTTCCGCATCGGAGAGTAACAAAAGTAGCCTTTTTTTATTTTCCGGTCAACGCCAAAGCTTTTGGTCGGTCAGGACATGCAAAACATGCAATTAAATAACGATGTCTTTATGTATGTATATGTAGACTTCTGAATCGGATAAATTAAAATATAAGCGGTAAAAAATAAAAGAAATATATCAGATATGATGGGCGGCGGTTTGCACAAAACTGCCCCCTAATAATTACACACAGTCTGAACCGGAGCCCTTTCACAGAGCTTATATATCACCCTGATGTCCAGATAAAATGGCCGATAATTTCAGGGACGGTGTGAAGCTACTCACCCGATGGCATCAGTTCCAGAACTAGCTTGGGGTAAGCTATGTTACTGCACCCAACACGATTTTGGCACACCCTGTAGCACGTCTCCGGGTCCGCACACGCTACCTCGTCTGGTCATCACATTAACCGGCAGGAGAAATACAAATGTCTGAGTTAATATATATAGTGACTATTCTGAGACACGCAACATCTTATATGCACCGCTATTGGAAAACTTTCAATTTATTTGTATTTTTGTTTTGTCATTTAATATTCAAAATTTATCTGCAGACCTTTAGTTAGCGATATCCTATTATAAAGTGATTATGTCTACCTGTGAAGAGCACCCTGCTGATCATGCCGGGCATGACGATGACGAAGAGGGGCAGTAGCTTGAGCCAGCCGGCGAACAGCGTGCCGCCCTGGGCGTGGGACAGACTCTTGGCTGCCAACGTCCGTTGTACCATCATCTAGAAAACGACGGAGGAAGGCGAAATGAGTCACGGGTCCAAACACCGGCTTGACGTCACTTCCGCAGTCACCTGCCCAATCTATCACATTAATAACGTCAGAGCGACAGTCAGGTGCCCAATCTATCACATTAATGACGTCAGAGCGAAAGTCACGTGCCCAATCTATCACATTAATGACGTCAGAGCGACAGTGCCCAATCTATCACATTAATTACGTCAGAGCGACAGTCACGTGCCCAATCTATCACATTAATGACGTCAGAGCCACAGTCATGTGCCCATCTACCACATTAATGACGTCAGAGCGACATTCACGTACCCAATCTATCACATTATTGACGTCAGAGCGAAAGTCAGGTGCCCAATCTATCACATTATTGACGTCAGAGCCACAGTCATGTGCCCATCTACCACATTAATGACGTCACAGCAACAGTCACGTACCCAATCTATCACAGTAATAACGTCAGAGCGACAGTCAGGTGCCTAGGCAGCTTGGTGCCTAATCACAGACGTGATGTCAGATTGCATATGATATAGCAACTGATGCAAATATTGGCGCTAAAAGGACAAAATGCTCAAAACATACAATTATGCTATTCTTACCCAAAAAATCAGAATAGTGTTTTAATACTTTTAAATACGCTAATACCTGTCCACGAACCTGTGCCAATCACGCCAATGCACCTTTAATTTACAATAATATTAATGCATCTGTAGCCTGCAACCCACACCAGCTGCCGGTCCTTCTGTAATACCCACCTGGTCAGTGCACCAGTACCATATGGACGCCGGAGTCTGGCCCAGCAGGAAGGCGGGCCATGGCATGTCGGAGCCCACTGGATCCCTCAGCATGTACCACGAGTCCTCTCTCGGGTGCCCACATGTCGTGTTGACCATCTCCCACGAGCCATTAACGTTGATAGTGGTGTTGGGGATGGCCTGCATGTACTTCTCATACAGCCCGCCATAGCCACCAACCTTGATAAAACCTGGCAAATGGGAAATGGGAAGACGACGGCTTTATGATCTGATGAATAGCAATGGCGGAGCCAAGAAGTTCTCCAGGGTGCCCCCCCCACCCTCTTATGACCACGGATATGCCCCCTTTTTGCTGCGCCCCCCTCCTCCACCCCCTCCCCAATCTGATTGTAATATTCGAAAAGGACTCCGCCTGACTTCCAACCAGAATGTCTAGCCAAGTTTGAAGCCATATATAGTTACCGGACAGCAATCTAAGGGGAGTTAGAATGTAGCTTTAGACACTCATCTACAACAATACTGTAGAATTTAAACACTTACTGATGATAGCCAGCGTTATCGCTCCGATGACCATGACAAAGCACTGAAGGGTATCAGTGTACATTACCGCAGCCAAACCTCCTGCAAGAGAATCATAACATAAGACTGGATCAATTCACATCTCATATCAGCTATTTCAGAAGAAATATATGTCGCTATGTAGCAAAACGTCATTTATGACATGAATGACGCAACGCTATCTATTACGACGTCCTTACTGCAAAAACGGATGAAAGGATCGAATGACGTAACGCTGTCTATGTATGACGTCCCTCATGACAGGAATGACGTAACATTATCTATTATGACGTCATTAGTTACAAGAATCACGTTACGCTATGGAAATCATGGAAGGAGGGAATGCTATCTATTATCTATGGCGTTCTCAAAGAAAAGAATGACGTAACGATGTCTATTATGACATCGCTAATAACCAGAATGACGTTACGCTAATAGAAATCATAAAGTCACCCTTCTTTTGAATGGCGGCCACAACAGACGTGTTTTGACAAGAAGAGAAGTTATGGCGATAAAATACAGTCTTTAAATACTTAAATCCGGATCATAAATGGAAAATGGGATAAAAGTGAACACAGAGAAGAGGCAAAGGACGACACCAGAAGCAAATCGTCGCAAGAAGCCAAATCTTAGCCGGAAAAGTCCCTTGCGAGGCTGGTTTACGGGCGATAATACCAGGACGTCGACAGAAAAACACCGTCCCAGCTACCGTAAACATCAACTTCCAACCATGGCAACCGCTGACGCTGATGACTCAGACGTCGGTGAAATTAACAACCTCACGGAAAGGATAACTCTTACTGGCGAACTTTCAGGTGAGAATAGCAGTAACATTGCAACGTTAATACGTGAGACAGAAGATTTGCGAATGGAGATTGCCCTCATAAAAGGACTTCCTTAGTCACAGAAACGACCTAAGGATATATATAAAGTTATATATATAGCATAGCGTGTAGCATATACGATAACGACCACTTTCGGTAACGCGATGTGTCATAACGCCCCCCCCCCCTTCTCGTCTGCACATTTCGTACTTACCGGTGACTGTTGTAATGGCCGTGATGCCTAGCAACAGTAAGACGGAAAAGTAAATATTCCAATCAAGCGCTTGTTGAATAAACAAAGCCCCAGAGTACAGATTTACCTGAAAAAACAAAGGGTAGGTAGTCGTTAAACACAGGTAGTCGTTAAATACATGTAGTTGTTAAACAAAGGTAGTCGTTAAATGCAGGTACATAGTAGTTAAACACATGCAGATAGTCGTTGAACACATGTAGCCATTAAACACAGGTAGTACATAGGTAGTTGTTAAAAGAAAATACCGGGGGTCTGCAATGTGATATAAAAATAAAACTCTTTTGGTATAAAATCTATTTGCTGTTAATCGTTCTATTTAAAAAGAAAGCATTACCGAGAAAATCGCACATCAACAGTATAAAATACACATTTTCGCCCATCAAGCGGTTGTCGACATGTTTTGAAGACGTGACCAGAGTTAGCCAATCACACGCAAGGCGTTGACGTCACTGACGACTACCTTCCGCTGAACCAACACTTTGCTTACGTGCGAGCGGTTCGTCTTTGGAACAAGCTGAATGGTGACAAGCGAATTTGACTCATAAAATTGAAACATCGATGCATTTAGAACAAAAT
Source organism: Arenicola marina (assembly GCA_964019135.1). NCBI lineage: Eukaryota > Metazoa > Annelida > Polychaeta > Arenicolidae > Arenicola > Arenicola marina. The sequence continues at coordinate 3,098,658 of OZ025252.1, read as the reverse complement.
GGTGTACTGTTCAGCTGTTGACTGCAGCAATTCAAGTGCAAAACAGGACAGCAAAAGCAAAAAAAATCATTCTACAGCTGTCCACTAGGCGACCTGCAGCTTTTGCGGCAATGGCTACGCAAGATTGCTCGTGTGAGTTTTAAAACCACCAAACATTCAAGAGTAGGTTCCGACCACTGTGAGAACAATTGCTTTGAGTCGACCCGGCTGCTAGCTTCAAGTTTCTAAGACAGCAGCTGTATCAAGTTACAAACTTCTACTCCCGAGGGGCTACATATAGTTAGGTATATACATATTAGACGCCCAAATGACCCCTTTTTCGCCTTTTTTCTCCCAATCCCCGAAGCAGAAATCTACAATTTCTCTCGATATGCCCATCTCAGACAGACTTTTTTTTCAAACTTGCAGTTCTTGACTATATAGTCTAATTGATATCGAAAGTATTCAAATAAGTATCCCCCAGACACTTTGTTATGAATGTCAGTGTCTATTTGATATGCCTTGCTAACCACAATTTTTTCAGTGACCACAAAATCGGGCACTTTACCGTCACTCTCCCCTCCACGGCATGGGCGGCAAACCCCCACCACTGTTACAGTAGTAATGTAGTGCCAACCCCCCCCCCCCCCCCCCCCTAGTGGCCGCTTTCTGAACCATGACCCGCTCTACGAGTCAAAGTTGAGCACCCTGCCAACAATCACGATGAACCCATGACTCCACCCCCACCCGGCCCCCAACCGCCCCCACCCTCCCTTCTAATGCAACATGGCTTCCCCGACCACGCGATGCGTCGTCAACGACCTATATAAACAATGCCTAATCCACCATCGTCAACCCCTACAGGTTAAAACTGGTCCCCGATTAAATCAGCAGTTTTATCAGGTGTAAATTCGGTGTTTACTTCCACTTCTTCGTCCGACTCGCCAGAAATTATTATAGCTTCCGGTAGTAGTAGTCGTCTAAACCTACTGGTCGCTTCATCGCCCATGACGTCATCATCAGTGCACTGAGGCGGGTGCCCATGGCAAGTAGGGTGGCCGTGCAAAAGTGCTTGAAACTTCACTAATGTATGATTAAAAATATATATATTCTGTGTAATGTTTAGTTAATTCCCTATAGTTTAACTGGAAATATAAATGATACGGGCCCGGCATTTTCCTTTAAACACAGGTAGTTGTTAAACACGGGTAGTTGATGAACACAGGTAATCGTTAAACACAGGTAGTTAAACACATCTAGTCGTTAAACACGGGTAGTTGTTCAACACCAATAATCGCAAAGCATTTGTTATGTCCCCACCAAGAGAGCATTGACGTTGGTCGCATATCTTTGTTTTATTGTGGTCGGTAAGGAGGCGGCCAAAGTTTATCAGTGGTTGTATTGTGGTTGTGAAGCGGTATAGAGATCCACTTATCTCACTGTGTGGTCATGAGACTTCACAGCATGGTAACTCGAGGTTTGCGTCCATGAACGGGTCAAAGGGACGCGGGCAAGATTACGTCGGGGTAGCGTGGGGTCTGGTGAAGTTGTTTGGGACTCCCACCACTACTCACCCCCCCCCCCCCGCTCCTTGCACCCACCGTTCCAGGAACACGTGGCGTAACCATACCAACCAGAAATGATCGGCTGGTAACGGCGAAGACAAGGGCGGGGACAGTGTAACGAGGTGGTAACGGCGGGGACAGTGTAACGAGGTGGTAACGGCGGGGACAGTGTAACGAGGTGGTAACGGCGGGGACAGTGTAACGAGGTGGTAACGGCGGGGAGAGGGGCAGGGGGGGGGCGGAAACGATGGGACAGGGGCAGGGGGCGGTAACGGTGGGGACAGGGGCAGGGGGTAGTAACGGCGGGGCTAGAGGAACGGGGTGGTAACGGCGGGGACAGTGTAACGGGGTGGTAACGGCGGGGACAGGGGCAGGGGGGCTGTAACGGCGGAGACAGGGGCAGGGGGTGGTAACGGTTGGGACAGGGGAACGGGGCTGTAACGGCGGGGACAGGGGCAGGGGAACGGGGCTGTAACGGCGGGGACAGGGGCAGGGGGATGTAACGGCGGGGACAGGGGCAGGGGGCGGTAACGGCGGGGACAGGGGAACGGGGCTGTAACGGCGGGGACCGGGGGAGGGGGCTGTAACGGTGGGGACAGGGGAACGGGGCTGTAACGGCGGGGACAGGGGCAGGGGGTGGTAACGGCGGGGACAGGGACAGGGGGTGGTAAGGGCGGGGACAGGGGAGGAGGTGGTAACGGCGGGGACAGGGGAGGGGGTGGTAACGACGGGGACAGGAACAGGGGGTGGTAAGGGCGGGGACAGGGGAGGGGATGGTAACGGCGGGGACAGAGGCAGGAGGCGGTAACGGCGGGGACAGGGACAGGGGGCAGTAACGGCGGGGACAGGGGTAGGAGGCGGCAACGGCGGGGACAGGGTTGGGGGGGCAGGAACGGCGAATACAGATGGACAGGGTGGTAACGGCGGGGCAGGGGCAGGGGGTGTTAACGGCGGGGACAGGGATAGGGGGCAGGAACGGCGGATACAGATGGACAGGGTGGTAACGGCGGGGAAGGGGCAGGGGGTGGTAACGGCGGGGCAGGGGCATGGAGTGGTAACGGCGGGGACAGGGGGAGGAAGTAGGAACGGGGGATACAGAGGGAATGGGTGGTAACGGCGGGAACAGCAGCAATGTCCAATTAGAGGGCCAACCACTTGTAATACAAATTAGTTGTCGCAATTATGCCACTCACAGTAACTGAACCCGATTGTATTTCGATCTTGACCAGATGTTATTTATAGAATTACACGAAAGAAAAAACCGATGTTTTCTTCTACTCTCTGGTGGCGTTAAACCGTGACTATATTTAACGCGTAGCTGGCCATGGACACCGCGCTCGCTCTCCGATTGCTGTGTTGTTTACCCGGGCTGTTTAACTCCCGGGGGGGGGGGGAGGTATTACATTAGTACCGTGATGGGGGTGTGCCGCCCAGGATATAGAGGACATATGGAGACCGAGAGCAAATTGCGAGATCTTGTGGTCATTGAGAGAACAATTGTTGGTTGAAAAGGGCATCCAAAATAGACACTGACAGCCATGGCATATGGAGATTAAATATTAAAACACTTTTGATACCAACTGGAATATAGGAACTGTAATGTCTCAGATGGGCACATCGACAGAAATTGTACGTTTCTGCTCAGAGGATTGAGAGAAAAAAGACGAAGAAAAGGATCATTTGGGGGTACATATGTATATGCAGTGCACATCGCTTAATTGCAACTTCCGTTTGTCAGCTCCAGCCCATTTTCAGGTAAATTTGTGTTGCGATTAAGCGGAATTTGCGATCAACCGAAGTTGTTAACATGGGGATATATAGGAAATGGCGTTTGGATTTGAATTGTTTTGCGACTCAGCGGAAGTTGCAATTAACCGAAGTGCGATTAAGTGGCGCGCACTGTACCTAATTATATGCAGTGCCCCCCACCCCGCCTCGGGGTTTAACTTAACTAAGAGTTGCCATACCAGGCTAGGCAGATCAAGCGCGTAACTAATTGATCAGTTTTCGATACATCGAATTAACTTGACTTTGCAATGGCCACAGAATGAGTTGGTTTAACTTACACTGGCAGGTGTAAAGTATAGTCATTTAACACCGGTATCAATGCATTTCACTCGGGCGTTACACATTTAGGGGAGGGACCGCGGCTGTTAGAAGTTCGCGTGCAACACTCCCCACTACTACCCCCCCCCCCAACCCCCCGCCCCTCACCAATGACGTATGTACAGGAGGATCGCAGCAGGCAACAATGAACTACGCTATATCGAAATACTCGTGACTAGCCCTGTTTTCCTTTATTTCCAGAATTCCGCAACATAGAGCAACTCAAGCTGTGTGCATTGGTTCGAGTTAACTGGTCGCTGTGAAATCTAGGTGTCAGTGGGTACATCGCAAAGTTCACTGTCACGAGTTATTTCATTGTGTTTACTTGAGAACTTGTTGTCCCTCGCGCCAGAGAGGCCACACACATGGAAGGAGGAGGTGAATGTGTGTGTGTGGAGGGGGCGGGGGGGGGGGGGTGGGGGGGGGTACGATCATGCTACAACTTCTAGGTCGATCTTCTAGAAAAAGTATATGAGGCGCCATAGTGGACAAAAGTCCCATGATTCGGGGTATGGGTTTGCCCTGCATGGGTTGAGTTTGGGACTGCATGGGTTGAGTTTGGGCCTGCATGTGTTATAAATATCCCGCCAAGGGCAGGGAGTTACTCCCAAAGACATGGCGTCGCCAAGGGTAGGGGGTTACTCCCAAAGACATGGCGTCGCCAAGGGTAGGGGGCTACTCCCAAAGACATGGCGTCGCCAAGGGTAGGGGGTTACTCCCAAAGACATGGCGTCGCCAAGGGTAGGGGGTTACTCCCAGACATGGCGTCGCCAAGGGTAGGGGGCTACTCTCAAAGACATGGCGTCGCCAAGGGTAGGGGGTTACTCCCAAAGACATGGCGTCGCCAAGGGTAGGGGGCTACTCCCAAAGACATGGCGTCGCCAAGGGTAGGGGGTTACTCCCAACGACATGGCGTCTTTCTTCCTCGCACCTTCCGATATTCTTACGACAATGCGTCAATCGCGCGTTCTCCGGGGCAATTTCCTCGTGATTTTGTTTTGCGTCACGCGTTCTCACCCTCGCGTTCTCGCCCTCGCGTTCTCGCTCGACCCCCTTAATTAAATGCGATCTCACTTCGCGCATTCTCGCGCCTTTCGACTCGCGCGTTCTTGCTTCTCGCCCTCGGGAGATAGGGTCCGGTGATCTTACTCTCGGATAGAGGCGCTCGCCTAGCGTTTACTAGCTTGAGCTGAGTTGAGCGAGCGCCCTCTGCCGAGAGATCGGGATAATCTTTCTTTGGTGGTATGGAATGCATAAAAGGCAAACGGATTCGCTCGAGTTTTACACATTCTCGTTCACGAAAAGGTCAAAACGGTCTCCTACTTTCGTTTTGCTCTTTTCAAAAAGGGTAAACGGTTTCTGATGACTATTACCTTTTTTGGTTTTTCATGTTTTAAAACGATACATTTTGCTGCTTTACCTTTTGTTAAACCGATTGAAAAATTTTAAACTCTGCTTTTATAACGTTCAGAAGCCACAGGAAAAAGGAAAAGACGGCATATCCCTGGATTACAATTTCACATTAGGACTCCTTTGTGGTTTAAAATGTTACTGTTGTCTAATGGGGCAAAACGCCCACTTCATTATGGGGTAAAACGCCAACTTCATTACGGGGCAAAACGCCCACTTCAACACGGAGCAAAACGCCCTCGTCATTGTGGGGCAAAACGCCCCCTTCATCGTGGGGCAAAACGCCCACTTCATTGTGGGGCAAAACGCCCCCTTCATTGTGGGGCAAAGCGCCCACTTCGTTACGGGGCAAAACGCCCACTTCATTGTGGGGCAAAACGCCCACTTCATTGTGGGGCAAAACGCCCACTTCATTGTGGGGCAAAACGCTCACTTCATTACGGGGCAAAACGCCCACTTTATTGTAGGGCAAAACGCCCATTTCATTGTGGGGCAAAACGCCCACTTCATTATGGGGCAAAACGCCCACTTCATTACGGGGCAAAACGCCCACTTCATTGTGGGGCAAAACGCCCATTTCATTACGGGGCAAAACGCCCACTTCATTGTGGGGCGAAAAGCCTACTTCATTACGGGGCAAAACGCCCACTTCATTGTGGGGCAAAAAACGCCCACTTCATCACGGGGCAAAACGCCCACTTCATTGTGGGGCAAAACGCCCACTTCATAACGGGGCAAAACGCTCACTTCATTACGGGGCAAAACGCCCACTTCATTGTGGGGCAAAACGCCCACTTCATTGTGGGGCAAAACGCCCACTTCATTACGGGGCAAAACGCCCACTGCATTACGGGGAAAAACGCCCACTTCATCACGGGGCAAAATGCCCATTTCATTACGGGGCAAAACGCCCACTTCATTACGGGGCAAAACGCCCACTTCATCACGGGGCAAAATGCCCACTTCATTACGGGGCAAAACGCCCACTTCATTACGGGGCAAAACGCTCACTTCATTACGGGGCAAAATGCCCACTTCATTGTGGGGCAAAACGCCCACTTCATTGTGGGGCAAAACGCTCACTTCATTACGGGGCAAAATGCCCACTTCATTGTGGGGCAAAACGCCCACTTCATTACGGGGCAAAACGCCCACTTCATTGTGGGGCAAAACGCCCACTTCATTACGGGGCAAAACGCCCACTTCATTACGGGGAAAAACGCCCACTTCATCACGGGGAAAAACGCCCACTTCATCACGGGGCAAAATGCCCACTTCATTACGGGGCAAAACGCCCACTTCATTACGGGGCAAAACGCTCACTTCATTACGGGGCAAAATGCCCACTTCATTACGGGGCAAAATGCCCACTTCATTACGGGGCAAAATGCTCACTTCATTACGGGGCAAAACGCCCACTTCATCACGGGTCAAAACGCCCACTTCATCACGGGGCAAAATGCCCACTTCATTACGGGGCAAAACGCCCACTTCATTACGGGGCAAAACGCTCACTTCATTACGGGGCAAAATGCCCACTTCATAACGGGGCAAAACGCCCACTTCATTACGGGGCAAAATGCCCACTTCATTACGGGGCAAAATGCCCACTTCATTACGGGGCAAAACGCCCACTTCATCACGGGGCAAAATGCCCACTTCATCACGGGGCAAAATGCCTACCAGATGATTGGTAGGCTTTTTACCTCATTATTAATTCTCTCATTTTTCATCATAATAGCACATTATAGAAATGCTTAGTGCATTTACCTCCGATATCAATACTTTAAAAATATTTATTTACAAACGTGCCTAACATATTGTCTGATATTGTAAGTATCAGCTCTTGAAGAAATGTGTCCATTTTAATATTCAAGTTATAGGGCGAACATGGCAGCAATGCCCAACTTTGGTGGCATAATACACAGGAAAGCCATTCTGGCAAAAGAAGCTCTTACAGCATGCCTTTTTATTCATTGCATATTAAATATATAATATTAACATAATATGTCATTTCTATGTAAAGGACAAAATAATTTGTCGGGGGAACAATTGCTGTATGAGTAACGTTCATCATACTTTTAATAGCATAAATATGAATAATTACATAATATATAATAATTTACACTATATATAGGCTATCCATATTTCTAGCCTTTCGAACCTCACAGGCCTCCATTTCAGGCATCACAGTAAAACATATAAAACCTATTTTGGAAATTGAGCCTTTAGAAATGGTCTGCAAAAATCTCTAATGTGCCTTTGTCAATTGGGACTGCCGCTGATATTCACAATATTAATGAGAATGCAGTTTTCTTTGTTATTATTATGTACAGGGAGTAATAATTTTCTAATTAAAAGGCTTTCGGGGTCTCTCAGCTGCGGAGCCACAAATGCTCCTAGCATATGGTCTTTGGAAGGAGATGTTGACGTGTTGAACCCAACGCCGACATCTATTGAAATCCTAGAGAGGTGATCCGTGGTAGAGGTATTTGAGGGTTAACATCTGATGGACGCTGCAGGTGACATTAGCAAACCGTTTAGTTTACAAAAATGTGCGTCTCTCGATCTTCTAAAATATGAGAAGCTTACATAAAAGGGCGCATAACTACCGGTAGTATTGAACCATTAATTCCATTGCAAATAGCTATAAACGCGTTTATTCTGTCTTTTAACAAACAACTATAATTTTGACAAAATGAAAAATATATATTTTCGCTAAAAGACACCAAGACGACTGCAATTTATAAGCAGACAAATTCCACATATTCTCGGTACCGCATCGTCATTCGGAACGGATATAACCGCCGATTTTCTCGTGCTATTCGACTTGACGACAAAATCGCTCCAGGCATAATATGTACTGTCCACAATATTGTGGTGCATCGTTCAGAAACACCAACAATTCTTCCTCAACATAGCGCCGAATGTCAAAATAAGTGTCGTCCATCTTTCGACCGAAACACGTGGTTTAGAGTAACAACGCCCTCTATCGCCGACTACAGACACGATGCTGGTTGCTACGGCATGCGCTTTCATGCAGGCACCAATCCAACCCTTGCAGGCATAACTCAGCCGTTGCAGGGCCCAGGTCAACTCAAGGTTTGCAGGCTCAAACTCAACCCATGCATGTTCAAACTAAACCCATGCTATCCCAGACTCAAGCCATGCATGCACAGGTTCAACCCATGCAGGCCCAGGCTCCACCCATGCAGACACAGACCTAGCCCTTGCAGGCCCAAACTCAACCCATGCAGGCTCAAACTCAACCCTTGCAGGCCCAAACTCAACCCATGCAGGCTCAAACTCAACCCTTGCAGGCCCAAACTCTACCCATGCAGGCCCAAACTCAACCCATGCAGGCCCAAACTCAACCCATGCAGGCCCAAACTCAACCCATGCAGGCCCAAACTCAACCCATGCAGGCCAAGACTCACACCCATGCAGACCAAAACTCAACACTTGCAGGCCCAAACTCAAGCCTTGCAGGCCCAAACTCAACCCATGCAGGCCCAAACTCAACCCATGCAGGCCAAGACTCACACCCATGCAGACCAAAACTCAACACTTGCAGGCCCAAACTCAACCCTTGCAGGCCCAAACTCAACCCATGCAGGCCAAAACTCAACCCATGATGGCCCAAGCTCAACCCATGTAGGTCCAAACTCAACCCATGCAGGCCCAAACTCGACACATGCAGGTCCAAATTCAACCCATGCAGGCCAAAATTCAAACCATGAGGGCCCAAACTCAAGCCTTGCAGGCACTTGGAACTCAATCCATGCAGGCCCAAACTCAACCCATGCAGGCCCAAACTCAACCCATGCAGGCCCAGACTCACACCCATGCAGGCCCAAACTCAACCCTTGCAGGCCCAAACTCAACCCATGCAGGCCAAAACTCAACCCATGATGGCCCAAGCTCAACCCATGTAGGTCCAAACTCAACCCATGCAGGCCCAAACTCAACTCATGCAGGCCAAAACTCAACCCATGCAGACACAGACCCAGCCATTGCAGACCCAAACTCAACCCACGCAGGCTCAAACTCAACCCATGCAGGCCAAAACTCAACCCATGCGGACCCAAACTCAAGCCTTGCAGGCACTTGGAACTCAATCCATGCAGGCCCAAACTCAACCCATGCAGGCCAAGACGCACACCCATGCAGGCCAAAACTCAACCCATGCAGACACAGACCCAGCACTTGCAGGCCCAAACTCAACCCATGCAGGTCAAAACTCAACCCATGCAGGCCCAACCTATGCAGGCCCAAACTCAACCCATGCAGGCCCAACCTATGCAGGCCCAAACTCAACCCATGCAGGCCCAACCTATGCAGGCCCAAACTCAACCCATGCAGGCTAAAACTCAACACATGCAGGCCCAGACTCGACACATGCAGGCACAGACTCAAGCCATGCACGCACAGACTCAATCCATGCAGGCCCAAACACAACCCATGCAGGCCCAAACTCAACCCATGCAAGTCCAAATTCAACCCATGCAGGCCCAAACTCAAACCATGAGGGCCCAAACTTAAACCATGAGGGCCCAAACTCAAACCATGAGGGCCCAAACTTAAACCATGAGGGCCCAACCTCAAACCATGAGGGCTCAAACTAAAACCATGAGGGCCCAAACTCAAACCATGAGGGTCCAAACTGAATCCATGCAGGCCCAAACTCAATCCATGCAGGCCTAGACTCAAGCCATGCAGGCCTAGACTCAACCCATGCAGGCCTAGACTCAAGCCTTGCAGGCCTAGACTCAAGCCATGCATGCCTAGACTCAAGCCATGCAGGCCTAGACTCAACCCATGCAGGCTTAGACTCAACCCATGCAGGCCAAGACTCAACCCTTGCAGGCCTAGACTCAAGCCTTGCAGGCATAGACTCAACCCATGCAGACCTAGACTCAAGCCTTGCAGGCCTAGACTCAAGCCTTGCAGGCCTAGACTCAAACCATGCAGACCTAGACTCAAGTCTTGCAGGCCTAGACTCAAGCCTTGCAGGCCTAGACTCAACCCATGCAGGCCTAAACTCAACCCAAGCAGGCCTAGACTCAACCCATGCAGGCCTAGACTCAAGCCTTGCAGGCCTAGACTCAAGCCTTGCAGGCCTAGACTCAAGACATGCAGGCCTAGACTCAACCCATGCAGGCCTAGACTCAAGCCTTGCAGGCCTAGACTCAAGCCTTGCAGGCCTAGACTCAACCCATGCAGGCCTAGACTCAAGCCTTGCAGGCCTAGACTCAAGCCTTGCAGGCCTAGACTCAAAACATGCAGACCTAGACTCAAGTCTTGCAGGCCTAGACTCAAGCCTTGCAGGCCTAGACTCAACCCATGCAGGCCTAGACTCAACCCAAGCAGGCCTAGACTCAACCCATGCAGGCCTAGACTCAAGCCTTGCAGGCCTAGACTCAAGCCTTGCAGGCCTAGACTCAAGACATGCAGGCCTAGACTCAACCCATGCAGGCCTAGACTCAAGCCTTGCAGACCTAGACTCAAGCTTTGCAGGCCAAGACTCAAACAATGCAGACCTAGACTCAAGCCTTGAAGGCCTAGACTCAAGCCTTGCAGGCCTAGACTCAACCCATGCAGGCCTAGACTCAACCCATGCAGGCCTAGACTCAACCCAAGCAGGCCTAGACTCAACCCATGCAGGCCTAGACTCAAGCCTTGCAGGCCTAGACTCAAGCCTTGCAGGCCTAGACTTAAGACATGCAGGCCTAGACTCAACCCATGCAGGCCTAGACTCAATCCTTGCAGGCCGAGACTCAAGCCTTGCAGGTCTAAACTCAAACAATGCAGACCTAGACTCAAGCCTTGCAGGCCTAGACTCAAGCCTTGCAGGCCTAGACTCAACCCATGCAGGCTTAGACTCAACCCATGCAGGCCAAGACTCAACCCTTGCAGGCCTAGACTCAAGCCTTGCAGGCATAGACTCAACCCATGCAGACCTAGACTCAAGCCTTGCAGGCCTAGACTCAAGCCTTGCAGGCCTAGACTCAAACCATGCAGACCTAGACTCAAGTCTTGCAGGCCTAGACTCAAGCCTTGCAGGCCTAGACTCAACCCATGCAGGCCTAAACTCAACCCAAGCAGGCCTAGACTCAACCCATGCAGGCCTAGACTCAAGCCTTGCAGGCCTAGACTCAAGCCTTGCAGGCCTAGACTCAAGACATGCAGGCCTAGACTCAACCCATGCAGGCCTAGACTCAAGCCTTGCAGGCCTAGACTCAAGCCTTGCAGGCCTAGACTCAACCCATGCAGGCCTAGACTCAAGCCTTGCAGGCCTAGACTCAAGCCTTGCAGGCCTAGACTCAAAACATGCAGACCTAGACTCAAGTCTTGCAGGCCTAGACTCAAGCCTTGCAGGCCTAGACTCAACCCATGCAGGCCTAGACTCAACCCAAGCAGGCCTAGACTCAACCCATGCAGGCCTAGACTCAAGCCTTGCAGGCCTAGACTCAAGCCTTGCAGGCCTAGACTCAAGACATGCAGGCCTAGACTCAACCCATGCAGGCCTAGACTCAAGCCTTGCAGACCTAGACTCAAGCTTTGCAGGCCAAGACTCAAACAATGCAGACCTAGACTCAAGCCTTGAAGGCCTAGACTCAAGCCTTGCAGGCCTAGACTCAACCCATGCAGGCCTAGACTCAACCCATGCAGGCCTAGACTCAACCCAAGCAGGCCTAGACTCAACCCATGCAGGCATAGACTCAAGCCTTGCAGGCCTAGACTCAAGCCTTGCAGGCCTAGACTTAAGACATGCAGGCCTAGACTCAACCCATGCAGGCCTAGACTCAATCCTTGCAGGCCGAGACTCAAGCCTTGCAGGTCTAAACTCAAACAATGCAGACCTAGACTCAAGCCTTGCAGGCCTAGACTCAAGCCTTGCAGGCCTAGACTCAAGCCTTGCAGGCCTAAACTCAAGCCTTGCAGGCCTAGACTCAAGCCTTGCAGGCCTAGACTCAACCCATGCAGGCCTAGACTCAACCCATGCAGGCCTAGACTCAAGCCTTGCAGGCCGAGACTCAAGCCTTGCAGGCCTAGACTCAAGCCTTGCAGGCCGAGACTCAACCCATGCAGGCCTAGACTCAAGCCTTGAAGGCCTAGACTCAAGCCTTGCAGGCCTAGACTCAAGCCTTGCAGGCCTAGACTCAAGCCTTGCAGGCCTAGACTCAACCCATGCAGGCCTAGACTCAAGCCTTGCAGGCCTAGACTCAACCCATGCAGGCCTGGACTCAAGCCTTGCAGGCCGAGACTCAAGCCTTGCAGGCCGAGACTCAAGCCTTGCAGGCCTAGACTCAAGCCTTGCAGGCCGAGACTCAAGCCTTGCAGGCCGAGACTCAAGCCTTGCAGGCCTAGACTCAAGACATGCAGGCCTAACCTCAAGACATGCAGGCCTAGACTCAAGCCTTGCAGGCCTAGACTCAAGCCTTGCAGGCCTAGACTCAAGCCTTGCAGGCCTAGACTCAAACCATGCAGACCTAGACTCAAGCCTTGCAGGCCTAGACTCAAGCCTTGCAGGCCGAGACTCAAGCCTTGCAGGCCGAGACTCAAGCCTTGCAGGCCGAGACTCAAGCCATGCAGGCCGAGACTCAAGCCTTGCAGGCCGAGACTCAAGCCATGCAGGCCGAGACTCAAGCCTTGCAGGCCGAGACTCAAGCCTTGCAGGCCTAGACTCAAGCCTTGCAGGCCCAAACTCAACCCATGCAGGCTAAAACTCAACACATGCAGGCCCAGACTCGACACATGCAGGCACAGACTCAAGCCATGCACGCACAGACTCAATCCATGCAGGCCCAAACACAACCCATGCAGGCCCAAACTCAACCCATGCAAGTCCAAATTCAACCCATGCAGGCCCAAACTCAAACCATGAGGGCCCAAACTTAAACCATGAGGGCCCAAACTCAAACCATGAGGGCCCAAACTTAAACCATGAGGGCCCAACCTCAAACCATGAGGGCTCAAACTAAAACCATGAGGGCCCAAACTCAAACCATGAGGGTCCAAACTGAATCCATGCAGGCCCAAACTCAATCCATGCAGGCCTAGACTCAAGCCATGCAGGCCTAGACTCAACCCATGCAGGCCTAGACTCAAGCCTTGCAGGCCTAGACTCAAGCCATGCATGCCTAGACTCAAGCCATGCAGGCCTAGACTCAACCCATGCAGGCTTAGACTCAACCCATGCAGGCCAAGACTCAACCCTTGCAGGCCTAGACTCAAGCCTTGCAGGCATAGACTCAACCCATGCAGACCTAGACTCAAGCCTTGCAGGCCTAGACTCAAGCCTTGCAGGCCTAGACTCAAACCATGCAGACCTAGACTCAAGTCTTGCAAGCCTAGACTCAAGCCTTGCAGGCCTAGACTCAACCCATGCAGGCCTAAACTCAACCCAAGCAGGCCTAGACTCAACCCATGCAGGCCTAGACTCAAGCCTTGCAGGCCTAGACTCAAGCCTTGCAGGCCTAGACTCAAGACATGCAGGCCTAGACTCAACCCATGCAGGCCTAGACTCAAGCCTTGCAGGCCTAGACTCAAGCCTTGCAGGCCTAGACTCAACCCATGCAGGCCTAGACTCAAGCCTTGCAGGCCTAGACTCAAGCCCTGCAGGCCTAGACTCAAAACATGCAGACCTAGACTCAAGTCTTGCAGGCCTAGACTCAAGCCTTGCAGGCCTAGACTCAACCCATGCAGGCCTAGACTCAACCCAAGCAGGCCTAGACTCAACCCATGCAGGCCTAGACTCAAGCCTTGCAGGCCTAGACTCAAGCCTTGCAGGCCTAGACTCAAGACATGCAGGCCTAGACTCAACCCATGCAGGCCTAGACTCAAGCCTTGCAGACCTAGACTCAAGCTTTGCAGGCCAAGACTCAAACAATGCAGACCTAGACTCAAGCCTTGAAGGCCTAGACTCAAGCCTTGCAGGCCTAGACTCAACCCATGCAGGCCTAGACTCAACCCATGCAGGCCTAGACTCAACCCAAGCAGGCCTAGACTCAACCCATGCAGGCCTAGACTCAAGCCTTGCAGGCCTAGACTCAAGCCTTGCAGGCCTAGACTTAAGACATGCAGGCCTAGACTCAACCCATGCAGGCCTAGACTCAATCCTTGCAGGCCGAGACTCAAGCCTTGCAGGTCTAAACTCAAACAATGCAGACCTAGACTCAAGCCTTGCAGGCCTAGACTCAAGCCTTGCAGGCCTAGACTCAACCCATGCAGGCTTAGACTCAACCCATGCAGGCCAAGACTCAACCCTTGCAGGCCTAGACTCAAGCCTTGCAGGCATAGACTCAACCCATGCAGACCTAGACTCAAGCCTTGCAGGCCTAGACTCAAGCCTTGCAGGCCTAGACTCAAACCATGCAGACCTAGACTCAAGTCTTGCAGGCCTAGACTCAAGCCTTGCAGGCCTAGACTCAACCCATGCAGGCCTAAACTCAACCCAAGCAGGCCTAGACTCAACCCATGCAGGCCTAGACTCAAGCCTTGCAGGCCTAGACTCAAGCCTTGCAGGCCTAGACTCAAGACATGCAGGCCTAGACTCAACCCATGCAGGCCTAGACTCAAGCCTTGCAGGCCTAGACTCAAGCCTTGCAGGCCTAGACTCAACCCATGCAGGCCTAGACTCAAGCCTTGCAGGCCTAGACTCAAGCCTTGCAGGCCTAGACTCAAAACATGCAGACCTAGACTCAAGTCTTGCAGGCCTAGACTCAAGCCTTGCAGGCCTAGACTCAACCCATGCAGGCCTAGACTCAACCCAAGCAGGCCTAGACTCAACCCATGCAGGCCTAGACTCAAGCCTTGCAGGCCTAGACTCAAGCCTTGCAGGCCTAGACTCAAGACATGCAGGCCTAGACTCAACCCATGCAGGCCTAGACTCAAGCCTTGCAGACCTAGACTCAAGCTTTGCAGGCCAAGACTCAAACAATGCAGACCTAGACTCAAGCCTTGAAGGCCTAGACTCAAGCCTTGCAGGCCTAGACTCAACCCATGCAGGCCTAGACTCAACCCATGCAGGCCTAGACTCAACCCAAGCAGGCCTAGACTCAACCCATGCAGGCCTAGACTCAAGCCTTGCAGGCCTAGACTCAGGCCTTGCAGGCCTAGACTTAAGACATGCAGGCCTAGACTCAACCCATGCAGGCCTAGACTCAATCCTTGCAGGCCGAGACTCAAGCCTTGCAGGTCTAAACTCAAACAATGCAGACCTAGACTCAAGCCTTGCAGGCCTAGACTCAAGCCTTGCAGGCCTAGACTCAAGCCTTGCAGGCCTAGACTCAACCCATGCAGGCCTAGACTCAAGCCTTGCAGGCCTAGACTCAACCCATGCAGGCCTAGACTCAAGCCTTGCAGGCCGAGACTCAAGCCTTGCAGGCCGAGACTCAAGCCTTGCAGGCCTAGACTCAAGCCTTGCAGGCCGAGACTCAAGCCTTGCAGGCCGAGACTCAAGCCTTGCAGGCCTAGACTCAAGACATGCAGGCCTAACCTCAAGACATGCAGGCCTAGACTCAAGCCTTGCAGGCCTAGACTCAAGCCTTGCAGGCCTAGACTCAAGCCTTGCAGGCCTAGACTCAAACCATGCAGACCTAGACTCAAGCCTTGCAGGCCTAGACTCAAGCCTTGCAGGCCTAGACTCAAGCCTTGCAGGCCGAGACTCAAACCTTGCAGGCCGAGACTCAAGCCTTGCAGGCCGAGACTCAAGCCTTGCAGGCCTAGACTCAAGCCTTGCAGGCCGAGACTCAAGCCTTGCAGGCCTAGACTCAAGCCTTGCAGGCCGAGACTCAAGCCTTGCAGGCCTAGACTCAAGCCTTGCAGGCCTAGACTCAAGCCTTGCAGGCCTAGACTCAAGCCTTGCAGGCCTAGACTCAAGCCTTGCAGGCCTAGACTCAAGCCTTGCAGGCCGAGACTCAAGCCTTGCAGGCCTAGACTCAAGCCTTGCAGGCCTAGACTCAAGCCTTGCAGGCCGAGACTCAAGCCTTGCAGGCCGAGACTCAAGCCTTGCAGGCCGAGACTCAAGCCTTGCAGGCCGAGACTCAAGTCTTGCAGGCCTAGACTCAAGCCATGCAGGCCGAGACTCAAGCCTTGCAGGCCGAGACTCAAGCCTTGCAGGCCTAGACTCAAGCCTTGCAGGCCGAGACTCAAGCCTTGCAGGCCGAGACTCAAGCCTTGCAGGCCGAGACCCAAGCCTTGCAGGCCTAGACTCAAGCCTTGCAGGCCTAGACTCAAGCCTTGCAGGCCTAGACTCAAGCCTTGCAGGCCTAGACTCAAGCCTTGCAGGCCTAGACTCAAGCCTTGCAGGCCGAGACTCAAGCCTTGCAGGCCGAGACTCAAGCCTTGCAGGCCGAGACTCAAGCCTTGCAGGCCGAGACTCAGGCCATGCAGGCCGAGACTCAAGCCTTGCAGGCCGAGACTCAAGCCATGCAGGCCGAGACTCAAGCCTTGCAGGCCGAGACTCAAGCCTTGCAGGCCTAGACTCAAGCCTTGCAGGCCGAGACTCAAGCCTTGCAGGCCGAGACTCAAGCCTTGCAGGCCGAGACTCAAGCCATGCAGGCCGAGACTCAAGCCATGCAGGCCGAGACTCAAGCCTTGCAGGCCGAGACTCAATCCTTGCAGGCCGAGACTCAATCCTTCCAGGCCGAGACTCAATCCTTGCAGGCCGAGACTCAAGCCTTGCAGGCCGAGACTCAAGCCTTGCAGGCCGAGACTCAAGCCTTGCAGGCCGAGACTCAAGCCTTGCAGGCCGAGACTCAAGCCTTGCAGGCCTAGACTCAAGCCTTGCAGGCCTAGACTCAAGCCTTGCAGGCCTAGACTCAAGCCTTGCAGGCCGAGACTCAAGCCTTGCAGGCCGAGACTCAAGCCTTGCAGGCCTAGACTCAAGCCTTGCAGGCCGAGACTCAAGCCTTGCAGGCCGAGACTCAAGCCTTGCAGGCCGAGACTCAAGCCTTGCAGGCCTAGACTCAAGCCTTGCAGGCCGAGACTCAAGCCTTGCAGGCCGAGACTCAAGCCTTGCAGGCCTAGACTCAAGCCATGCAGGCCGAGACTCAAGCCTTGCAGGCCGAGACTCAAGCCTTGCAGGCCGAGACTCAAGCCTTGCAGGCCGAGACTCAAGCCTTGCCGGCCTAGACTCAAGCCTTGCATGCCTAGACTCAAGCCTTGCAGGCCTAGACTCAACCCATGCAGGCCGAGACTCAAGCCTTGCAGGCCTAGACTCAACCCATGTAGGCCGAGACTCAAGCCTTGCAGGCCGAGACTCAAGCCTTGCAGGCCTAGACTCAAGCCTTGCAGGCCGAGACTCAAGCCTTGCAGGCCTAGACTCAAGCCTTGCAGGCCTAGACTCAAGCCTTGCAGGCCGAGACTCAAGCCTTGCAGGCCGAGACTCAAGCCTTGCAGGCCGAGACTCAAGCCTTGCAGGCCTAGACTCAAGCCTTGCAGGCCGAGACTCAAGCCTTGCAGGCCTAGACTCAAGCCTTGCATGCCTAGACTCAAGCCTTGCATGCCTAGACTCAAGCCTTGCAGGCCTAGACTCAACCCATGCAGGCCGAGACTCAAGCCTTGCAGGCCGAGACTCAAGCCTTGCAGGCCTAGACTCAACCCATGCAGGCCGAGACTCAAGCCTTGCAGGCCGAGACTCAAGCCTTGCAGGCCTAGACTCAAGCCTTGCAGGCCTAGATTCAAGCCTTGCAGGCCTAGACTCAAGCCTTGCAGGCCTAGACTCAAGCCTTGCAGGCCCGTGGGGCTTCTCTCCGTTATGTCGCCTCGTACACATATTCACAACCGGAACTGTCCATCGCACGACGGAAATAGGAGACCCCCACATTTCTCGTTCATGATCTATACGCTTTGTGGCAATTTGTGTTTATACTGCGGTAGGTGAGTAAGCTTGTTAGCTACTCGAAAACCGACTCTATGGTCACATTCCAACAACCTCGGAACCAGACAGAAAACTTCAAGACTAGAGAAATACGCAAAGACGAGACAGTGCGGTTTATGTTTTAGGCAGACGGGATGGAGCCAGTCACGAGACCATTTTGCATAACCTCGCAAAAGACAAATTCCCGTTAAGTACATTCTGAACACCTACCCTGCGAACATTTGTTTAACGGTACATCGATTTTTCAATTTTTTCAAGTTAATGTATAATAGGTTATATGAGCAATCGATTTAATTAGGCCTCTAGACTATTTCAGTCATCACTTACCGATATCTTCGTGATGATATACAGTAGCAGTGACAGGGAGGCCAGGTACATGTGGATTCTCTCCCCTCCGAACCTCTTCTTCATATATTCCGGTAGTGTACAGACCTGTACGAGGCACGAGGCAAATCATCATGCACTTCATGGTTCGCTAATATGCATACAGATGGCCTACTATCGCAAACAGATTACAACGATATGTGTATGAAATAAAACATGAATCATATAAGACCTACAATGTATTAACTGCGTTTTCCACAGATGCAGTTTAAAAAAACGATATTTTTCCCCATGTCTGAGAGATATACTGTAGCTATATAATGGTGAGCACCCATGTGTGAGAGATATACTGTAGCTATATAATGGTGAGCACCCATGTGTGAGAGATATACTGTAGCTATATAATGGTGAGCACCCATGTGTGAGAGATATACTGTAGCTATATAATGGTGAGCACCCATGTCTGAGAGATATACTGTAGCTATATAATGGTGAGCACCCATGTCTGAGAGATATACTGTAGCTATATAATGGTGAGCACCCATGTCTGAGAGATATACTGTAGCTATATAATGGTGAGCATGACGGATCGCTGCAACATCGGGGGTTTGGAAATCCTGATTGGCAATCTGGAAGCGGTGATATACGTACGCCAGAGGCGATGAAGACCGGCAGAAAGACCCATCCTAAGAGCTGGAGCAGGATGCACGCCTGAAGTAAGGACGAAAAACGTTCATCAGCAGGCGGTGTGAACTACACATGGGGGTGGGGGGGGGAGTGGGGGGGGGGCGGGGGCAGGGGGCTGACAGTATGACCCCATGGATCCTGAGAGAGCATATGTACCCGAATCAACCGAGGCTCCATTTATAACGCATATTCCGCATCATATGTAAATGATATTAATAACCAGCTTAATTGCGGCAAAAAAACGACCTTCATTTTCTTTAGCTGTTCTACTTCTATGGAGGACCATCACTTCTTGACTCGGTCAATTAACCAACACAAATTATCCAGGAGAAGTGACTGAGCACCCTTAGCTATGGCAGGTCGACAGGGCCATAAAGTCAAAAGCTTTCCTAGGAAGCAACAAATTCGTTCCTAGGAAAGAGTATTGACCCATCACAGACCATATATTCGTTCCTAGGAACGCGTTACCCCTTAAATTCTCTTCCTATGAAAGGAATTACCAATCACAGGCCGTATATTGGCTCCCAGGAACGCGTTAAACCTCAATTCCTTTCCAAAGAAATGAATTGACCAATCACAGGCCGTAATTCGATCCTAAGAACGCATTGCACGTGCCATGTGTTCATTCGTTTGACAAAACGTGTATCCGCACGTGAACAAGTGCGAGCTGAAACACGTCGCACTTGGTCAATTGCCATTTTTAGGTACGGGAGTCAATATAACAATAGCGGTAGCAACCCGCCAATTTTCAGTATCATAAAAATGAAAATGTCTAGCGCCATGCAAAACTCGCGCTATTACTATTGAATATTGAGTTGAATTTAAATTCTTTTTTACCTTACATATGTACTGGGCGTTAACATGTCTCCTTGCTTCTTTGGTTTAACTTTCGCATACAACGTTCGAAGTAAAATGTTTAGCGCTTACAAGCCTTTCCAGATTTTGTGAGCCATTCCTGAATCAGATTTGTAATATGTCTAGACAAAATAGACACCAAGATGATCATTATTTTGTTCATGTTGTTCACTGAAGAACAACACCAAACCGAGAATATGGCCGCTTTCCTGCCACGCACAGCGTAGTGGCAGTTATTAACATTCGCCGGTTGGCATTTATATCAGCTGTTTTCTCGGATTTTATGCCTACATCTCGTTCTGAAAATGGTATTATTTGATAGTCAAGATATTTATCTGTACAAAGTGGCTTTTTGTTTTTTTTGTTAACTGATAAACTGTTGAAAATTATGCAGCTATAAGTCAGTACTCGCCTTTTGCATGTTATGCAACACAGAGCGAGCTAGAGCTACCCGAAACACGCGCCTGCCAGAATTTCCCCTGGAACGGTCTATAGCTAAGACGGCCAACTTGTAATAATAGGCGACATCTTGATATAGTATAAATGCTAGATCACCGATCGCGACATTTTGGCGAAGATTGACGAGGTTATGTATTTCTCGGTACCTACTCGGTACCTACTCGGTACCTGTTCATGACATATGACAATACTCTTAATGCAGTCCACAGTGTGGCTGTAACTGACTGCATACAACGTGACCTACACAGTGTGGCTATGTCACAGACGGCATACACACAATGTGACGTACGGTGTGGCTATGTGACAGACCGTATATAAACAAAGTGACCTACACAGTGTGGCTATGTCACAGACCGCATATACACACAGTGACCTACACAGTGTGGCTATGTCACAGACCGCATATACACCAAGTGACCTACAGTGTGGCTATGTCACTGACCGCATATACACAATGTGACGTACACAGTGTGGTTGTGTCACTGACCGCATATACACAGTGACGTACACAGTGTGGCTATGTCACAGACCGCATACACACAATGTGACGTACAGTGTGGCTATGTGACAGACCGTATATACACAAAGTGACCTACACAGTGTGGCTATGTCACAGACCGCATATACACAAAGTGACCTACAGTGTGGCTATGTCACAGACCGCATATACACCAAGTGACCTACAGTGTGGCTATGTCACAGACCGCATACACACAATGTGACGTACAGTGTGGCTATGTCACAGACCGCATATACACACAGTGACGTACACAGTGTGGCTATGTCACAGACCGCATACACACAATGTGACGTACAGTGTGGCTATGTCACTGACCGCATATACACAAAGTGACGTACACAGTGTGGCTATGTCACAGACCGCATATACACCAAGTGACCTACAGTGTGGCTATGTCACTGACCGCATATACACAGAAACGTACACAATGTGGCTATGTCACAGACCGCATATACACACAGTGACGTACACAGTGTGGCTATGTGACAGACCGTATATACACAAAGTGACCTACACAGTGTGGCTATGTCACAGACCGCATATACACAAAGTGACCTACAGTGTGGCTATGTCACAGACCGCATATACACAAAGTGACCTACAGTGTGGCTATGTCACTGACCGCATATACACAAAGTGACGTACACAGTGTGGCTATGTCACAGACCGCATATACACCAAGTGACCTACAGTGTGGCTATGTCACTGACCGCATATACACAGAAACGTACACAATGTGGCTATGTCACTGACCGCATATCCACAGTGACGTACACGGTGTTGCTCTCACAGACCGCATATACACAGTGACGTACACAGTGTGGCTATGTCACAGACCGCATATACACAGTGACGTTCATAGTGTGGCTATGTCACTGACCACATAGACACAAAGTGACGTAGACAGTGTGACTGTCACTGACCGCATATACACAGTGACGTTCATAGTGTGGCTATGTCACTGACCACATAGACACAAAGTGACGTAGACAGTGTGACTGTCACTGACCGCATATACACAAAGTGACGTATACAGTGTGGCTGTGTCACTGACCGCATATACACAAAGTGACGTACACAGTGTGGCTGTGTCACAGACCGCATATACAATGTCACTTACAGTGTGTCGGTGCTTGATACAGTGTTAGTTTGAGTTTGAATTGCGTCCGCTCGAGTACAAAGGTCGTCAGGGCCGAACAACCACTATTATTTACACGCCACTTAATAAAGCAAGTAGTATGAAGAGGACATGGTTCAAGGTACAACAAACACACACAATCCTGAGCAGCCTACAGCGTCTCATTAAATGTATGGGATAGTTATCATGCAAAATGTGGTGTAGAGACAACCCGCCCTCCACCCCCGTCCTCGCCTCCTATCTCTCTACTCCACCGGCCTCGCCTCCCCTCAGTTTTACACTTTGGACTAATTTTGGACATATATTCTGCACTTGTTTTCGTTATCTCTTTTACTTTATCACCGCTGTTATCTCTTTTACTTTATCACCGCTGTTATATCTCTTTTACTTTATCACCGCTGAGTATTTAGAAGTGAAGTGCTCATGTAGCTTGCTAAGCCTTCGTTAAAGCTGTTCATACAGCATCCTCCCATCATTTTTAAACACATGGTCCTACCATGCTTTGTTTTCACGTGTAGTTAGCCAGATTTCCTTATATTAATTGCCATTCTATTCGCATTGATGCAGTTAGGACGTGCGTACATCATTGCTGTGGCTTCCATTGTAAAAGTTTCTCAGTGAAGAAGTTTCCTGATGTATGAGCAGCTTTAACGCTATACATGATCAAGTGCATGCTTATAGTGTAGATATATAGCGTTTCGATCATACCCCGGGAGTCAAGGTCCACGTTTCTGAGGACCGACCCGATAGCTCAGTGGGCTAGAGCGCTCGCCTTGAGTGATCTGGCCACCTGAGAGCCTAACGGCACGTTGGTCGGTGGTTCGCGCCCCACTGTGGCCATGTCTGTGCAGTCGCAGGATATAGATCCCATGTCCTTCTTCGGAAAGAGTAGGGGGTTACCCCCGGGGACTTGGTTCCACTCTCCCTTCCTTCTTCCATTGACGCGATACCAAACGTTAAGGCGTCCTGAATATGCAACGAACTAACTCTTAGGGCTGCACCCGCCCCCACCCCGGACACTCCAACATACATGCATATACCTGTCGCCCATCAAGGCACCCGAGGAAAATGTGTCAAGTGGTTTATATCAGAAACGTCTTAAATTAGACAAACCTCTTAACATCTTGAGTCGCGATTCTATTAGTCTATGTCTATGTTTTGTGCCTCATGCCCACATCGCATAGCATTTGAACCCCGCCTCTTTTCTTTATTTTTTATCAGTGACGCGCTAACCTACAAGCACGATTTAGCGTCGGCCAACAGCGCCATGTGGGGTTGCTGACGGTTATAGTATAGGCAGAATGCTTGTATTGCGGTTACCCTTATACTGAGAGGGGGTGGGGGGGGGATGCGCCCGCGAAATGTGGTCGTATTTGACGACAGACCCTAAGGCGTCCCAATGGTTAAAGCAAGGACTCAACTCATGCGTGACGGAAGCACCCACTCCACCGCACTTGGTGAACACCGACGCAGGTTGACACACTTAACTTGACTTGAAGAGTTATTACCACGCAGTTTGCAACCACAGCGTACAGGGGATGCATGCCTACTGAAAGTCACTATGTAAACTCCACGGTACGTACGTTCAGTTCAAAGGCACCGACTGCGATCCCGGCTGCTGCTCCGGAGCCGGCGAGGCCGATGAAATGTTCGCTGCCAATATTACTGGCAAATAAGGATGCTCCAACCTGAAAGGGCCACAATACGATAGACTAGAATAGAAAATAGCTTCACCATTACTTTAATGCATCATATGAACATTCATATTCATACCATATTCAATTATAATGATGTACCTATTTAGCTATAGATCATATAATTATATAGCCAGCTATGTTAGTGAATGAAAAAGCAAATCGAGGCAAATGGTATCATGTAACAGTTTTGCACAACATGGATCACTTACTGGCAGCCATATCATGAAGCGTCCGGCCAGAAAGTAACCACTGACTGTCCCTCGGTTGGATCGACAGAGAGACTGAAAGAAGGACGATGACAGCAAACTATTATGTGTACAACATCGTGCGATTGGGAATTTCCCGATGTTGTTTCAGGACGCCTCACCCCGGGAAAGGTGTGTCGCGTACGAGACTGCGTAGAAACTTCTGGAGAAAATGCCATTCAAGCACGTTCCACGTCTCTGAATGGCTCCTTTTACGGAATGGAGAATGACGTCACATGGGAAACCCCCCACTCTCGCCAATAGGCGGTACGCTACAAAAATAATGATAATGAAGGAACCTTCGCGAGGTGATGTGTGATAAGGAAACCTCTAGAATGGCAATAGGGTATGTAAGTGACATCACGGACAGCGCGCGCTCACCTCCAGCGAATTCGGTTTTGGGTACATGACGCTTCACCGCCCCATATACAAAGCATAGGGAGCTCTTTGTAATGGTGTGAAACGCACAGAAAACCAGCGTCTTGCGATTTAAAACTAGTACGAGTATGAAGGTACACCCCCAAACATTTATTCCATATGGTTTTCAAATCTAACATTGCATTCATATCTCAAACATCAGTGAGTCTAGTTTGAGGCCCATAGTAAAGTATAGGGACCCGCTGACGCGTTGTACCCAGAACGGTTGTTTCTAGAGGTGAGCGCGCACTGTCTGTGACGTCACTTACAGACCCTATACAGAACGGAAATTTCCAAGTCAATCTATATTCCTCTTTCTCACATTTGTAACAATATATGTAATAAATAGAATACCGCAACTCTGTTCATGTTCACCTGATTTGTAGTCGTTGACAATTGAGTGTTTCCTTGGTTTCAGATATAGCTAGGCCTATAATTTTGTCGCTCAATGTAAATTAGCATCCACATCCACTTAAAGTAAAGATACCTGCATGTGGGCTACGTAGGTTGGCCAACCGCTCTACGAGACGAATGCCAACCAGACAGCTAGTGTAGTGTGGGAAAGATGCACTTAAAGTTATGCGGTTGATTAGAGCAGAAATTCCTTATACGTCAAGCAACGGCCGGAGCACCGTGCACATGCTTCGCCTAGGCTACGCATACAATGCATGCCTATCTACAATACTTGAAAATACTTACCAATATTCCGGCCGTTAAAACCGCAGCGAAGTAGATTGCAACGGCTACGTAATCCCAGGTGTCTAATTTTGATTCACTCATACTTGGCAACGTGTCGCATACGTGCGCGCCGACGTGGAAACAACTAGGTCTAAAATTGATAAAATCACTCCTTACGGCCAGTCCCTTGATAAACAATCTGTGGCAGTTATATATTAGCGTTGCCTGTAGGTGTTGTCGCCTCTCTCTCAAAGTGTAAGGGCAAAGTGTAAGCTTGGATGATCTATCCCTGCCTGCCTGCGGTTGAATCAGGTATAAGTACTAAGCGTGGCAGCAGTCGTGCAGGCTCCATGCAATGCCACCGCGGGTAAACATAGCGCCGAGGGCTATAGCTGGCATTAGTTAACCAAACAGCCAATCACAAGTGGGTGAATTACAGGTCGAATCAGTCTTGACTGGCCACCAGAGATGTCACAACCAGGCCACGCCGCCTAGAAAAACAACGTGACTAACGTTCACTAAGGACGTCGATCTCACCCGTCATGTCATTCCTGTATCTAGGTGCCATGTAATTATACTATGCTAATATTAATAGGTCACCAGTCCTAGATAGCCACAAACACAAGGCACAGCTCTAACTCTTTCAATTCCGACTTGGCAGCTCAGTAGCTACTTTTGTGTTATTGACAGGTCATCAGTCCTATGGCTGTTAATGTGTCATTGACAGGTCATCAGTCATATAGCTCTTAATGGGTCATTGACAGGTCATCAGTACTATAGCTGTTAATGTGTCAGTGACAGGTCATCAGTCCTATAGCTGTTAATGTGTCAGTGACAGGTCATCACTTCTATAGCTCTTAATGTGTCATTGACAGGTCATCAGTCATATACCTGTTAATGGGTCATTGACAGGTCATCAGTCATATAGCTCTTAATGGGTCATTGACAGGTCATCAGTCATATAGCTGTTAATGTGTCGTTGACAGGTCATCAGTCCTATAGCTGTTAATGTGTCAGTGACAGGTCATCAGTCCTATGCTGTTAATGTGTCATTGACAGGTCATCAGTCATATAGCTGTTAATGTGTCATTGACAGGTCATCAGTCCTATAGCTGTTAATGGGTCATTGACAGGTCATCAGTCCTATAGCTGTTAATGGGTCATTGACAGGTCATCAGTCATATAGCTGTTAATGTGTCATTGACAGGTCGTCAGTCCTATAGCTGTTAATGTGTCAGTGACAGGTCATCAGTCCTATAGCTGTTAATGTGTCAGTGACAGGTCATCAGTCCTATGGCTGTTAATGTGTCATTGACAGGTCATCAGTCCTATAGCTGTTAATGTGTCATTGACAGGTCATCAGTCCTATAGCTGTTAATGGGTCATTGACAGATCATCAGTCCTATAGCTGTTAATGTGTCATTGACAGGTCATCAGTCCTATAGCTGTTAATGGGTCATTGACAGGTCATCAGTCCCATAGCTGTTAATGTGTCATTGACAGGTCATCAGTCCTATAGCTGTTAATGTGTCATTGACAGGTCATCAGTCCTATAGCTGTTAATGTGTCATTGACAGGTCATCAGTCCTATAGCTGTTAATGTGTCAGTGACAGGTCATCAGTCCTATAGCTGTTAATGTGTCATTGACAGGTCATCAGTCCTATAGCTGTTAATGTGTCAGTGACAGGTCATCAGTCCTATAGCTGGTAATGTGTCAGTGACAGGTCATCAGTCCTATGGCTGTTAATGTGTCATTGACAGGTCATCAGTCCTATAGCTGTTAATGTGTCATTGACAGGTCATCAGTCCTATAGCTCTTAATGGGTCATTGACAAATCATCAGTCCTATGGCTGTTAATGTGTCATTGACAGTTCATCAGTCATATAACTGTCAATGTGTCAT
Organism: Arenicola marina; assembly: GCA_964019135.1. Taxonomy (NCBI): domain Eukaryota; kingdom Metazoa; phylum Annelida; class Polychaeta; family Arenicolidae; genus Arenicola; species Arenicola marina. The sequence continues at coordinate 3,071,788 of OZ025252.1, read as the reverse complement.
TGACAGGTCATCAGTCCTATAGCTGTTAATGTGTCAGTGACAGGTCATCAGTCCTATGGCTGTTAATGTGTCAGTGACAGGTCATCAGTCATATAGCTGTTAATGTGTCAGTGACAGGTCATCAGTCCTATAGCTGTTAATGTGTCAGTGACAGGTCATCAGTCCTATAGCTGTTAATGTGTCAGTGACAGGTCATCAGTCCTATAGCTGTTAATGTGTCATTGACAGGTCAGCAGTCATATTGCTGTTAATGTGTCAGTGACAGGTCATCAGTCCTATAGCTGTTAATGTGTCATTGACAGGTCATCAGTCCTATAGCTGTTAATGTGTCAGTGACAGGTCATCAGTCCTATGGCTGTTAATGTGTCATTGACAGGTCATCAGTCATATAGCTGTTAATGTGTCATTGACAGGTCATCAGTCATATAGCTGTTAATGGGTCATTGACAGGTCATCAGTCCTATAGCTGTTAATGTGTCATTGACAGGTCATCAGTCCTATAGCTGTTAATGGGTCATTGACAGGTCATCAGTCCTATAGCTGTTAATGTGTCATTGACAGGTCATCAGTCATATTGCTGTTAATGTGTCAGTGACAGGTCATCAGTCATATAGCTGTTAATGTGTCATTGACAGGTCAGCAGTCATATTGCTGTTAATGTGTCATTGACAGGTCATCAGTTCAACAGTTATCCAGGTGTCAGTGATAGGTATAGGGCCCCAGAGGGGCTTTTTCGACACGGCGACACGGCGATTTTTAAAATCGACAGCGCGACATTGGGGTTGTCTTAGAATCGACATGCGACATAAGACTTAGCGACACGCGACATTGGAACTTTTCTTAAAATCGACACGCGACATGGACCTTTTCTTAAAATCGACACACGACATGGACCTTTTCTTAAAATCGACACGCGACATGGCTACCCTCCTCAGGGGCCCTATAGGTCATCAGTCATATAGCTATCCATGTATTGTTGACAAGTCAACAATCCTCTTGGAGCATTATGTACTACTTTGTACACAAGTATATCTGCATGATATCAACAGGACAGGTATCTATATATGTTTTTTGATTATACCACAACACTGACAAACGGTGAAATGCGTGGAACCAGTCTTACCAATGTAACCTACTAAAAGTAAAACTTTGCATCAACGACATATCATAAGTGTTAGATAAAGGCACTGAACAAAGCGAGGCCAGTGCCACCAACACAAAGTCCCCAACAATGTAGGTTTTCGGACTAGGTCGTCTGAACTGTGACACGTGCACGTGTTGGAGGCCGCGAGACATCAGCGCCGTACAACTGACAGGTCGCAATCATAACACCTGTGTTGGCTTATAGTCTGGCACACATATTAGAGTAAGTAGTTTGCTTATATAAGAGACCACATCAGGTCTAATTACATGTTGCCACGTTGGCAAGTGGTTCGGTCTACATTTTAGTCTATCATCCAACACAACTAAAATTAATTAGATATGTTGCCACGTTGCCAAGTGATTCGGTCTACATGTCTTCATCCAACACAACCAACTTTTTGTATTTTCGTCGCGCTTAGTCACCATAGTAAATAATAATAATAATAATAATAATAATAACAATAATAATACTAAGAATAATAATAATAACAAGTTTATTGGAGGATTTAGGAACAACGCCCATGGTACATATATACACTTAAAGCACATAAATTCCTGCGTCACAAGTTCTTACGGAACTCTCTGAGCGCTGGCAAACAACAAAGTTGGTTAAGTTTTAAATTTAAAAAAAAATACTTTGCTCCAAGTAGCACATCAGATAAATGAAGTTAATACTTGTAGGATATTGGAAGAAATTATTTGGAAGGAGTTTTCTTCGAGACTGCATTTACGCTGCCCATCCTCTCTTTCTAATTTCTTGTGCCTTCATCTTTCGCCATCTAAATTAAACGGTAAACAGGCATAAGCCAAGAGTTATATTAAAAGGTCCTCATATTAAGGATGGAGTTATCGCAGGACAAGTAGCGACGCGTATGTTGGATGCACGACCAAGAGCGCGTTATGATGCTTTGTTTTCCATATTCTTAAAAGTTCTGTACGTTTCTGTTGTAACTGCAACATTGAGAATTCGTCCTTCTTGTTTAATTTCGTTAAACTGCTCAACCGCTCGATTGTAAGTACACATTCATTCACAGCAACTTCAGGATGGCATGTACATTTCTTTAAATGCTTAATGTTACATAAAGAGGCAAGGTATTTCATTTCACCAGCGGCACTGGTGACTGCGTATAATGGAGGACATTTTGAGCATATTTACAATGACAGAATCAGCGAGTTCCAAAGAGGGTGAGACGACCCCCGCAGTTGGAAATTCACACGGCACTTGGGCCGGCAAATCTCACTCTACCTCGCTAAAGATATGTCACGCCAATGTAAACGGACTTGGTGAAGATGAATTGTTATATATACGGAATAACTACAGCTTTAATTATGATATAATGTGCATTACCGAAACTCACCTTAAGTCTGAATCGGAGCTGGATTTGAATTTACCCGGGTATCAGCAAGTCTATCGTAGGGACCGTAACTCAGGTACATGGGGAGGTGTGCTTATTTGGGTGAGCGACTGTCTTGTTGCAAAGAGATTGCCTGATCTGGAGGACGTGGAAATAGAAGGTATATGGTTGGAATGTAGGGCCCACGCAGAACAGTTTCTGGTGTGCTGTGTATATCGTCCACCGAGTGCTAAAGTTGTATTCTGGGAAAAGCTCCAAACCTGTTTAGACAATGCTAAGCTCATGTCAACACACGACATAGTAATAGTAGGTGACATGAATGCCGACGAAACAACCGACCCGTATAATCACTTACACATGCAGAGCTTGGCAAATAGTAGTAGGCTCACGATTCATGTGGATACCCCAACAAGAATTACTCCCACTTGCAAGTCTATTTTGGACCAAATATTAAGTAGCCGACCAGATCTAGTTTCAGATGTTGAGGTGCTTACGCCCATAACTACTAGTGACCATTGTGCTGTTTGTTGTAGCCTCAATTTCAAAGTTACCAGAAACGGAACATATAAACGGCTAGTGTGGAACTATAACAAAGCAAATTTTACCGGGTTTAGATCAGCTCTAGCTTCACACGACTGGGACCAATGTGTCGCCACTAACGATCCCGATTCAGCTTGCGAAATATGGACTTCAGAGTTTTTAGAAATCTGTAGGACATATATACCCAACCGTTTTGTTATAATTCGCCCGGATGACAAACCCTTCTACAATAACAACCTGCGAAGGGAAAAACGGAAATTAGATCGTTCACACAAAAGTGCTAAGAAAACTAACCACGAATCAGACTGGGCAACCTACCGCAATCAAAGAAATCAATATGTATCAAATGTTCGCGAGGCAAAGTCTGTGTATGACATGGGTCTGGACGAATCGCTTAACAATAGTTCCAAAATAACTCAAAAACAATGGTGGAAACTGAGTAAAAAACTGCTAAAGGTAAAAGAAAGTACCGGTTATCCGGCATTGTTAGATCCAGATGGCAATAGTATCTCCGATAACACAGGCAAGGCCCAACTGCTTAACGATTATTTTCTCAGCCTATCATCACGTGTGGGGTCGATATCAGATAGCCCCGAGCAGACCGAATGCAATCTCCATCCAGGTCTTCGCCAGCTAGCCGTAACTAAAGACGATGTTCGGGACCTAATTTATAACTTGGACTCAAATAAAGCTGCGGGGTATGATGGAATTAGTCCGAGGATGCTAAAAGCAGCTGGTAACGCCATAGCTGAACCCTTATCAAAACTCTTTGCCTTGTGTCTCGATCAATGCACGATGCCTCGACTTTGGAAAATGGCTAACGTAGTGCCAATACATAAAAAAGGTCTGCGTTCCCAGGTCAACAACTATCGGCCAGTTTCTCTCTTAAGTTGCGTAGGGAAACTGCTAGAACGTGTGATTTTCAAGCACACTTTTAATTACCTACGTGATAATAACATCCTGAATAGATTCCAGTCAGGTTTCATCCCGGGGCACAGTACCGTTCACCAGCTTGTTGAGATATACCATTTATTTTGTGAAGCCTTAGACAAGAAAAAAACGGTAAAGGTAGTTTTCTGTGACATTTCGAAGGCTTTCGACACGGTATGGCACGACGGTCTCCTGAGTAAACTGCGTAGCATCGGAATCGATGGTCAACTATTTAACTGGTTTAGTAATTACATGTGTGATAGGCAGCAGAGAGTTGTTGTTGATGCAGCTTACTCAGAGTGGGGCTCAATTACTGCAGGGGTACCCCAAGGTTCGGTATTGGGACCTCTTCTGTTTCTAGTCTACATTAATGACTTAGCCAACGATCTTGAATGTAATATTAGACTTTTCGCTGATGATACCACTATATTTGTTGCCACAGATGATTTATGTGAGGCACACGGTATGTTAATGCGAGACTTATCAAAAATTGAAGCGTGGGCCAAAAAGTGGTTTTTAGACTTTAATGCAACTAAGACTAATGTCATGAACATTACGAATAAGCTCAACCTCGATCCTACGCAACTCAGTATGGGTGGAAATAGTCTTGCAAACGTATCAGAGCACAAACACTTGGGTCTTAACATTGACTCCAAGCTTTCTTGGTCCCCGCATATCAATGAAATATACAGCAAATCTATGAGAAGAGTTGATATTCTGTCTAGACTCAGTTTCAGACTTAGTCGCGCAACACTTGAAACAATGTATTTTTCGTTCATCAGACCTGTACTCGAATATGCATGTGTTGTATGGGCCGGGTGTTCTCAGTATGAGTCTGACAAACTAGAATCGGTACAGATAAGGGCTGGACGCATTGTAAGTGGTGCAATCAAATGCGCAAGCCGCACTCAGGTTTACAAAGAGTTGGGTTGGGAAACCTTGTCACAAAGGAGGGACAGATTTAAACTCATTCTGTTTCACAAATTTTTTTATAACCAGGCACCTTCCTATGTGTGTAGCTTACTTCCTATGTCCGTGCCCGACCGCACTCAATATGGTTTACGTAGTGCTAGCCCACTTAATATTACGCAAATAAATACAAGGTTGTCAACATTTTACAAATCATTTCTACCTAGCGCAATACGAATGTGGAACGAATTACCAGTCTCTTTACGCAGCTTGCACGACCCAAAAGCGTTTAAAGTAGCAATTTTAAATATTCATAAAACGGTGTCCGGGAATGCAACTGACAACCGCAAATTGTACTACTTTGGAAACAGAAGAGTCAATGTATTGCACGCGCGTATTCGCATGAACTGTAGCGCACTGAACTCTCACTTGTTTAACATGAATCTTGTAGACAGCCCGAGTTGTCGCTGCGGAGCCGAGAACGAGGACTGCGTTCATTTTTTCCTCGGGTGCCCACTCTATACGAACTTTAGAGATATTTTATTTCGCAAAATCCATGTTCTATCCTCAGTGTCAATTGGCGTCATTCTTTTTGGTAATCCGTCTCTATCAATGGACGATAACCGTTGTATATTTCAAGCAGTTCACGACTTCATTGTAGCCTCCAAACGTTTCCCTTAAATATCACGTATCTTAATGTTATGCCTGAATGTATTAATTATCTAATTTCTACTACATTGTGGTTTACGCAACTGTTATGTATATATGTATGTATGAGCAATTGATTCAAGTTCAGCAAGAGGAATTCACATAGGCAGTGTGCCTGTTTTCCAATTGCCAATAAAATATGTTTAAACTAACATTGAGAATTGCTGAATATTAAAACCTTCTTCGTCTCTATGATCTGTCTATTCAGGGTCCCTAAATTCACACATTTACCCTCAATCTACATCGATAACATAACATCAGTTCATACCCCCCCCCTCCCCACCCCCCATTCGCCATACCAGCCTATGAGAAAACTGAGTCGGTACGGTATTGGGAGCAGACGGATGAAAGGAGCCGCCCCGATGGCCGAGTTGGTAGGGTGTTAGGACTATACAGCTTGGAGGAGCCGCCCCGATGGCCGAGTCGGTTGAGTGTAGGGGTTACACGGATGAAAGAAGCCGCCCCGATGGCCGAGTTTGTAGGGTGTTAGTGATACGGATATAAGAAGCCGCCCCGATGGCCGAGTCGGTTGAGTGTAGGGAATACACGAATGAAAGGAGCCGCCCCGATAGTCGAGTTTGTAGAGTGTTAGGGTTATACGGATAAAAGAAGCTGCCCCGATGGCCGAGTCGGTAGGGTGTTAGAGTGATACAGATAAGAGGAGCTTCCCAGTGGCAGAGTCGGTAGGGTGTAGGGGTTATACGGATGACAACAGCCCCGGTGGCTGTGTTGGTAGAGTGTTAGGTTTATACGGATGATAAAAGCAGCCCCCATGCATGGCCGAGTCTGGAGAGTGTTAGGGTTTTAATGATACAAGGAGCTGCCCCGGTGGCGGAATCGGTTGAGTGCTAGGGTTTTACGGATGAAAGGAGCCGCCCCGATGGCCGAGTTTGTAGGGTGCTAGGTTTATACGGAGGATAGGAGCCGCCCCAATTACCGAGTTTGTAGGGTGTTTGGGTTATACTGATGAGAGAAGCCGCCCCGATGGCCGCGTTTGTAGGGTGTTAGGGTTATACGGATATAACTCGATGGTGGAGTCGGTAGAGTGTTAGGGTTATAAGGGTGAAAGAAATGTCCCCGATGGCCGATTTTGTAGGGTATTACTGTTATACGGATGAAAGGAGCCGAGTTTTTAGGGTTTATACGAATCATAAAGGAGCCGCCCCGATGGTCGAGTCGGTAGAGTGTTAGGCTTACACGGATGAGAGAAGCCGCCCCGATGGCCGAGTCGGTAGAGTGTTAGGGTTATACTGATGAAGGAAGCCGCCCCGATGGCCGAGTCGGTAGAGTGCTAGCTATAGGCCACGGTTTATGCGAATGAGAGGAATCTCGCCCCGATATGGCCGAGTACTCGGTAACATTTAAGGCTGCTAATGGGGAGGCAAGCCGCCCCGATAACCGAGTCGGTAGAATGTCAGACCTTGTGGACCTATTATTATTAGGAGATCGGGGATCGAAGACCCTAATGACCACGTAGATGTTAAGGTCGAATGACAATTGCAAGAGGTATTGGACAAATATATGGCAGATATATATTTCGAAATGCGCAATATCTCGGTCAATATTTATGTTGTTTCACGCATGGCCATCACTCATCAACGCTTTAAAGTGTGTGCATCGATCTCGCTCATTCGATTTTCAATTTATCGCAATCACTTCGACATGTTGCATAAAACCATTTAATAAATTTAGAGCCATCTCCCAACGAGGCTTCCGTAGCACCGAAACCTCATTGTGACCTTGACATTTGTGACGTCACAAGCCGCCATATTGGAGGAATTTCCGGTCAGGACTGTCAAAAAGCCGCACAACTATATCAGATTACACCCACAATAAGGTCAAATAAAGTAAGTCATGGATATCCTGGCGCTTGTTGAATGAATGATCAATGGCTTTCATATCCTGTGGCTGTGTTATTTAGGCTATTTTGGGTGATATTAAGAGGGCAAAATGGCCTGTGAATTGTGCACTTCGAGTCTTCACAGCTCGACATCCATGAATGGGCGATGGATTTCACGCGCTATCCTGCCACATCAAGGAAATGTGGTTTTCGGCCTGACAGCTGAAATCAGGACCTGAATGGCTTCTCACTGGATTATACTGATTTTTCATGTTGAAATTATTCATTTATTCATTTCAATAACCTTAGAAATATATGCATTTCACTAGAATTTTGGAATATAAGCCTATGTTATGACCTGATTTAAAACTAATGGGCAATGGCTGTTTCTAAACTTAAGTAGATCTATTAGGGGCCCGTGTAAAACGAGGACTTTTGCCGAAGACTGCCGAAGTCTGCCGAAGTACTTTTGGTGGAAGATTTGGTGGAAGGTACACATATATAATTGATATGAGCTGAAAGACTTACTTGTTTGCATGCCGTACACGAAAATCCAACTTATTTGGTATCCATTTGACCGAGATATATCCACTTCTGTCGAGGGCTGTTATTCAAATAACCAATATCGCCGTTTGTGGCCTCCTGAAGTCTCATCGGCGAACCGAAATCTCGAGCCCGTGGCTTCCAGCCGGGGTGCGAGGTGTCGGCGTGGGGTGTGATGGGAGGGGAGGGGAGGGGGGGGGGTGGAGAATTGCTGGCCGCGCCGACATGGCTGGCTGGTTGGTGAAGCCTTGGTAAGAGTTGGCATGGGTAGTGGTGGTGGGGGGGGGGGGGGGAGGTAGTAGGGGGAGGGCGGATTAAGTGTGGGCGGGTCGGGGGTATGGGGGTGGATCGACGCACAGGGAATAACACACTGGCTAATTGCTGTCTAGACCGGTTGAGCAAAGTGTCAGGTTTTGTGTTTCACATCAAAAGCTCTCACAAGTAACCTATTAATATCACTCATTTCTCAAATTGCTAGTTTCTATTGGTGTTCAAAGACGTATCGGTCTGTTTGATGTCTGTTATGAAACTGAGTCATCGACCCCCGCCTTCTTCCATTCACGCAATAAACAACTAAACCGAGCGAGTGAACAATAATAATAAGGCATGCATGCGTGCGAGCGATGTTGTTGTGAGTTCTTTTGTTAACTGATCAAGTCGTGTCGAGCGACTGGCCGGCGTAGGCCTGAATTAGTTCACCAGACTTGTAGGTACGGACATCTATTTTAGCCTCTACTGGGACTACTATTTTTGATGGCCCTGAATTACTATTGGAAACAGAAATTATTAGCGCTAGTTCAGGCATATTTGGTGGACAATTTTCATCGATGTTAGGTTGTGGTGAAGCTGTGTACCGGGAATTGGATCGGGTGCAATTATGATGCATTATTTTGTTTCAAGTGTTTCAAGTTCTGATAACTGTTACACTGGCTTCAGAGCGAGTCAAGTGCGGTACCTGTGAAACCGATCTTAGGTCGGATGTGGTGAAGCTGTGGACCGGGAATTGGATCGGGTGCAATTATGATGCGTTATTTTGTTTAAAATGTTTCAAGTTCTGATAACTGTTAAACTGGCTTCAGAGCGAGTCAAGTGCGGTACATATGAAGTGGGTGTTGTGTTGCTTGATCTCTCCTTGAAGACTTCTTTCCGTCTTCACGTGTGAATTGGTTGACTGTCATATATCATAGTTTTGCTGCAATTATAATGCATATTTGTGTTGCAGTAACTGTTAAACTGGCTTCATAGCTGACCGACATTGATGTTCCCTAGTGATGTTCATATATTGCAATCATCGTTGTGTTTGAACTTGTTTTCAGCAGGTAACAGATCTTATAAAAGGGTGCATAGACCTCAGATGGGTCAGATATATCCTTGACGTTGATGGTTGCATTACGTGTCGCTCTAGACGTCTACGATATTATTTTGGCTGACTTTACGTCTGCTGCGCTTACTTGCTACCCGTTTGCTTAGCTTTGCTGATATCATCACATTCATCACTTTTTCTCTCGTCATATTCTCATCACTTCTTCTCTCGTCATATTCTCATTCTCATTGGGTCATTGCCATATTGCCATGGCACCTCTATCAGCGATCGTGATCGGCGACTCCATTGTGAAGTACGTCGGTGACTATTTCCCCTGTCGTGTTCTTACGAGATCTTTTTCGGGGGGTCACGATCGAAGATCTTTGCCAACATTTGTTGGTTAACGATTCTCCGGATGTTTGGGTCGTCCATGTCGGGACAAATGATTTAGCCCCCCGTCACTGTACCATCGCTCCTTTGTTGGAGCGGTACGCCACCCTGGTGGCCATTCTCGGAGAGCTGCACCCGACTTCTCGGGTGATCATATCTGCGGTGTTGCCACAGGGGTTGAACCACTTTCCTGGTGCGTTCCATTCCCCCCACTTTCTGGAGCGATTTCATCGCTTGGCTCGTGAGTTGAACTTTGGCCTCAGGTGCCTCAGTGATACACATACAATGCATGTCTTGCAACATTTGGCTATTCCAAAAGTGCGCACAGATTGTTGCCCTGGACGCTGACTTTATCTGTTCCGTGTGTAACCGATAGGTATAATTCCCCTGGCTTTGCTTATGGTTATTTATTATTGTTATTTATTATTGTTATTTATTATTGTTATTTATTATTGTTATTTATTATTGTTATTGGTATTATTATTATTTATTACCTTTTACATTATTAAGATGTGGCTGTTATAATTTATTACTGTTATTGTTGACTCATATTTTCCGTTATGTTTTCGTTGTTTATGTTATTTCATATTGCATCATTTCATCTTGAATGGAATAAAACATTTCATTATTGTTCACTCCTATTCCTGGTTTAGTTGTTTATTGCGTGAATGTAAGAAGGCGGGGGTCGATGACTCAATTTTATAACAGACATCAAACAGACCGATACATCTTTGAACACCAATAGAAACTAGCAATTTGAGAAATGAGTGATATTAATAGGTTACTTGTGAGAGCTTTTGATGTGAAACACAAAACCTGACACTTCGCTCAACCGGTCTAGACAGCAATTAGCCAATGTGTTATTCCCAGTGTGTCGATCCACCCCCATACCCCCGACCCGCCCACACTTAATCCGCCCTCCCCCTACTACCTCCCCCCCCCCACTCCACCACCACTACCCATGCCAACTCTTGCCAAGGCTTCACCAACCAGCCAGCCATGTCGGCGCGGCCAGCAATTCTCCACCCCCCCCCCTCCCCTCCCCTCCCATCACACCCCACGCCGACACCTCGCACCCCGGCTGGAAGCCACGGGCGCGAGATTTCGGTTCGCCGACGAGACTTCAGGAGGCCACAAACGGCGATATTGGTCATTTGAATAACAGCCCTCGACAGAAGTGGATATATCTCGGTCAAATGGATACCAAATAAGTTGGATTTTCGTGAACGGCATGCAAACAAGTAAGTCTTTCAGCTCATATCAATTATATATGTGTACCTTCCACCAAATCTTCCACCAAAAGTGCTTCGGCAGACTTCGGCAGTCTTCGGCAGAAGTCCTCGTTTTACACGGGCCCAAGTATTAGGCCTAATGGCTAATATTAATAATACGTGTCATAGGCCTAGGCTATGAGTATGAGGACACCTGTTATTATTAGATCAAATATGTCTTTATGTTATTTGTTGGTTCAGGGTAATTCACTGATGTAGAATCTAATTCTGATCTGCTGATCCAGTTCCAATATATGGTTTATAGTGGGGTGATGTTCAAAACAGTGGTAAGTCTTATATCTGTATATATTAGCCCCTGATGCATGGCCCTCACGACCTCAACCCTAATGGGGGTGTAAAGGCCATGCCATACAGATGGTCAAAAAAGTAATAATGCATTACCTAGTTCACTTCGAAGAATGATTGTTGATTATGACAACGAGTCCAAATCGCCTTGAAACCTCTTCCTTAGATATTACTTGGACCACAGGATGCATTTATTTCAAAGTTTGCTCTCTATTTCTTGCATTTTAATGATACCTTCATTGGTCGTTAACCGTTTCCCTCTCTGCCGCTTCAAATTTTTCTAGGCCGGTGTAACCGCTCGTATATTGACATCAGGCAATATAACCGATATCTTCCACATTATGTCACCATTAATTTTTGTTGTGTATCTATAGTCGTGCACACGTTTTTGATATAACTAGTGGTGACACCATGTGGAAGATATTGTTGTATTGCATAATCACAATTTGAAGCGTCTGAGAGGAAAGCTGTTAACAACTAACAAACATATAATTGATGCGCAAGTAATAGAGAGCAAACTTTAAAATGAATGTGTCCTATGGTCCAAGTAATGTCTAAAGGGTTGAGGTCATTTGCAGAGGTAGGCTCGTTGTCATAATCGACAATCATTCATCGAAGTAAGCTGGATAATGCATTACTAGTTTTTGTACAATGATTCATTGCAATAATACTAAATGTTTTCAGGGTGCTATGATATATCCAAAGTCACTATAAGAACCTTCTACCCAGGGGCAATAGCTTAGTGGGCTAGAGCACTCTTACTGAGTGCTCTGGTCACCTGAAAGCCTAACAGCATGTGGATTGGTGTTTTGAACCCTGCTGTGGCCATGTCTGTGGCCGCAGGAGAAAGATCACAGGTCTTTCTTCATAAAGAGTAGGGGGTGACCCCCGGGGACATGGCTCCACTCTCCCTTGCTTCTCCTATTGACGCAATATGACCAAAAGTGGTTAAAGCGTCCTGAATAACAAACCTTTTCTACCCATCAGGAGGATTTTGTACCAATCCATTTCACCATGACGCTGCTACAGTGAAGTCACACAGCAGCGAGATTTGCGCAGTGTCACGGCCGGGATAGGTGGAAAAAGGCTCTAACATTCACTTTGGATACATCATATTGCCCAGAATATGCAGTATTGTAGCAGGACTGCACCATGTACACATATATGTACCAACTCCCTTCTCCTACTTAAATAAATTTGTAAACAAAATTATTGACCACTAGACATTAATGTACATTTACAAATGAAAGGAGCCAGATTGATATGTTGATGTTTGACTGGCTAAGCATGGTTATTATATGGTTTGATTTTCGTATGTTATGATGCTTGAACCTAGACAACTTATCTGAAGGCATACCTTCCATTTTACAGTCTTTTTGGACTGGCAGAACAGAAGTCTTAAAAATGCAGGGACCAGTGTGCCAAAAAAATTCAAGCATTAGATCGCATTTCATATATTTGCTTATATTTTAAAAGATATTTAAAATAAATATTGAATCATTATCTCATTTATTACCTACCCGGAACATGCTGATTACTGTATTGTTGTGGGTGAGCTCTCCTCTAATATTCCTAACAAAGCTCTGAATCTTAGAAATTTGCATGTCGTCTTTGGCGAATCAGCTGCATGCTGGGTTTTCAATGTCTCAATTGATCAAATTCAGAATAAAAGATGAAAGAGGTCCCCACATCAAAGGAGTTTGTCATTAAAGGGTCATATCACCCTTGACAAACTCCTTAACCAACTCCTTTGATGTTTTGAACTTTTGTTGAGGGTCAGAACACCTGTAAAAGCACTGCCTTGTGGATGCTACTTAATACCTTTCCACTGGTTATTTGACTTTAACCAGTGTCTTCACTAGTTTGACCATGCTATGAGGCCCACACATGCAGTTCCAGGAGGACCAGAGTTGTTATCCCTCCCCATCTCTCCCACCCATAGTTACCTGAGAGCCTAACGACATGTGGATCAGTGGTTTATGCCTCACTCTGGCCATGTCTGTGTGGTCACAGTATAAAGATCCCATGTCCGTCTTCACAAAGAGTTACTCCAGGAACATGGCTCCACTCTACCCTTCCTTCTCCCATTGATGCAATATGACCAGAATTGCTTAAAGCATCCACATTCAGATATATATTAAGTAAATTAAGATCAATTGTGTAGTTCAATCTGTTAACATTCTGGTGGTGAAATAGGTGAGGGGTGCAATTATTTTGTTGCGCCAGCAAATTTTACGAAGGTGGGAGTATCCCCAAGCTGCAAATTATTTTCAGAACACCTCAAATCATGGAAGTACTTTGTAATTCAATTAAATTATTGCTTCCTCTTCATTGAGGGATAAAAGTTAACATACAATGTGCTTACATAGACCAGAAAATGCTGGTATAAATCCTATTATATGATGTTTCAAGTACACCATAGTGCTAGCAGTCAGTGGCAAACTCCTATTTACATCAAGTAAATGGGGGATTGATTTATATTTGACTGGATGTCATCTTGATGCTGTTTTTAAGCTGCTGTAAGACGACTTTGTAAATTTATTACCGGTATTACCAATTCGTTGGCGCACTAAAGGACCCTGACGGAGATTGCGAAGTTTCTCTGCATTTTTTTTAACGGTGTTTGTGCTTTTTATCCCCAGCGTTTCGTTGTTATGAAGTCTGCCCTGTGAAGCGGTTGAGAGACACTGGACGGGGATGGCGAGCGGCGAGGGACGGGAGTCGGCGCTCAACAGACTGCGCAGAAAGTCCGGCAGTCTGACGCCCAAGTTGCGCAAGAAGAACGCCACGGCGCCGTGTGACGGGTGCGAGTCCGGCGCCTCTGCGTCCCTCGCCAGGGGTCAGGCGGCGGTGTGCGGATCCCCTGACCTGGCGGGGGCGGTGGGCGGCCACGCGGGGACCGGCGTGGTCGGCGCCGACTTCCACATGAAGTCTCTCTGCGCCGGCAGCAAGCTGTCCGTCAGCAGCGAGGACCTGGGGCCCAACTCTATGAAGGCGACGGCAAAGCGCAAGTCCAAGACGTTGACATTTCGCAGGAAGACCGCGGAGCCGGTCAAGGATATCAGCGGGAAGAAGAGCGGGGGTAACTTTTGGACGGTGCGGCTGAAGAAGCGGCTGCCGGTGCGGTTGCGGCGCGGGCGCGACCACGGCCTGCCGGACACGACTCGGGTGGTGGACACCACGTCCTGCGTGTGCACGGGCTACCGCAGGACGGACGAGCACGTCTTGGGGCCCGGCCTGGTGTTCGCGGCGCAGGCGGCCGCCCGGGTTTGCGGGGCCACGGCGTCCCCCTTGCAGCCCAGCGCCGCCTCCCGCTCGGCCCGCCTGGCCCTGGGCGCCGGCCCGGGACCCACGGGCATGAGGCGCTGCAACCCCCAGCTCCTGCAGCTGGTGCCCGCGCCGCCGCAGCAGGCGCCGCTGCAGCTGCCCCTGGGGCTGGCTGGGGTGGTGGGCGGCGGGCTGGTCGGGGCGGCGCCCCCGGCCCCCATGGGGTGCGCCGCCGGCGGGGCCTCCTGCGCCACCACGGCGCTCATCGATCTGGCCCGCTTCAACCCGGACGAGTACCCGACGGAGGACGTGGACGAGCTGCTGATCGCGCAACGGGCGCGAGACATGGAGCTCGGTATCGAGATCTCGCCCAACCACGTGGCCTACCCGCACCTGCACTACAGCACGTCGGCCACGTCGAGCAGCTCCGGGTCGTCGAGCTCCGGGTCGAGCGGCACGCTAGCCGAGCAGGTCGTCAGCCTGGGGGCCGCCTTCCACAACCAGTGCGTCGTCACGACGACCACGTACCCGACCCCCGCCGCCGCCGCCGCCGCCACCGGGGTGGCGATGCCCGGCCTCATGGGTGGGGTCGGGATCGGGGTCGGGGTGAGCGGCGCCAGCGGGGCGGAGGGCCACGTGGAGAGCGCCATGGCGGGGCCGTCCACCTCCATGCTGTCCTTCAGCAGTGACTCCTCCTCCACGACCACCTCGCAGTTCAGCGAGTACAGCGGACTGGCCCAGCAACAGCCACACTACCCGGGTGGCCCGGGGGGCGGCGGCGGCGGGGGCGGCGGGTCCACCTCGTCCTCCTCCTTCTTCCCGAGGACCGTGCACACCCAGGTGGACTACATCCATTGCCTGGTGCCCGACCTGCTCCAGATCACCAGCTGCACCTTCTACTGGGGCGTCATGGATCGCTACGAGGCCGAGCGCCTGCTGGAGAACCGCCCGGAAGGCACGTTCCTGCTGCGGGACAGCGCTCAGGAGGAGTTCCTCTTCTCCGTCAGCTTTCGCCGCTACGGGCGCTCGCTGCACGCTCGCATCGAGCAGTGGAACCACAAGTTCAGCTTCGACTCGCACGACCCCGGCGTCTTCGCCTCGGACACCGTCTGCGGCCTCATCGAGCACTACAAGGACCCCAGCTGCTGTATGTTCTTCGAACCCATGCTGACCATCCCGCTAAACCGGACGTTCCCGTTCTCCCTGCAGCACCTCTGCCGGGCGGCTATCTGTAGCCATGCCACGTACGACGGCGTCAACCTGCTGCCGCTGCCCAAGCCTCTCCACGAGTATCTCAAGTACTACCACTACAAACAGAAGGTCAGGGTCCGCTGCTTCGAAATCAATTGAAGACCTGCATTCAACTGACAACTGGACCGGTCCCATTTCGCGTACTCTTACCATATATATATATATATATATATATATATATAAAGTACTGTAAACTGTACACAGAAATATCTACTTCTTTTCAATTGTTTCATCATCTGTATTAAGCCGGTATGTAATATTTATTACTATATCTATTTATATACATTGTATGTGCATTTAACTTAATATTGTAATGATAAATTCCCGCGCTTCACTGTTTAGGAATTGTTCTTGACAATCAGCCAAGTGGGTGATTTCCTTGGCCAGATTAGCTATTCTATGAGCGGCGTGTCACTCCTTGTGGGAGATTTTATTTAAACGTGTCATGTGCGCTGAAAACAGTTTAATATGCTGTGAATATGATAGATTTACGACGAAATTTGTCAGCAAAGAATAACCAGTTGTCACTATTGGAACACGTGCTGTTGTCTGTTATAATGAATTCGCTTCTCTACTTCATACACATCATTATCAGGATGCGTGGGTTTATATCAGTTGGGTGAAGGAATTAGTTGTGACACACTACGAGGGTAGCTGCGACGGCAAATACCTTTACTGTGTACAGGTATATTTATATATTGATATATGCCTACATATATGGAGACAATCTTATATCTTATTTAATACTACACTCCACCATTTCATTTGGCTGGTGATTCAGTCTGGCATATACGTACATCTGTATTATTACTCATCACCAGCTCGACCGATGTATCGTTGGCCATAGAATGTGTCCCATTGCAAAAGGTACGGCTTCCCATTATGTATCTGTACATTGTACACACCGTCATTGGTAAATATATATATATATATGTGGGTGTCTACAAGAACAGTAATTGTAACCTGTACATGCGTCCTTCATAATGTACAGGTATGGCTTTCGTCTACACTCGCATTGTCCTCCGATTGTCGCGTGGAAGCTCCACCTCTGGCCGTCTACACAGGGCAAGCTGTGGCCTGGCGTGAGCAATGTTACGCATCATGAAATTGACCAGAGCTTATTCTCCATGGATCTTCGAAAGACAAGAGAAACCATTTTACCTACGTGTGTCATTGCGAGTAACAGTGTCTTTATTCTGCTATTACCGATAGCATACCGATATTCGTTAAATTTTGTACTGATGCTTTGAAATATTTGATTTCCGGTTTGAAATCTTAATTTGTGTCAAATATTATGAACGTTGTTGCACCAGCATGAACATAGAGCTATCTCTGTCGTTTCTGGGTATTTTTGTAAAAGGAAATCATTTTTACACGTTGTCATGGTGAAATAAAAACGATCGAGGCTGGAATCTCCATGGATACCTATTGAGTTAAGCTGTCGTTAAAGGTTCGCAAACTATGCTCTGTAACTTCCCTTTTGATGTTGGCAAATACCAGAATAATCCTGAAGTCCAACTGTGAAATACATGTATCTGTAGATAGCGCGGAAGCTGCCAATTGTTTTTTCCGTGTCCCATTGCAAAATAAATTCAAATTTGAACTTTTTCGTTGTCCCTTAATTGATAAGTGTCCTAAGTATAGGGCTCAGTGGCTTATACCAGTATATGTAAGTGATAACCTGAATGATAGTTGTGAATGTCTTGATGAAAATCACACGAAACGTTCCCAATAGCAGTCCCTTATGTGAGTATGGCCCGTGGTGTTGGATAAGCCCAGTGTAGGCTTTTGGGTATACCCCTGTATGTGGCTTCTCTGCTACATAAAATTATTTTCATGTCGCCAAGATGAAATTCTAGATGTGTTTTGCGCCTTCGATACTTGTAACATACAAACCGCGTTGGTTGTTATAGTGCAAAAAGGCTCTCAAGTGCGAGAGTTACATCAATGTGATAACATTTACATTTGGCTTTCAAATACAAATACAATATAGGTGGAGTTTGTGTGTACAGTTACCAGATTAACTAGGTAGGGTTCCATATATTTCAGTAATATATGTATAAGAAGAAATATACCAAAAATACGTTTTATAGATTTCGTGCGGACTGGTTGCTGCGTTTACGGCTTGTTATTATGTTCAGGGCGAAGAGCTGTTGAATGTTATTGCTCATCGCTCATGGTTTGCCGCTCTTGTTATCAGTCGTCATGGCAACGGTGCACGCGAGAGCTCAACATTGGAATAACCTACGTTTCTGTGTGTACCTACACTGTGTTGGTTACCAAACTGCAAATGCTTAGTTACTGTCCCCATTTTAATTGATTTTTCAAGAATTATAAATTGAAGCAGTTATTAAATTAAACAGATCTTAAATGCTTATATATTTTATGTAACATCTTAATTATGTTCTACCAATGTGGTAAAGGTTACGAGAATGCAAAAGAAAAAAAAACAGTGTGTCGACCGTCCCCAACTATCCTGGTGTTCCGTTAATGATTTGGTAACAGACCGGGCCAAAACCTCGTGTGTGTACAATATATTCTCCAAGAGTATGCTCCGTCTTATGAAGTATGCCAAGGACATTTATATCGCTGTTATGACGTCACGAGGTCGGGGTGTTTGTTTCCCGGGCATGTGTACTGAAAGCTCCCCCTTGCTGACACAATCGTTACTTGCGCTAAGTTGGGGGAGCAAGAAGTTTCACTCGAATGAAGATACCGTCACCAGGGGGTGTCCGTGATAGAAGTTCTGTCCTGCCGCTAGACCAGCTCCAGTGTATACATAACATACATAGATGTAATATTACAACCAGGGACGACTGTAAGCGTACGTTGTGAATGTCCCATTAGTTTCAACGATAGAAAGTATCAGCCGACGGCCTGTTCATCCGTCACGTACCGAAGTACTGTAGAGACGCCCACAGTTCTGACGGGCTACCTCAAATATCACAACCATTATCAACCTTAAACTAAGTTAATATAATTAATGTTTGGCGCTCTTTTAACATTTGAAAGGTTTCTTATATACATACGTATAATAGATATTGTCTGATTTATTTCATGGAGATAATTTACCGGAAGATGAGAGATTAATAAACTGGCGAGGCCAGAGGTACTACCAATGTCAGACCTGATCAATTATTGTGACTGGCGAACCGACTTATGTCGTTGGTTGGATGAATAAGATATCTGATAATTGAATGGAAGGAGTTACTGAATTCCCCAGTGTGTGTAAATGTATGCTTCTGTGTAAATTCAAGTTGCAATGCAAGATTGGCGTTTTCGTTTTTCATCGTGGGGTCGTTGCCGTTTACTAATGCTCGTTACACCCGCGCATTATTGTTTGGTATAGCTCACGCAGTACTCACGCTTGATGTTAACGACGATTATCGCTTTGGAAGACTATATCGAAGACATACCAGACCGATACTAAATTACCTACATCTGAACGACTAGGAAATCTGTCCACCACGCAAAGAACGGAACACACGGGAGACCAGCATGCTTCGCATTTATTACAGTTACGTTACAAGGTGATGTGGCATAGACGTATATGTCAGTAACACACTCAACTCTTCCCAAGATTTGTCCAGCACTAACAGGCGTAAATGATCCGATTATTGCATTACAAGATCCGTAGAGATAGCCTAGGATCATCGTGACAAGGGTGGTATTCACCACCGCTTCCAACTGACACTACAGCTAAGACTTTCGCTCTTCTACCAAGCTCACAATGTCCTCCAGTAAGTCGACCAGCGTTGTTAATGGCTCTTCCAGTTCTGTCGGCATCTACCCCGTTATGGAGTCCGTCTGGGCTTGCTGCAATTGTCAAGAGAAACAACTTACGTTTGTTGATTTATATAATGCGCAAAACGCAAATGACTAAAGTCTTCCGTTGAGCTACATCGGTGTGCAAATGAGTGTTTTTGATAAGTTTATACACAATAGCATTTCCAATCCAGGGATATATTGATAGCAATACATTTATTGGTACTGAACAAATCAAATCGGGTCCATCTTCCAGTGTCAGAGCGCAAGAAATGGACTACTGTAGTAAATGGTAGGCGTGAGGCCTACATGAGCTATGCTGAAACCATGGATCGCCCTCACCTGGAAGAACGACCAAATCGCCACAGGTAACACCTGTTATAACTGCGGAACTCCGCCAGCACGTCAGTGTTGTAACCCCTGCAGGTCACGACACCTGTTATAGTTGCGGAACTTAGCCAGCCCGTCAGTGTTGTAACCCCTGCAGGTCACGACACCTGTTATA
Source organism: Arenicola marina (assembly GCA_964019135.1). Lineage (NCBI taxonomy): Eukaryota > Metazoa > Annelida > Polychaeta > Arenicolidae > Arenicola > Arenicola marina. The sequence goes on along the minus strand of OZ025252.1, from coordinate 3,051,762 downwards.
ACTGCGGAACTCCGCCAGCAACCCCTGCAGGTCACGACACCTGTTATAGTTGCGGAACTCCGCCAGCACGTCATTGTTGTAACCCCTGCAGGTCACGACACCTGTTATAACTGCGGAACTCAGCCAGCCCGTCAGTGTTGTAACCCCTGCAGGTCACGACACCTGTTATAGTTGCGGAACTCCGCCAGCCCGTCATTGTTGTAACCCCTGCAGGTCACGACACCTGTTATAACTGCGGAACTCAGCCAGCCCGTCAGTGTTGTAACCCCTGCAGGTCACGACACCTGTTATAATTTCGCGAAACTGCATGGACATCAGTAAAGTTCTGCGATATTTTTATCATGCAGCCCACTCGGTCGTTACAACGGCGCTATATCAATGTCAGGACCGTGTGGGTAAACTTGTAACATACGGATTGACAAGTGTACCGTCTGACACTCATGCTTTGGGCTCAACTTTCCGACTTGGTATTTTATATGCCCCAAGGTAACTTAACATTTATTGAGTAAGATATAAAGCAGTGAATACCCTCACGCAAGCTCGGAGAGAACCCGACGGTCTACTCCCGGTTTGGTTGAGAACGTTCCGCACAGTAAACATCACCACTCACCATCCCTGGCGACACTAGTTGTACGGAAAATACAAAACAACCAACAATTTAACCGTTGACAACACAATACATGTCTTGAACGTCGCGGAGAAGGCGTCAAAAATGTATTGCAACCTTTTACTGCATCAACTGTATCTGACTAGTAATGTGCCCGTCGCCATCATATCACTCGCCTCCCACCTCAGCACCCGTACCCTACACCCCCCTCCCCCCCCCCCCCCCCCTCCAGCCCGCCAGTTGGTCTACTTGGACTGTCTCCTTCCTCCCTCCCTCCCTCCCAACCCTACCTCGAGATCACCCCCTCCATCCCTCCACAGAGAGGGTGCATCCAGGAACGAGCCGTCAGCCCCCCCCGTCAGCCCAGCTCCCCCCCCCCCCCCCCGCCCCCCGTCAGCCTCCCCCCCCCCCCTCGCCCCCCTAAACCCCCCTAGATCCGCCCCTGGATTGGTCAGACGCAGAGACGCTGGCCCGACGTCGGCAGCGCCGGTGTCCCATGCGGAAAAAATCCCCCATGCGGAGAGGCCCCCTCTGTATCTATCATAATGGCACCGTGCGAACACATGGAGCGGAGAGGGTCTATTATGTATTTTATACAAGGGGGGCATCTCCGCATGGGGGGGGGGGGGCGCATTTCCGCATGTGACACCGGCTCACACTATAATCATGTTTAAAATAAAAAGAACTCGCATCTGATAATGCTTCTTTGTGAGGAAAATGTTTGGCACGAAACTTGAGTTGCTGAAATTATAAGCAACCCACCATCGTCCATTGTCTCTCTTTCTTTAGTAGGCCTACAGTCCGTGTTAGTCGCAGATATAAACACACATGTATGTTTCAAACAACCCTGGTGATAGAGTTTTACTGGTCTGTGCGGCACTGTGCACTGGCCACTGAGCTGGCCATTGCCACTGCCACTGCAGACGGCCGAGATTGCAATATATCACTGCAATATATAAGCATCTTCTCAAAAATTCAATTGTCAAATTATTAAAAAGTATATTTTCCCTGAATCCATAATTGTTTATGGGTCATTTTGGTACAACGCTTTGAAATTTGCGTCATAATTAAGGGATTCCTCTGGACTCTCGTTTAGCAACCGTTCGTAATAACCTGCCCAGCAATTTCTGACCTTATTAAGCTCACTTAATAATTAAGACGCCTTCCGACTGGATTGAATGCCAGGCTTTTATAGTACCTCTACGTTTACTGACAGCTCTCCAGAAACGACCCCTATCTAGCTCGTACTCACTCTCGACCTGCAATAACTACTGCTCATCATAGCTTTCTTGTTTTCGGCCTAAAAGTTTAGCAAAAGCTCTCTTCGATCTTTTATGAGAAAGGAAACTATTATACTGTGCTCCCCTTGGCTTGCCTTCATTAATCCAAGTGTGGCGTAATTTTAACTGCGTGTTATGCGCCTTTCGGGGATCGTCATCCCAATAGGGTTTCTTACGCTTATGGAACACTTTCTTGGGAAGGGTTGCTGAAGCACTTTGAATTGCACTTTGAATTGAATTACAATACTCATTGACATCACAGGCAGATGCATCGGTAATTGACTGGAGATAATGATCCAAAGTCTGGCGATACAAAGAGATATCAGCAGCATCCCATGCAGTTCACGACAGTTCTCCTATTCGTTTCGTACCTTGGAATATGACAGTCAAGGTCTAAAACTACAGGTAGGTGATCTGACGTGTTAAGAGCGTCTTCACTAACAATTCTACAGCGAACAACCTTTTGATAGAGAGCATTATCAACGGCAATGTGATCTATTTTAGTACCTTCGGAGACAGTAGTTGGTAAATAGGTATACCGGGGACCCGTGCACTCCTTACTAACCACCATCGACGAGTACTCAATATATGTGCGGAAATCAGTAAAAAGCTTTCATGTAACTCTAAAAAAATTCCATTTTCTCGAACTTGAGCATTCATGCATGTCACCGCATATTACAACATATCCACACGCACAGAACCGCTGCTGGGCCACAAAAAGGTCATGAAGTACAGCTTGGTAACATTCATTTGTGTCGTTGGTAGAAGGCAGGTAAGCGTTTAACACAATAATGCTTTCCTCGTGCGGCCTAGATAGTTAGATCCCAATAATTCTATCACTCTCTATTTCGTCTAGGGCTTCGATCGAGTAGCTTAAAACACTCTTCCAGATAATTGTTACACCGCCTTTGCGTTTACGAAGAAAATCAAACAAGGACAGAGAACCATCACATTTGGATAAGGCATTGTAATTACTCCCTAGCGTGTTTGGGAATTCTATGCAGTCTGGGTACAAGTGATGGTCCTGAAGGCATAGGATGTCACACACATCCATTAAATGTGTCACGTACGGTATGTTACACATGATGCCCTTGCAGTTAAAAGTGCCAATGACAAGATTATCTAATGAGTCATTCATTACAGCTAGGCATGAATTTAGAGCCGTATACAATAGCAATACGAAACAATATTTTCTGGGACTCCTAAACATTATTGGACACATCTGGCTTTTCCGGATTGTATACACCCACTTCCTGCAACCACTATCCTTGCTGCAACTGACCCCTTCCGGCCAAAAATCAGGTGAATCGATGGTACAACCCTCATTAACATTTACTTTGAAGGAGGCATATCGCTGCCCCTGTTTCACAATATACGCATCATGCAGTGATGCCACCACACCATTGCCACTTAAATAGTTGCCAATCGCCTTTGAGGCCTGTTTTACGTCGCCTGTGTGCCTTACCCCATACGCATATAGTGCGCTGCCTTTCTACTCCTTTTCGTCACTAGCTTGAAGCCCTGGAGGCCGACGGACCGATCTTTCTTCACTTTCTTGGCTTGGACCGACGCACCTTCAGGGTCGTCCCCGTAGCGTGGCGCCTCGTTCGTGGGTGGGCGGCTTCCGAGGTCGCGTTGATATTTAGGCGTACATTACTGGAATCTGGCGTTACGGGCTCATCGGACGGTGGAGCTGGCGTGGCATCAGGTGATACCTGCCGTGGCCCGGACTGTTCATCCTGTTGAGACGGCCGTGGAGCAGACTCGTCGGCAGGTGTGGATGGCCGAGGAGCTGGCCAATCAGCAGGTGCGGACGGCCGTGAAGCTGTCCTATCAGCAGGTGCGGACGACCATGACCGCTCGACTCCATAATATATTCGAGGACCCCGCCCGGTCCTCGAATATATTTTGGAGTTGACCGCTCATGCGGACGACCGATGAGCTGTCGGTAGGCCTAGGGCTGTACTATGTTATATAATATACACACGGAATGTGTACGCTGGTAGGGTTGTATATGGCACGCCAAACGAGACTTCGTTGATTGTTTTTGTCCGTGCGTGTCTTGCATTAGTCGATACTTATTTTCCATTTGTCGATGCTTGTTTTCCACTTCTCGATGCTTGGCTGAATCCATTCGCAGTTGGATACTTCGTCGATACTTTTTCCATGCCCAAATTGTCTTGTAATCTCAATTGTTAGGTATTGAATAGTGTGTTGTAGTTGATACATCTGCGAACGGCCTCTTGCCAATCTTAATTTACGCTAAAACATTGAGGACCGTACAGGCCCATATACGTTATACGTATGTTAGAACCCAAAACGTCATAAGGACGAAAAACGCCAGACCTTGATAGAATGAGATATATGCAGTTTTAAGTTCAACTACAACCATCCCGGTTATATCCGTGCTGTTTCTGAAGCAGATGCGAGGCGAGGCCACTTTGAGGGGGTCTGAGGCGGGGGGGGGGGGGGGGGGGGGGGGGAGGAGCGGGGGGGTGTACAGATGTTTCGGCCATTGGCCGTTTCGGCCTAGGACGATTCGGCCTAGTCTCCCTCTCCCAATCATGCGCCCTGACACCGCTCTGAGGTTTGGCTCACTCCCCTCAGCAGCCCGAGTGATGTGAACTGAAGTGAACAAGAAGGAATTGCTTAACGCCTGTAAAACAGAAGTTGAATTGCTTAACGCCTTAATTTTTAAACAGATATAACACAATATATATATAACACAACATAAAATTAACTTGTGAGACATAAGTTTAAATTATACTAAATATACTACATGGGCCGAAACCTATCGCAAGCCGTTTTAATAAAAAATCACCTATTATACATATCTTTAATGCAATGCCACATATCCTTATTACAATTTTAGATATCTTTAATTCAATTTTAGATATCTTTAATCCAATTTACCTATCTTTAATTCAATTTTACATATCTTTAATTCAATTTTAGATATCTGTAATTCAGTTTTAGATATCTTTAATTCAATTTTAGATATCTTTAAATAGTTACCACATCTCCATATTTCGTTTATATTTAGATATCTGAAATAGTATTTAAGATATCTAAAATTGAATTAAAGATATCTGAAAAGCTGACACTATTTTGCTTATCTTGAAATGAAATTAAAATATCTTGAATACAATTTTAGATATCTTGAATACAATTTTAGATATCTTAAATACAATTCTAGATATCTAAATAGAGGGCGCCCCCATGTGTTTCTGTAATTACCGGAAAGAAAAATCCGTTCTTCACCTTCACTCTTATCATGGCTGCGCGAAGTACGGAGTCTGGAACTGGGGGTGTTTATGATAGTGTTGCGGTCCCTGCAGGAGGCGGAGCGCATTTTAATACATGGAGACACGCAAAGGGCCCAAGAAGCAGAGCCAGTCGACCAGCGTCACCGCACAGCAGACCTCGTACCGCAGACATCTTGCCGGAAGTCAATATAAATGTTTTCGGCATTTAGCAACTTTATTTGACATCAGTGGCGCCCTCTATTTGGATATCTAAAATTGAATTTTAGATATCTAGAATTGTATTTAAGATATCAATAATTCCTTTTAAGATATCAATAATTCCTTTTAAGATATCAATAATTCCTTTTAAGATATCTTTAAAGGTGGCATTTATAGATATCTTTAAAAGAATTTAAGATATCTGAATTGTTAATTTGGATATGTAGAAATCCCACCTATTTATCGATTTGAGGCAGATGTCCATATCGCATGTCGATTTTAAGAAGTCTGGATGTCGCATATGTCGATTTTAAGGCACCCCAATGTCGAGTTGTCGATTTTAAAAATCGCCTTGTCGCCGTGCCGAAAGAGGCCATCTGGGGCCCTACTTAATCGGGGCTAAAGAAGTGATTGACTGATTGACAATTAGGGACCTATTGGAGACTTACATTCGCGAATTAAGGAGAAGGGGACAAGAAATCTAAAGTTTCTAGGAGTAGACAAAAATCTAAGGTTTGTAGAAGTAGACAAAAAATGTTAAGTTTCTAGGATTAGGAGGGGTGGGAACCCGTCGTCTGCCCAAATCACGAAGAATAAACTTCTTAATTCCCATGTCACGATGAATTAAAGCGAAGAACTCTCCGCATGCAATGGAAGGGCGGATACACGATACTAACGATTTCCCGATTCACGGTTATACCAACCTCTTCTCCATGTCAAATAAGTATATTCTGCCTTGAATTTAAATCCTGAAAGCCCGTGGCTATCCGGAGAGAGCGAATTTGTTTTCCAGAGCGGAAGAGTTGGTGGCCGGCTTTATATCCCTGCGCCTTTTGGCTGTTCGGTAGGGTCATAAATAAAACGCGGAAAACTTTGGAAAACTTCTTCGGGGCGGAAAATCCGAAGTTTTCGCAGTATTCCGCAAGATTTCGCAGGTATTCCGCGTTTTATTGAGGCCCCTTCGGTATTCTGTGTGATTCGCTAGGATGTCCGTGCGCGATATAAATATACCGCGTAGTTTTATGTGAACATTGTTGTTTTACAGACCCAAAGAGATAAGTAATATATGCATCATCATTTTAAGATACCTTTAGTCTTGACCGTAAAGTGTAAAAGATCTAAGATGGCGCATGTAAGCATATTGCTTTAATATTAAAATTCCCAGTTTACGATTAATGAAAATCTTGGTCACGGTCACGGCGGTCGGCTAATACCCCATTCCCAGTTCACAAAGAATTATTTTCCTCATTACTAGTTCACGGTGAAATGAAAAGCCCAATCCAGATGAACGCAAATACCCCTTGCCCCCCTTAGAAGGTTGAGTCCCGAAAGCGGGATCGATCGAGGGCCATACCACATATTCAATATATTCAATCCTCTGACACTGCCCTACCGGCTGCCTTGAGGTTACACACCAATATGTCGTGCGTAGAAAAGTATGTGCCGTCAAGTAGTGCCCTAAAATATGGTCGTATATCAGGGTTATACGGTTACTAATTATTCCTGCCTTGGCATATATTGTTTGTTTGACTAATGTTTGGCCAGATTAATACCTGTTTTTGTGACGTGTTTACTCATGCAGGCGGATGTTACGGGTGCGTGGGCCGGTCAACCTCATCGCATACGGATTCGCGGGGTCTTTTCGGCTGGATGCGCTGGTGGGGGTGGGGGTGGCGGGGGTGTCATTCTATGAGCTGTAGCAAAAAATATCGCTCATTAACCTAACCTATGTTCGGCTTGCTTTTAAACTAAAGTTGGATACTTGCTCTATAATTTTCTATGGCCCACATAGTCAAACATGGGTATACCGATATTTCTCTGGCATGGGGTTGAAAATTGGGGGTTTCCATTGGTTATCATGGGGATGGTTTGGTGTGTAACCTTAAGTGAAAATGGCGGGCTGGGCAGAATACGGAAGGCTTGAATGTGCGATGTGTACTTGGCCAGCAATGCGGGTACTGCGGGTACTGCGGGTACTGCGGGTACTGGCATACTGGCATACTGCACCAAGGACCAAGGACAGGAAAAAGGGAGGGAGTGAGGGAGGGAGGGAGCGAACGAAGGGGGGGGGGGGGGGCAGAGTTATCAGTTTGTTGGATGGAAGGAATGTCCACGTTGAACTATGATGAGAATTATGTGGGAGGGAATGAGCAGAGTCTTGTTCGCTTGTCGGGGGGAGGGAGGGTAAGAGGAGAGGGAGGGGGGGGGGCGGGTCCAGAGAATGAATCTAGGCAATTGTCTGGCGGTTGAGGGTTGTCGGGGTGGGGAGGGGGGGGGGGGTGCATATTCAGACGGAATCAACCGTGTGGAATTGTCTCGGAGGGGGGGGGGGGGGCATATCCAATCATCGGGAGGGAATTTTCGGCGAGGAGCATTTGCCTGGTCGGGATTTGTATGGGTTGGTGGGTGTGTCGATGAGTAAGTGGCTGGGTGGATGGGTCGGGGTGGGGGTGGGGGTGGGGGTGGGTTTACGTTGGGGGGTCACTGGCATACTGCACCAAGGAAAAGGGAGGGAGGGAGGGAAGGAGGAGTGTGTGGGGGGGCCTTTTGAATGTTCATTCGATGCGGCATGGTGAGCAAACATAAATACGCGTGAAAATAACACCAAAAATACCGATTGTTCGACAACATAAGACGGGAATGAGCGCCAAAGCGTGTATGCGTAATATGGCGCTAAAATTCACCGCCAGATGGCGCCACTTCAAGTACATTCGCACATGAGCGAACCGCCATTTATTTGTTTATCATTGCGCACAGCGAGAAAGTTGAAAGCGCCTCGGATACCTTTAACATATGAGTAAAGACGTCAACTAAAAGATTAAGTAATAGATTAAGTTGCATAGAATAAGGAAATGTTAAGATATACGCGTAATACTCCTAGAAAGTAATTTACATTTATTTATTTTTATTAATCTGTTTGATTTTGGCGGCAGCGTCAATGCACTGCTTCGGGATCCTAAGGAGGAGCTTGTGACTCCCGGGTCCCTCGGGGCTAACCTCATAGCAATATCATGGCCATAGCTCATCATTGTAGTCACCATAGCAAGGACGTCTGAAGCTTCTTGCCATTGATATGTAATAGTGACATAAGGACGTCAGGCGAAAGAATGGATAACATTCTGTGATTATTATACCAACTGATGTATTTATCATTAGGTGTTGCGAATGTCTTGTATCGATTTGAATGGATTTTGATGTACTTTAACGGGAAAATAAGGATACCTTTTGGAGCATGATGTCTCCATGTTTCATATATATCAACCAAACCCCAAACGCGAGTTTAAAGCAAATAGTTTTATTCCATTCAAGTCCTCAGCTGACCTGACAACTCGTAGCATGACGCTGCTCAGCAGAACAACCAGCAATAGTTGTGTATGTACAACAGTTGTATGGAAACGTCAACAAAACCAATCAACAAGCATGAATAAAAACAAAATAATACTGTGTAAAACATTTTAAACAAAATTTATTATTTAAGTACGTCTTGGTTCTTGCTTCTCATGATCTGTTTGACAACTGTCTGAAATAAGCATATTGTACCGCGCCTCTCTACCCACTAAAGCCCACGTCGAGATTTCTATTCCCAGCTTTATACACAATGTTACCATAAAATATATTGACCTACATATGTATATATATATAATTTCTATATATACATGTATATATATATATGCATAATCATCACATCGTTTTCTGTCCACCATGGTAAATACAGGTCGCCTACTTACTACACACAAGTTTTGGTTCACAAAATTTGCATATATCCGGAAGATGCACGGCGGAGATATTATGCTTATTTAAAAACATTAACCGCATGTGTAAATACGAAATTCACTTGTAATGCAATTTCATGAAAGACACGATGTTAAATTTAATAAGACACTTCAAATATGTATTCATCACATATTGGTCTGACGTAAAATGCTTACATTACTATATCGAGAAACCACAACTCTTAGTCTTGTTCGCTCTATCGTAACCTCTAACTGGTAAGTGAAACCGCGCCTACCTCGGCATACAAATACAATTTTGAATCTCTTCGAAATAATCTCTGATTATCTTGTGGCAGGCGCAATTGCCGTTCTCTTTAAAGAATTACCACTAACAACATCAAACTGTAAGATCACTGCTATCAAACCCCCTGGAAGAAAACCCTTTCATTCGAAAGACTAGATTCTTTTTCTCAATTGGTAGGTGCAGGTCTCTCCCGTCGATCGAGGTCACTTACATATACGTGAAGGGTGAACTTAACCGACACGAGGTCCTTGTGACACGGGCTCCAAAGTGAATTTCATATCGGTACGAAATTATATATGTAAATTAACATATGTGTAACGCACTTAGACCACCCAACACGTACATCACATCAATTGGAATGAATTTTGTGGTAACCCCCTTTCCTTAGAGTAGAAGACTGAGCCTGGGGGTTAAGTAAGTAGATGATTGTGGGAGACTTCAATGGCGAGATGCCAATATGAGAGTAATGAGGGTTTATACCAACATACATGCAACACACGTACCACAGTCTTACTAGGTACATACCCACCCATACCCGTCTCCACATCACTCTCAACATTCATCGATCTTCGCTGTCATCCACACACTGCGTGAGTCCCTGTAATATTTTGTACTGGTCTATATTTGGGGCGATCCGTAACACATAATGTCAAACGCTCGCTGCGATACCCAAACGGTATCTCGGAGAGGGGGGAAGGCTACGCCACTCAATCTTAAACCGGATTTTCGACGATCCGTGCCCATGTCTACGTCACTGGACCTTAATTGAGCACTGCACGAATGAACGATATATTTATGCCTTCTCATTAGGGCCAGAAACTGCACATATCTTCCACCCCGTGGTCACGTAACAATAGCAGCGAGAAACATCCTATATTGAGGCATGATCGGTTAACTCAGCTCTGCACCACGGGGTTCAGTACGGCTTGTCGCATGAAGGTTGCCAGTATCGCAATGATCATCGATCAGTCTGATCGCATATCAAAAAAACCCCAAAAAAACATTGATTGTTCAGCTGTACACACTGCGTACGAAGTATTATAGAGAGAGCAGACAGGCAGGCAGGCTGGCAGGCTGGTAAGGGGAGAAGAGGTGTTTCCAGAGCTCGGTAGTCCACGGTTAATGATCACCAATAAGGGGTCGTCGAGCGGGCGTTAACTACGTGGCGCGTCGGCGATCGGGTGGAGCAGACGACAGTTTGAACGCGGTTCCCGCCACGTTGCCACCGATCGATCAAGCGGCGCGCTCTGTGTATACAACGGGCCGGCAGCTGGCCCAAACCAGTCTGACCCACCAATATCTAGAATATCCAATGGCGACTCCTGGTCAATGAACTCCATACAGACCGCACATATACAAGTTTTTGTTTAGAAATATCCGGTTACAAAAAACCACGCCGCACAATGATATTGCAGCCAAAATGAAGATTCGTATCACCAGCATTAACCCTCGAGTCCTGAACATATTTCCAGATGTACGATCTCGGCCCGTAAGTTAGAAACATGCGGGGCCAAATTATTCGCCTTAGCTCCATGCTAATGTCCTATTCAAGGCCCAAATATTCGGTCCCGGACGTTTCAAACTTTCGGGCCCTGGTCTGGTGGGCCTTCCGTGTAACGTCCCGTCACTGAAACTCTGTATCTCCGTTAAAAATCGCTTCATATGCCGAATCATATATATAAATATCATTGATTCATAACAAATACAAGTGCTGACATAAACGTTTCACGTTGACAGATCCTACATCGATTGACTGTCCCTCTACATGTGAAGATACTCAGATCTGGTTTTACGTTCAGGTCCTTGCCCAGAACGTCCTCAGTAACACAGCCAATAACGAGATCCCACGACAATTTCACAGACACCTGACACGCACATCATATCTCTGAGACATTTACTGCTCTGACATTAAATAAAGGAAACCGATGCGCTCAACAAATCCCGAAACCAGATATACATGTAACTGCGAGAAGAACCCATGAACGAACTCATTTTCTCGTTTTCACCACTTCTCCCCACCCACGCTTTACAGGCAAATGTCTGTCCATTCGTACAGTATGTAAAATATAATTTATACAGTAGTGTACCTGGGTGTTTCCTTCCTAGAATTTAATCTCCCTAGCAGGACGCCGGGCGTCAAGCTTTGATGTTCGTCACTGAGAGGGTGAGCGGTTCCTCCGGCGGCGGGAGGGGGGCGGGCTTGGGCTTGGACTTGTGACTGAGGTAAATGCGAATAAATATAGCGGCAAAGACGATGAGGACGCCGCTCATGGCGCTGGCGTTGACCGGGTGTCCGTAGATGAGGCAGGACAACAGGATGGCCACCCCCTGGCGAATTGTCATGATGATGGTGAAGGTGATGGGGCCGAAGCGACTGATGGTGTAGAAGATGAACAGCTGCCCCGTAGCCGACGTGATGGACAGGAGGGCGACCTGCCAGAGGAAGGCCGGGTACTTCAACATGAAGGCGAACGAGTCGAAGAAGCCGCCCTGCTCGGCCAGCGAGACGGTGGTGAAGAGCACGGAGAAGAGGTTCACCCCGGCCATCATTTGCATGGATGTCATTTTGTGCTGCTTGAAGAGCTCGCCCTGCCAGTTGGACGTGAAGGCGTCGAAGGTGAGGTAGCCGATGAGGATGAGGACGCCGGAGATGGTGGTGGTCTGGCCTTCCCCGCGCACGCTGTCCTCCCCGGACAACAGGAAGACGCTGACGCCCACCGAGATGAGCAGGGCCGTCAGGTACTCGTGGTAGTCGTACGACTTCTTCGACACCAGCTTCCCCATCAGCATGACCGGGATGACCTTGGAGGACTTGGCCAGCACCTGGACGGGGAAGCTCACGAACTTGAGGGCCTCGTACTGGCACCAGCTGCTCATGATGTTGGAGAGCGAACTGTAGGAGTACTTGTAGAGCGGCGCCGTGTGACGGGGCTGGGCGGTGCACACCATGTACAGCATGGCCACCACCAAGGCCAGGATCCGGTTCATGAAGACCAGGAACTGCGAGTTGGTGAAGTGCTCCCCGGGCTCCGTGTCTGTCTTGCCGTACTCGAATGCCATGATGCGTTCCTGCAGCAGCCCCCATGTCAGGTAGGACCCGAGCAGGCCGGCCGCGCACCAGAACAACACCAAGCACTGGTGGCATAACGTCTCTTTCGGCTTGGCGGCTTCCTTGGCCTTGATGCCGGCCTCCTCTAGACTGCCTTTTTCAGGGTCCTGGCCCTGTACGCACAGCTGCACCAAGGCCCGCGAGCATCCCGCGCCTGCACAGACAGAGAACAGACACCATCCATCAAGATACAGGTCACAGGTCAAGAGCAAACCATAACAACCATGCTCGCCTGGCGCGCCATTGTTCCTTGAATTATTGAATATCAATATGCAAGTTGTCTTCATAGTGGTACAAATGACAAGTATTGACGTATTTAAGCACTACGTCGACATGTATTCAATAATATTCATGTATTTAAACACTTTCTACGTGTATTCAATTATATTCTGATCATGTGTTATCCCAATAATTAACCGTTCTAATCATGTAATATAACAATAGTTCCAATTTAATTTATGCATTTAATATTATTTATGTATTATTACCGCACATGTACTTATCATGCAGTCAATAATATTCATGTCGTTTAACAATAGTTCAATAATATGCGTGCATCATAGCAATAGTATTCGATACAGCGCTGCTCTGTCTAGATACAAAGTATTCTTTGGTATATTTAATAACATTACATCAGAGCGTAGCACTCTCCCGTCAGGTGTGTTACCCCGAGGACGAGTCTCAAGGCGTTTTATTTCCCTATACAGGCAATCACTACGGATATGACGTATATTGGTCTTCCACGCCACCTTTTACACACGTGACCTTCAATGGGAGCCATTGGTCCAACTAATGGTTCTGTTGTGCCATCGTCCAACAGAACCTGTGGGACGATGGTACAGAACGTCTTCAGAACCAGGTGGGGTTCGAATTTGAAATGATTTTTGTGTGTTTTATGCCACATTCGTGAACATAAAGCCTAGATTGGGCCAAGTAACCGCCTGGGACAAGCCACGTGGGGTTTGGTGAAACTGGCTTCAGATGCAGGTGCCACGGTTCATTCGAACCCACGACCCGTTGATCTGCTGCTCAGCCTGGTCACCAGCTAAGCCAAGGAGGCTCCTTGGCGGGGTTTGAAGGTCCATCTCCCATGTTAGAGCCCACGAAATGGACGGATTATTGTAGTACAGGGTAGGCGTGAGTAATACGTGAGTTATGCTGAGAGATTGGTTCGCTATAACATTGGAGAAGAACCGGTTTGCAATCTTTTGGTCAGAGGTCGAGGTCCCTTACCACGACCGCTCCCTGTGACTGTACACACGCAGGTTTGTGTTGTGTTGTGTTGTGCCTACCTGCTTTGTCGAGGTAGCCGGACTGCCGGACGAGTCTGATGAGCAACATGCCCGGCACGATGATCGTGGCGTAGCCGGCCACGTTGAGGAAGAAGCGTAGCGGCCAGTACTCCTGCATGGTGGCGAAGAGCGAGGTGCCGCCGGCATCCGCGGCCTGGGCCTGGGCGTGGATGATGGCCGGCATGCCCACCAGGAAGACCAGGAGGCCCAGCGCCAACATGACCCTGTCGAGCAAAGCCACCACGGGATGAGTCTCGCTGTTGAACATGCCAGCTAGGCACCAAGGAACGAATTGCTGTTTAACATGCCAGCGCGGCACCACGGAATGAATCGCTGTTTAACCTGCCAGCTCTATGCATGCGCAGGCCAAACCGGGCCAAGGAACTTCGCGGAAAGAGGTTAGTGTCCGGTTTAGTTAAAAAGGTGTCCATGTAACCCAGCACTGTCTTATTAATTGTTCGCGGGCGAGAAATATCGACGTTAGCGGGAACATGTTACTCGTGAACTATTGAAGATTGAAGATCGAAAACAGCCGGTAAGACTAAAAAAGGCCTCCTGCCAAATGCCAGCAGTAGTGTTACTAAAGATCAGTTTTCCGGCATGCGTATGAAATTTTATCCGACGATCCACTCACTGCACGCAGACACCCAAATTGTGTAAAGAACCCTTAAGGTCCAGAGCGGGTGGGGGGTGGGGGGGGTCAAGGAACGTTCCTCGACATAATTGTTTTCTTCTTTCTTTAAATAAGTGCTGTTTATGGATCTACTTGAAAACGTTAGCCAGAGATATAAGTGGCGATAATGGATACACAAGGGATAGCCAAAGATATGAGTGGCGATAATGGATACACAAGGGATAGCCAGAGATATGAGTGGCAATAATGGATACACAAGGGATAGCCAGAGATATAAGTGGCGATAATGGATACACAAGGGATAGCCAGAGATATGAGCGGCGATAATGGATACACAAGGGATAGCCAGAGATATGAGTGGCGATAATGGATACACAAGGGATAGCCAGAGATATAAGTGGCGATAATGGATACACAAGGGATAGCCAGAGATATGAGCGGCGATAATGGATACACAAGCGATAGCCAGAGATATGAGCGGCGATAATGGATACACAAGGGATAGCCAGAGCTATGAGCGGCGATAATGGATACACAAGGGATAGCCAGAGATATGAGTGGCGATAATGGATACACAAGGGATAGCCAGAGATATAAGTGGCGATAATGGATACACAAGGGATAGCCAGAGATATGAGCGGCGATAATGGATACACAAGCGATAGCCAGAGATATGAGCGGCGATAATGGATACACAAGGGATAGCCAGAGATATGAGTGGCGATAATGGATACACAAGCGATAGCCAGAGATATGAGCGGCGATAATGGATACACAAGGGATAGCCAGAGATATAAGTGGCGATAATGGATACACAAGCGATAGCCAGAGATATGAGCGGCGATAATGGATACACAAGGGATAGCCAGAGATATAAGCGGCGATAATGGATACACAAGGAATAGCCAGAGATATAAGCGGCGGTAATGGATACACAAGCGATAGCCAGAGATATGAGTGGCGATAATGCATACACAAGGGATAGCCAGAGATATGAGTGGCGATAATGGATACACAAGGGATAGCCAGAGATATAAGTGGCGATAATGGATACACAAGGGATAGCCAGAGATATGAGCGGCGATAATGGATACACAAGGGATAGCCAGAGATATAAGCGGCGATAATGGATACACAAGGGATAGCCAGAGATATAAGCGGCGGTAATGGATACACAAGCGATAGCCAGAGATATGAGTGGCGATAATGCATACACAAGGGATAGCCAGAGATATGAGTGGCGATAATGGATACACAAGGGATAGCCAGAGATATGAGCGGCGATAATGGATACACAAGGGATAGCCAGAGATATAAGCGGCGGTAATGGATACACAAGCGATAGCCAGAGATATGAGTGGCGATAATGCATACACAAGGGATAGCCAGAGATATGAGTGGCGATAATGGATACACAAGGGATAGCCAGAGATATGAGTGGCGATAATGGATACACAAGGGATAGCCAGAGATATAAGTGGCGATAATGGATACACAAGGGATAGCCAAAGATATGAGTGGCGATAATGGATACACAAGGGATAGCCAGAGATATGAGTGGCGATAATGGATACACAAGGGATAGCCAGAGATATGAGTGGCGATAATGGATACACAAGGGATAGCCAAAGATATGAGTGGCGATAATGGATACACAAGGCATAGCCAGAGATATAAGTGGCGATAGTGGATACACAAGCGATAGCCAGAGATATGAGTGGCGATAATGCATACACAAGGGATAGCCAGAGATATGAGTGGCGATAATGGATACACAAGGGATAGCCAATCTATCGAAGTAATGTCAAGGCGACCATTGTTTAGGTCGCTTAGTAGTTCCCTAAATTGCCGGCAAAAAGCAGTATGTAAAGCGTATAAAGCAGGAACACATCATGCCCCATCACCAATAGCGACAACCCGGTAGTTGCTACGAGCTGCCATGTCTAGCCAGCTTCATGTTGTCGACAACAATGTCAACGTCTACAACATTTCATGTCCTCGAGGAATGAAGGCGGTTACATTTGGCGCCCCATACAAAAGGCGAAGAAGAGCTCGCTACGAAACCAAAACATAATCCAAAGACAAACAAAATGGCGTCATACGTAATATATAATGTAAGGTACATATAGATATCTCACGGTTGTTGCGCAACCTTTCGCAGCGTACGTGATAATCCAAAAGGCACGAAGCTACCCGACAAAAGAGCTCTCGCGCCGTGAATGCATCCGTCTGCAACGTGGTCTCGAGCTGAGAGTAACTGGACAGAGCATGGTATCGCTGAGAATGTGTTACAGCCGCATTGTAATGGTGCCCTTCAAATAATCGATACCGTAGAGTGGAAGGTGTTTAATTTCAATTTGAATCAATAACAAAAAAGACATGATCATCATATGTAACTAGATAGACTAAAACATCACCATTGTTCGACGCCCTTTGGCCTTTCGGTTAAGTTATAGTTAGACAAAGACTCTGGCTGCTCTATATATAATCTTGGGCTTATGTTTAGGTCGCATTTCTGTGTTAACGCAAGCCGTCAATTCAGTATAGCTCACGTCTTACTCGCGATATAAGCAAGTCTATCATCTTTTGGTTTCGTGGCGGCCAATGCGTGAAGGTGTTTCACGCATTAGGCGCACACATGTCACTCAACTGCTAAGTGTAACGGCATATCGTGTAAGGCATGGCTTCGGGCCCTAGCGGAGCACCCGATGGAAACTGCATATACAGACCGATGACACAGAACCACAAACCCAATCGGAATATTATAGATTTTTACGCCGTGTGAAACACAAGTATTAAGCTGGGCTTATTCGCCACACGACCATCTAGAGGTTCTTTCTCCTTATAAAACGGTAACCATGTGATCTTCCATTTAACGACAAGCCTTCATTTAATCGAACAACCGCGGTCATCAGCAGGTACAACCCGTCCATACTGTGACGATAGTAAAATTTCCGTGATCAAAAACCGTGAAATCAATGGTAATTGAAAAGGGCACCACTAACAATACAGCGACAGCTTGACTCCATACCCTAGTGAATATTCCCCCGGCTGCATATATATATACACACAACACGTATAAGCACCGATTTCGTTGCTAATAATGAGCCCCATATATCAACTCCATACTCAACACAGTAACGTTTGTCATGCCAGTATATGTGTATATTTATATAAATATCTGGTGAATAATCCACAACTAAATGTCACTGCCAGTGCGGCGAGCATCCGAATAATGGACGGACAAAGGTTACACACTATTTTTTCACAATTATTCTAATACATTTATCATCTAAATAGCTTACTACTACATAGAGGTCTGTCGAAGATGTCCCTGCCTCTATAATACGAATAATGATTCATCTCCGAATCGTTTGTTAATTCTATCTTAGGCGTAGGAGATTATTAGTATGAGTAAGGTGCATAATTCGAAATGCTCCATAATACAGAACAACGCATGGTTATCTAATGACGGAATGTTACAACGGAGAACGCAATTCGAGCCTGTGCGTAACGAAAGTATCACATTGAAACGCATTTCCAAACACTCCCGCAGGGGTTTTAAAAATACGCTTCAAGACTATTCATTTTAATTATGAAGTGATTAAATAATATCATATCACAACAGCACCTCATATACCGTCTGGTGCAAAGACGGAACCAGGCAGAGTTGGGCTCACAAGACGCGACAATCAGCCGAGCGAAGCCAGTCGTCAATCAGAGCAGCGGGCTGTTCATTAGCCAGTATTACAGGGAATTTTACTGGTTCAATCAGTACCTAGCAATGCTGTCTCTATTAGTATGGAATACACGCCTCTGTTGGAGACTGTATAGACCGATCCAGGCTGTCAATCATTCAGTGACGTCACTGTTGCTTTTACTCAATCATGTGGCGAAGAAAGGTCTTCCACGTGCGTTATGTCAGGCAAACAAGTTCGACAAACAAAGCAGCGGGTCACTTTCTTGTCAGTTTCAGACATGAGTACTTGTCACTTGTTATGACGGAAATCTTTGATTGGAGGAATCTATCAGTTTGTCCGTTTGTTAAGACGAAAATCTGCGATTTTCGTCTTATGTCGGTGTGTTCGGTTTGTCTGTCTGTTTGTCTTGTCACGCATTATCTCTCCAACGCCTCACGATATCGACTTCCAAATTCACAAAAAGATGCGGAGTGGCCATCGTCAGGCCCAATTATCAGATGGGCAATGTAGGTCAAATTTCAAGGTCACAGGAATTTTTTGAAATTCGCTTAACCATTGATAGATAGGACCAAAAATCGGACAAGTCGCTATAACGTTCACAGTTTCCATTTATTCGCGCTGCAAATTATTTCACGCATTAGGCCTATCAGTACCTTGTATGTCGTCTTTAAATTTTGCAAATCGCCCGAATAGTTTTCATGCAAAAAATTCTTAAACTTTAACATTGACCCCTATGAGAGGATTTTGGCGGGAAAATGGCTCCTCAATTTCTCCATGAAGGGTACAAGTGAGACAAACGACGCTTTGCATAGGTCATAAGATTAGTATTTAGGGTCGGATGACGATACTGATCCAGGTCACGCATAAAAGGTCAAGGTCAAATCAAGGTCAAGGTCACGGAACATGATTTTAGCAGTAACTCCGTTAATATTGGGTCTAGAGATCCGCGGTTTGTTTCAGAGTATTCCTCAGAGTGAGGCGCAAAGGAAATGTTGTCTCAGATTTCACGTCACATTAATAGTTTTCGAGTTATTAGATGATCTAATTTTCACTTAACGAAAATGATACAAAAACCGATGTGACAACATGCATGTAGTTAGATTAAATATGTGTGGTGGAATATGTCCTAATATTACTGACATCATGTGTGCCAAATCCCATCGAAATCGAACCGGTAGTTATGACGCAAAAAAATGATCTTACTTTAACATGGCCAATCCCATTGTGAAGCATCGACAGGCCAAATGACTGCCAGCGCGGTGACCGATTTCGCAATAGACCTCGTTCGGTACGGGTTTGACGCTCAGTGACTTTTTTGAGATTCATACGTTCTCGCTATCCGCCAGCTATGTTATACGCGGGTTTATTAATACGGCCTCTGAACTTTATCTGCGACCTTTCATAGTTATCGGGTCAAGGTCAGTTGCACCTATACCCCGATTTTCGTCTTCCCTCTCAAGCTACGCTTGACAAATCTAGGTCTGTTTTTTCTGTCTGTCTGTTTGTCTTGTCGCGCCATATCTGTCGAATGCCTAAAGGTACCGATCTCCCCTTTTACCAAGATATTCCGACAGACCATCATCAGGTCAAGTTCGTAGATGGGCAACGTGCCTCAAACGTCAACGTCACGGTGACATCATGCGTCCAAAACACATTTTCCGCCTTATATCTCTTAATATTACAGCTAGGGATCCGCAATTAGTGTCAAAATACTTAGCTCCTCAAAACCTTTCGCGCTACTTGCATCAAATTTGACGTAGGATGAAACGTTTTCGCGCTACAGGCTGTTGAAAATGTGCAAAAAATCGAAGATGGGCCATGTAGGTCAAAGGTCAAGGTCACAGCAAGGTTAATGTCACGAAACATGTTTTTAGCAGTAACTCGTTAATATTACTTTATAAGGTTAATAGTACCTTATATGTATAATGTTTCAGAGTATTCTTTAGAGTGAGGCGCAAAGGAAATGTGGTCTCAGATTTCACCTCTCGTTAGTAGTTTTCGAGTTATTTGATGGTCAAATATGAACCGAATTGAAATTCGCTTAACCATTGGGAGAAAGGACCAAAAGTCAAAAGAAAAAGCTATAGCGTTCACATTTTTTACATTTAATCACACTGCAGATTATTTCCCATAATGGGTCTGAGGGTACCTTGAATACGGTCTTTAAAATTTAGCAAATCGCCCGTATAGTTTTTGTGCAAACAATTCCCAAACTTTAACATGGCACCCTATGAGAGAATTTTGGCGGGAAAAAAACCCCTCCATTTCTCGGTGATGGGGACAAGTCAGACAAACGGTGCCTTGCGTATTACATGACATTAGTATTTGGATGCGATTGACTATATATTTACCGAGGTCACGCATCCAAGGTCAAGGTCACAACAAGGTCAAGGTCTTGAACCATGTTTTTCTTCGTAGCTCCGTTAATATTGGCTCTAGAGATCCGCGGTTTCAAAGTATTCTTCTGAGAGAGGCACAAAAGATATGTGGTCTCAGATTTCACCTCACATTTATAGTTTTCGAGCTATTGGATGGTTAAATTTGACCCGAATAAAAATGGAGAAAAATCGCTGTGCCTACATCAATGCAGATAGACTTCCTGTATGTCGTGGAATAAGTACCAATATTACTGACATCATGTGTGCCAAATACCATTCAAATCAGACCAGTGCTTTGCACGCAAAAAAACAAAAAAAATTAACATGGCTGATCCCATGATAAAGCTTCGATACGCCAAATGACTCACGGCGCGCTGACATTTCGGCCTATACTCTGTCAGTAATGCATGTACGTAGTCGGCACTCGCTATATATATTCCAGTTGCACTTATCCCCAGATTTTCGTCTCCCTTCTCAAGGTACGCTTGACGTTCTCGTCTGTGTGTGTGTCTGTCTGTCTGTCCGCACTCTGTAGGTCGCAAAACGCAACATTTTGTCGTATAACTTCACCCATCGCTAGGTATCCGACATGGCTCGGTCAAGTTCGTTAGCGGGGTATGAAGATCAAAGGTCAAGGTCACAGGATTTTTTTCCTTTTTCCCTAACCATTGGAAGATTGGGCCAATAATCGACAAAATGCTTACTACAGAGACAGTTTTGGAGCTAGCCCTTTGGAAAAAAATACACTTATTGTCCTCTGGCGTTTCTCACCCTGTGCCAATTTGCATCGAAATCGATTAAGAAGTTTGGTCGCTAAAAAATAGTTTAACTTGAACAAGAAACATGGGACTCTATGAGGCTACATATTTGAGCAGTAAGCTCTACTCATCGTGAGCAATAAGCCGTGCCGCCTTTCAGGGTGGAGTACTGCTCAAATATGTGTGTTTGTATTTACGGGGAACGGAACGCAGGGGTGGGGCGTTCGGTTGTTTCCATCTATGGGTGTCTCCGGGATTTTAGGGGTCAATCTGGATCTGAGGGGTCAATCTGGATTTGAGAGGTCAATTTTGGATCTGAGGGTTCAAATCTGTATCTGGGAGGTCCAATCTGGATCGAAGGGGCCAAATATTCATGCGGAATTCCAGGGGCGGGTAGGCGTGGTGTGCGGGATTGCTGCATTTCCGTCATCAGCCTTCACCCTGTGGGTGACGCTCTCGTAACTACCATCAATTTGATTGTCAATTTCCTACTCACGGAGTATCATAGCGGTATGATGAAGGAATGAACTCCGCATTGTGGTGGTATAATGACTCCGCTCACCAGTCTCTGGGAATTCGTTTCCCGCCAATTTTAGAATATAAATAAAGAGAAAAAACACGTTATATCCGATCTTTTTTTTCTTCTATTTGCTAGACCAGAGCGCGATTTTTTTTCCCGCCAATGTTAGTTTATGTACAAGTCCCGGTATATAAAAGTTAAATGCGATGTCGCGATCTAATGGTTGCATTTGCAAACAACTGACTGACTCTCGGGTAGTAAGAGAAAATGTTACGAGAAAACATCACAAGCCTCACCTCATTGCTCTACAGTCCCGGATATCCAGTTTAAATTATAAATAAACTCCGCCTTGGCAGAGATCGCAGTTGTTACCGACGCGACAGGCACAGCTACAACTGCCGCCTTCAGCGAGAAGGGCAACTGCTTAGCCTGATCGAGACCTGGCGGGCGAGGGGGAGGGCGGGGGGGTGGGGGGGGGATACAGTGAAACCTCTATATGTACACCACTAATGTGGTGGCCGGTTTACATTGGTGGCCGGTTTACATTGGTGGCCGGTTTACACTGGAGGCCGGTTTACACTGGTGGCCGGTTTACATTGGTGACCGGTTTACACTGGTGGCCGGTTTACACTGGTGGCCGGTTTACACTGGAGGCCGGTTTACACTGGTGGCCGGTTTACATTGATGGCCGGTTTACACTGGAGGCCGGTTTACACTGGTGGCCGGTTTACACTGGTGGGCGGCTTACAAAGGTGGCCGGTTTACACTGGAGGCCGGTTTACACTGGTGGCCGGTTTACACTGGTGGCCGGTTTACACTGGTGGCCGGTTTACATTGGTGGCTGGTTTACATTGGTGACCGGTTTACACTGGAGGCCGGTTTACACTGGTGGCCGGTTTACACTGGAGGCCGGTTTACACTGGTGGCCGGTTTACACTGGAGGCCGGTTTACACTGGAGGCCGGTTTACACTGGAGGCCGGTTTACACTGGTGGCCGGCTTACACAGGTGGCCGGTTTACACTGGAGGCATGTTTACACTGGAGGCCGGTTTACACTGGAGGACGGTTTACACTGGTGGCCGGTTTACACTGGAGGCCGGTTTACACTGGAGGCCGGTTTACACTGGTGGCCGGTTTACACTGGTGGCCGGTTTGCACAGTTCGCCGGTGCACACAGCCAACAGCTCGTACATGGGCTGGTACCCAGGACGTCACAAAACGGTCGGTACGGGGCGCAAGTAACTCGGCTTAGTTCAGTTCAGTTTGTGGAAGGTTTACTGTACTGATACCACGGACCGCGTTGTGCGCCGGGGTCTGAACCAGCTGTAGAAATCAATAACTATAGTCGATGTTATTAGTGTAATGTATGTATACGTAACACAAGGGACTCATTGATTTAACCCAGACCCCCCTTGCCACATACCACCAGACGCGGCCCGCCGCAGTTCATTATGCGCCACCATCAATCACAAGATGAAATCATGTTCATATCATACATATTATATATCAAATTCCTATTAAACAAATACACCGGGTTCACCTATACATACTACCCGTTCATAGGGGTCAGAACTGTTCGTTCCACTTTTGTGCACAGGAAAGCTGACCTGGGCGGGCCACGCCCCCCCCCCCCCCCCCGCCCCCCCTCCGCTCCGGGACCATTAAGTGGGGTTGAATGAAGTATGCTCCAGAATCTGGAGTCCAGATGCGGGGATCGAACCCGCGACCTGTTAATCTGCTGCTCAACCTGCTAAAACCACTGAGCAAGGGAGGCTCACTTCATCGATATGACCCGGGCCTGGGTCTATGTGACATGTACATACAGCCAGACAAGCCATGAACCTGTGTTACATGCGGAAGCGTCCCCTTTATAAAACAAAATGCATGATATTTAGACCCTCTCCGCTCCATGTGTTCGTACGGTGCCATTATGATAGACAGGGGACCTGTACATCATGGGGGGCGTTCCCGTATACCACACCGGCCCCACGCCTACTTCACATGCAGTACAGTTCGTACAAAGGCTTTGTATGGGCAGGATCGCTGTTAGCGATATTTCCAATAAGATACGTGACAGAAATACATTGCCACCATCCGCGATGGAGGTTTTTGTCCAGTCAATACATCCTTTTTTAGATATATCTATCAATGTCGGGGACAGAATATCACTATCGGCCACGTGTTCCGTGGCATAGGGCAAGGCACCCGCCGTGAAAAGGAAAAGAGCAAGGCCGAAGCCTAAGCCGAAGCCAGATAAGTCATATATTGTAGACGTGGAACGGTACGCATGTAGGTCGCGATTACAAGACCCTTTTAAAAACAAAGCTTAAATGATTTAAATTATTAAAATCTAGTAAATAAACAATTAAAATATATACTAAATAAATATTTAAAGCATATAGGTCAAATAAATATATATTGAAAACATATAATAAATAGATATCTGAAATGAAATATATGGAGTAAAATTAGAAATGAAATATATGGAGTAAAATAAGAAATGGAATATAAGGAGTAAAATTAGAAATGAAATATATGGAGTACAATTAGAAATAAAATATATGGAACACAAATTAGAATATATGGAGGACAGATTAAAAAATGAAATAGAGCGAATGTCAATTTGAAATCAATATGATAAATCAATAAATCAAAGTAAATATAAATATTTCCATGTATAGGGATCATACCAATACAAAACTTTGTGGATTTTGTTTGAAAAAAATCTTGTTTTCTTTCAGGCTATGTCTTAAGCAAGCCGGCAGGGGCTGAGGAGACCCAATTAATATTTTTCGTTGTTCCGGAATGAATTCGGTAGTCATGCCCACCCTCACCGCCAGCCTGTCGCTCGGCAGCTTATTACGCAAGTGGTGCGCCTCACCCTACCCTGCACTAAGATAATTATTCTCATCGTTTCACAAAGCCACAAACTCTGGTACGATGCCTGGCCTGGCAGATCTCATCAGACAAAACCGCTCCTCACGGAAATGCGCGCTCATACCGCTGAAGAACCTCTGACCCTCCTCCTATGTAACAGTGTCCCTACCTGATGAGCCACTCGCCCCTCGTTCGAGTCATGCCAACAGGTGGTTTGCACGTAGTCCAATTGTAACTTTAATTAATATCCACTCAGTCCTTTCATTACCAGCGATCCTCATACAGTTTCCCTCGTCAAGGCAATGAAAGGGTGCGACTTTTGTAGCCTGCAACGACCTGATAACCCGACGGTGAGCACTGAACAATGAGAGATTGACACAAGGTTCTCGGTGGCCTGCAGCCTGTATTGATTGGGTTTCGTCGTGGCGGGCGGGGGTGGGGGTGGGGGGGGGGGAGGGGGGTGTTGGCATGAGAAATAACACGTCAGGGAGAGGGATCAGCTACATCCTGCCACGTCCTCCTATAGATTTTTATGGCATCCATTCGTACTGTTGGAAATCGGTCAAATCAGATTCATTACAGCGTGTGTGTCTATATTGAGTGGAAGTTACAAAGCATTTCAATCTACATAGACGATATTTATATCCATTATTAGCGATTACTAACAGTTATTTATGCACTATATTGCTAAATTATGTGCTAATAATAATGGAAAAAAATGGTACAAAAAATATATTGCCACATAAATAAATAAAAAGCACACGTTTTGTGTTATATAACGATATGACAAGTCGGGTAAAACTGACGTTAGGTGACTATTTTTGACTTCCTGATCTAAATCAGGGTGCGCCCCCCGCCTGGGTTCATAAGATAAACAGACAACGCCCTGCCTCCTACTACTAAAAAGACTGCTAAGAAAACAGTTGGCTCAAAGACCACAATAGACCGATCCAGGCTGCCAGTCATTCCTGCCTGATTTTGTGACACTGTCTAACTTAGATAATTGGCTCATCTAATACAAAACTACTGGAAGGAGGTAGCGCAATTTTTAAGCAATGCATGGGTGTCCCGGCGTAATTTGTTACATAACTACGACATGAAAACTGAAATTTAGTCGAATACTATCATTTAGTTCTACTATGTTGTATCGTGTTTTTTTTCTTCATTCTATTTTTCTTCGTTTCTTAGTGTTTTTTTGTTTATTTTTTTTCTTTATGTCATTATTATTATATATATACATTTTTATATATATTTTTTTCTTACGCCGATATATGCGGCAGTCCTAAGACCATAAATTTAACTGTCACTTTTAAGCCCAGTAGGGCTGGGTGAGGATTTATATTGTGTGTTTACCCGGTTGTTCATGTAATCAGTTGTATTCCTCATAAATGACTATAATAAACAAATTCCTTACTTACTTACATTCACTGACGTCACTGTTGCTTTTATCCAATCATGTGACGAAAAACGGTCTTCCACGTGCGTTATGTCGGACAAACAAGTTGGACAAGCAAAGCAGCATGTCAATTTTTTGTCAGTTTCAGAGATGATTACTTGTCACTTGTACCTACCATCAGCTATGATCGTCAATGTCATGCTCACGATAACGGAAAGAGAACTCAAGCTTGGGCGGGGCTTAGTGTCGGACCCTGGTTCGGTCAATTGGTCGATCTGCCACGTTAGCTGAACCAATTAAGTCCATTGAATGGTTTGTTGCAGTAAATTGAAGGTGTGAATCATATGTACGCTATGCTTTAACACGGAAGAACGGCCCAACAATTTACTGCCAGGCCAGCGAGTAGCTCTTTGCCCTTGATCAACATCAAGATACGAATCTAATTATAAACTTATCGAAAGTATATGGGTTTAGAATATGTTCAGTAATAAATGTTGACACGGGTGGCCATAAGTTTTTTCCTCATAAAACCCAGCCGGCGAGGTGATTTGGCCAGTGGCGGTTTCTTTCACAGGCTGGTTAGCCATAAACCCCCAGGTGAAAGACCACGGGTCACTGGCAAACCCGTCCACGAGCACCCAAGTTACAAAACTGCGCTTGCTACTCTCCTGTACCCGCCCATGCGAGGCTTGACTGTGGTGATAAAGAAGCACTTCAAGGTTCAGTGACTCACAGGGGCACACCCACCTCCTTCTGACGCCATGATGGTTGGTTGTATGTTCAGGACGCGTTAACCACTTTTGGTCATATCGCGGCAATGGGAGCAGGCAGGAGAGATGAGCCATGTCCCCGGGGGTAACCCCCTACTCTTTGCGAAGAAGGACATGGGATCTTTATCCTGCGCCCACACAGGCATGGCCACAGTGGGGCGGGAACCACCGATCCACGTGCCGTTAGGCTCTCAGGTGGTCAGAGCACTCAAATCCACTGAGCTATCGGGCCGGCCCGCTAACGCCATAAAGACCTCAAGTCGACGTACCGGCAATCATGCGCGTCCCCTCTTCACACTCTAAAAAAAGTAAGCTCCAGCCCAGGCCGGTGTCAAATACTTTGCCCCGCTCTATGCTAATGTCCTATTCTTGGGCGACATATTCGCTCCCGACCATTTCGAACTTACGGGTCCAGTCCATTCATGCACGACAACGGACGCAAAACCCAGTCCCAGGAATAACGCTATTTTTTCACCAAGCCGAGCGATTGCATATTATATACTTGTGCATATATTTATAGCCCCCTTATACTTGACACACCCACTTTTCTCATGAAAAACTCCCTCGCACACACCCGTCTTCAGCGTGCTACCATAACGTATATGTATGCAATGATGAGATATCGAATTGCAGTTGACAAACGCTACACCGTGGATTGAGCAAGCCAAGCAAAGCAGATTAGACTAGGGACAAAACGGGGACCGAACTTCACAGGCACAAGGCCGACCTCCACACGCACGGGGCCGAAGTTACGGTGCCGAAACTAACGAGGGTTGAACTCAAAGTAATTAGTTCCGAACCATTACTTTGGCGCCGTCAAATAAAAGTTTTTGGGATCCAGATCTATCACCCCGCACCCCCCCCCCCCCTCTCGTCCAACTAGGGTAACAAAATAAGGCTTTAGGACACCCGCAGAAGTCGTAAAAGGAACTCAGCGTGTTATCCCGTATGATCTACGACCACTCAGCCATAGTTACCTGTTTGTGGTATGATAATAGAAGAACAGAAATAGTTTTAGACCCGAAGACTTTGGTATAAACCCGGGGTATAAACAAATGGGTCGTAGAACTGACATGAAATGTGTCGTAAATTTGCGCAGCGCTACACATTTCTGGTTGCCTGTAGCATTAAACAGACCACGCATTCAACATGGTGACGCGGTACACATTTCTCGTTTGTTTTCTGGGAGAACGAGCTGAAAAGTTCAGTTTCAGTAATTTCAAGAACATGACCAGGATGTACGTTTTTTATCTTCAGTAATACACCAGTGACTTCAGAAATGTTAAAATGTCTCGTAATGTGTTTATCTCGGGTGGTAATCAATAGACATTGATAGATGCACCTAGAATTGGCAAATGACCGATGCAATCTAATAGTGTCATCCGCATATATTGTCATGAACCTAAAACATGTGCTCGACTGACAGGAGCACGCACACAACACGGGCTGACAGGCACCGGCACACAACACGGGCTGACACACACAGGCTGACAGACACAGGCACACAACACAGGCTGACAGACACAGGCACACAACACAGGCTGACAGGCACCGGCACACAACACGGGCTGACAGGCACCGGCACACAACACAGGCTGACAGACACAGACACACAACACAGGGTGACAGACACAGGCTGACAGGCACAGGCACACAACACGGGCTGACACACACAGGCTGACATACACAGACACACAACACAGGGTGACAGGCACCGGCACACAACACAGACTGACAGACACAGGCACACAACACAGGCTGACAGACAAAGGCACACAACACAGGGTGACAGGCACCGGCACACAACACGGGCTGACAGGCACCGGCACACAACACAGGGTGACAGACACCGGCACACAACACAGGCTGACAGGCACCGGCACACAACACAGGGTGACAGGCACCGGCACACAACACAGGCTGACAGACACCGGCACACCACACAGGCTGACAGGCACCGGCACACCACACGGGCTGACAGGCACCGGCACACAACACAGGCTGACAGGTACCGGCACACCACACGGGCTGACAGACACCGGCACACAACACGGGCTGACAGGCACCGGCACACAACACAGGCTGACAGGCACCGGCACACAACACAGGCTGACAGACACCGGCACACCACACAGGCTGACAGGCACCGGCACACCACACGGGCTGACAGGCACCGGCACACAACACAGGCTGACAGGTACCGGCACACCACACGGGCTGACAAACACCGGCACACAACACAGGCTGACAGGCACCGGCACACAACACAGGCTGACAGGCACCGGCACACCACACAGGCTGACAGGCACCGGCACACAACACAGGCTGACAGACACCGGCACACAACACAGGCTGACAGACACCGGCACACAACACAGGCTGACAGGCACCGGCACACAACACGGGCTGACAGGCACCGGCACACAACACAGGCTGGGTATGAACCCGTGACCTATTGGTCTGCACTAGAGGGCGCCACCCCTCGACCCCGGCGGCCCCCTGACATAATGTCAGAGGATTGTTTACAAATTGATAGAGGCCCGAGCGAGTGGCATTCCGTTAATAAAGCCCTCTGCTCAGTCTCGATAGCTCTTCCATCCAGGAGAGTCATGGTGCTGGAGCCCATGCAGGGGTTTCGCATCTGTTCGACCATGCCTCTCTTCCAAAAGAGCAAATGGGGAACCGCCCGGACACATGGCTCCGCTCTACCATTGACCCCCCTCATTGACGCGATTATAAGGCCTTTACACAGGGGGCCGGCTCGATAGCTCAGCGGGTTAGGGCGCTCGCCTTGGGTGCTCTGGCCACCTGAGAGCCTAACGCCACGTGGCTCGGTGGTTCGCGCCCCGCTGTGGCTATAGGGTCCTCAATACACAACCTATCAACTATGGCCTTTACGTGTCTAAAGTGGTTCAAATCAACATACGTAGAAAGTGCTATAGGTGAATAAACGGCCTGTACCTAACATTAACACCACGGGGCTCGCGCTGCCCGGTAACTAATGTCCGCCACACATGGCCACATCCGGTTCGACCGGCAGTGAAAACTGGGGTCGATATCAAACTGGCAAACAGGGAGGCAGCCGGCGACTCCCACCCATCAGTTTGCAGTGTGGATCGGAAAGGTTACACGCCCGGGGTTACACGCTACTGATCCAATGTCAGCGAACAATTCAATACTTGTCGATGTCCCCAGCCCCACGAGTATATAAATAGCCTCCGAATACTAACTACATACGTAGTCTCCAAACAATTGTTTCGCGGCGCAAACATATTAAGTATCACCGCTTTGCACAAATTGTAAATCCTGACACACTTTTTGAAAATGAGGAGGGGTGGGCGGAAGGGGGTGCGTTTATGTTTATAGGGGGAGAAAACACAAAAACTCATTGATCTATAAATTGGACCCCGCCCCCCCCCCCCCCACAATGCAATTCTTATTTCAAAAGTGGGGCACGAAAGCACTCCCCATTTCAACATTATTTAATTCAGATGATGCCAGACTGCTACAAAAGGGCCGTCTGGTACAAGACCTTTGGTTTTAGTCTCTTACACAGCCTCCCCTCCGCGCTCCATGTGCCAATCGGAGTCGCGCCACGTAGCGGTGGGCTGTGGAGAATACTAACACTGTATACTGCAATCTCCACCGCATGGTGTCGCTCCGGAAGTAGACGCCATAAATGGATAAGCCGAAAATTTTAATTCTCCATGTTAAAGTATGTCAATGGCAAGCCACTTGCGTCATCACAAAACAGTCTTCGGTCGCAAAAACCTTTTTTTGAATGAGAACACACGTTTCCCACCTAGGATGCTGAGTTTTTGATAGCCAACACCGGGTTTTTACCACCGTAGCCATAGACTCTGAATGTTCCACATTGAAACTGGAAACCTATGCACTGCTCGGGCCATATCGGTAACGCGACAGGATACATTACGACTGAAATGGTGACATATGCCTCTACGGGATGCATGCAGCAGCTCAACACCGTGATCAATTTCATAAATCCTGGATAAGTCATACGTTTTATGAGGGATACGTGTTACGTCGATGGTATCTATACCTTTAACCGACGCGTTGCGACTGGCCGAACGAAAACATTTAATCAAAGGCGGGCACGCAACAGGGTGGATCATGGATTGGCTCACCTGTGTACACATGGGCAAAACCGGACCAAGCAAGCACAGAGTATGTATCATACATACTGATGTGAACTGATGAAGAAACAGCCTGGGTATAATGACATGAACATGATGAATGACAAGGGAAATCATTCCCAAACCCGGCTCCCGTGCTCGAGGAACGAAAAGCCTTACGCCTTAGAGCATTCTTAACACACGGCTAAGGTGTCGATGGGTTTCTTTGCGACTCACCGTGAAGATGAGGAGCACATTGTAACGATTCGCAAATAAAACTACAGTTGCAGGACATTAGTTTTCTCATGTGAAGACAAACCAGATACAAACCACCAAATATCAGTTAGAAACATCGCCCCATCCATTAAAGGTGAACTGTAATGTATGCGTCGAGCGATGGATGAAAGCTGAGCACCCCACACCCACCGGCCACCACACAAAGGCGAAAGGAGGAAACTGTCAGATACAAAATGTTACATTCCGAAAGCGGAAAAAAAGACAAAGTGCAGATAAGTAGAACGACTGGAGGATCCGCTTTTTAGGGTATTCAAAGAGGTCAGCCCCAAAAGAATAAGGCAATCATATAACCAATAAGGAAGGAATGACCAGAGAAATCTGATTTTCTTTGTACAAGAGCAAACAAAACTCACCTGTCTGCCTTGATATCTATTCCCTTCATCGCGAGAATCCCTGTGGTGGCTTTGACTTAACTAGAACAATAAGAAGAGTGAACGTTACAAGAACAAGTTAAGTAACCCCACAACAAGACCGAGTACCAGCGAGAAAAACCGGTCTACCGTGGAAAAATTCCCATCGCCTTTATTCTGTTACCACAGGAGTGGTGAAGTAGGAGACAAGTAGTAATATATGCATGTAGTGAGGGGGTGCCACATAGTATCACTACAAGTAGCAAGGAGAACACCTTGCACATTACTCTGTCGGTAGGATATGGTGGATGTTTCATTGCCCCGATTACATATCGGAAAGGAAGCATCAATCACACTGTCTAACTACCGTCTATATTTGCATAGTTCCTTCATTGATAGCAGGACAACTTTGTAGTACGATTTAGTGTGACGTATAAAGCGTATATCTTAGTTAACTGCCAGGGTTTGTTTATGGTATTTGGTTACACACAGGTTTCAAATATACAGTATAATAATCTTCTATCGAACACGTGAATCCACATATAATGATGGATTGATGACTCAGTATTAACACACGTGGCGGCCGGTATTTGAAAACGAGGGTTAACATTTCAAACAATCCGACCTAAGCGAGCGCGATGGTTTCACTGATTGGTAAATACAAATAATGAGCCTACGACATCTGTCACAGTCATTGCCAAGCACTGCAGCCACAAGATCGTCCGCTAACACATTATATCCATTGAACCCTATCCACCGAGTCAGTAGCGAGACTCCATCGTCCTAAGCCATCGCACGAGTGCCTTACGATTTTATCCGAACGGAACGAACGCTCCCAGACACGTAATCGGACACAGTATCATCAGATAACTTACGTATTAGGATCTGGCAGGGTTTGTCACAAGACGTGTTGTTCAGCGTTTAACTCAGGTTGGATTTTGAAAGCATGTACGTGTGACGAAGACGATTCACGCTAGCACAGTGACACAGACAGTCTGACCAAAGTGGGTGACGCTCACACAAAATCCACGTCCCTCGGCATAAGAGTACGTTACTAATGCTGAGTGCTATCTGTGTGACCTTTTACTGCCGCTTCACAGAGCTGGCGCACCCCCGACACGTGGTGGTGATCCCCCGCATAATAATGGAGCAGTAACCTTTATCCCCGGACCATTTTCGCGATAAAATCAGACAAAGTAAAACGGTGACACTGGGGGAATTTATCGATGTACCGTACAATCAATGGGATGCTAGAGGGAGCCAGTATTAACCAGCTCTTCCTGGCAGGCAGGGCAATAAATAACATATCTTATGCACATTTCATCTCTCGGAAAATTGTAAATGCAAGCGTTGAGCTGAGTTAATCATTGTCGGGGTTATTTACTAAAGGTCCAGTTAAGCTTAAAGGCCCAGGTGGGGGAGGGGGGGCACTATTATACGGGGGGGTGGCTATGAAAATGTGCGTTCATAGAGCGGGTTGCCGCGAAAAATACGCCTTGCGAGCGGATTTTGGGGGTGAAAAGGTGGGGCGGGGCTACACCGCGGAACCCCCATGCCCATAGCAATGTAATAAGTACCCCCCCACCCACAGGGGTTGAAGATCATGGGCCGTCAAATGAACCGCAGCTGAGTACGTACACGTTGGTGAAAGCCTATAAACAATGCAAGATTTGCTCCCAGCCAACTGTATCTGTGGCATCTTTCTTCAAAACCCCTACCTGCATCACCCCACGTTCGGATATTGTCGATTGTGCTCTGCTAGAACAAGCTTAATTAGCCCAAGCGACTGGTGCGTCCCACCGGTACTGTCTGTGGCGTCTTTCTTCCCAAAGAGTAGTGGGTGAACCAAAAGTGCCAAGAAAAGACAAAGTTTCGAAAGACCTCCTCGAGACATAGCTCCACGCTACCTTGACCCTTCCCATTGTCGCGATATGGCCTTTAGAGGTTGAATAGTCCTATTTAAACCATTTTCATTTCATTGGTCTGGCAGTTTAGCTCCCATGGGCACAATGGTAAAACACAAACATTTTATTTCCAACATTACACGAACCCAAAGCAAGTGCCGGATGAGGACAGACAACACAAGCTAAGACACAGGGAAAGATGCAATTTTCTTAAGTGAAACAAAAGCAACACATAAACTACAGCGCTGGCCATGAACAAGGGCGCTGCCTGATAGGTTCATTAGCAAGCAGTGAGAAATCTGATTGCCTAAATATTCAAGGGATTAGTGCTGACTGAACAAGCCTTCCATCTGAGCTATCCTCCACAGCGTCTGTCCCAACCGCACGGTTGTTTGCAAGAGTCGTGTGGTAGATGCAGTAGAAGTGGTGTACAAACAGCTGAGAACCACACAACCCTTTATTATACTGCCTTCATGACAAATACTGTGTCGCCAAGTTTGGAAGACTAGCACAAAAAATGTATAGGACTACCTCACTGATCCCATATGTCTTTGCCTTGTTGTACCATGCTATAAAATTACATCAATTACTGTCTTATAGTAGTGGAATCTGAGAGTATATATATGTCACTACTAGCTGTAAAACAGATAATGGTACTAGGTCTTCTAGCCCCCACCCCCCTCCTACCAATGATATCTGATAGTGTGTAATCATACAACCCCCATTGGCTTGTCTCACAGGAGCTTATACAAGCAGCAACCACTGTATACAAATTATGCATACCTGTATGGTGTTGTAGGGATACATTTTTTGTACAGTGGCCAATTAGGTCATATAATGCACACAAGGGCTTGAATGATCAAAGGGTGCCTCTTTAGTGTAACTTATTACTATACCTTTATTATTATAATAAGCATTATATTGTGGTTTAAGACAATATAAATTTGTATATAATATAAGGATATACCAGCGTTAGCAAAGGAGTCGCATTCTACATGGAATTTTAAATATTTTATGCATGGCAAAAGCCTATACAATGGAAGGAGTCAAATAATCTAGAGACTGTGTAATGCAGGGACCACTTTAATTCCTAAAAGTATTGACATCCTCTCCAAAGCTTGCCTGGAGGCACAGTGAGTTTATTGCCAGACATCCAATGCCATGTCCAGCTGGCAAGTGTCTAGTGGGCAACAAAATTAACAAATGTTAATGTTACTCAGAGGTACAGTAAATCAGTGGAGGGGAGGGGGACCCACAGCGTATACTGGAGCTGCAATCCCTCACTTAATGCCTCCTTTCAAGTTTGCCACTCCACCCCTCAACGAATTGACAAACCAAGCCCCCACAGAAAACACCCACACCCGCCGCCCCCGCCACCCACCCCGTCCCTCGCGAGCTGCCACCGGCGGCCACAGGGGCGGCCACAGCCCACGTACCCCTCCCTACCCTCCCCCCCCACCCCCCCAGCCTCGCCTCCACTGATTGACTGTGCCTAAAATGTTACTGTTCCTTTCACAAAAATATCATTGACAACATATTACCAGATAACCAGCAGTTCCCCAGTGAAAGCATTGTTGGGTTTTGAGCATATGTCACTTTCTTTCATTTGCATTTTGGCAACTTTCGCAATGTGACAAATGTTGTTTCTCGCATGCTAACATTGCCATTGGACCTCAACAAGACAACATGTCATTGACACAAATAAGTGAACGAGTAGGATATACTTACTTTTTGTTCCAAGTAATCGTTGAGGTCATATCATTCACTTAGAAAATCAATAAATGTACTGTTCTTGTAAAATCAAAAGGAGAGTCCCCAAGGCAACCCAACTTCTCAGCTTCTGTCCAAAGCAGTAACTAGTAAGCACCTGAGCACAACTGTACAACCCGCAAAAGTAAACAGAGAGCTTGACGTGTTGACCGCGCAACACATCAACGAAGAGAGGAAAACATTTACATAGAATATAGTGCATCTTAGGTTAGGTATATATTATATTATGTGGGAGTTATTACCTATTTTAAACGCACCTAATGTCATTATAACAAAATTATTCTGAAGATCCAAACAATATTTAACAGAGTATACACAATGATACATCAACTGGTACTCATGTACTTGACGGTGGACTGTTCACATTTGTGGTATTCATTCGCATGCAACTTCCGGTACCGGTGTGTTACAAAGCAAGATGTCGCGGGGGAGTAGTGCTGGATTTGACCGTCATATTACTATATTTTCACCTGAGGGACGTCTGTACCAAGTTGGTAAGGGCCGACAGGAGCTCTGTGTAACCTCATATAAATGTGCGACACACTGCCTAGTAGCTTGTTAAATGAAGTTTCGTAAATCAATGCCAAGAAGCCGCTCTACTCATGGAAAATCTTGCAAGTCACTGCTTTATAGATGGAAAATGTATAATTCTTTATAGACGCACTGTAGGTTTTCTGTTGATGATGTTGGTGTTAGCTTCGGATTTCATACGTCATGACGTAGTGAACAACTTCAAGTATTAAACTGTTGAAACTGTGACAGAATCCATAAGCAAACCTAAGGCGATTCGTGGGCGATAATGGGGGGAGTTAGGCCGATTACTCTATTACTATAGGTAGACCCATGTAGACCCTAGCCCTGGTACATGCCTCTCTGACCACGCCCGTAAACGGAGCAAGGGTGAGAGCCATGCCGCTCACCAAGTCTAAAATTAGAAATCGCGGACCGTGGCTCAAGTTGAAAGTTCTTACAGAATACATATGCAGTGCCTAGTGCCTACCCATCAAGTTACTCCATGGCATTAGTTTCCTGAAGTATTTATGACTTTCGTCGGACAGTCATTTCTTTGCTTGGTAGTGTATTTTCTTGTAATCTAGGCGATTTGTGTCGTCTCTCGCTTCGTTTTAAAAAGCTCCGCCACTCACTGGAAGTAAATAAACTTAGCGTGAGCACTAGCTGCCAGGCGGCGTTTGCTGACCTCATGGCGAATGGCGAGAGGTGACAAAAATTGCCAGGATTACAAGAAAATATACTACCGACCAAAGAAATAAGTGTCCGACGAAAGTCATAAAAGCTTCAGGAACATAGTTCAGTACATTGACGGGTATGTTCTGCATATTTATTCTGTAAGAACTTTCAACTTGAGCCACTGGTCCGTGATTTCTAATTTTAGGCCTGGTGAGCGGCATGGCTCTCACCCTTGCTCCGTTTACGGGCGTGGTCAGAGAGGCATGTACCAGGGCTAGGTAGACCCTACCTATCCTTTGAGAGACGGCCATACTACCAGACAGAACGGCTGTATGGTCTCCCCACCCCTTAGTATATTGGTTGGGGGATGGAAGAGCTTTGAATTGGAATCATCGGATCCCAGAAAGGCATGAATTGTAAATATCTATATATTGCGTCTAAAAATCTTCAGATTGTCTTTTTCTGGTTGAGTTGTTATCAAAGAATGCCAATTAGGCCTAATCCATTTTCGCACCTGACCCCAGTGTGAGCCTCCCCTGCCTCTACCCCCTGCTGCACAGTATGCATATGGCCAGCCAATAGACCTGGCTGTTAGCTTCATGCATTCCTCCCCCCTACCCTCATAGACCGCTACCCAAAAAACAAGATGTTACTGTCATAAGACAGTTGGCAATGGGATGATAAGTAACATCTGAACTCATTGCACTTGGTCGCTATTCAAGAAACCTATTTTCCCATCTTGACTAAAATACTTACTTGTCAGCCTTATGTTGAAATTTAAGATTCATTTATTCAGTCAAGATGACTGCATTAATCAACATTTTCACTGCTGGACAAACTATTTCACTTCAGGTCGATTGGCCATTGTGTCATATCTTATGCATCCAAGGCGGTGCCACCATGGTGGAACCAGCCTAGCATTGTTTGTGGCAGATAGGCTGATTCCAAGCATGCATGTTCATGGCTATGTGTAGTGTAGACAAGACGTCTACTTGCATCATCAAGTTATTGTCTGATTAGTTTCAGACTTCTGTGTTCCACCAGTAGGATTATAGTTTACCTGGTGTCCATGCATGATCTGATAATGCCAGTGCACCAAATCCCAACAACATTATAGTCACCACAGATACTCACTGAACAATGAAGATTTAAAGCTATTTTGTAAGGTACTGTGAAAGGCAGGGAACAAATCTATAGATACTTCTTAACTATGAACTGAGTCCTGTATATACAAATGTTAATCTGATCTGAATTTTGAATGATATCCTTACAATACATGACCTTAATAAAGGATTATAAAGGAATTCAAATCTATTACCCCTCACAGAGATGTAAATATTATTGTTCAGTGATGTCATAGTAAACAGTGAATGGAATCAAATGGATCAGCTGCTTTGAAGTGTATCAAAGCAACATTTTGAGCTTAATTGCAAATATCTCAGGAGATGGGAGTCTAAAGTCAAGACAAAACACCATGTCATTTTCTAACACTGGTCTGAGTTTCCACACCTAACAAAAAAGATCTAAGTGACTTTTCTAATTGTGCCTTAAAATAATAAGGTGTAAAATATCTGTTTTTAGAATATGCCTTTAAGGCTATCAACCAAGGTGGGCTGACTTCAGTAGCAGTGAGAGGCAAGGACAGCGCAGTTGTTGTTACACAGAAAAAGGTTCCGGTAAGTTTTGTTGAAGCATTTATTGAAAAGAAACTGTGTCTAGAAAACTATTGTATGGCTTCAAAGTTTTACTGTTTTTATGGCATGATTTTCTGGAGTATAAGTTATGCCAAAATTTAGTAGCACTAATGTCAACCAATTGTACCTGATTCTTATGATGCCAGCTTATGGTATGGTAATTATTACACCATAAACTGTGATCAGGTAACAGAGCTATCTACCTAATATATATTGCATGTTTTTATATAAATTGGTTATGGATGCTTTGTGGCTTCAAAATCGTTAATCTCTGTGAATGGTAACGATCTTCATTGTCAGGCAGTGTCTCAAAGGGCAAGCAATAACTTGAGCTGCAGCAGTACTTTATACCCCCAGGTTTATTCTATGGATCTTGTTTTAAAACAGGACAAGCTGTTGGATGCCAGCACTGTCACCCATCTGTTCAACCTAACAGACAGCATTGGATGTGTGATGACTGGAATGTTAGGTATGATTACAAATATTAACACTATTCAATGTTAAATGGAAAGCCAAGACCAGCGATGAATGATTTTTTATTGAAAGTATGAACAAAAGGAGTTTATCCCCAAATGTTAATGGTATTTTTTCAACTCCCCCCCCCCAACATCAATAGAAACTGCTGGTGAATTTTATTCTTCAGAAATATTTGATAATTGAAAGGACCTAAGCTGGATGTTGGGAATATAATGTCTGGTCCTGTGAAGTTCTGTAAATATAGTAGTGATTGACCTATTTTTGCAGCGGACAGCAGATCTCAAGTGCAGCGCGCTCGCTACGAGGCGGCCAACTGGAGGTACAAGTATGGCTACGACATTCCTGTGGACATGTTGGCCAAGAGGCTGGCGGACATCTCACAGGTCTACACGCAGAGCGCCGAAATGAGGCCTCTGGGCTGCAGTAAGTGAGGTCTACATATCCGTGTGGGGTATGCGTGATAGACACTGAGATGGGAGGAGAACTAACTATGTGAAAACAACATTAATTTAGAGATGCACAAGATTACATTGGACTGACATTCTTGACTAAAATATATTGAATAAAACATGTGACGTTGGCAACAGAACTAACAATGGACATATAATCAGGTTTGGTTTTCCGAATTGCTTTATCGATATTCTACCATAACGATTCGCAATAATCGCCAAAGTGTCTGTTGGTTACGTCTTTCATATTATACCTGTTGCTTGGGAAGAAGCGTTTTGGGCTATTGTCGACTATGCTCTGCTAGCCAGCCCAAGCGGTCAGTGTGTGGTTCGTGCCTCACTTATGCAAATGTCAGGCTTGTGCAGGATACAGCTTCCAGGTCTCTCTTCGCAAAAAAGTAGGCAGTCACTCCAGGAGACATGGTCCCCCTCTACCTTGACCCTTGCCGTTGTGGCGATATAACCTTAAAGGTTAAATCGTCTTATAAAATCAACATCGTATGACAGCAAAAAAAACTAATGACGTGATTTTGTTACCATGACAGCGATGATTCTGGTTGCCTATGACGAAGACAATGGCCCTCAGGTGTACAAGTGTGACCCGGCCGGCTACTTCTGTGGCTACAAGGCTACGGCGGCCGGCGTGAAGCAGCTAGAGGCCAGCAGCTTCTTGGAGAAGAAGATCAAGAAGAAACAGGACTTCACTATGTCAGAGACTGTCGAGGTGAGTGCTGCAATTTATCATCTTGGGAACATCGATTCCGTCTACGGATCGCCCGCCCCCCCCCCCCTGGCCTAGTAAGTAGCGCGCTCGGTGCTTGGTTCGAATCCCACACGTCTGTGCAGGATAACGACCCTGTGTCTTGTTTTGCAACGAGTAGGGGGTTACTCCCGTAGACATGGCTTCTCTCTGCCTTGAGGGGCCGGCCCGGTTGCTCAATGGGCTAAAGCGTTCGCATTGAGTGCTCTGGTCACCTGAGAGCCTAACGGCACGTGGGTCGATGGTTCGAGCCCCGCTGGGGCCATGTCAGTGTGGTCGCAGGATAAAGATCCCATGTCCTTCTTCGTAAAGAGTAGGGGGTTACCCCCGGGGACATGGCTCCACTCTCCCTTCCTTCTCCCATTGACGCGATAGTGGTTAAAGCGTCCTGAATATACAGCCAACCAACCAACCTCTCTGCCTTGACCCTTTCCATTGTTGCGATATGATCTACCGAGGTTAAAGCGTCCTACTTATACCAACCAATGTTCTGGTCGCCAAAAATGGCCGCAGTAGTTGTCTATACGATTGCTTTACTTCAGCCGCGGTTTGTTTTGCATGGCTCTGTTCACCATTCGTCCCTTACCTCTATCATTACTCTACTCCAGACGGCCATCACGTGTCTGTCCACCATCTTGTCAGCTGACTTCAAACCCACTGAGATCGAAGTGGGCGTTGCCACTAAGGAAGAACCCACATTCAAGTGAGTCCGGTTTTGCCAGTTTGGAGGATCAGGCGAAAATATGTTATTTCTTTAATAACGGAATTAAGGTTTTAGTAATTAGTAATCTCCTCTTAAATCGACACTTATTGTCATCTGAACATTTCAGTTCTTTTAACGGAAATTGTAATTCAGGATTGAGGTGTAAAACCTTGCTTTGAGCAGCTTTAGATATTAGTATGCAGTGGCATTTTGTGTTATACATGGACATGTAGATTATATTGCAGATTATATTTATTATATTTATCAATAAGCTTGATCGAATCGAAGCATTAAACTTTGCTTTACTCTTTTTCAGAATTCTGAGTGAGCCTGAAATAGATGTACACTTGGTGGCTATAGCTGAAAAGGATTAGACAAGGCCACTTACTGTGGAGAGAGACTATTGTACGGGATAAGAAAAAAATGGTATTCGTCATAGTCGTGGCCGATAGCCAATGGCATGAGAAGAGGATCACTGACGTCTCGTGGTGGCAACAGCTCACCATGGCAAGGCCTAACCATAGCAACGCGTTGTCATGGCAAAGTCTAGCCATGGTAATGCTCAGTAATGGTCAGAAGTTGTTCGTCCGGCTGCATCATGGCAAGAAATAAATCTTCCCTAGCAGCGGATAATGACGCTATTTGCTGTTAAAAGCCGGGTAAAGTACGACGACGTTTACCCGTTGCAACGCCCCGCCACGGTGGAAAGTAGGAGTCAAAACAAAGGCATCGTTACCATGGCCATGGTGAGAAACACATCTTGCTCGTGCGAGCAACTGTATTGCTCCAAATTCGATATCGAATAATAAATGTGTCACTTTTTCTACAATTGATTTTTCACCATCGGACCTCTCGTGGTTTGACGGAAGGACAGTCCCAGGCATTAGCGGGAATTAGTGTCGTTATATTCTTCAAATGTTAACTACGATTTGTGAGAGAAAAGCAAAGGACCGGCCAACTGAATTATCAGTTAATCGCACATTTTCAGATCCTGCGAATGAAAACTGACCTAAAATCAAACTTGTGCAAAAAAATGGCATAAAACAATATTTCATTTCACAATGAAGACACAGCAGCAGATTGAAATGTAGGTTACTGCTATTCGGGCGATCTGCCCAATCATAGCGTCACCGTAGGTTAAGTTACCGAGGTTACCACTGTACTCCCTCCGCTCAATCATAAGGTCCTCGAGTCCCGTATCTTACGTTATAGGTTTAGCCTCGCAGCTTACTTGGTAAGCAGGCACAAATAGTGCCCGACCAACAGGCCGAGGTTGGGCTCAAAAGTAGCCTTAAATACCAACATTTGATTTCTGCGTGACATGTATAAAATGAATAAATATACTCAATCGTTATTACCTTTAATTATCTGTCACAATATGACTTCGATCGACACAATAAAATTGTATTCGTCGCGCAACGGCAATACGCAGTGGGCCTAACAATGGATCGACCCATGTCTAACTGCCATAAACGATTCAGTGACTATGATGGCCTATACGTTTGGATCAGTACAACCTTACCGTAATCTGTATACAGAGCAAAAATAATCAATTGTATGAGAGATCCTGTTCGATTTGCCAGACTGAACTTGATAAGTGTGTATGTATAGGCTACTGACCAGTGGGCCAAATTTGGTCCGGTCAGTCACGACAAAGTCCGTGAGAAATATAATGCGATGGTGGAGCGAGTGTGAAAACTTTAAAGCGGGTGTCCAACCTAATCTAAACGCGATCTGCACCGAAAGTTTACGTCTTAAAATTAATTTGGCGAATGTTAACGCTTCGTTTCGGCCGACTGGTAAGGAGAAAACAATTAAGCCAACCCGCCTCCATCAATGTCGAGCAGCGCGCCATTATGCCGGAGCAAGTGACGTATATTGTGACACTCCATGTGGCGCCTCGCGGAGGGAACTTCACAGTGGAGGTACCCTTCAGGGGAAACTCGTGAAACGAGAGATCAGCCGCAACTCCAGGATGAATCGCAGCAGTTCCATGGAAGCCGCGCAGTAGACCATGATCTTAGTATTTCATGGAAAAGTACCATCCAAACATATTGATGTACCTCTTGCAACGATTGTCTCCGTTAAAAAACCCCACAATTGGAGTTACTTATATTTGCGATGATCACGCGCTCTTGCTTTGCTCACACAGTAGACGTCATTTGCAGTTTGAATATAATTCGAGTATCGCCACCTGATTGGTCAATCGCGGACACACCTCCAAGAAGGGCTGCCGCCTGGTTAAGCGGCAAAATCGTGGGTGACGGTCACTTCTAAATTTTATCGTGAGCTACAAACAAGACGGACAATTCTGTAATTTGGAGGCTAGACACTTGGGGTATTATAAGAATAGGTAAAGCAGCGTTAGAGACCAGGCTGGCAGTTTCATTTAACCGTTATAGACACCAGAGCAGGTATAAGCTACTGCACCCCCTCCCCTCCCGCCAACCGAGTGGAATATGCCACTGATTAGTCACATATAGCACCACTCATAAGCATAAAGATAAGCTTAATCTTAAGCTTAAGAATTAAAGTCTTCCAGAATTTCCATCCGCTATTTGAATTGATTTTAATTATCATCGATATTTACGGAATCAGAATGTGAGGCTTAACGCGACTCGTGTGTGCCGTTTTGAACGGACGACAAGTGACTGGTGCCATGCGCTTGGAGCTGCGGCAAGTGGCTGGCTCCCGTCGTCTTGAGTGGCGGCAAGTTGCTGGTTCCCTGTCTTTTTAAAGAACCCCAAAAAAGTTCCCTGTGTTTTTAGCAGTGCAAAGGTGTTCCCTGCGTCTTGAGCGGGTGTTGGCTCCCCGCGTCTTCAGCGTCACTAACCGAGTGGTTGATTGGCAGCGACAGCACCAAGGGATTGGTTTCCTGCCACTTGACACTGCCAAGTGACTGGTTCCGAGCATCTCAAGTGGCGGCTAGTGACTCGATCGTCCCAAGCATCTTGAACTGCGCTAAGTGGCTGTCTCCCCGTGTTTTAAGCTTTGTGCCAAGTGACTGGTTCCCTGCGTTTAGACCCCCGCCCCCCGACCCGGGGGGATGGGGGGGGGAGCAATGTTACACGAATCTGGTGGGGGGTGAGGGGGGGGGGGGGGTACCGCGGGTGCCCCTTGATGCCTGAGGGAGCGGACATTTGTGATGAAAAAGATACCCTATAAAGCGGATATTTGAAAACTTGCGACCGGGGTGGGTGGGCTCTGAAAATGTGCGTTCATAGAGCGGGTTGCCGCAGAAAAGTACCTCTTCGGAGCGGATTTGGCGGTAAAACGTCCCGGTCGGGCGGATTTTGGCGGTGAAAAGTGGGGCGGGGTTCTGCGGTAAAGCCCCCCCCCCTTTTTCACCGCTAACCCCCCCCCCCCCCCCCCCAGAGCAATGTACCGCCTCCGGGACCCGCGCCACGTGACTGGTCGCCTGTTTCAGTGATTTACGATATGCATGTCACAGCGTTGTCTTTCACTCTGACACTTGCGGCAGTTAAACCCGGGTGGTTAAGCCGCTCGTGGCCACCCTTAACTGTCGTACCCGCGGTCTTCGAAAAGAAGGCGGGCAAATAAATATAAGACACGTCAAGCAGGTGAAGAAATCGATAACACCTATTGGACTTGTCCGAGCAAACTGAGACGAAAGTTTTGCTGAGGACGGTTTTCTATTTAACGAATATGATGAGACAGGTCGAGCGTCGTAGGTTTCACGATGTATCGACGTCGGGAGTGAAGTATAAACTCCGACCGCCGGCCGCCACTGTGTGTCTCCTGTCTGCTACTTGATGGGCTGACGTAGACACCTTTTCGCAATCCATACTGCGGACAGATTGCCGAAACTCTTCTGGAAATTGAAAACATTGGTTTATGTCACCCACCGGTAGAACATTTTACTCCGAGTAGAAACCGTTTCAGCCCGATCAATAATTCAGCGACGTGAAATCTTTCTTATCGTTCAGTAAAGTAATCCCAGGTTAATTAATCTCCTTAGATACCTACTGTAGGCTATAACACCCCGCCCTGCCCTGGGCTGCGTACCCGAGCACGATCAACCGACGCGAACATTTTTATTTATTTTTTTTATTCCACT
This sequence comes from Arenicola marina, assembly GCA_964019135.1. Classification (NCBI taxonomy): domain Eukaryota; kingdom Metazoa; phylum Annelida; class Polychaeta; family Arenicolidae; genus Arenicola; species Arenicola marina. Next base: position 3,007,156 of record OZ025252.1, on the reverse strand, counting down.
ATAATGCACTTATAAATCATACAAAGCATGGATGGAAGAAAAACATTTTTGGTCACTCGGAACTTGCTACGGTACGACATTGGTCGCATCGAACTTTTTCCATTTGTTGCGGGGATAACCACCAAATAATTATCCTTACTTTGGAAATAGCAACACAATCTAAATAGTGATAAATAAAAGATAATTATAAAGCATCGATATTTACGGGTTATCCCCACTTATCTGAGAAGAATCGTCGTTCAGAGTTTAATATTATCACGCGGGTCTGCTCTTGATCGCGGCGAACCATAGCCATAGGTTCTTCAGATCTTTGTGCTCAATCTATTCAAATATATAGCCCGAAAAAAAGCCTCAAATGAATGAAACTCCAGTGAATGTATCGGCTACAGCATAAGTAATACAGTGATGAATATAAATGATATAAATGGTGCAAAATAAGGAATATATATTGGATCAGAGGCATCTCGAATTTGGACGTCTGAAGGGTATTTTTCATAGTTGACGTACTTGTAGTATGGAGGGACTGATGCGTTAGCAAGACGCCCTCTGCCGGGAGATCAACCATGACAATGAAAGGGCTGCGTGTATTAAACAAAATTTGTGAAGTGTGTGAGTGAACGGGCAGGTGAAGCTGGGAGTGGGTTGACGTAGACGTATCATGTAGATTTAGTCCCGTAAGCGTTTGATTTGGTCATGAGCCCTTGCGGTTTCATCGTGGCATATAGCAGCACTTTAGGCCTGTAAGGGCTTGTAAGGGCTATATCATACGCCCACAAGCACATGATCCATCTATCGGGTCTGCATATCGGTGTGCGTTCGACAGGATAAACACCCAGTCAACGATTCTTTTCGCTGGCAATCGACATTTCAATATTTAGGCGGTACGGCACCGTGACTCTGTGTAAACAGTCTTTCGGCCCGCTGGCATGCCTTGCGACAACGGTTTCCTTCCACTCGGCTTTTTGTCATGCCTTTAGTTAGCTACGTCAGTCTGTTCCGCCGAGCCCCTTTAACATACCCCTCGCACGTCTGCGCCCTTCAATCCGTACCCCCCTCGCCATCCTACTGTTATCGAACTGCTCGGATGACGCTTGCCAGAATCGGTTGTCACGGAATGGCGGGGGTCAGAGGGTCGCGCGGTTTAAAGTCACGAGCATTAGAAAGTCCCGGAGGTCAAGAGTCCCAGGAGTTAGGGAGTTCAAGGGTTCACAGTCCCGGGGGGTGAGACAGTCCGGGTGGTGGGGTGGGGGGGGGGGGGCTACTTAATACATTGCTGTGGGCGGGGGAAATCCTCTGTCGAGGTGTTGCCGCCCAAATCCGCTCGTTCGGGGCTTTTTACTGTCAAAATCCGCTCGGAAGACGGTATATTTTGGCGGCAACCTGCTCTATGAACGCACCTTGAGCCCCCCCCCCCCCACCCAGTCTTCAAATATCCGCTCTATATGGGTATCCTTTTCATCATAAATGTCCGCTCCCTTAGGCATGAAGGGGCACCCGCGGAACCCCCCCACCAGATTCGTATAACAGTGACCCCCCCCCCGCGGATGACAGTCACGGAGGTCAGCGAGTCCAGGGGGGGGGGGGGTTCCACGTACCAACCGGTCATGGACTGCAAACAGCTTCAGAAAGAATCCAATTAATATGTGGCTATAGAAGTGGTGTCAACGAACTTTAAATACCGCCTTCTCCAACTCGGCCACCCTACGTCATTGCAGAGCCATTGCTCATGACTTTGTACCAACAACCACTTAATTCACCCCCACCCAACCACCCCCACCCCACTTCATCGCACCCCAACCCAAACCCACCCCACTTCATCGCACCCCAATCCACCTGTACCAATAGCGAATACTCCCCACCCGAAGAAACATCCACACCCACAACTAAACCAACAGCCATAAGTACTCTCATCCCCGATCATGGACCCCCCCCCCCCCCCCCCCGCGGGGCCCTCCCTTCCTCTGCCACCTACAATCAAAGGCCGAAGACCAATGAACCACGCAGACATCTACCGACCACCTTCTGTCAGTCTGTCGGATCTGATTGGCGTCAGTCGAAGACGCGCGCTGAGATCGGCTAGTCGCTGTCCAATCTCCACCTACAATCCAGCCGAGCGACCGCCAGAGGGACCCGTGTCCCCCAGGCGACGCGAAGGACACCCCGGCTGGCGTAGCGCCGTCTAGCGGAGTCAGGTTGGTTACAGATGGGAAAGACAGTAGATATGTCGTCTTTCTTGATAGTCGTTGATTGCATGTATTTTAATATGGTTGAGTGGCTGGTGTAAGACTAAGGGCCCCTGAGGGGGGGTAGCCATGTCGCGTTGTCGATTTTAAGAAAAGGTCCATGTCGTGTTTCGATTTTAAGAAAAGGTCTATGTCGCGTGTCGATTTTAAGAAAAGTTCCATGTCGCGCGTCGCTAAGTCTTATGTCGCAGGTCGATTCTAAGACAACCCCAATGTCGCGTTGTCGATTTTAAAAATCGCCGTGTCGCCGTGTCGAAAAAGCCCCTATGGGGCCCTAGACTAGGGTTCAGACAGACTTATAGGAAGCTATAGAATATGGAAGACCCCCTCCTGGGTCCGCCCCTGGCTGCACACCTTGATAGGATTGATAGGAATGCATCGCGCATTTCTAGAAATGATAGTGCCAGGAAACCCAGCCTAAGCCTAAAAGCACACGATATCAGGTGAACAAAGAAATAAGTTCTCTCCCAATTATAACTTTAAAACATGATACAATAAGTATTTTGCTGTATTGAATACACAGAGCTCGTTTTTATGTTTTATTCTTGAAAGTTATAATGCTGCAAAAAATTACAGCTGATTTGACCGTTGTTAAAGAATCTGGAAACTTGCCCCCGGGCGTCAGCAGCGATAAAAGCGTATCTTGCATAGCGCCACCGTGCGGGGAGCTTGATATGTTACGCCAACATTCATAGGGTCATATAACAGGACGAAAATCATATGGTTGAATGGAGCATGTATTATGAAAGAAAGCCTTGTCAAAATTGTTCAGTTTCATTTACGGAGCTGCAGGTCTATATTTCCGATGACGAACACGTAGACAGGAAGCATTGCCGACATACTGATCATCCGTCATCTGAAATTATTTATGTCAGGCGGTTATTGCGTCAAGATGTATGTCTGTGATGTGTATGGTCGGGCACTAGACTTCGGACTAATCACAGCCACGCGTGTTTATACAGTCTCAGTAATCCCTCTTCACACAGCCGGGGGCAGCAGGCAAACACTCACTGATCGAACATGTCGCACCCCCGCAGAGCCCACACTTCACTGGACTTCTACCACAGGTAAGGAAGGACCAGCTGGGTCCGCAAGTTCGAAAAGGTCGGGGCCAAAGATTTCGCCCCAGAATAGAGCATTAGCATGGAGCGGGGAGACATATTCGGTCCCCGCCGTTCGAACTTATGGACGGAGCTCTCACCAGAGTGGGCGCAGAAGAGGGCAGGTGATGGAGAGATGGGAAGAGGGAGCGTGTCTGTCTGGGTTCGTCTTCAATGTTAAAGCCTTCGAGATGGATTGTTGCAGTAGGCGTGAGTAATACGTGAGCAGTGCTGAAACTGGTTCATCCTAAGGGGGAAACACGACCGTCTGTTTGAGAGAAATAGGCAGATAACTAGATGGACAGCGAAACAAAGACATAGCGCACAAGTTGAGAGGGCGTGAGAGAACAGACAATAGCAGAGAGAAATAGGTAAGAACTGGAGCGCGAGAAAGGAAATAGGATCAGAGAAAGAGAGATAAATTGATAGAGACAGAAACACGTTATGGAAAAAAAGTGAGAAAAATAGTTCTAATTGTCGCATATTTTCCATAAGATGCGTTTTGAATAGTTTCATGTGAAAATGATTTACTTTAGTCTTTAATGCACACATAGATTTAGATAGTGTACCATAAATCATAGTGCATGTTGGGCGATTGCTGGTCATCCTTTGGGTCGTTGCTGATCATACATTTGGCCTGTTGCGGACGTACCTTTTGGGCTATTGTTGGAAAGCCTTTGGCCTGGTTTGCTGACTGTACCTTTGGCCTGTGGCTGACCATTCCTTTCAGCTGCTGCTAACCATCTCTTTGGATTCCTGTTCACCTTCGTCACTCTATGGTATCGCTTTCTGTATCATTCTGGTATTGACTATTCTTTGTCCTAATGGTCGCAATATCTAGATTCCCAGCATATCGTCTACAGGACCTACTCTTTGCTCTATGTCTGTGTTTGTTCCTTCATCAATTATGGCCTCAAAAGGACAATAACCTTCAAGTGAAGTGTCAAGATTTCCATTGAACGAACGCATCGGTTCAAGGTTTTGATAAATAGGCCAGACATTTGTTCCGACATCATTGAAGAACCATCTGAGAAAGCCGTGTAAGTGGCCGGTTCTCTATTTTTAACCAAGGATCAACAAATTTAAGTGGTTTATTTGCACCAACTTTTCATGGAATGTTATAGTACCCTTCAAATACGTTGGTGATCGGCTCTTGACCTGTGAAACGTCCAGAACTTAATCGTGCGTGGCAATCCTTTTCAAATACGGGTGGTGCGCGAAGGGGGCGGTTCCAAGAACGCTTGAAGGACGTTATAAATTATGCAATGCATGACCGGTCATAGGCTTAAATAGGCAATATTTAAATCAATCCCAAAGACGAAAGTAAAAAAACGAAAGGTTCTTCAGTAATGTGTCAGACCAGGTTAAGCCTAACGATGGTTAGACAAGTTGCTGTTTGTACAATTATCACTTTGTGAGTACCGGGATACGGGACTTTAAAAGTAAATAAATTTGTGATGTCTTGGATGCGTTTAGTATATCTTAACTAAGGCGATACCCAGATACATACCTGGATGTTTACCCGGAGATTTTGGGGTGTAGGACACCGTTGCACAAATTTAAAACACTCCGATCTAACTCAGGGGCGCATCTAGGAATTTGCCAAGTGGGTGGGGGGGGGGGGGGGGGGTTGCTCTCTGAAAACTTGCGACGGAGGGGGGAGGTGCTCTCTGAAAAACTTGCGACCGGGGAGGGGCGTGCTCTCTGAAAAACTTGCGACCGGGGGGGGGGGGGGGCGCTGCTCGGAGAAGCCGACTTTAAGAGTGTATGTTCTGATTCCCAAGGGGGGGGGTTGCAACCCCCGTAACACCCCCCCCCCACTCGAACCGTTCCTGTAACTAAGTACCTTTACTTTTACTCCCGACTACAATACGTTACACATATTTTTGTACAAACATATTTTTGTTTATACATGTATATACGGACATATCGGAAGGAGGGGAGGGACTTCATATTTCACAGTCCCTGACTAAAATTATAGCCGGATGCATGGTATGAATAGTAACCTTAATATGTTCTTTTACGATGAGCTTGGGTCCCGTTTCACTACATATATCAGTTCACTGCTGGCGCAATTCAAATGTGTTGCTCTTCGGTCTGTCCACACGAATGGAGCGTATGATGGGGAGAATCAAGGCGATACGTACCAGCGTGTTAACTAGCCATTAACTTATCACCAACAGCGGGATAATAATTACATGAACCTGACCCCTGCCATGAATCTCCGCTATTGGTACCCCGGAGTGACGTAATGAGGTTGTTCTGATTGGTAGAATTGTCATCCGTGAAACGAAATTGGGTGATAATAAGTAGGTCCCCTATTCGTTCAATATGTTTGCTATAAGGATTCGTTATGCAATATTGATACTTTTCCATCAAAGAACAATGTATGTATAATGTAATATTCTTGCTTTCCTGCGAAAAAACAAAGCGACTGGTCTAGAAGCTCCCGCCCTTTTCGGTTCTCGATGGAGCGTTGCATACATCACACTTCTCACTTGTCATGCTTGAAGCTCGCATAAACATAACTGTTGACCAGAGGCGCTTAATACCTTTTTTTCAGAGAAATGCAAATAGCGCGCTAGAAGGCCTTGATTTGTCTGAGATTAGCCGTGCACTTAATAAACCAAGGCGTCTCGCTTACCTGGATATCGATCATATTGGCCGCACGTGTTGTGGGGGACTACGGGGAGGGGAGGAGAGAGAGGAGGTGGGGGAAGTGGCAGCGGAAGAGAGGGGGCGGATGAGGAGTGGGAGTGGTGAAAGGGAGGGAGGGGGGGCAGAGGAGAGGGCCGAGACGGGGGAGGAGAAGAGAGCAGAGATGGGGGAGGAGGGAAGGTCAGAGACGGAGGAGGAGTGGAGAACTGGGTGAGAGGGTTTCGATCGAGATTCTAAGCCGTCTGGTGCATAATGGTCGCCGTTGGCCTGTTACGCCCACGGGCTCTAGCTCGTACCACACCCCTGGCTGTCCTCAGGGCAGAGCAAAGGCCATCACAGCGGCCGGCCGGCTGGGCTAGAGGGACAGAGGGGACAGAGGGCCAGACAGCCAGGAGGGTGGCCGGGTGGCCGGGTGGGCGGCGACCGCCCCTGCAGCCGCCGAGACCCAGACTTCCGCCACCGGCGCCGCTCTCCTTGCACGCTGACCGGCAAGGTCATATGCCCACACGCCGCCCGCGTGTGAGGTGAGGCATTGCGTTTTTTGCCGGTTCCATTGGTGAAATGCCAAGCGTACCCCGTACTGGGTTTTATGGCCGCACTTTTTTGGCAGTGGTCGGACCGTTCCAAGAATATGTCCTTGCTTTATAGCCGCTGCAGTTGTGGGTCGAGGGGGAATCGATAGAATCGCCCAGACTTAGGGCCAAGAAAAAAGTGCCGCCAGACTTTATTTCCTTACTTGCGTCATCGCAGTCGAGTCCCACACGTCTTGTGTGAACGTCTGCGGCCGCTAAAGCGGGGGGCGGGCCGGGGTGTTAGGGGGGGGGGGACAGACAAATCTTTACAACGTGGGAAGGTAATTGTCACAATCTTCGCGACAACGGGAACAACTTGATAATAAATTGATGTCTCGTTCGCAGAGACGCTTGGCCGACATTCTCCGGAAGTCGCTATTACCGGAAGCCATATAGAAGCTCAAAGCGGACTGACGCCACGTCTCCCAAGCCACTTTCAGCAAGGACTCCGGCTGGCACTCAGGTACGAAATCCCATTTTAGTTGGCATGAATCTCTATTTGGATCACACTAAGATAAGGAACCATGCATGTATGCTACGACATTACAGCGAAGGTTCCCATTGATTCACACTAAGATAAGGAATCTTCCAGGCATGATACGTTACCTTAGCTGTCCGGAATACACCTTTGGCGGACATTAAGATAACGGTTTAACATTTTGGTTTGCATTGTGGTAAGAATTTATGTTTGGTTTACGCTAACGTTAATACCATGGCTGACATCATCGCCCTAATTAATACAACCAAATCTGACCTACGAGGTTAAGGAATCCCTATTTGCCTGCCACTAGTTTAGTGAATCTTCCTTTAGATGACATTCAAACGAATAATCATCGCTGAACCCATATCCACCCACCTATACAAGGGTTGCCCAACACCAGAGCTGACACTTCTGTACGTGGATTTTCATTTGCATGCTGAAGCGGTGTGTAACGGGGGACTATAACGCACATTTGCTTTACATAATGGATAATGCCATTGGGTTTCATCGACCGGCACAATTCGCTGGTCCATTGCGACACCGTACACAGTACGCAGTACACAAACGTTATGTGTGTGTGACGGTTTACCTGTAAATGTGGGGTTAATTATGTATCAAGCCATTCGGCCCAACTATCCAAATGTGCCAGGGGAGGTAGCTGGGCCCGGAATAAAACTTATTCTGGTGTTACTAGTTGGCGAGCAAAAGGCTCTAACTAAAACACACATCGACAAAAGAACCGCTGTCTACCAATACGTACAGGTATAAACCTTGTAGTGAACATGTAGAAGCGATAAACCTGATGGTAGTCAACATGTACAAGTAATAAACCTGGTGGCTGTCAACACGTAGAAGTAATAAACTTGGTAGCTGTCAAAATGTAGAAGCAATAAACCTGGCGGTAGTCAACATGTAGAAGTAATAAACCTGGTGGTAGTCAACATGTAGACGATAGTAAACATGTAGAAGGAGTACACTTGGTGGTAGTCAACATGTAGACGATAGTAAACATATAGAAGTAATACACTTGGTGGTAGTCAACATGTAGACGATAGTAAACATGTAGACGATAGTAAACATATAGAAGTAATACACTTGGTGGTAGTCAACATGTAGACGATAGTAAACATATAGACGATAGTAAACATATAGAAGTAATACACTTGGTGGTAGTCAACATGTAGACGATAGTAAACATGTAGAAGGAATACACTTGGTGGTAGTCAACATGTAGAAGCAATAAACCTGGTGGCTGTCAACATGTAGACGTAATAAACTTGGTAATAGTGAACCTGCAAAAGTAATAAACCTGGTGGTAATTAACATGTAGAAGTAATAAACCTGGTGGTAGTCAATATGTAGGCGATAGTAAACATTTAGAAGTAATAAACATGGTGGCTGTCAACATGTAGAAGTGTAGACCTCAGTCGGAGCATCAAGTCACAATTTTAGGTCCTTAATTCGGGTCTTCTTTTTTGCGACTGCTCCACCAACCGGAGGGGGGGGGTGGGGTGGGGGTAGATACACGCCTCAGATGGCCTAAATTTTGCATTGAAACACGACCTTCTTCCTCAAAACAGGACCTTCTTCTTTTGAGGAAGAAGGTCGTGTTTCAGTGCAAAATTTAGGCCATCTGAGGGCTGGACCCACCTCCCCCCCCCCCTTTTTGTGAGGAAGAACGCTATCTGAGGCGTGGACCTACCCCCCCCCTCCCCCCCCCCCCCCCCCCCGCCGGTCGCAAGTTTTTATTGAACCCCTCCCCCTCCCAGCCGTAAAAAAATTGGTCCGGACTTGAGGCATTTTTCGTTAATCGTGATTATGAAATTGAGTATCATAGTTAGCTGACGGTAGGTACAAGTGAGAAGTACCTCGGAAACTGACAAGAAAGTTACATGCTGCTTTAATTGTTTTGTCCGACTTAATTGTTTGTCCGACTTAACGCACGTGGAAGACCTAATTTTCCCCCCGCCTGATTGGATAAAAGCAACAAAGACGTCAGTGAATGATTGACAGCCTGGATCGGTCTAATAACATGGTCAGTACCTCAGGTCAAGTCTGCCATTCGGTCAAACCTGGAGCGCATACACGTCCACCCACCAGTTACACGTTATATACAGGGGTCTGGAAGTGTGGGGCCCAGTGTCCGGTGATTCTCAGGGTCGAATGCCGCCTTTTCACGACGTTCCGTGTCGTTTTTTGGCTAAGCTAAGCTGCGTCGATGTCGCTTTTCCAGATCCTCAGTGTCGATTTTATCAATTATGCCTGTGTCGCATGAATCCATGTAGTAATACTTCTTCCAGACCCCTATATACCAGAAAGATCCGCCCTCGAGCGCCACGGTTATTTTTTTTTTAAATATATCAGATATATATTGTATAATTATTCTTGCTCCGTAACTTTTCCTCCAAGGTCAAAAGGCAAAAAGCATGCGCTGTCGCCCCGCTTCGAAGATAAAGCTTGCACCAGAAAAAAAAATGTGCCAACCGCTCGTCAAAACACGCGGTCGTTTAATTCTTTGCTTAGCGGCGATCAAATTACGACACTGCGCAAACATTGTCTGGTGAACTCGAGAGAGGTGTGTCTGGACAGGCAATCTGGAACGAAAGGAGTGGGGGAAAGGGTAGAAGGGACACGGTTCTTGAAGAATTGCAGATATGGGGCGGTGAGGGTGGGGGAGGAGGAGGGGGGGTGCAGGCGGGTTAACAAATATAGGACTATCGGCGGCCAGTCAAATGCACCCCGGGTCTGACCTTTCGGATAGAGGTCAGGGCTCTGTCATGTCAGCCGCCATATAGGTGACGTTGTATGGGAATCGTCAATATTTGTAGACCGCTCGCGGGAATTGGGGGGCTTCATGGATTTGCTTATATAAGACCGGAGTGGTCCCTCTAGCCAGCGGGGGTCCTTCTGGTGTCTGAGGACAGACAGTGACAGACAGTGACGAACTGCTGTGCCGGAGATATAGCGGATGATACACCGCCATCTGTGTCATTAGTAAGCAGGCCTACATTTTGAAGATCCCAACCTTAGGCGCCGGTAGGTAGCAGGTGGTGACAACAGCCATGGGCAAGAGAGCCAATAAGACCTGAGGCAAACGCTAGAGCTCTAGACTCGCCTTCTGTAAAGGCTAGATCAAGAACAACAAAATGTGCCTGGTTGGTAAATTATTTAACCATGTTTCCCTAATGGTAGTTGTTTGAAGTGCATTTCCTCCATGCAGGACATCCATGTAAATTAATTACCGTATTGCCGATGGACTATAACCCATGAAAACAGGTCGGGTTATACCACAAGACTCCGCACCATATAGCAGTCACCCTATAGAGCCATAAACGCAAACGAGTGAGCAAAAAAAGGCTGGACGATTATCAGTTTGCAACTGATTTCCTATAATGCCAAGCGGTTTGGATTATGAGACGACCTTCATTAAGCCACAGGACATCCAATTTTGTTTGCCTAGCGTGCTGGAGACTAAGGGACCTGTTTATTGTATGAGACTGGCGCCATCAATGGATTTCCTCGCTATGGACGCAGCAACACTTTTTTTTCCCCTTTTCGCCGCATGCTTTTTGTGTTTTGCCATAACGTCACGTGACACAGACCTATCAAATTCTACTCCTCGGCGCCAAAATGTCTGGATGCCCGCCATAAATGACCTTGACCTCTCCTTAGTCGGTCTCACTCTGTGGGCTCCCGAAGCTGTTATATATTTAAACGCTGCCTGGCATTAAATGGAAAGGTAACTCCGGGCAATTACGGGGTTATCGATATTTATGCCTCATGCATTGTGAACTGTAGCGTGACTCATCTTTCGCTTTGCGTATAAATGGACTGGTCTTTGTTGTGGGAGATCATATCGTGACAGTCTTTGTTGTGGGAGATCATATCGTGACAGTCTTCGTTGTGGGAGATCATATCGTGACAGTCTTTGTTGTGGGAGATCATATCGTGACAGTCTTTGTTGTGGGAGATCATATCGTGACAGTCTTTGTTGTGGGCGATCATATCGTGACAGTCTTTGTTGTGGGAGATCATATCGTGACAGTCTTTGTTGTGGGAGATCATATCGTGACAGTCTTTGTTGTGGGAGATCATATCGTGACAGTCTTTGTTGTGGGAGATCATATCGTGACAGTCTTCGTTGTGGGAGATCATATCGTGACAGTCTTCGTTGTGGGAGATCATATCGTGACAGTCTTTGTTGTGGGAGATCATATCGTGACAGTCTTCGTTGTGGGAGATCATATCGTGACAGTCTTTGTTGTGGGAGATCATATCGTGACAGTCTTTGTTGTGGGAGATCATATCGTGACAGTCTTTGTTGTGGGAGATCATATCGTGACAGTCTTTGTTGTGGGAGATCATATCGTGACAGTCTTTGTTGTGGGAGATCATATCGTGACAGTCTTTGTTGTGGGAGATCATATCGTGACAGTCTTTGTTGTGGGAGATCATATCGTGACAGTCTTTGTTGTGGGAGATCATATCGTGACAGTCTTTGTTGTGGGAGATCATATCGTGACAGTCTTTGTTGTGGGAGATCATATCGTGACAGTCTTTGTTGTGGGCGATCATATCGTGACAGTCTTTGTTGTGGGAGATCATATCGTGACAGTCTTCGTTGTGGGAGATCATATCGTGACAGTCTTTGTTGTGGGAGATCATATCGTGACAGTCTTCGTTGTGGGAGATCATATCGTGACAGTCTTTGTTGTGGGAGATCATATCGTGACAGTCTTTGTTGTGGGAGATCATATCGTGACAGTCTTCGTTGTGGGAGATCATATCGTGACAGTCTTTGTTGTGGGAGATCATATCGTGACAGTCTTTGTTGTGGGAGATCATATCGTGACAGTCTTTGTTGTGGGAGATCATATCGTGACAGTCTTTGTTGTGGGAGATCATATCGTGACAGTCTTTGTTGTGGGCGATCATATCGTGACAGTCTTTGTTGTGGGAGATCATATCGTGACAGTCTTCGTTGTGGGAGATCATATCGTGACAGTCTTCGTTGTGGGAGATCATATCGTGACAGTCTTTGTTGTGGGAGATCATATCGTGACAGTCTTCGTTGTGGGAGATCATATCGTGACAGTCTTTGTTGTGGGAGATCATATCGTGACAGTCTTTGTTGTGGGAGATCATATCGTGACAGTCTTTGTTGTGGGAGATCATATCGTGACAGTCTTTGTTGTGGGAGATCATATCGTGACAGTCTTTGTTGTGGGCGATCATATCGTGACAGTCTTTGTTGTGGGAGATCATATCGTGACAGTCTTCGTTGTGGGAGATCATATCGTGACAGTCTTTGTTGTGGGAGATCATATCGTGACAGTCTTTGTTGTGGGAGATCATATCGTGACAGTCTTTGTTGTGGGAGATCATATCGTGACAGTCTTTGTTGTGGGCGATCATATCGTGACAGTCTTTGTTGTGGGAGATCATATCGTGACAGTCTTCGTTGTGGGAGATCATATCGTGACAGTCTTTGTTGTGGGAGATCATATCGTGACAGTCTTTGTTGTGGGAGATCATATCGTGACAGTCTTTGTTGTGGGAGATCATATCGTGACAGTCTTTGTTGTGGGAGATCATATCGTGACAGTCTTTGTTGTGGGAGATCATATCGTGACAGTCTTTGTTGTGGGAGATCATATCGTGACAGTCTTTGTTGTGGGCGATCATATCGTGACAGTCTTTGTTGTGGGAGATCATATCGTGACAGTCTTTGTTGTGGGAGATCATATCGTGACAGTCTTTGTTGTGGGAGATCATATCGTGACAGTCTTTGTTGTGGGAGATCATATCGTGACAGTCTTTGTTGTGGGAGATCATATCGTGACAGTCTTTGTTGTGGGAGATCATATCGTGACAGTCTTTGTTGTGGGAGATCATATCGTGACAGTCTTCGTTGTGGGAGATCATATCGTGACAGTCTTTGTTGTGGGCGATCATATCGTGACAGTCTTTGTTGTGGGAGATCATATCGTGACAGTCTTTGTTGTGGGAGATCATATCGTGACAGTCTTTGTTGTGGGAGATCATATCGTGACAGTCTTCGTTGTGGGAGATCATATCGTGACAGTCTTTGTTGTGGGCGATCATATCGTGACAGTCTTTGTTGTGGGAGATCATATCGTGACAGTCTTCGTTGTGGGAGATCATATCGTGACAGTCTTTGTTGTGGGAGATCATATCGTGACAGTCTTTGTTGTGGGCGATCATATCGTGACAGTCTTTGTTGTGGGAGATCATATCGTGACAGTCTTTGTTGTGGGAGATCATATCGTGACAGTCTTTGTTGTGGGAGATCATATCGTGACAGTCTTTGTTGTGGGAGATCATATCGTGACAGTCTTCGTTGTGGGCGATCATATCGTGACAGTCTTTGTTGTGGGAGATCATATCGTGACAGTCTTTGTTGTGGGCGATCATATCGTGACAGTCTTTGTTGTGGGAGATCATATCGTGACAGTCTTTGTTGTGGGAGATCATATCGTGACAGTCTTCGTTGTGGGAGATCATATCGTGACAGTCTTCGTTGTGGGCGATCATATCGTGACAGTCTTTGTTGTGGGAGATCATATCGTGACAGTCTTCGTTGTGGGCGATCATATCGTGACAGTCTTTGTTGTGGGAGATCATATCGTGACAGTCTTTGTTGTGGGAGATCATATCGTGACAGTCTTTGTTGTGGGAGATCATATCGTGACAGTCTTCGTTGTGGGCGATCATATCGTGACAGTCTTTGTTGTGGGCGATCATATCGTGACAGTCTTCGTTGTGGGCGATCATATCGTGACAGTCTTTGTTGTGGGCGATCATATCGTGACAGTCTTCGTTGTGGGCGATCATATCGTGACAGTCTTTGTTGTGGGAGATCATATCGTGACAGTCTTCGTTGTGGGAGATCATATCGTGACAGTCTTTGTTGTGGGAGATCATATCGTGACAGTCTTTGTTGTGGGCGATCATATCGTGACAGTCTTTGTTGTGGGAGATCATATCGTGACAGTCTTTGTTGTGGGAGATCATATCGTGACAGTCTTCGTTGTGGGCGATCATATCGTGACAGTCTTTGTTGTGGGCGATCATATCGTGACAGTCTTTGTTGTGGGCGATCATATCGTGACAGTCTTCGTTGTGGGAGATCATATCGTGACAGTCTTCGTTGTGGGCGATCATATCGTGACAGTCTTTGTTGTGGGAGATCATATCGTGACAGTCTTTGTTGTGGGAGATCATATCGTGACAGTCTTTGTTGTGGGAGATCATATCGTGACAGTCTTTGTTGTGGGAGATCATATCGTGACAGTCTTCGTTGTGGGAGATCATATCGTGACAGTCTTTGTTGTGGGAGATCATATCGTGACAGTCTTTGTTGTGGGCGATCATATCGTGACAGTCTTTGTTGTGGGAGATCATATCGTGACAGTCTTTGTTGTGGGCGATCATATCGTGACAGTCTTTGTTGTGGGAGATCATATCGTGACAGTCTTTGTTGTGGGAGATCATATCGTGACAGTCTTTGTTGTGGGAGATCATATCGTGACAGTCTTTGTTGTGGGAGATCATATCATGACAGTCTTTGTTGTGGGAGATCATATCGTGACAGTCTTTGTTGTGGGAGATCATATCGTGACAGTCTTTGTTGTGGGAGATCATATCGTGACAGTCTTCGTTGTGGGAGATCATATCGTGACAGTCTTTGTTGTGGGAGATCATATCGTGACAGTCTTTGTTGTGGGAGATCATATCGTGACAGTCTTTGTTGTGGGAGATCATATCGTGACAGTCTTTGTTGTGGGAGATCATATCATGACAGTCTTTGTTGTGGGAGATCATATCGTGACAGTCTTTGTTGTGGGAGATCATATCGTGACAGTCTTTGTTGTGGGCGATCATATCGTGACAGTCTTTGTTGTGGGCGATCATATCGTGACAGTCTTTGTTGTGGGAGATCATATCGTGACAGTCTTTGTTGTGGGCGATCATATCGTGACAGTCTTTGTTGTGGGAGATCATATCGTGACAGTCTTTGTTGTGGGAGATCATATCGTGACAGTCTTTGTTGTGGGAGATCATATCGTGACAGTCTTTGTTGTGGGAGATCATATCGTGACAGTCTTTGTTGTGGGCGATCATATCGTGACAGTCTTTGTTGTGGGAGATCATATCGTGACAGTCTTCGTTGTGGGCGATCATATCGTGACAGTCTTTGTTGTGGGAGATCATATCGTGACAGTCTTTGTTGTGGGAGATCATATCGTGACAGTCTTTGTTGTGGGAGATCATATCGTGACAGTCTTCGTTGTGGGCGATCATATCGTGACAGTCTTTGTTGTGGGAGATCATATCGTGACAGTCTTTGTTGTGGGAGATCATATCGTGACAGTCTTTGTTGTGGGAGATCATATCGTGACAGTCTTTGTTGTGGGAGATCATATCGTGACAGTCTTTGTTGTGGGAGATCATATCGTGACAGTCTTTGTTGTGGGAGATCATATCGTGACAGTCTTCGTTGTGGGCGATCATATCGTGACAGTCTTCGTTGTGGGCGATCATATCGTGACAGTCTTTGTTGTGGGAGATCATATCGTGACAGTCTTTGTTGTGGGAGATCATATCGTGACAGTCTTTGTTGTGGGAGATCATATCGTGACAGTCTTTGTTGTGGGAGATCATATCGTGACAGTCTTCGTTGTGGGAGATCATATCGTGACAGTCTTCGTTGTGGGCGATCATATCGTGACAGTCTTTGTTGTGGGAGATCATATCGTGACAGTCTTTGTTGTGGGCGATCATATCGTGACAGTCTTTGTTGTGGGCGATCATATCGTGACAGTCTTTGTTGTGGGAGATCATATCGTGACAGTCTTTGTTGTGGGAGATCATATCGTGACAGTCTTTGTTGTGGGCGATCATATCGTGACAGTCTTTGTTGTGGGAGATCATATCGTGACAGTCTTTGTTGTGGGAGATCATATCGTGACAGTCTTTGTTGTGGGAGATCATATCGTGACAGTCTTCGTTGTGGGAGATCATATCGTGACAGTCTTTGTTGTGGGAGATCATATCGTGACAGTCTTTGTTGTGGGAGATCATATCGTGACAGTCTTTGTTGTGGGAGATCATATCGTGACAGTCTTCGTTGTGGGCGATCGTCTTGTGATACACTGATTTAGTTGTGGACGATCATCTCGTGAGACAGTCTTTGTTGTCTGCGGTCTTCCCTTGAGACAGTTATTGTTGTGGGCGATCATCGATTGAGACAGTTATTGTTGTGGGCGATCATCCCTTGAGATAGTCTTTGTTGTGGGCGATCATCCATTGAGATAGTCTTTGTTGTGGGCGATCATCCATTGAGATAGTCTTTGTTGTGGGCGATCATCCCTTGAGATAATCTTTGTTGTGGGCGATCATCCCTTGAGATAGTCTTTGTTGTGGGCGATCATCCCTTGAGACAGTCTTTGCTGTGGGCGATCATCCCTTGAGACAGTCTTTGTTGTGGGCCGCTATGGCGTGGCGATGTAAATGACTTTATTGCAACCATCACTCGCTTTAATCGCATGCATGTAGCAAGGCATTTAAATATGGCAAATCACAAACTGGTCAGTTTACCACATGTTTATAAATGATACTACTCGATAATACTAAACGTATATATTTGTTCTATAAACCTAGAAAAATAAATACATAAGCTTACTTTGGGTGAAAAACACTTAGCTCTATAGGTATAAATCTTGGGGTTACGCTACCAGTAGACCTACGTAAGCTACGTGTATCGGTCCATAGCTAGTACCAGTGACGGGAACAGAAGTCATGTGTCATTGGCCTCGCTACTTCAGACCCCGATTTACATAAACATGCACGCACTGACCTGTTTCTGGTGTGAGCAGAAGGTGTCATCTGACGTGCACGTAACTCAATTCACGCCCTCGACAACGTCCCACAGAGACGCTGCAGGTGCCACGTGTCACTTAGCATGCTTACAGTCTACCTTTGTAGCCTAAACAACGAAAGCCTGTTAATGAGCGACTAGCTTTTTTTGTAATTAGTTTTTGCCCGTCTACTGTGTTATTGGATCAACGCTGAAGTGTTCCGACCACACGACGAATCTCAGATGAAAGATGAAACGGCTGTTCGAGTGAGACTCGACAACCGTTCTGGTATCGTGCACTTGGGGTCTGACCTCACTACTTGAAGGCACGTATACCCCCATGGGGTGGGGGGGGGGGGGTTACTTAATATATTGCTGTGGGCGGGGGGGTTCCGTGGTAAAGCCCCCCCCCCCTTTTTCACCGCCAAAATCCGCAACCCGCTCTATGAACGCCAATTTTCAGACCCTCCCCCACCCCGCTCCCCCACCACCCCGTCGCAAGTTTCCAAAATATCCGCACTATAGGGGTATCTTTTTCGTCATAAAATGGCCGTTCTCTTGGGGTATCTTTTTCATCACAAATGTCCGCTCCCTCAGGCATCCAGGGGCACCCGCGGAACCCCCCCATCAGATTCGTATATGAGTGCCCCCCTCCTCCCCCCCCCCCCGCAACCCGGGCGTATATCTACCCAACGGTTGAGTTACAAGAGTTAGACTCGTGATCACGTGCCTGACGTCATATTGAGCTTCCGTTTCTCCACAGCCATGTGTGGATTGTAGGAAACGAACCTGGTGTTAGTACGAGGCAGACTATGACTGGCACGAGAAAGGTAATAATATGGACTATATGTTTTGTTCCATATCATGATAGGATCGCGGATAAATCTAATTGGACATAGTTTAACCCCCCTGTGTACGCTTCGGATCGCTCTAAACGATAGGCTGCTTTCGTACAGGGCTTGATCGATCCCATCTAATTGCGCCTGAGGTGGGTTTGATTCTCGCGAAAATACAAGCGATATTTTTTAGCGGGGAACCTCGACGGGCATGAAATGGCTTTGTGTGATGTTATGTAAAAAAATTGGGACCTCCCTGAATGTAGTGGTTACCGCACTAGACCGCTGATGAATAAATCAGGAGTTGAACTGAATCCGGGTCCCGGCACCTGATCCGGGTCCCGGCACCTGATCCGGGTCCCGGCACCTGATCCGGGGCAAGCTTCATCCATTCACCCTTCGTCGTCCGGGGAGGTTCGTTGGCTCAGTTTAGCCCAGATTGTGTGCACAAATGTGGTCTAAAACACCTATTCCTTCCATTGATTTTCGCAGACGTCCTTCTGGATGCCAGCTCTGTCGGCGAGGGACCGGGGGCCCCCGGAACAGGTCCAGGCGTCCTTCCAGGACAAGGGCACGATGACCTCTACGTGGGACGCTGAGCCGCGTTCGAGCCCGGTGGCGGTGAACACGTTTTACCAGCGGCTGGTGGCAAATGGGGGTCATCGTCTGGCGGGGTACGGGGGTGCCGGGCCGGGGTGTCGCCCCACCACTGCGCTCTATACCCCCCGGGCGGAGCCAGGGGAGTCGGCGGGCGACAGGGGCGCCCCCGCGCCGTCGTGAGTATAAACGGGTCACTGTAGTACTGTAGTACGAGCCATAGGACGGAGGGCTCTATTTGTCTCGTAGACATCGCGACCTCAGGTGGATAATGGGTTATGTAGGTCAAAACCACGATCTCCAGATCCATAGGGAGATGAGAAATCGCTGTGCTACTAGTTTCTTGTGAATCCAAGGGAGGGGGGAGCCCTCAGGGGTGGGAGGGGGGGAGCCCTCAGGGGTTAGGGGGTTTAACTCCCCCTCCTCCCCCCCCCCCCTCCTCAAGCAAGCCGATATTTAATGACCCTTGTTGATAAAGAATTCCATGCAAATTCAAGGTTATCTCAGGTGGGCACCCCTCCCCGGTCATTTTCACCCCATCCCTTAGCCCTAATTAGAATAATAATCGATAGTACAGGGTTTCGGTTTATATCAAACTGCTCAAAAGACCAGGCTCTGAGCAGCGGAAGTGACTGGGAGCCATTAATCTCTCCGTTGATCAGCCCTGGTATATGTATCATTATATATTGTCATGTTTGGCAGGTTGAAGTGGTAGCGGAAACGGATATGGCTAGTTCAATGTGGGTCGGTAATTTGCATCGGGATCAGTTATCGTTTCCGTTCCAGTGAAATCTAAGGCCGTTCGCTCTCCGTTCATTATCGAACGTCACTCGATCCCAAACGGCCAACGGCAAACATTAATTACATGCATATATCAGCCACCCGCAGTCGGATTTGGTCAGTTTGACTTGATGTTTATACCGTGAATGGAGAGTCCGTCATGGCGTCCTTGACCTTGTAGCCCACGATCCGGACGCCTCGGCGCCCCCTGGCGGCACATCCGGCAGTGCACCGGAAACCTCGGAAACCATATCTGCTTCGTGGACGGTGAGTATCAATTCAGTGTGACCTGGCCTGCTCTGATCCTGAATGCTCATATGTACGGCGATCCTTAATTTTGGTTTAGAGTCCAGATCCAGGTAGGCCTATATGTACAATATGCACAATTCCATAGATCAATAACTGGATATATAATTGAAATTGAATTGGAAATATCTGACAATACATTTTTTAAATGTCTGGAATTGTATGATATAATGAATTGTATTAAGGACATCTACGCTAAACTAGTGGTATCTATAATTTAGGCTGGTCTCATTTCTGACACCGTGTTGCATGGACACCGTGTTTCATATAAATCAGATAAATATCAATAGCGGTTCTCGGATCCATGTTTGTTTATGATATGTCTAAGCGCATGAAAGAAATTCTTCAATACCTCTTTATAAAGGTGTGGTCAAAGAGGAAGACGCCAAGCGCTTTCCGCCATTTGGTTACGCTCTACCCCGCCAGGAGGCGCCGGACATGTCACCTCGTATGGCAACCATTGACGCCACCTACCGACCGCTCAAAGAACTGCAGTCGCCTCGGAGACGCTACGCAACCGTCTACAACGAACACGCCAAGAACAATTTCCGGTTCTGGCACGAAGACAAGAAGCCGATTCAAGGTGGGTCTCCATTCGTTCTCAGGGGACAAAAAGGCGATATGTTTTACGGGGAGCGGGAGGCTTTCCTGGCAGAAGAAAGCTCAGAAAATGACGATGCTTCGCCGGCCGCGGCGCTATCCCATGTCCATGTAATGAAGGCACGGCAAACCGTAATCACTTGCGGCTAGTGGGTGCGTGTAGGTGGGGTGAGAATAGCCCCAGTTCTGTGGCGGCAGGACTATAAAAGCAGAACTGGTGTTAGGGTGAGGTGTGTGTGTATGGGGGAGGGGGGGTGGCGGAGCCATGTCCTGCGAGCAAGCCGCTGTGGCCACCGCCGTTCCACGACTAGTATTAAGACTGAACCCATTTTGAACGGACGGCGTTACATCTATGGAACTAGTGAGACTGTAGACATTAAATTCTACAAATAGCATATGTGCTCTCACACAAGAGCGAACTCAAATGTTGCTCACTGTGTGAAACCCAAATGCACGCTGAAAATTAGAATTTCATTCGAGTACATGACGAAAATAACGGTGTTTCCAGATGTTCAGAAAATGCTCGAATATTACATATACAAGATTACACGTGATTATGTTTTCTCATCTATTCCACATTTCTATGCAGACCTTGATCGAGATGACTTGTGGGCAGGTGATTTCTATATTGAAGGCTTTGACTCGTACTCGTTGTTCGGACTCACATGTGTAGCATGTCAGTGTGTGTTCCCTCATATGTAACAGATAATCAGTGGTAATACAGAACCCTCACGATGTCACCATGTTTGAGTTAGTCGTTTGCCGTGCAATGTGGTTTAAGGTTTTGTGCTTTGCGTTAATATACCGATGTGATCCTATATTAAATATAACGACTTATTTCTGTACAATGTACGTGTTTAACCTCTGTCTGGCAACAGTTCAACTAATACACATATGGATGCATGTGTTATTAAAACAACCATGTAACAGTTGATTATCTTACGTCTGTGATGTTTCTAATGATAACAGTGGGGGCCTCCTTGGTGTAGTGGTTAGCGCACTAGACCGCAGATTAATAGGTCCGGAGTTCGAAAAATTCGGGCTCGCGGGCACCTAATCTGGGGCATGTTTCATTCCTTCATTGTCCCGGGAGGTTCGTTGGCATAATTAATCCCCCATGTACACAAAAGCGGCCTAAAACACCAACATTTCATTTCATTTCTAATAACACTTTAGATCGATGTTATATACTAATGTAAATATTTATTAAACTGCATTACACGTTCTGTAAAAGCAAAGTCTGCAACGAAACTCGTATCTTCCTTTATATGTTCTTTAATTAATACCTGTATGTGCTGTGTTTTGGTTTTGATGAGACTTTCGTACCTATTTTCGTCCAACAATTATGATTCACACCCAAGTAATGAACCTCAGATTGATTGCGTAAGACCTGCGAACTATATATGAAGTGCATCTTTTAGTTTAATGTGGCTAACTTTATAAGGACTATCGCCAAAACTGCCACCTTTTATTTTTTTCACACATCCAAATACGACGTAGATACAATATCAACAGATTATTTTCAAATATGAAATATGTTGATTAGATGAGTAGATTATGTCTTAGATAATGAATATTATAAATTGTCCATAGTTGTTTAACATAATAGTAGAACATAGATTATGCTCATTTTGAATTTTTTAATTATTATATGCACATGACTTAGAGTAAAGTGAGATTCATTGTTGATATATTGCCCCGGACACATTATATGTCGCTCTGCACTGTTCTCCATTTCTTCAATACTGCTATATGATTCTCTGTGATATTAAGACATTACTTCATGGCGAGTGGGTTTTCTCTTTTCGCGTTGCAGGCGCCCCTCCTCAAAGCATACAGGGGCGCATGATGAAGCTCGGGGTAGGCTACTGACATGAAGAAAGGCCAGGACAAATCTCTGGAGATATCACTGGCACTGAACACATTCAAGACAACAAGCGATATCTGGCGTCCATCGAATTTAACGCTTAACTTTGGGTGACAATATGGTATTGTCCCTCTGTTGTTTCTTGTTCTGAACGCTATTTATTTCAGGGGATTATCAACAACGAGCTGGTATTTACATAGCCACCTCAGTGACTATACATAGGGCCCCTGAGGGGGGGTAGCCATGTCGCGTGTCGCTTTTAAGAAAAAGGTCCATGTCGCGTGTCGATTTTAAGAAAAGGTCCATGTCGCGTGTCGATTTTAAGAAAAGGTCCATGTCGCGTGTCGATTTTAGGAAAAGTTCCATGTCGCGTGTCGCTAAGTCTTATGTCGCATGTCGATTCTAAGACAACCCCAATGTCGCATGTCGATTCTAAGACAACCCCAATGTCGCGTTGTCGATTTTAAAAATCGCCGTGTCGCCGTGTCGAAAAAGCCCCTATGGGGCCCTATCCATGCTTGTTTGTCTTCGATAGGACTGTATCATTCTGAGTTCAATCCCATCTCAGTCAACTCTGTGTCCGGTACGGGCACATCTACGATCTGACTCGTGCCTTTGGGTTGAAAGATTTGCCTGTCGCTGTAGGTCATTTGCATAATGATTTAGAATAATCCTGTATGCAAGTTACCGTAAAGGAAGCGCGCATATATATGGATGACGCACCCATTAAAGCCAGCTTATTCGTTTCGCACCCACTATTAAAGCCAGCTTATTTTTTTCCTGCTCACTATTTATTATTTTCGCACCCATTAAAGCCACCTTTATTTTTTAAAGCTCGTATACATTTTTGGCGCACCTATTAAAGCACATTTTCTTACTTTCACGTCAGTAAGTAGCTATAGTAAATACTATTTAAATGGCCTTCAAAATATTAAGTTTATATATTAAATTTTAGTCCCTATTTTTTACAACACTAGATCATGTATTATATACGCGGACGCGACGTAACGATATTTGCTGGAGGTAATCGTGTAAAGGATATATTTCAGGAGTCGCCATATTGCATTATTTATCTGTTGATGGATAAAGGCCAGTGTACCCAAGCCGCTTTGATAAAGGCAAGGCACACAGGGCCGCCGAGACATATATACAGTGCTCAGCGGTCGTATTCCACGCATTACGGATATGAACGAAGATATTCTTGCTTTACTTATTATTGTACATGTGATATTTTGAAATGATAATCCGTCCAAATTGTAACCCGTCCACTTATATTATGTCTTTATTATTGTAAATGTTACATTTTGAACTGAGAATCCGTCCAAACGGTGACCCGTCCATTAACCGTAATGCTATATACACATTGCATGTGAGTTTGCCATTATGCTACACGAAATTGTAAACATGGATTCAGCATTTGGTGCTGAAGTCCACTGCTAAAACATGTCTTGTCTCCGGACAAATTGGATGGAGATTTGTTACTTGTGTGATACGCATGATATTCACTGTCATGTCATGCGATGTAAGATTCTAGAGGCCTGAAGACGGCCGCTGAAAGGCTCCAATGTTGCAACTGTGATATTATGCGTGTAAAGTATTTATTGTGGATGTAGTACATTAAATATATATAGTTGTATATCTAATATTTATTCATCATTTATATCCATAATATAATAACATTTATTTATCATTTATATACATAAAATAGAATATTTATTATAATTTATATACATAATATAGAATATTTATTTATGATTTATAAATATACATAATATGTAATTATATAATACCTATATGCACAATTTAATTATGTAGATCTATATTATATATCGGTATATATATATTCCGATAAGCTGGATGTATACATTTATCCACCCCGGTGTCTTATTTCTTCCGAAACGAGTTTGTTTGTTTGTAATATGTAGTTTTGAATAATCACTAATGAGAAGCTCACACAACACATCTGCTGATTTGAGAGAGATTTGATGAAGTCGTTTAAATGTCATTATGAACCGTGCATGCATCGGCCGTGCGGTGACCCCGTATGGCTCCCTGCAGGTCGGCCTCTGCCTACTCAGTATTACTTTTGTATATAGTTTAACATAACTTGTATGTGGCCTAATTTTAATACAGCCACCTTTTTTTTATGTGTATACATATTCGACCAAGATCTCTGGTTTGTTTTTTTACATTTCAATGGCGTGCAGTTATCATGTATTTGGTTGTGTTTTTCTTCTTGGGGTGATGCGTAATACGAGAATAGCACGTGTACATGCTGTGAGTCATTTTGAATAGAACTTACAAAAAAAAAAGACCGGGGTTATCTTATTCTGTTCAATGAAAAAGCTATTAGATATTATCAGAGATAATAAAAAAAATAGTAGATAATAAATAAAAGAAGTTTATTTCGTCAGTAGACTTCGTTTTAAAGTTTGACTTTTTCGGCGAAAGCAATGTCACAGTCCGATAAATCCCGATCATGACTAGTGGGTCATGGTCAAGATCATGACTATAGTGGGTCATGGTCACGATCATGACAAGTGAGTCATGGTCACGATCATGACTAGTGGGTCATGCATGGTCACGATCATGACTAGTGGGTCATGCATGGTCACGATCATGACTAGTGGGTCATTTATGGTCACGATCATGACTATAGTGGGTCATGGTCACGATCATGACAAGTGAGTCATGGTCACGATCATGACTAGTGGGTCATGCATGGTCACGATCATGACTAGTGGGTCTTATAATGACGTTACTAGTTTGAAAGTGCTATATTGACCGATAATAACAATAATGATGAATGATGTACATATGACGCTGAATAACCAACAACCGATTTACAGACACACATTTTCTACCGTTTACTCCTGCGCTAAGCTATGGTCCGTACACGTAACTGCCATTCGTTTTCCGCTGCAAATGAGAAATAGAAAAAGGAACATGTCTTATTTTCGTTTACCTGTTTCAAATGGGTAATGGGAAAAAGACTTGGCGTCCTATTTCCTTTCATCAGTATAAATTGGGTAACTGGTTAAATGTACACCTTTCCTTTACCCATTCAAAATAAAAAACAAGAGATATTCGACCATAGGTCGAGGACGAAAATACATAAGTACATTTGGAAGCTGTATTAATGGCGACGTTACGAGTCGTCAGGGCCGATTTTGGCTAAAGGGCCTTATAGGGGCAATTTGGGCTAAATGCTGCCTTCGACAGGCAGTGTGGCACTGTAGGCGGAGCTTAATTGGACGTACAGTTTGAAGCCAAGGCGCTTCTCTTGAAGCAATATTAACGGTACTTTCGTATCTTTTATTTATTATGTCTTCGTGACTTCACGAACTTCATTTGACGATCACGACAATATTCGCGATGGCTTCTATTTTGTTAAGTATACCTACTTACGAAATCATGGGTGAACTCATGAACTTGTGGTTGATGGTAGCTATTGCCAAATTAGCTGAACATCAAGCAGGCCCAAACTTTTGTAGGAGCACGTAAGCTATGACGTTGACGCACACTTAGCCCCCTCGCCATAGGTGTCTCTGAAGACGACGTGTTTAAGTGAACATGATATTTTGTTCTCAAGAGCGATTGCTTGACTCATTATGAATGGCGCTACGAATTTTACTTTTTATCTAATAATACGTCATCGTGACGTGACATGACATCATTTGACGTTCGCGCAAATGCTCAAGATGGCTTCTATATCTTCAATATGTCTACTTATCAACTCGGGTTATGACAGCTATTGCCAAAGTGGCTGAAAATAAAGCAAACCCAACATTTCGTAGGGGCACGTTAGCTGTGACGTCATTTTTGACGCATACTTATCCCCTGCGCCAAAAAAGTTACACACGGCACAAACTGTCCCTGAACACGACCTGCAACGACAAGCGACCCGAAAGTCGCCATACCTTATAATAGCTGAGTAATAGCTTAGGTAAGATGTGTGACGTCAGGACGTTATAGTGACGTTATGACGTGACGCACGACAACGTCCAAGTGGCAATATGCCAAGGTTTACTGCCACAACTTATTCGATTGAAGAGCTAGGCGATAGAAAGTATAGTCCTTCAGCTATGGCTTGACGAAATGGCCAAAAGTTGCATTAGTTCATCATTGCGGAGACACGGAGACCTAGGACAAGAACAAAGAATACTGCAGGCGAAGTGATATAGCAACTCATTTGTTTCTTCTACTAGTTCTCTGAAGATCAATGGTCCCTACCATTTGGCCTAAAGATCACAGCTCTGGCATGTTTTTCGTAATTTTGACATTGTTTTAAAGATGGACACAATCTCCATTCACTCATCAATGGTGGCCCCGCAAAGGTGTCGTCCCACTTTGAGCCATATCTGAGCAACATCCGCCTGATTGAAGCATTACGTGATCTGTAGATGCTTATTGGCAACTAGTTGGCGAAAAGAATGCAATTTTAGCATTTTTATCAGATTTTTGACGATTTTTCTTTCAAGGGCAAGAATCTGTATATTTATCATTAGGCCAGTGGCTTCGTTGCCATGGAAACAAAAAGTAATACAGATATCGCCGTGTTTTTGTTATAACTTGCTTCAAGGTGATATTACCTCACTGTGTGGCGAAGGAGACTGAAATAGCTTGAGCGGAAGTACGTCATATTCGATCAAGTTCATTTTTCCCCATAGGATCCCATGTTAAACGATTTGGACTATATACCGAAAAGTAATGTGGCTATGAACCATGTTGACAGATTATGACTCAGCTTTGTATTATCTATCCACAGGTGCAAGCATTGAGTGCTGGCTTGAATAGGACACCCGTGGGAGCCTCTGCTAACACCAAAACGCCGTATCTTTCACCATTGGCCAAATTAGCACTGAGGCTACTATGTATCATGTTTAACTAAGAAAAAAATGCCGGTGTCGCTTGATGAAGGCACTTGTGAAATACACGACAAAACATTTTTCCCAACCTAAAGATACAGCGCTTTAACATAGGAAGTCCCATAGAGAACTGCCGTCGGCCCTGAAACCGGAAGTAAGATAGGAACATATTGTTTTTAGTTTGCAGCTATACGAGGAACTACTTTTACTACAATATAATGCTACTCACTCATTTTTGGGATTTTTTTCTGATTTTTGACGATTTTTTTAAGTACCAAAAGTGACGTCATCGTGACGTCACGTGACGCATCAGATAACTCTAAGATTCGACAAAACTCATCTCAATTCATATTTCTATGGCATATTAGAACATCATAGCGATAGCTTGATGGCAAATGCGCCCAAAAGCGAGAAAACTGACAGAGGTCATTTAGTGCGTTTTCCGCAAAAGAGATCTCTAGCGTCATTATAAACGGAGATATAAGCGTTTTTAGTTATTTTTTCAAAACATCGCTGTGACCTTGACCTTTGACCTTTTGATGTGCGCAACAAATATGTTGTAGCCCTACTGCGTAGCAATTAGGTACTAAAGACTGCGAACCGATGCATGTAGGTGTTAGGCCGTAAGAAGACTTCCCGTTCTTGCGTGAAACAGACATACAAACGGACAAACAAACACGACCAACTGACATATGACGAAAAATGAAAATTTTCGTCATAACAAACAAACACGACCAACTGACATATGACGAAAATTGAAAATTTTCGTCATAACAAAGCGTGCGCTGCGCTACAATCGAGGCGTCGGGAAGCCGGAACGCGATTTCGAGAAAGGCGAGGGCAAGACAGCCAGATCGCGAGAACGCGAGGGCGAGATTGGAGGAGTGCGAGATTGCTCGAACGTGAGGGTGACATGAAAATGCGTTGGAGAGAACGCGAGATTTATCTCGCCCTCACGTTCTCGCCCTCACGTTCACGTTCTCGCGATTTCGCATTCTCCCGATCTCGCGATCTCGCGATTCCGCATTCTACCGATCTCGCGTTCTCGCCCTCGTGTTCTCGCGCTCTTGCAATCTTGCAATATCGCGCTCTCACGATCTTACCCTCGCGTTCTGGCTTCCCGCCGCCTCGAGTTTAGCGTAGCGCACGGAACCATATAGTCTGGAGTCGAAGTCCAGCGACCGAAGCCATAGCCCGCGACTAGAATCCCAGCGCGCCCGGAGCCATCGTCCAGCGCATGGACCTATCACCCAGGCCCGGAGCAATAGCTCGACGCCCAAATTAATCGCCAGGAGCCATAGCTCGCGCCTGAAGCAATAACCCTGATCCATAGTCCGGAGCTATAACTCGGAGTCTGGAGCCATATCCAGGCACACGGAGCCATAGCCCGCGCTCCGAGTCATAGCCCGGAGCCCGCAGCCATAGCCCGGAGCCCGGGGCCATAGCCCGGAGCCCGGAGCCCGGAGCCATAGCCGGGAGCCATAGCCCGGAGCCCGCAGCCACAGCCCGGAGCCCGAAGCCACAGCCCGGAGCCCGAAGTCACAGCGCGGAGCCCGGAGCCTGGAACCACATCCCGGAACCTGACGCCACAGCCCGGAGCCCGAAGCCATTGCCTGGAGCCCGAAGCCCCAGCCCGGAGCCCGAAGCCCCAGCCCGGAGCCCGAAGCCACAGCCCGGAGCCCGCAGCCCCAGCCCGGAGCCCAAAGCCACAGCCCGCAGCTACAGCCCGGAGCCCGAAGCCCCAGCCTGGAGCCTGAAGCCACAGCCCGGAGCCCGGAGCCCGCAGCCACAGCCCGGAGCCCGCAGCCACAGCCCGGAGCCCGAAGCCACAGCCCGGAGCCCGAAGCCACAGCCCGGAGCCCGAAGCCATTGCCCGCGCTCGGAGCCACAGCCCGGAGCCCGAAGCCACAGCCCGGAGCCCGAGGCCATAGCCCAGATACCGCAGTCATTGCCCGCGATCGGAGCCATAGCCCGGAACCCGGAGCCTGGAACCACATCCCGGAACCTGAAGCCACAGCCCGGAGCCCGAAGCCATTGCCCGCGCTCGGAGCCATAGCCCGGGAGCCCGTAGCCTGGAGCCATAGCCCGAAGCCATGTTTTTTCCTTGTTTCATTTGCGTTTATCCCGCGCCCGGAGCAATAGTCTAGCGCACGGAGCCATAGCCCGCGCCCGGAGCCATAGCCCGCGCCCGCAGCCATAGCCCGCGCCCGAAGCCCGGAGCCACAGCCCGGAGCCAGGAACCATAGCCCACAGACCGGAGCCATAGCCCGGAGCCCGGAGCCATAGCTCGGAGTCCGGAGCCATAGCTCGGAGTCCGGAGCCATACCCGGAGCCCGGAGCCATAACCCTGAACCCGGATGCAATAGCCCGGAGCCATAGCCCGGAGCCGGAGCCCGGAGCCCGGAGCCATAGCCCGGAGCCCGGAGCCATAGCCCGGAGCCCGGAGCCATAGCCCGAAGCCCGGAGCCATAGCCCGGAGCCATAGCGCGGAGCCCGGAGCCATAGCCCGGAGCCCGGAGCCATAGCGCGGAGCCCGGAGCCATAGCCCGGAGCCCGGAGCCATAGCCCGGAGCCCGGAGCCCGGAGCCATAGCCCAGAGCCATAGCCCGGAGCCTGGAGCCATAGCCCGGAGCCATAGCCCGGAGCCCGGAGACATAGCCCGGAGCCCGGAGCCATAGCCCGGAGCCATAGCCCGGAGCCCGGAGCCATAGCCCGGAGCCATTGCCCGGAGCCATTGCCCGGAGCCCGGAACCATAGCCCGGAACCATAGCCCGGAGCCATAGCCCGGAGCCCGAAGTCACAGCGCGGAGCCCGGAGCCTGGAACCACATCCCGGAACCTGACGCCACAGCCCGGAGCCCGAAGCCATTGCCTGGAGCCCGAAGCCCCAGCCCGGAGCCCGAAGCCCCAGCCCGGAGCCCGAAGCCACAGCCCGGAGCCCGCAGCCCCAGCCCGGAGCCCAACGCCACAGCCCGCAGCTACAGCCCGGAGCCCGAAGCCCCAGCCTGGAGCCTGAAGCCACAGCCCGGAGCCCGGAGCCCGCAGCCACAGCCCGGAGCCCGCAGCCACAGCCCGGAGCCCGAAGCCACAGCCCGGAGCCCGAAGCCACAGCCCGGAGCCCGAAGCCATTGCCCGCGCTCGGAGCCACAGCCCGGAGCCCGAAGCCACAGCCCGGAGCCCGAGGCCATAGCCCAGATACCGCAGTCATTGCCCGCGATCGGAGCCATAGCCCGGAACCCGGAGCCTGGAACCACATCCCGGAACCTGAAGCCACAGCCCGGAGCCCGAAGCCATTGCCCGCGCTCGGAGCCATAGCCCGGGAGCCCGTAGCCTGGAGCCATAGCCCGAAGCCATGTTTTTTCCTTGTTTCATTTGCGTTTATCCCGCGCCCGGAGCAATAGTCTAGCGCACGGAGCCATAGCCCGCGCCCGGAGCCATAGCCCGCGCCCGCAGCCATAGCCCGCGCCCGAAGCCCGGAGCCACAGCCCGGAGCCAGGAACCATAGCCCACAGACCGGAGCCATAGCCCGGAGCCCGGAGCCATAGCTCGGAGTCCGGAGCCATAGCTCGGAGTCCGGAGCCATACCCGGAGCCCGGAGCCATAACCCTGAACCCGGATGCAATAGCCCGGAGCCATAGCCCGGAGCCGGAGCCCGGAGCCCGGAGCCATAGCCCGGAGCCCGGAGCCATAGCCCGGAGCCCGGAGCCATAGCCCGAAGCCCGGAGCCATAGCCCGGAGCCATAGCGCGGAGCCCGGAGCCATAGCCCGGAGCCCGGAGCCATAGCGCGGAGCCCGGAGCCATAGCCCGGAGCCCGGAGCCATAGCCCGGAGCCCGGAGCCCGGAGCCATAGCCCAGAGCCATAGCCCGGAGCCTGGAGCCATAGCCCGGAGCCATAGCCCGGAGCCCGGAGACATAGCCCGGAGCCCGGAGCCATAGCCCGGAGCCATAGCCCGGAGCCCGGAGCCATAGCCCGGAGCCATTGCCCGGAGCCATTGCCCGGAGCCCGGAACCATAGCCCGGAACCATAGCCCGGAGCCATAGCCCGGAGCCATTGCCCGGAGCCCGGAATCATATCCAAGAGCCATAGCCCCGGAGCCCGAAGCCGGAGCCCCGGAGCCTGAAGCCAGAGCCCCGGAGCCCGAAGCCAGAGTTTTTTTGCAATGGAAAATGAATGGCGGACCGAGCGTGTCGACATTATGGTTTTAACGGTGATCAGGAGGAGTTGGTGGTGGACGTGAAATACAGCCTAAAGTGAAGATATGAACCAAATGCAGGAATATAGATCGCAGACTGAGAAAAAAAACTAGGGTAACCGGCAGAAAGGGTGTCACGGTTGATAGATCGATACACTTTCATGAGCAGTGTTGCTCGAGTTGCTTTTGGCAGCGAAGGCTCCGAGTGCCAGCGGAGATCAATAGGTCTCGGTTCGATACCGGCTCTGGCGAACTGCTCTGGGGCACATTTGGTGCATCATTCGACATCATGGGGACAGTGCTTAAGCGTGTCCAGAGGGGGGGGGGGGGGCACAGGGGCACCCCCCCCCCCCCTCCATTTAAACGCCAATCAATCTATCCATCCATCCATGCACTTTTAATATCGCCGTGACGGTAGTTGGGGCTATTGTCTCCAGTCGCTTTACGTAGTTCGGGATGACATGTTACGTTCATAATTGATATACATACGGTTCAAGTGCGGATTTATCTATGACTTGGTGTCACAATGGGCCGCAACCAAGTTGGGTTGTTGTGATATATGGCCAAACTAATGGAATAATGAATGGTCCCTATTTCACATGTAGTAAAATAATAAGCTATCCCCCAGTAGTAACCAGGACGACCGCACTGTACATAAAGCATCACTGTAGCTGTATATCATAATGACTGAATCTCTACAAGCGAAATAAACAGGTGGAAACCATTGTAAAAACCATAAAACTGGATTGTCACTATATACCAGCTGCACAGTCACTATACGGGATTTTATCGAGACCCTGCGAGACAGGGATACTTATGCTCTACGTCAATGCCTAGCAGCAACGGCATGTACGTGCCTACTTTCCGGTTGTTTGCCTTCACTCGCTTTACACAAAAGCGGCTGAAACTGTCCTGGGATGCACAACGAACCACAGATTGAAGTTCCGTGCATATCAGAACCTTATGAACTATAGAGCAGTTAGACAGTTGATAAACCAGAATGCGGTTGTCTCATGAATTGACTATCTGTGTCAGGCGATTTAACGCGCTGCGCGGGGTTTTCCATGTCATAATCATTATGACTCGCATGTCTGCACGGTCGGTTCCCAACACTCACGTTGACTACAATGATTGCGCGTCACGCACTTGCAGTAAG
This sequence comes from Arenicola marina, assembly GCA_964019135.1. Classification (NCBI taxonomy): domain Eukaryota; kingdom Metazoa; phylum Annelida; class Polychaeta; family Arenicolidae; genus Arenicola; species Arenicola marina. Next base: position 2,975,019 of record OZ025252.1, on the reverse strand, counting down.
GCACCAGCGTGATGCGCACTCGTTCTAAGAGCACGTGTTTTTGTGTGGGTTCCCCAAAGGCCTACACCGGAAATAGAACCCGCGAGAACTCTACAATCCTATGGTTTGTCGCTGGCCCTCTCACATGTAACGCCATTACGTAGCATTAAATCTGAACCTTCAATAGTCAATTGTCGGCATAGTGACCTTATCGTGAAAAATTGCAACATGACGTCACCACAGACAAATTTCGGTTAAAGATTCAAACGGCCCGCCTAGCTACACGTTTCACGTTTCCTGGCCAGGCTATATACTGATATAGTGTAAAGGCGACTGGCTCAGAAGATGTGGGAAGGCTTGTAAGCGCTAAAACAATTCAAACGCTGTATTCAAAAGGTTACCAACAGAAGCCAGGAAACGTTCTCGCCCAGCACTTGTGTGAGGTAAACTTGAATTTATTGAATTATTGAATTTTATTGACCCTTCCTCAATCTGTAACAGCCCTTCATTTTCATATTAACCGCGCTATTGCTATAATTGCGTCGCCTGTCGCTTCACGAGAACCCACACACAGACGCCAAGTCACCAACATGCTCGTGGAGCCTTGACCCTTGGGGTGTTATTTGTGGGTGGCACGTGGGGCCTTTACCCCTGAGGCGATATCTTTAGGTGGGTTCGTAGAGCCTTGACACTTGGGGTGGTATTTGTGGGTGGCACGTGGGGCCTTGACTCTTGGTGTGTCATTTGTATGTGGCACGTAGGGCCTTGACCCTTGGGGTGTTATTTGTAGGTGGCTCGTAGGGCCTTGACCCTTGGGGTGTTTATCTGTACGTGGCACGTAGGGTCTTGGCCTTTGGGGTGTTATTTGTAGGTGGTACGTGTGGCCTTGACCCTTCGGATGTTATTTTTAGGTGGCGCGTGTGGCCTTGACCCTTGGATGTAATCTGAGCACCTGTGTGAAAATGTAACCGTCCATCCAGACATTGGTTGTGAAACCAATGGTTCATGTTTTGTTATGAATGATACGGTTTCGACTAAATTTGATTGCAATCCAGAAGTCATTTTTGCTAAATACGCGTCTGACGTAATTTTCTGGCCCCTAATTTGTCGGATACACCCGCTGCCCTTCGACTTCTTTCGTAGCAAGGATACACCCGCTGCCCTTCGACTTCTTTCGTAGCAAATGCCCCTACCGTGCCTTAACTTCATATTTATCTTACTGCGCGTAATCCATGAAAGACGCAGTACGTAACCTCAGATGTGCTTCGGCAGTCGTGGCTGAGGGGGTGGAGCAAGTTTTTGCCCGGGGGTCTGCCCGGGGGGTCTGCATGCTTTCTGCTGTAACCTGAAGGCGTTGAATTCATCGTCCGATCGTTTGCTCGGTACCTTCTACAGCAGCGACGAAACGAATTAATAGACATAGGCATACATGCCCTGTCCAGTTCAATAAATCTATACAGGAAAAGTGTCTCGCAGTTGTTAAGGGTTACATCTTGTCTCTTGCACCTTCCGGCGGAAATAGGAAATCGACCCTGTTTCAGTATGGAACGCCCAAGGCCCATTATATATATATAATTGTTTATATTGATACAGCTTTGTAACTGTCCAATGCCCTCTGCCTTGCAAATAATATTATGTATATCATCGTCATAGCTTTCACGGAGAGGCGCATACGTTGTGTCGTTGTTGGCGAGTACTTAGATGATTTTGCCGTCAGTGGCGTGTCATACGTGGCGCTGATGAAGCGGTAACGATATTGACCACACTTACTTCTCTCATCCCCGCTGTTCATTGTAACCACATGTTTCTCCTGGAGTAGCAACTCCCATACGTACCAGTAGGTAATAACACTCCACTGAGGTTACGACAATTGGCAACTATGAATTCCGTATTGTGTAAAGGGAATATCCGCGTAGTTGCCTGCATATTGCTGTTGAGGACCAGTTGTTGCCATGAGTTTGCCTCCGGGGTTCAGTATTATGAGTTCCAGCACTACTTCGCTTCCCTAGTGGTGAAACCCGGTGACGAACTGCTAATGTTTGCCTGCGCCCGGAAGTGTCGCCATAGCAACGATTGTATTGGATTCTCAGTAATCGCTTCCGGAAGCGCTTTGGAATCGAGCTGTGATCCGGCAGAAAGTTACCAACAACTTTTGACGGGTACCGGGAACTCCACAGTGTACGTGGCTGTGGGTGCCTCCAATCAAGCTCCAGGTACGTCAACCCAGCAAACACACAACGTTCGCACAACGTTGGTTTTTAGTTGTAATGACGTCATCTCAAAGTTAACATCAGGACAACGTTGTCACGACTTTTGTCGCAAACAATGAACCAATATTTTCGTAAAAAAACATACATGTTCACGTTGTCACAACGTTATCACAGCTGTTGTATCCACGTTGTCATGGCGTTAACCTGTTTGCTGGGAACCCACTTCAAAAGCACAAATTAAATTATTAATTATATGAAAGAAGTATAGTAGCCTATAGTTTTCAGTAAATACATGTAGAAGAAGTATAATAGCCTATAGTTTTCAGTAAATACATGTAGTCAGTCATTAATTTCAGGACTGCAGTAACGTGCACTAACTCGACACGGAAATCATTAAGAAGACGCCATAATGTACCACGTTAATCAGTTGGGGCAACCACAAACAATCCTTATCTGATATGAACCTCATGCTTCCGGTTGGTGGGTATCCGTTCATCTGCATAAGTATGCCGATTTATCGCGACATTCGTGCTCATAAAGGAATAGCATAAGCCACTCTGCCAGCAGAGAGAGCTTGTTCCTCACATCACCTCACATCACGAATAGTTTTAGAGGCCTGTTTAGGTTGAATTTTAGATGCAGAATTTAAAACATATAAACATTCCGTTGACGTACGATCACAATGGAATGGTTAAACGAAAAGATATAACACGGGGTTAAAGTTCAAAGCACTATCGGCCTTTCACCGCGGTCGAGCTCGAAATCATAATTCGAAAGTAACATGGCTTCTAATTAATCAAAATCAAATCAATCCGTCCGATACCGTACCAGTAGCACTGTAAGTGCTGAATCATGGTATATTTGATGCCAAATTGCGAATATATCGAGTATGAAGGATCATTTTGATGGTTAAATTTTACGTGCATGGGGCAGAGGGAATATAGCTTAAGCAGAACGCCCTCTGCCGGCAGATCGGGAATAAGTCTGAAACCATCTGAGCTTGCCACAGTAAACTCGCCAATATCCCTGTTCTTGGACTGAGCTTAACGAACCCCCCCCCCCGCCGCCCCCCACCCCCCTATTCATAAATACAGAACTCACTCGAATATATATATATGCCGCACAGCTCGCATGTCAATCTAGTGATACAATTCTGGAATTTTAAGGTAGGTGCATATGTCATGCCCACAGAAATGAACATGAAGAAATTCAATTTCGCAAGGGTCTGGAAGGGGTAAATTGCGACACGCGACACAGGCATATTTGAAAAATTGACATTCGATATTGCCCCCCAAATTCCTATAGTTTTGAAAAAGCGACATCGACACAGATTTTGGAAAAAAAGACACTTAACAAAGTCAAAAGCGACACGGAACGTCGTGAAAAATCGACATGCGACACTGAGAATTATGAAAAATCGACACTGGACACTGGACCATTTCTCGGGCGAGATCGGATTTATCTCCGCCCAAGTCGTTTATGACCTGTCCGATCATTTTCTTTAGGCGAGGGTAGGATAGAGAGATTTGTGCTGAGATAAACCCATATCGCACTGGGACCAATGCCATATGCATATTATCTTGGTTGTGAAAGAGGATTGCAACAAAATACAGACATGCGAACCGGAGGGTACCACTGATTTACGTGGTACATTATGGCGTCTTCTTAATGATTTCCGTGTCGAGTTAAAGGGGCGGAGTGATGAAATGTCCGCCGGGCGCCGTAATAACAGTGAGAGTAAGCGACCTATCGCGTCACTGGAAAGGGGGTCAAGGCTACTCGATGTGCCATTGATTTGCCTCCTGCACAAACATGGACATTGGGTCAATAGGGAGCGCAGACATGTTGACTTAACTGACAGGGCTTCCTAGACAAAGTCTGGCGAAATTAATATTTATGGATGGTTGGTTGATTGGTTGTATATTCCGGACGCTTTAACCACTGTTGGTCATATCGCGTCAATGAGAGAAGGGATGGAGAGTGGAGCCATGTCCCCGGGGGTAACCCCCTACACTTTGCGAAGAAAGACATGGGGTCTTTATCCTGCAACCACACAGACATGGCCACAGCGGGACGCGAGCCACCGATCCACGTGCCGTTAGGCTCTCAGGTGGCCAGAGCACCCAAGGCGAGCGCTCTAATTCACTGGGCTATCCAGGCGGCCCCTGATATTTATGTTAAATGTATCGCATACTGAGTGACACATGAGCTAATCAAGGACATGAAATTATTCGCACAAAATAAGGAAACATGGAAAATGTCCGTGTGAACCACCAACCCCGGACGGTCTCCCGGAAGTACAAATATTTTTGCGACTCTTATTATTAAAACTGCGGTGTTTTTGTTTCTGTTGTTACAGAGTGGCTGTCTACCCCGGTGACCACCACACCAGGACCCACGGCCTCCCACCCACCCCCAGGAGCAGGCCTAGCGGAAGGCCTCTCCCTGGCCTACTTCACCACCACCGTGATCGCCATGGATACACTGGTCACCGACCCCGAGGCACCGTTGACTGTGGCGGCCATTGTGGCGACAACCACGGTGAAACCAGGGGCAACCACCCCTGGGGGAGATGTCGCCATGGTAACCACGCACGAGTCCCCAACGTCGGAGGGCATCACAGCAGAGCCGCTTGACCCTGAGGTTACCACCCTCGGGTTAGCCATGACGACACAACCGGAGACTGTTGACGTTCTTTCTATGACATATGAGTGCAACACAAACAATCCCTGCACAGCCGAGAACGCCGCCAATAACTACTTGTACTTCTCTCATGTCGATCCCACCAAGTACGTCTCCTGCGGGCCGCCTCCACTGTGCTATGAATTTCCTTGCGGTACTGGATCTGTCTGGAGTCAGGCTGCGTTAAACTGTGTGTGGCCGTGATCACAGCCAGCGCTCTCCTGGATCTGTCTGGATCTCCTTGATCTGTCTGGAGTCAGCCTCTGTTAGTCCGTGTATGGCCGTGATCACACTCAGCGCTCTCCTGGATCTGTCTGGAGTCAGACACTGTCAGTCTGTGTATGGCCGTGATCACACTCAGCGCTCTCCTGGATCTGTCTGGAGTCAGACACTGGTAGTCTGTGTATGGCCGTGATCACAGTCAGCGCTCTTCTGGATCTGTCTGGAGTCAGACACTGTTAGTCTGTGTATGGCCGTGATCACAGTCAGCGCTCTCCTGGATCTGTCTGGAGTCAGACACTGTTAGTCTGTGTATGGCCGTGATCCCAGTCAGCGCTCTCCTGGATCTGTCTGGAGTCAGACACTGTTAGTCTGTGTATGGCTGTGATCACAGTCAGCGCTCTCCTGGATCTGTCTGGAGTCAGCCTCTGTTAGTCTGTGTATGGTCGTGATCACAGTCAGCGCTCTCCTGGATCGGTCTGGAGTCAGACAATGTTAGTCTGTGTATGGCCGTGATCACAGTCAGCGCTCTCCTGGATCTGTCTGGTCCTCCTTGATCTGTCTGGAGTCAGCCACTGTTAGTCTGTGTATGGCTGTGATCACAGTCAGCGCTCTCCTTGATCTGTCTGGAGTCAGCCTCTGTCAGTCTGTGTATAACTGTGATCACAGTCAGCGCTCTCCTGGATCTGTCTGGTCCTCCTTGATCTGTCTGGAGTCAGCCACTGTTAGTCTGTGTATGGCCGTGATCCCAGTCAGCGCTCTCCTGGATCTGTCTGGAGTCAGACACTGGTAGTCTGTGTATGGCTGTGATCACAGTCAGCGCTCTCCTGGATCTGTCTGGAGTCAGCCTCTGTTAGTCTGTGTATGGTCGTGATCACAGTCAGCGCTCTCCTGGATCGGTCTGGAGTCAGACAATGTTAGTCTGTGTATGGCCGTGATCACAGTCAGCGCTCTCCTGGATCTGTCTGGTCCTCCTTGATCTGTCTGGAGTCAGCCACTGTTAGTCTGTGTATGGCTGTGATCACAGTCAGCGCTCTCCTTGATCTGTCTGGAGTCAGCCTCTGTCAGTCTGTGTATGGCCGTGATCACAGTCAGCGCTCTTCTGGATCTGTCTGGAGTCAGACACTGTTAGTCTGTGTATGGCCGTGATCACAGTCAGCGCTCTCCTGGATCTGTCTGGTCCTCCTTGATCTGTCTGGAGTCAGCCACTGTTAGTCTGTGTATGGCTGTGATCACAGTCAGCGCTCTCCTTGATCTGTCTGGAGTCAGCCTCTGTCAGTCTGTGTATGGCCGTGATCACAGTCAGCGCTCTTCTGGATCTGTCTGGAGTCAGACACTGTTAGTCTGTGTATGGCCGTGATCACAGTCAGCGCTCTCCTGGATCTGTCTGGTCCTCCTTGATCTGTCTGGAGTCAGCCACTGTTAGTCTGTGTATGGCTGTGATCACAGTCAGCGCTCTCCTTGATCTGTCTGGAGTCCGCCTCTGTTAGTCTGTGTATGGCAGTGATCCCAGTCAGCGCTCTCCTGGATCTGTCTGGAGTCAGACACTGTTAGTCTGTGTATGGCCGTGATCACAGTCAGCGCTCTTCTGGATCTCTCTGGAGTCAGACACTGTTAGTCTGTGTATGGCTGTGATCACAGTCAGCGCTCTCCTTGATCTGTCTGGTCCTCCTTGATCTGTCTGGAGTCAGCCACTGTTAGTCTGTGTATGGCTGTGATCACAGTCAGCGCTCTCCTTGATCTGTCTGGAGTCCGCCTCTGTCAGTCTGTGTATGGCCGTGATCACAGTCAGCGCTCTCCTTGATCTGTCTGGAGTCAGACACTGTTAGTCTGTGTATGGCTGTGATCACAGTCAGCGCTCTCCTTGATCTGTCTGGTCCTCCTTGATCTGTCTGGAGTCAGACACTGTTAGTCTGTGTATGGCCGTGATCACAGTCACCGCTCTCCTTGATCTGTCTGGAGCCAGACACTGTTAGTCTGTGTATGGCCGAGATCACAGTCAGCGCTCTTCTGGATCTGTCTGGTCCTCCTTGATCTGTCTGGAGTCAGACACTGTTAGTCTGTGTATGGCCGTGATCACAGTCAGCGCTCTCCTTGATCTGTCTGGAGTCAGACACTGTTAGTCTGTGTATGGCTGTGATCACAGTCAGCGCTCTCCTTGATCTGTCTGGTCCTCCTTGATCTGTCTGGAGTCAGACACTGTTAGTCTGTGTATGGCCGTGATCACAGTCAGCGCTCTCCTTGATCTGTCTGGAGTCAGACACTGTTAGTCTGTGTATGGCCGTGATCACAGTCAGCGCTCTCCTTGATCTGTCTGGAGTCAGACACTGTTAGTCTGTGTATGGCCGTGATCACAGTCAGCGCTCTCCTTGATCTGTCTGGAGTCAGACACTGTTAGTCTGTGTATGGCCGTGATCACAGTCAGCGCTCTCCTTGATCTGTCTGGAGTCAGACACTGTTAGTCTGTGTATGGCCGTGATCACAGTAAAAAAAAAAGAAAAAAAAGTGGAATAAACCATTATTATCATTATTATCACAGTCAGCGCTCTCCTGGATCTGTCTGGAGTCAGCCTCTATATATATATATATAATATGTGATCACTAAGGTTGCATTTTTTTGGGCGTCCGGTTTCTCCGGGCCGTCTCCAATCTCTACCGCCTCGCTATCGGTGTGGCGTGTGCTAAGAGATAATTTCACATTTTAAAATGAATGTGTAGTCTAAATGTTAACCAGTAAGAATAAAAGAATTGGTGTATTTATGTTTTTTTCCAATCCATCACTACAATGTCAAACAAAATTAAACCTCCTGATCCCCAAATTTCCCTTTGTAGCCTACGTTTGAAGAGTAGGCTGAAAGATAGGAAAGCCGACAAATTTGTTGAATGATTATAACATGGTAATTGTAAGCTATATAGACAGGCCTAACAATTGAACAAGTTTTCTCGTTCGCGTGACTGATCTCATGGGCGTGTCTAGTGGGGGGGGGGGGACGTTCCACCTGCCCCACCCCCCCCCCCCCACCCTTTTAGACCCTAAGATATACATGTGCCCGGGCGGGGGTGGTGGGCACTGTTATACGAATCTGGTGGAGGTGAGGGTTCCGCTGGTGCCCCCTCATGCCTGAGAGAGCGGGCATTTGTGATGAAAAGGATACCTCTACAGAGCGGATATTCGAAAACTTGCAACCGGGGAGGGGGGCTCTGAAAATGTGCGTTCATAGAGCGTTGCCGCGAAAAAATAACACTTCCGAGCGAGTTTTGGCCGTAAAACTATCGAATTTGGGCGGCAGAACCTCGATCGAGCGGAGTTTCGCGGTGAAAAAGGGGAGGCTTTGCCCAAGAAGCCCCCCCCCACCCCCGCCGACCACAGCAATGTGTTAATTACCCCCCCCCCCCCCCGCCTGGGACCTGTGCCCCCCTTTTCTCATTCTGTGCAAGTGCAACCTGGCCAAGGTGGGCGGGGTCACCCCTTTCCTTTCAGACCCTAAGATATACCTTACCCCCCCCCCCCCACCACCTCCTCGCCGCGGTCACCTACCTCTTTTACACGCATTTTTTAATGTTTTCGTGGAACAATATATTGTGCCCCCCCCCCCCACCTTTCATAAAATTTCTGCACACGCCCCTAAATCTGATACATCTTTACGTCCTGTCCCGCATTACATAACTTTATAAAGTTGAAATGAATGATGCTGCAATGGCGAGCGCCATTTTTATTCTCAGAACTCTCCGCAATCGCTTCTTTCGGCACGTTCTCCAGAATCGTCCGCTCTCCACATTGAAAAGACCACAAAAGTGCATCGTTCAGGCCATCATGTGACCAATAGGCAATACGCTTAACGTCATGTGACTACCTAGCAGCGCATCATGTGACCAACCAATAAACCTGGGGTCAAGTGAACACCTACTCACAAACATCATAATGCCACCGTCGTAACGAGGCTTCAGACACGCCACCCACCCAGCTGGTACACCACGTTGCCCCTACGACTGTGTAGTTAATATTAACGCCATACAACATGGGTATATTTGTTTTTGCTCTGTATTTAAACATGCGTGGTTAAAACGCGGTAACCACGTGGCAGTTCACCGCAACATTTCTCCTAGTACGTGGCTTTAACATTAAACCCAGCTAACAATATAACGTTCGCGGAACGTTACGCGAACGTTAGCCCAGAGTTAGGAAAACGTTATTAAATCTCGTTCCAAGAACGTTACCTGGGAAAGTTTTCCTGACGTTCTGCGAAGGTTAGCAGATAACGTTATGGGCAACGGTCCCCGAACGTTCCGATAACGGTCCCCGAACGTTCCGATAACGTTCGTAAATAACAAAAACAAATCAAATTGTTTAAAATTTGATGCTTTAGTAACTCTAAAACTGGCGCCGGTCAGTGTGGGCAGCCGGGCAGCCGCGCCGGTCAGTGTGGGCAGCCGCGCCGGTCAGTGTGGGCAGCCGCGCCGGTCAGTGTGGGCAGCCGGGCAGCCGCGCCGGTCAGTGTGGGCAGCCGGGCAGCCAGGCCGGTCAGTGTGGGCAGCCGGGCAGCCGCGCCGGTCAGTGTGGGCAGCCGGGCAGCCGGGCCGGTCAGTGTGGGCAGCCGGGCAGCCGCGCCGGTCAGTGTGGGCAGCCGGGCAGCCGGGCCGGTCAGTGTGGGCATGAAAGAATAAAGCGAGTATTACCTGACAGTGTAGAAAAACAAGGATGTGTATCGATGTATCTAAGCTGGTTTCGTCTCCGTCTTCTTCGTTTTCTCTCGGTCTCACCTGCTCACTCACTCTGGCTCTGTTGCTTGTGTGACTATTTCCACATCCGGTAATAGTCCGTGCCGCATGGTGGCGCTTGGCGCTATTGGCCGCCACCACTCTCTGCCTTTGACCCGCTAGGGCTCCATATTATATCTCTGTTGTCGCCCAAGCTCCCCGCACAGTGGCGCTACGCAAGCTAGCTTCAAAGATATTACTAATATCGTTGCTAGCATTTACAGAGATATAATGGAGCCCTAGCGGAGTGAGTCGAAGGCAGACAGTGCTTGTCGCCCTCAATGCTTTTTCACACTCGCTCGCCAGGGCGGCGCTGCGCAAATTGAAAAATGCGCCGCGCATTTCTACAAATTAGTTCCGAGACCCAGCCTAAGCCTAATAACCTAAAATTAGTCAACGTTCCCAGAACGTTTTTGGAAGGTTACATTATAACCTAAAATTAATCAACGTTCTCAAAACGTTTTTGGAAGGATCCGTTATAACCCTTAAAATATTCACCGTTCCCAAAACGTTTTTGGAAGGAAAGATTATAACCTAAAATTAAGCAACGTTCCCAGAACGTTTTTGGAAGGATGCATTATAACCCTAAAATTATTCAACGTTCTCAAAACGTTTTTGGAAGGTTACATTATAACCTAAAACTAATCAACGTTCCCAAAACGTTTTTGGAAGGATGCATTATAACCCTAAAATTATTCAACGTTCCCAAAACGTTTTTGGAAGACTACATTACAACCTAAAACTAATCAACGTTCCCATAACGTTATTGGAAGGTTACGTTATAACGATAACGAAGTAATAACTTTCGGGTAGCGTTAGCATAACGTTAGGTGTTTGCTGGGAAGTTACATGTGGAGTTGTTTCGCTGTTTTTGAATGCCAAATTTGCGTAAGAACACAAACCTAAGGCCTTAAGGTTCGTAACAGACAATAAACACCTGCCTTATCGCTCACCAATTATCTGCCAATGAGCAAAACATTTCAAATTCATGAACTGTCCCGCCATAAAACTGAAAACTTGTGCTGATTTGAAACGTCATAAACGTGTGTACACAAGTCGTTTACCGGTGCCACCGACAGGGGTGCCCACGCGCTAAATTATATGAGACAATAGAAGCGTCCGGAGCGCCACTTTTTCTTTGGCAGTGGCCGTTGACACTGCTTGTGGTCAACGGTAACATTTCCTGTTTATGTTTATTTTGGTACAGCCGTTGCAACGGTCAGCTCCACATGTAACTTTAATGAAGTGAACGTGTAAATTCATTATTATCATTTTATAACAAGTTTTCATCTAATTCCAACGTTGAAGACTATGTTACAAGAAATCTAACAGGAGGCGAGCGGTCTGTCGAAGCGCAATTAAGGATGGGAGTGTTACCATTGAGAGTGGAAACGGGACGATTCAACAACACACCGCGAGAGGAACGTATATGTTTATATGTGAAGATGAGATTCATTTTGTATTTGAATGTAACTTTTAAAACGAATTTCAGAATGACTGGTTGTATAATGTACATAGTCGATGCCCTACCTTCAGTAGTTTCAATAGATACCAACAACTAATTTACATGTTTAACCATTGTTCGCGTCAATTAACAAATACACCAGACACTAGCTGTTTAGAAAAGAGGAAGAAATTTGTGACATAGATTTTCTTAAATTAGAGTGACTTGTAAGCCCGTAGGGCTGGGCCAACCTGATATTTACTACTGTTTTTGTATCATGTATATATGTTGGCATGTCACTATAATAAAAAATATTTGAACTTGAACTAGAACATAAAATAAATGTATATCATATAACGCCAAAGTTTAGTTTTTGATGAATTCTAAAAAGGTTGAGGTGCATTTAATGTATCGGGTTCGATTATTTTCGTAATTTACACCGAACTGCGCCAGCTTTACTTTATATTCGCACATGCGCACAGCCGCTCATCGGATTGCAGCAGAAACGCGAGGGCAGTGACATTTTGTCAGAGCAGGTTTGTCAAGAATTCAGTAAGTACATGTCAACATTACGAACAACCTTCATCATCCATATTAATTGTCGCTCAAGCGTAGAGGATAAGGAGCTAATAAGACTGTGTGGGAGATAATAGAGATGAGTTCAGAAGTTTGGTAGCCTACTTCTTGGCGATTTGCGTTTACAAAGCTTTCTTGCTGATTAAATTTATGTCACTTGCGTGGTTTGTTCCGAGTGCCTCTTCGATCACGGGTTATCAGCCAGAGTGGATTTTGTTAAAAGTGAATAAAATTGCTCGTTATCTGAGCACAATGTGTTTCTTTTTGTGTGTTTCTCATGATGCTCTTTCAGATAGAGTGACGCCCCTGACGTAATTTGAATATAAAATTGATCTTAATATTGAAATTATCAAAGTCGCATGCTATGCATGAATATGTTCTCAAACTACGTAAAAGGGATATAATATGCAAATAAAACAGCTAGCTACATTCGTGTGTACATGAGGCATTAAAGTATTTTATCCATAATGATTATGATTGAAGAAAAACACTTTTTGTAATTTAAACACGATGTTGAATTTGAAATCATCTCCACGTATCCCAGAGGTGGGGGACGGGAGGGTGGGGGGGCGTGCATGTATGTTGCCCCTCGATCTTCCTGAAACCTTATATCCAGTGTTGTATCTTTGAGGCTTGGCGCAAGGGCTACCAGCTAGGTAAGCGCTTCCCTAGGCCCACAACGGAATCAGTGACTTCCTTAGACATTAGAGGGGTTGCCTCGATAGCTCAGTGGGTAAGAGCTCTCGCATTGAGCGCGTTGGCAACCTGAAAGCCTTACGGCACGTGGATCGGTGGTTCGGGCCATGTCTGTGTGGTCGCAGGGTAAAGATCCCATGTCCTTATTCGTAAAGAGTAGGGGGTGACCCCTTCCTTTTCCCATTGACGCGATAAGATTATTAAAGCGTCCTGAAGATACAGCCAACCAATGGGTGGCTCCCATGATGGTGGCCTTCCAGGCCTTTATGGGAGTCTCCCGACCAAGTTATCTCTTTATTTAAGTCGGTCATGAAATGTAACCCTGTTGCCACAGATATTTTTCTTCCTCAAATAAATGTATTCTGACTTTCAACCAACAAACCCTAGGGGCACGAAGGTTTCAATGAATTCCTGAGACGTTAGCAAGTCATTGATTGTAGCTTTATTTTTATAATGTGTAACCTACACGTACAACCATAGATGAAATAATGATAATGTTTTATATATGATTGTTTTATATTCTGACATAAAAAAGGGGTGTTTCGGTTACATTTTTGCAAACTGTTGGAGCATAGGTCTTTCCCCGACCAGCCGCTATTGTGATGCGCAGCGCCTCCTAGCGGCCCCGCCACCATTTGCATAGTGTGAAGAGAATTTATCCGTTTGCGCGCCAGTCACCCTTGGCGCTCACTGCTCTGGGACCATGCACTTGTTTAGTGTCTTGATGCGATGCACTGACCGTGAACATTTCGGTCATCTACCACATTCATGGTCTCCATTTTAATTTCTGAGAGTGACATTTCTGGTATAAATCCTCCATGATGTCATTTGAGTCATACGAACCTCCACGAGCTTTCCGTTCTCATTAGCTTTGTCTTGCCTGCCTTGATTTAGACCTGTAACCTTGGCTGGTATTTTGCGGCGTAGGAACGTAGGAAGTTAGCCCAGAGATTAAACTCGTTACTAGTTCTACATGTTGAGCCATATGCAGGAGACTTTCTTCTTGGGTCCTTACGACCACACTTCATGCAATGTGACATTGTAACAGTATGTAAATTATTAGTGTTTGTGGCAAGTAAAAGGTTGATCGATGTGTCAAATGATCTACTGATGCTTGGAAACGGCCATTTATACATGATTTCACCCCGGCTTTTGAGCACCTGTTGACTTTGAGGTTCAAACATTCCGCCGGCAAGGGGAGGTGGTCGATCTGGACGCTTCTGTGCAAGCTCCCCGCACAGTGGCGCTATGCAAGCTTGGTTTTACCGCTGCTGTCGGCCGGGGGCAAATTGCAAGATTCTTGAAAAACGGTCAAATCAGCTGTAATTTCTTGCAACATTTTATTTTTCAAGAACAAAACATAAAAATAACGAGCTTTTTGTATTTAATACAGCAAAAAATATCTTGTACCCTTTCGAAAAAGTTATAATTGTGACAAGGGTTAGTAGGCGTAGGCTGGGTCGCAGCACTAATTTGTAGAAACGCGCGACGCATTTTTCCTATCGATTTGCGCAGTGCCGCCCTGGCGAGCGAGTGTGAAAATGCATTGAGGACGTAGGCGACAACAGAGATATCATGGAGCCCGAGCGGAGTGAGTCGAAGGCAGAGAGTGGCTTCTGTGGTCAGATGGAGTTTTGGGTTAGGGCGCACCCTGTCGGTGGGATCGGTAAACAACATGTGCACGCGTTTATGATGTTTCGCCACAGGCACAAGTTTTGACTTTTATGGAGGGAAAATTTAAGAACTTGGATTGTTTTGAGTCATTGGCAGATCATTGGTGCCGGGATATGGTAGGTAATTATTGTCCGATTATATGGCATTGCATTATTGCCGATATAAAGAAAATGGAAAAAAACACAAGAGCGAGCATTAAGGTTTATGCACATGGATTTTTGTTTAATGCAAATCTAACCGTGCACATATAGTAATTGGTGGTAGTAGTTTATTCGGTGCTAATTAAATGGCTGATCTCTAGCCCGATGTACACACAGAACCATATATTCCCCGAACATTTGACGAACAAATGTTAAATATAAAATAAGCTCAGCAAAAGACATGCCATTTGTAGAAATATTAAAAATGCCCTCCACTACTCACGATGTAAATGCATAGTAAACTTATCTAGACAGGTAGAATCGTTTTTCTACAGTCACTGACTCACTCATCAGGTGGACGAATTTTATATATATTATTATTATTATTATTATAATGAAATTCAAGATACATCATCGCCTGTACAAGTTATCTGTCATGATATGGGTCCAGTTTATGTCCCTTTCTGTAATGACACAATCATATTTATATTTCTGACCAGACTTGAGTCACTCGAAGAAGGTAGAGCCTCTCACAAGGATGTCAAAAAATACCCATTTACGACAATTTATTGCGGGCGTGTCTTGTGTTTCAAGGAAAACGTGTGAAAAACCCCACTAAAATAAATATTCTTTCTTTTGCCATACAGGAAACATTACGTATTCCAAGTCCGTTTTGTGTGGTTTACGCTGTGATATCGAGGCGACAGAATGCGGCCTGGATTTCTCTCAATGGAGTGAGCAACCCATGGGTACTTCATTTTCCTCCCTGCAATATGACCAATGATGTTTCTTTTACCAAACTTATGGGAATTGGCAACTGTGTTGAGCTTGATTCCAGACCAGGCCGGGAGCACAGGACATCTCATAACAGTAGGGGCCTACGGCGCAAGAAACATATTTGCTCACATCGGAATGTGGGAAATATTTTCCCACGGTGCCTGTGACACACGGGTTGTTTGCGCTGCAGTCATACGTCAATAAACCCGTCGACTGTGACGTCATCGCCTCCTTGGTCGATCCTTCCACTTCCGGCGTTGCCGTCGAGGCCATCTTTTTTTCAGGCGATGAATATTTCGCTTGAGACACGTCAGTCATGCTTGATGTAAATAGGTCGCTCGTTGGAGGAAGCCGTGACGTGACGTAGGTGGATATAAGTGATGACGTCACGTCCGGGGATGCTGTACTGGAGTCCCACGTTTTCTGAGTTGCCGTTTGTGTTGTGGCTCGCAAGTTTTCTATCATCAAACAACAAACTATCGTCAATAATCTGTAACCACTAAACGTGTAAATGGGACCAATAGCGACAATCCGACGACTTTCATTATAAATATTAAAATCGGGAATAACGGATTCAAGCCAGAATTAAATGATTTGAACCCGAGATTAAAATCAAAACTATGGCTTAATTATGAAACAGAAAAAAATGACTATTCCAGCCGGGAAATCAATATTCAAATCTCTGTCTGAATAATTAATTTCTTAGTTTAAAGAAGTTTCCGTCGGTTTGACTGGTTAATTGCCGGTTTAAATCGTGTCTGCAACTTTATTCACTCTGTAGCTTATAAATTGTATCCATAGCGGCAATTGCAGTTTTTGAACTTAACCTCATAAATTAATTCATAATAAGTTTAATAAATATGTATTAGCTATGTTCATTTTAAATTTGCATGCAATTCACACCAACAATTTTAAAAATGAAATTGTTCATTGCAAACTGTGTAAACTAATTTTCAAAACTCCTTCCGGCATTTCATGCATTTAATTTTACACGTTTTAGAGTTAATTAAAATACGCTGGATATGCCTTGTTTCATCTGGAACTCACAACAAATAATTTTAAACAACATAATTAGGAGTGAAATGATATACATTCACAAACAGTATATTCTTACCCGTTGCACTCATCAACTGGTATTTTAAATGCTGATCGTCGGTGGTAGCATTATCAGATAAATCATTCAGGATCAAGCATCCCGCCTGATCCAGGATGGGGACCGCGAAAGCAAAACAACCCTGGCCTGAGCGACACCGTCTGGCGCAGTGCAATAGTGATCTTGATGTGACCTTGGTGTGAATGAGTCCGTCGAACCCAGGCATGGCCTTGAACTTAAACACGTCGGAGTGACACAGGGCAAGTGAGCAGATGAGGAAAGCAACCAGAGTACATGTGCGCTGGGCCATCGTACTCCAGGAACAGCGTGAATAGTCTCAGAAATAAATTACTCCAGTTTGGGTCCAAGCTAAGGCGAATTAATGCCTTGAATTGTACATGCGTGATCAATCTTCCTGCGCATGACCTTGACCTTGATATTGACCTGTGCATTTACAAGGATTAAGCGGTATGCGCGATGCGTTTTGTTGTCTCAGATGATGTTGCTGACATCATGTTGGTATCCGTGATATCTGTGACAAACTGCAGTGGTTTGTGACAGCCAGCAGACGGGGCGGTGGGGGGGACAACACTTGGTCATCATTGACGGCGACTAAGCTACTTCCCCAGCGCAGCACAGATTACGTGCCCGCTGCCTTACATTTATGACCAAATGATGCCAATACTAAAACTACCATCAGCCATATCATGTACAGACGCTCCCATTGACCTGTGACGCTCGTATGGGCATATCCCACGCCCTACCAATGGGGAGTGCTTGGCAAACAATGTGTTCTGTCCGGCCGCCCCACTCTGGCCGAACCCCGCTCGCACGAACGACGTAAAAATCTGAACGACCGTGTCGCAAAAAACAGATCCGTGACACGAGAATAACGTTGTCACTCTCGCGGTCATGAGTTTCCCACGTGATCAATAAACGGGCTATTAATGTTTTCCTCCCGCTTCTTGATGCAATGCATACTATTGCTCACATTGGAGGTTTTATTACGTCGGCCAGGATGCAGGGGAAGCCTATTGACGCTCACTCCCTACCCCTTGGCTTGTTACCATATTGGTCAATGTTTGGGTTGGGATGGCTAATGACACATGTGAAACCAGAGGTCTATAACGTTTTTCTGGAGGGTGCGGGATGACAATATAACTAGGGATCGATGAATGTATAACTAATACAACAATATTATACTAACAAAGCCGTCAAACATTGCAAGAAAAAAAGGGAAACGTTTTTGACAGTACGAATTAGTTATTAACACCATTAAGGTCAAGGTATGTTTCATGGAATTTCCTCAAAAAGTCTCGCGGAAGTAAAGCGCGCACGCCATCCCACAAAGGACGGCCATCTTGGCTCTTTCTTTCGCTGAACTTCCCTATCACCAGGCTCTACAAAAAATCATTCAAACCAAAACTCATTCAAACCAAAAATCATTCAAACCAAAAATCATCGAAAACCAAAAATCATTCAAACCAAAAATCATTTAAACCGAGTCCACATCATTAAATTAATTCTGAAAGCTTAACCAACTCCTGTTACGCTATTTAGTTTCAGTTAACATTGGTTATTGGTTAACGCAAGACGATATAATTTTCGAATATTTTAAATTAGAGAAAGATATTGTGAATCATTAATATTTTTAATCGGAAAAATGTTTCCTACGATCTTTTTTAACATTATAAACATCGATGTAATTTTTCACTTCTAGTAACTGCATTGTTATGTCTTGCTGTAAACCATGGCTAACATACCTAGAGTAGCAAGATTGACTGCTGCAGATACGTATTGCCCAAAGTGATGACGAAAACTGCTCAATTGACACAGATAAGTCGGCATCGGACACACAAGTAAAAATGAGTGAAAAACATAATATAATTACATTATAATTATAAGTAGGAAGCAGTATAGGTATGGTAAACATAAATACAGCCATTTCAGAATATATTCTTGTAGAAAATATAAAGGGTCAGAAATGATCCCACCCGGTCATTTTAGTCAAGTGCTAAAAGTGCTTCGTTGCTTGAGGGTTAAAGGTCCCATGAGAACGTTGATACTGCTTGATCGATCTGGCAAGAGCTTTTTTCAAACATACGGAAAACCAGTTTATTTTTCTCATTTTGATTAGATCGAGGTCATATTTGCTCCACTTATATTTTTGTTCACTTTCCTTCCCATGGGGTCTTTAATGGACTCGTATTTGCGCTTTCATTATCGTCAAACGTGACTTTTTGTGGGTTAGGGTGAATTATTGGACAGCGGGGGAGCGGTGGAGGGCTGGGGGAGAGGGGGGGGGGGGTGGGGGGGGGCAAAACAGGCAACTTATATAATACGTAGATATGAGTAGTAAAACCAAGGATCCATATTGCACCGTTTCCCCAAACGTTTTGCACGTTTTGTTTTTTTCTACCGCATCGCTTTGTTAACATGTCCGGACTGTATCGGATACTTTACTTGGCGTCTTTTCAGGGGTCAGAATCGGGATGAAAATCACGCCTCATCCGCTTGTTCCGCGGATGTGACACTTCCTGACGGCGGACACATGGGATGGACCCACCGCGTATCGACGCACTGTCAACCAGTGTACGTGTACGCATGTCAATACACGTAGGGAGGGGGGGTATAGAACTTCTCCTGGAATATATGGAACAGGAGAGACCTACTTTCCGGTTTCCAGGCAGTATACTGTCACTCGATTTCTTGGGCTTCCTCGGTCGTTGGCCATTAGTGACACTAACGGTAATATATAAGCGTCAACCAGGGTGTTACACAAACATGCACACATTCGATTTGTGCTGCCATGTTCTATGATCTCAAACATATGCCGCAGGAAGAGGGAGGCAGAGGATAAGAGGTCGGTGCCGGGGGTTAAGATTATGAAACCAAATGTGTTCGATTTTTGTGGTACGGCCCGGTTATGTTATAGTCTGTAACCATGTAAATGACCCTTGGCTTGTGTAAACAGCAACACACATTGTGTATGCATCGAACCAGCAACCAAAGCAGAACTCTTTCCATCGTTAGGTATAATGTGCTTGTACAGCCGAGGCTGAAACTGAATGTATCGTAGCCACCAAATGCCAGACGTAAACATCACAAAGCGAGGAAATAGACTTCTTCCTCAAGGAGTGGCGGATCCAGGATTTTGCCAAAGGGGGGGGGGGGGGCACAAGTCTGGAAAAAATGGGTGCAGGCGTCATTTCAGTGTCTAAATGACACTAAAAATGGACGAAATTGACCTGTTTACGCCATGATAGGGAAGATACATTACACTACCCAAAGTTTGGCGTTTTTCGTGACCGATTTGCGCTGAGTAGTGTGAAATACACATTAATGTCTATCGGGACTATTTAACATGGAGAAAAAAAAGTTATATTTAGCACTGTTCATGAGGCTTAACCATATGAACCAGTGTTTGCCCTCGTACTGAGGTGTATTTCAGACAAGATGAGAGTCCCGTTAGTTCCATAACCAGTCCTACAATTGTCTTTCGTTGTTCTTTCTCGCCTGGTTATATAATGGCATGTCACTGGAAATAATTATGTTTCACATACCCTAGCGTTGCTCTATCCGGCAAGCCGTGTGTTACCGGCAACTACAGACCAACACAGGCTAACACGTTTAGCTCAAAACTGGCGTATATACATACATGTCTATACATACGCTATAGCCTCATAAGTTAGTTTTGCTTAAATCCGCAGTGGCCATCGATTTGTCCATACATCCACATCAAACCAGACGTTCATCGACATTGGCGGCATTTATCATTTATTGAAGGTAGCTACAAAGAGCGATCGTCCGCCACCACTACATGAATGGATGCCATTACCGATGTTGTGAGAATGGTTAAAACGCTGAATGTTTGTGTTGGGCTGGTTGCCCTTGGATCCGCCAGTGCATAAATACTGAATCAAGTTGGCGCATTTTGATGCAAATTCATTGATACAAATGTTGGGAACTGACTGCGTTGTAAAACCATATCCTGCTCCCCAATAAAACGTTAGTATAAAGGCTAATATCAATAAGTGACTAAGATAAACACTTGAGTTTTGCTTCAGACTTCCATGGCCATATAGTATCAATAAAACAGCACACATATAACAGTCGAGCATCACTGGGCGACGTATACAATAGTCTATGCAAGTAGGGGAACATGGGGCAAAATGACCACCTTAACTTTATTTGTAATTTTTGGAGGACAAGCAATGCTATAAAAAGAGCCAAATGTTGGTAAACTGACAACAGTAGTATTGTGAATAACATAGCTTGGATATATGTGAGTGACATGAACACAATTTTTACTAGCACAAAAAACAGGTTTTATGTCACAGTGGGTCATTTTGCCCCCCTAATTGGGCAAAATGGTCAGCACATTATTTCAGCATATTAATGAGTGAACTGAACAGCCAGAAGAAGACAAACTCCTAACTCTCTGGAACAGTTTGACCCGGAAGGATCACACACAGAAATTACAAATAACGTTTACGTCAGCAGAGGCGGATCGGGCGGGGGGGGGACACCCCTTCCCCCACTTTTTGTCATTTTTTCAGTGCAAAATTTAGGCCATCTGAGGCGCGGAACTCCGCTTTCATGCGAAGTCCTACTGTTGACCCGAGGCAGGGGCAGATCCAAACAGTGCCGACCCGGCCCCGACCCCCCTTTTTAAGGCGGAAATGTATATAATTTATACAATTTACCGGCCCCCCTATCCAGCATATCTGGAACCGACCCTGAAACCGGCCTCCCGGATTGAGGGACGGGGGGGGGGTGGTAAATAATACATTGCTGGGTTTGGGGTTTTCGCTCTATATGGATATCTTTTTCATCATTTTTCATCATCATGATGTCCGCTCTATATGGGTATCTTTTTCATCATAAATGTCCGAGCTATAGGGGTATCTTTTTCATCACAAATATCCGCTCTCTCAGGCATCAAGGCACCCGCGAAACCCCCCACTAGATTTGTATAATAGTGCCCCCCCCCCCCCTTCCCCATCTGCGTCTTATCCTGACGAGCTGCTGGAAGGAATGACCCTTAGTTTCTCCGAGGTTTCTGACTTCTCGAAATCAGCCGGGCCTTGCCACACTCTTTCTGTTGGTGGAAACCGTAGCGGGACATTGCCTGTTACTTGGCTTTGTCTTTATAACTGGAAGTCTAGTAGCTTTTGGGAGCGTGCATGTATCGAATGTAGACACGATATATCGCGTGCCGCCTGGCCTTGCCTCAATCAACACTTCCGGCTCCCAGGGGCGCACAACTGTCCCTTCTTCAAGCTCCCTGTGACGCACAGTGGATATATCACCCAGTTTGCTAAAGATAATCGTTTCTGTTAGAGTATACATATTAAATTGGATGTGGGTAAAATGGCCCGTGGGTCATTTTGCCCCTGTTAGTAACCTTAACATTTGACCGCTGTATGAAAAATACGGCGCATGCAGTCTATTCCGCATCTGAATTACGTTTGGGGCTTGACTTGGAGTTATCTTTGATCGTGTTAATTTATCAAAATGTTCCCCCAAGCTAGTATCCACTGAGCTCTACTTTCTTCCAGTGTTTACCATAGATGGCAACAACCCAGAATCTTTTACTTCGGTAACGAAGGTCAGCTGCATCTGCTTCAGCGCCCATGTATATTTGGCAAGGTATCACGTAACAAACAGGAACAAATATAAAACGCTTCAATACAGGTGGCAGCACCGCAAGTGCGCGATATTGTGGTGGGTCATTTGACCCCGATGGGTCATTTTGCCCCATGTTCCCCTAGTGCATTGGGCGGAGACATGACCAAGCTGGTAGAAACAGAATTTTTAAAGAAGGCGGAGACATGATTTTTAAAGGTGGCGGAGACATGATTTTTACAGGTGGCGGTGACATGATTTTTAAAGGTAGCGGAAACAGGATTTTTAAAGGTGGCGGAAACAGAATTTTTAAACGTGGCGGAAGCAGAATTTTTAAAGATGGCAGAAACAGAATTTTTAAAGCTGGTAGAAACAGAATTTTTAAAGAAGGCGGGGGCATGATTTTTAAAGGTGGCGGAAACATGATTTTTAAAGGTGGCCGGGACATGATTTTTAAAGGTGGCGGAGACATGATGTTTAAAGGTGGCGGAAACATGATTTTTATAGGTGGCGAAAACAGAATTTTTAAACGTGGCGGAAGCAGAATTTTTAAAGGTGGCAGAAACAGAATTTTTAAAACTGGTAGAAACAGAATTTTTAAAGGTGGCGGAAACAGAATTTTTTAAGCTGGCAGGAAGAGAATTTTTAAAGAAGGCGGAGACATGATTTTTAAAGGTGGCGGAGACAGGATTTTTAAAGGTGGCGGAAACATGATTTTTAAAGGTGGCGGAGGCAGGATGTTTAAATGCATGGTGGGGGATTCCCGTTTTGGTTAATTGAGCTCTACGAAAACTGACGATCAGGGCTGGATAGCCCCCGACCTGTGGCTGTAAGATCTGAGAATGGCCCTGTCAGGTTTTTGTTTTGCCCGTTCTACAGCTGCAGAACTGGGGCTAGCTGGTGGGGTGAAAAAAAGAGTGGTTTCATACCTAAAATGACATAGAATGTGCATCAACATGGCTACTACGCTCAGCAAGGCAAGGAGAAGGGGGGCACATGGACACCCTTTGACACGGGCACCCCCGCCCCCCCCCCCCCCCCCCCCCCATTACTAGGCCAGCCAGTGATGCAGATCCTGAGATGAACCAAATGTTCATTCAACAGTGCGATTTCTTGAGAAAAAAAATCGCTGGTAAACCCCAAATCGATAACTGGGCCTCTGACGGAGGATATGACTGTCGCCCCCCGCCCCCCCCCCCCCCCCAACCCGCTCGTCCTCGAGGATTAATAATCTACAACTGAATCTCCCGTGTAATGTCCGTATGACAACAAAAATGGATATCATCATACCGCACGCGATATACGCCTGGTGTATATATCGTGATAACAGAGGCATTATACACCTGCACCTTTCACTCACTGGTGCAAATGACTGCACGGTCTTACGTGTACGTTTGGTTTGTTTCCACCCGCACAAACAGAGCGCAGATAACGTTGCATCCGTGAAATATAAATTGTTTAATTTGTTAAATTTGTTATGTATTGATTTACATATTGACCAAAAAGGTGTAAAAATGTCAGGCTATAATTGCACCTCGTGTTGAACTCTTGCGCCATGGTTACAGCGTACCTCAGCTGGATCTACCAACAACAAAATCAACCCTGACTGGCTGTGATATGGTATACCCAGTCTTTTTACAGAGCACCCCCCCCCCCCTCCACCCCCCTTAGGTCCTTAAACCAGCGATACCCGTGGGAGCGTGTTCTAGAAAGAAATAACCACTGAACGCACTTCAGACTTTGAGTCGTCCTTCCACGTAAGGCGAACCATTGTATCACCATTGCTCGCGTACGACTCACGCCTAACATTTACCGCAATAATCCATTTCAGGGGCTCCAACATGGAAGATAAACCTGCAGTTTGATCCGTGTAATAGTTACACCATAAACATTGATCAATCATCGGGTACTTAACGGTTAACATCGTGTAGTACTTTCGAGCGAGGTAGAAACGATAAGACTTCTTTTATGATTCCCTCCATGCTTTATTATGGTCTATAAGGAAGCGAATTAACAAAATATTCAGTTAACTCGCCACTTCTTTTACAACTGTGCATATAAGTATTGAATATTAATGAGCTCTCGGTGAAAGCATGTCACGTTCAAAGTTACAATCTCTTCGTGTTAGAGGGCGATCTCAACAGTCTGAAGATCACCGCAGTAACTTTTAACGTTACGCAATGAATTCCCCTGAGAATCGTTTTGATTGGAAGTGATGTACATATAGTGTGTAATCACAAACATATTGTATGCAATAAATAAAAGCCTTTTTGCTAAAGTTTGCTAATTTTACCGTACGCACAATTCCGTTCCCTGGTCCCAGATCATGCCTATATTACAGCTATATAGTGTACACATCGGTCCAGCGCTACAGGCCACGTACTTGTGTGGAGAGATGTGTGGGAAGAACAGGCCCACAGTGCTGACCATACACGGATTTTTGTCGTCGCAATCATAATTCTGTTCTGGAGTGTTTAATGTCGCCTCTCCGGGGATTGTCTCTATCCGAGTGGTCGACATGTCTTCATCCGGCGGAGTTGTCAAGGTCGTTGTAAGGTTATATATGGGCGTGGAGATCATTGTATGGTCATCTATGGGTGTGGAGGTCGTTGTAAATTCATCTCTGGTACTTGTGCTCGGCGTCGTCAAAACAGAAAGTGGGAACCAGGACAATAAACCTGCAAATAGTTGATTGAAGAAAAACGTTTAGATGGTCAATCGGTAATTAATGAACTGGTTAATTTCATTTAGCGGTTTAAAGTTGCATGTCGAGCTTTTTCCCGCCAAAACCACAGAGGTCAAAATACAAATAAGAATCAATCAAACCTTGAGTCTATATCCCATACATGCCAGACTGCCAAATGTCTCTTCGCCTTGCCCGTGAAAGCAGTTAACCACAGGTTTTCAACTTAGTGGTAAACGTCATAAGTTGTACGCTTCGCGATGATTTGTTTTAAGTAGCAGTTCTGCGGTGTCCCGGCATACACACGTTTGCCATATCACAGACGAAACTGCGATGTTGTGAAACAATGGCTTTAATATACCGTTCCAGGGGAAATTCTGACAATCGCGTGTCTCGGGTAACGCTAGCTCGCTCTGCGCCGCATAACAAGCAAAAGGTGAGTACTGACTTAATTATAGCTATATAATTATCAACAGTTTATCGTAGGTTAACATGGTGTTTTCTAAAAGCAAAAACCCACGTTTTACAGATACCTATTTTGACTATCAAACGATAGCATTTTAAGAACGAGATGGAGGCATAAGCCTAGAAAGATAAGCCTAGAAAACAGCTGATATAAATGCCAACCGGCGAATGTAATGACTTTCTCCACGCTGCGTGTGGCTGAAAGCGGTCTTATTCCCGTTTGCTGATGTTCTTCAGCCCGGATATATTGATCGTTCTATTTTGTCCAGATATATTAAAAATCTACTTCAGGAATTATAATGTACAGAATACATAACTTGGTACCCGATGTGTACCGATTACACATCTTGTGTGTTTATTCTGTGAATAACAATGCCATAGAACCAACCTACCCCTGACAAAAGAAACGTTGAAGCTGGGCACCTGAACCAACTCCATACGCATGCATGGTAAACGCCGATCTCCCGGCAGAGGGCGTTACGCTTGCGCCCATAGTGAGGAACGAGCTCCCTATAGCTCTGCCGGCCGAGTAGGTAAACGCCTGCGGAAATCGGTTTTTTATAACCCGAAACACGCATGCAGTGTCTATTTTTGACGATAGATGTCGATCGCCAGGGGTATCTGGAAGGGTCTATTGCATGGAAGAGTACATTGCACCATGCGGCTAAATGGATCATTTGCATAATAAAATAGTAACCATATAATCCACATATAGTTGATGGCCTGTAGCGCATATCTCAATGTACCCGGTGTACGTCAGCCAGAGATGGCACATATTTGGTAATAATGGTCTTCACTGTTGTTTCACAAGGGTGATAGCTGGGTTTCCGTGACGCTCACTCCGCTTGCGTCTGGCATGGAGTGCGTCTGGCATGGAGTGTGCAGTGGGGAGGCTGTGTAATACCCTAGGTTTCATTGTGTTATCTGGCTCAATTTATGAGAGTAAGATTCCAAGCATGGTGCAATATTCCTACAGCCAACAGGTCGAAGAAAGGAATACACGGTTTATATTAATTTGACCACGGGCAGCTGCACCTCTTCCAACAAATGAACCTTGGCAAGTCCGAGGCATCTGATAAGAATTATATAGGTATAGTATACTGATCGCTCGTACCAAACAAAATGACTAGAATGTACGAGGAAGCTGCAAGCATACTAATTACTTTTAAGTAATAAAACTAATATGCGAATGCCATCAACTCCAATGTTAGATTATAATGATACACAAATGACAGCGCCGAATCTTTAAAATTAAACTTATAGTTAATATATTTCTATCATGACCTATTTATATTCGTGTGGTGGCTTTATTAACATTAACCATATTCATTTATCTCCCCTACGTTAATGCACACGTTCTATATAACCTTCCTGGACAATACACAGCTATATATACTGAAACTTACCCGTTGCCCCATCCTTTATGTAAGTTATATAGTGAACATCGGGGAGGGCTCTCGCAGATAAATCATTCAGGATCAAGCATCCCGCCTGATCCAGGATGGGGACCGTGAAAGCAAAGCAATCCTGGTCCGAGTGACATCGTCTGGCGCATGACAGTAGTAACCTTGACGCGACCTTGGTCTGAAGGCGTCCGTCGTGGCCAGGAATAGCGTTAAACATCCCGATGGTGGAGTGACACGGTGAAAGCGAGCAGATGAGGTAAGCACATAAGATCCGGATATTGGTAACCATGCTACCCCCGTACTGCGTCAAATAGGTCTATAATTTAGAGTGGTCTGCTCGCAGGAGTTTCAACAGGCAGAAAACTTCGACTGCCAAAGTGCCAAAATTTCGTGCGGATTATTATTTTCACATCGGAAGCGCGAATTCGTTTCACAAGTCGTGTCAAAAAGAGACAACAATTTTAAGCCGAATGAAGAGAAAAAAAAGTCGGCCCTTTGGAAAGCCAAATCGTATCTGTTTAATTGGTGCACTCGTACCTGCGTATATATATGCCCACATCACGTGACTTGCCAGCAGCCTGGGTAAACATAGCTGCGGCATCCCTCACCAGGAAATGAACACGTGATACGCCTATATGGTCACTAAACGATCACGACAGTTAAAAAGGCTACTGTGCCGGCCTGTCCTGTCTGACCTTGAACATGACTCGAATCATATGTCCTAATGATCGGTGAGTGAGAATGTAGGATATGAATATGATATATTTTGCTGTGGTCGACTAAATGTGGTTGACTCACCAATCCACACAATGGCCGGGACAGTGGCATTATAGACCCACAATTTAATGTGTCAAACAGGTCGCATAGACGCATCATATGGGCCACAAACAACGTTTAAAGCGGGTGTCCAACCTAATTTAATCGCGATCTGCACCGAAAGTTTACATCTTAATATCAAATTGGTGATTGTTAACGATTCGTTTCGGCCGACTGGTAAGGAGAAAAAAATTAAGGCAACCCGCCCCCAGCAATGTCAAGCGGAGCGCCATTTTGCCGGGAGCATTGACGCATATTGTGACTATTTATATGGCGCCGCCTTACGTTATAACTCGCGGAGAGAGAGATCAGGGCCACGATTTACAGATAAACAGCGGCAGTTCCAAGCCTCGCAGTAGCGCAAGATCTTAGTGTTTCATGGAAAAGTACCATCCAAACAAATTGATATACGTCTTGCGACGATTGACTCTGCAACAATGCCATGATTGGAGTTAGAATCGCAGCTATTTATATTAGCGATTATCACGCCCTCTTGTTTTGCGCACACAATAGGCGCAATTTCCGGTTTGAATAAATTAGAGTATCGCCTCCTGATTGGTCAATCGCGGACACGCCTCCAAAAAGGGCTGCCGCCTGGGTAGGCGGCGAAATCATGTCTGGCGGTCACTTCTAAATTTTATTGTGAGCTACAGATAGAACGAAAATTCTATAATTTGGAGGATAGACAATTGGCTATTATATAAATCGGTAAAGCAGCGTTAGAGGCCAGGCTGGCGGTTCACTTTAACGAAGCACAGCTCAAGTAAGCGGCTTCTGGTTTCCCCACCTGGGGGATTGGGGGTGGGTGAAAGGGTGGACAAGGGAACCACGACTGTGCTTGCGAGTAACTTCTCCTTTCATTGTGTATTAATTATTTATAGATACATGTATAGGCCCCATCGTCAGATCGGGCGGCGTATATATTTCGGGTTCATTTCTTGCACAAACCGGAACAGACAAATGAAAATATTCATCGATCATATCCGATCATATCCGTTGTTTGAGGAAGTTCAGAATTACCATATATCACATTATATGGCACGGCAGAATAAACATATCGATTTGTGGAACAGGGTCTTTGTATACGGGCAGACATCATCTACAAATATATGGTGTTGCTTGCAGGTCACCGTGAATTCTGTGGTAATGGGTCAGCCCCAAATCGATGTGCGTCAACTATTCAACCAGAACATGGCAATCGCAATCCAACACTTGTAGAACACAATAATCTCTATTCGTGAGGCAGTTATATAGCCGTCTGGTCAAGGCCTACGCTACCTGCAGAGTCTGCGAGTCTGTGAGTTATATAGTGACTTATAAATAGTGTATATATGAATACACAAATATGGTATGCAATAAATAACAGGTTAAACATGTGTTATTAAGCCACTTTTTCGGAGAAACTGGTGTCGTGTGGGGCAATTTTTTTTGTGTGTATTACGTCAGGACCGGGGATGGGGGGGGGGGTGTAACGAGATACAAAAATGCATAAGGAGGTGCCTGCGGGAGCCCTCCGGGAAATCTTATCCATCCAAGTACCGGGACCTGTGTGAAATTAGGGCCCATCCATGTCGCTCTAGTTGCTCTACTTTGAACAAGTCTACTGTGACGAACATCCTTGCATACTTTATATACAAGTGTTATACACGCCCATTCAATTTTCTTGTAATTTATTACATAAACTGTAAATAACAACCAAAGTCTTTTTTGATAATTAGATATGTACGGTTTGTATTAAACACAAAATCAGTGACTTTTTTCATTGATTTAGCACGGACCCATTGGCGTACGAAAATGCACGTCCCGAGCAGTCAATTACGTTGAGATCCCCCCCCCCCCCCCCCTCATTCATTTCGATCAGGAAAACAGCAAATATAGCATACAGCATAAAGGAAAAGATTATGATCCCTGGCCGATGAGACCACCATTATGACAGAGTCGGTGGCATAGTGGCCACCTCAACGAAAAAACAGTAAAAACAGTACCTATCAATAAGGCTATTTTTGATATATATGTCGAGTATCCTGCTATTTTATGGGTAAATATCTTCGTTAACATTTCTTTAGAAGTTTGGTTTATTTAATTAGTAATAGCGGGTGCCATTTTCGCCCACTTTGTGCTTGGCTGCATGACTCCAACTATACCTTAGCTATTTTAAAAGCAATTCTATCACCGTGACTGAACCATTTCAGATGTTTATGTAGGGTCAATTTAATCCGAGAAAAGTCGTCAACGCATTCCAGCTTGGTATTTTCAATATAAAATTCCGGTATCGATCGTTACCCGCTTTTATGGCATATAAAATAATGTTGTCTTTTTAATGTTTAGAGATCGATAGTTGGTTAAGTTTAAGCCAATTGCTTACTAGAGATAATTCATGGTTTAATATTTTACCATGCTTCGGCGTACATTACGTTTTGGCGAAAGGGTTGTATCGTCCGAGTAAATAATTTCACTAGATGTTGAACTCGCCTTCGATATATCAAAATTCGGATGTCGATGCCGTTTAAACATGAGTTAATTAACATAAATAATATATAAATATAAATAAGTAAGTCTATTCGTACATAAAGGGCCTTAATTAGGCCTATTGTACACAATGCAAAACAATTTAAATGGCAGTGCCGTTGTCCATCATTTTACGGAAGATCGAGGCGTCTATAAATTACATTATGAGTGTGGACATTTATAAAACCGTATGCGCGACGAGGGTCACAAAATTGCACCACGGTCACTTACGTCTCAGGCTTTTACATACATTTTCACGTTTTGTTCATGTTTCATGTTTTTTAAGAAACAAATATTGTGCCCCCCCCCCCCCTTCCCCCTTGAAGATTTCCTGCACATGCCCCTGTCATATGCATTTTGGCGGATTTGGCGGATTTGGCGCTATATAAACCCAATAATAATATGCATGGCGACTGCCTGCCTGCGAGTGATCGATGGATTTGAGCGCTTATGTCGCAAATAGGAAACAGGCGCTTTCCGTAAATTGTTGAATGAAAACCGGAAGTTGAACGTCATGGACGTGGGTTAAAAGTTTATTCCTAAGGATTTTATGAAAGAAATTGAGGCAACCGTTATAAGTAGGCAATTGTAAGTATCTCAATGAATGTCAGGTCAATGCGTTTAAATATGTTCTGGTGTCTCTAAACGCAGGAGTTCCTTTCACTTTTCACGACACAGACCACAGGCGCTCAGATCTGCTGACAGAACCCCCGAAGTAAATAAACAACGCCCCACTCTCAGGCACCGCCTATAATCAGATAATAGAGGGGGGCGTTGTTTATTTACTTCGGGGGTTCTGTCAGCAGATCTGAGCGCCTGTGACACAGACCCACGCCCTCGACACAGTTTCTGAGCTGACTCGGGGAAATCGATAAGGTGGGTGCATGGACAGAACGGCCGTACTACCAGAACGGCCGTTTGAGTTAGTGTGGGTGGGGTAGTGGTCTATGGGGGTGTGAGGAAGGGTGGTGTGTGAAGCTAGCAGCCGGGTTGATTGGCGGGCCATATTAATGCATAGTGTGCAGTGGGGGGGGGGGGGGGGAAGGCTCACACTGGGGTTAGGGGTCAAAATGGACTAATTGGCATTCTTTGAAAACAACTTAAGCCAAAAAAGATGATCTGAGGATTTTTCAAAGCAATATTTTATATACATTCACTAGTCATACCTTTTTGATATCTGAGGATTCCAATTTAAAGCTCTCAGCCCCCACCACCTCCCACCCATACTAAAGGGTGGGGAGACCATACGGCCATTTTGGTAGTACGGCCATTCTGTCTATAGACCCATAAGGTGCTAAGTTCTTATCCGTCTGAATGAGCAGCTACACGCTCGAACGGGTGTGTGGGACTCCTGGCTGTTGTAGTCTGGCTGTTCATGGCTAAACTAGAGTTAACCTGAAAACATGATGTTATTGGCTGTGAGATAGCTCCATGTGGTGTTGTTGGGAAACACCGCCACATGTCCAGTCTTATCAAATCCTGTACAGCATTTTACAAACACGCATGGCGAGAAGCGGTGCTGATGGCGAGAACTTTTTGGGGTATGGCAATAGTTTCTAGAAGTATGTATCTTACAACTTATCTTGTTATTTTGGTTGAAGTCTCCGTGATTACGACGATATCCTCTATTGATTTTTTGAAGCAGCAGACAACTCAGTTCTGTCCGCCACCTTGCCCACCCAGTGGAGAAACTGCGCATGCGTGCATGTCGTTAAAACCACACCATTCGCTTGGTGGCGCTTCATACACCCAGCCAATTGACACACAATAAGCGAAATGCCACCTGGCGAAAGTCGTAGCTGGTTAAGAATGAGCAAATACTAAATGGTGCGATAAACAGCAAGAAAGTCTCATTTCAACCGACTTGATAGTAATGCGATACTTTGTTAGTTCATATGCATGTGGGTTTTGTGGTAAATATGAAGTTTAGGTATCACAGTACAAAATGACATGGGTTTGATGGATCGTGCGGTTAACAACACTTAGTCGCCCACAAAAACAAATCTTACACCCTCATTTTCTACATGCGGACATGGGACTGTTGTGTGGAGCAACAACTGTCTCATATGGGACTAGCTGTGAGACAGTTGGTAATGGGATGACAACTAACGTCTGAACTCATCACACTTCGCTTGGTCACTGTTAAAGAAACCTATTTCCCCATCTTGACTAAAACACTTACTTGTCAGCCATATTCTAAAATGACAGATTTCTTCCTTGATATAAACTGAAGGGTAGGGAGACTAAATTTGCACTTATTCACGGCCCCTTATTCAGGCAAGATGACTGTATAAATTTTTACTATTGAATGAATAATTTCACTTCATACTTGATCGGTTATAGTGTTTCATCATCAATGTATGCCTCCAGGGCGGCGCCACTATAAACACGCAGGCTTGGAACCAGTATACCTGTCAAAAATAACTCTAATCCAGTTCCAAGGTGGTCGTCATTTTTCCATCCCCCATGACATCTCTTACCATGTGTGACTTAGCTAGCTCCCCTGACACTGACTTTATACTTATGTATCACTGTTGTGCCTACCCGTTATCAAGGTTTTGTCTGGCCCAACTAGAATAAGATAATGGCTAGGTTGTTGACGTGGGATGGGGACGGGGGCGGTGAGGCTGTTGACGTGGGATGGGGACGAGGGCGGTGAGGCTGTTGACGTGGGACGGGGACGGGGGCGGTGAGGCTGTTGACGTGGAATGGGCGGGTCGGTGAGGCTGTTGACATGGGATGGGCGGGGCGGTGAGGGTGTTGACGTGGGATGGGTGGGGCGGTGAGGCTGTTGACGTGGGATGGGTGGGGCGGTGAGGCTGTTGACGTGGGATGGGCGGGTCGGTAAGGCTGTTGACATGGGATGGGCGGGGCGGTGAGGCTGTTGACGTGGGATGGGCGGGGCGGTGAGGCTGTTGACGTGGGATGGGCGGGGCGGTGAGGCTGTTGACATGGGATGGGCGGGGCGGTGAAGCTGTTGACGTGGGATAGGCGGGTCGGTGAGGCTGTTGACGTGGGATAGATGGGGCGGTGAGGCTGTTGACGTGGGATGGGCGGGGCGGTGAGGCTGTTGACGCGGAATGGGCGGGCCGGTGAGGCTGTTGACGTGGGATGGGCGGGGCGGTGAGGCTGTTGACGTGGGATGGGCGAGGCAATGAGGCTGTTGACGTGGGATGGGTTGGGCAGTGAGGCTGTTGACGTGGGATGGGCGGGGCGATGAGGCTGTTGACGTCAGATGGGGGGGGGGGGCGGTGAGGCTGTTGACGTGGGATGGGCGGGGCGGTGAGGCTGTTGACGTCGGATGGGGGGGGGGGCGGTGAGGCTGTTGACGTGGGATGGGCGGGGCGGTGAGGCTGTTGACGTGGGATGGGCGGGGCGGTGAGGCTGTTGACGTGGGATGGGCGGGGCGATGAGGCTGTTGACGTGGGATGGGTTGGGCAGTGAGGCTGTTGACGTGGGATGGGCGGGGCGATGAGGCTGTTGACGTGGGATGGGAGGGGCGATGAGGCTGTTGACGTGGGATGGGCGGGGCGGTGAGGCTGTTGACATGGGATGGGCGGGGCGGTGAGGCTGTTGACATGGGATGGGCGGGGCGCTGAGTTTAGTATGTAATATAAAGTTATTTGTGCATGTGACAACCATAACTACAGTCCGTTTCTTTTATTTTTCAGAAGAACAATGAGCTGACGTGAGCTACACGGCGTACTACATCAGAGGTAAACAAAATGCTTTGTCCTTTTAAATCAATACAACTAGAAATAACTAGTGTGACTTGCCAGTAGATGGAAAGCGGCCCGTTTTGGGCACTATGTCACCGATGTTTATGGATAGTACGCAGGTTCCAAATAATAAACTACAAGAGGTGATGGTTCGGCTTAAATCACATGTCTTTGCCATATCTCCACGCTTTAGGTCATTTAATCATCATGGTCGAAGACCCCTAAGCTATGATATGGAACCCGTGTTTTATCAACGTTTGTTGGGTGTTGTCGATGATTTAACCGAGGCGACTGGTTGCCTAGCATTGACTGATCTTGCGCGAGCAGTCGCCGGAGTTACTCTCGCCGCCACATGCTGTCTTGTATCGACGGTTGTTATTGGCTGGCTCTGTGTTGTGTAAATGTCAGTGGGGGGCGTGGTGTTTGAGGGGTAAACTTAATGAAAACCTGTCCATGTGCCTGGAATGTGTCTGCAGTACCGACATATATCGAACCCTGACGTTTCCCTGTCCCTGGCCATTGCTGGCGTATAACCGTAATCTAATCTAGTCGCACGCCTAGCATCTCGTTGTACAAGGGGTGACTACCGCATGGAATTTACAAACCCTTTCTTTCTTTTTTAAAAATTCCCGTTGTCCATTTCGCAGTCGACTTCATTTGGGAATCGATGTATTTCAGCAGGTGCGAATCAAGATGGTTACAATCTACCAGGATGGGGACATACTTTTTCTAGGTTATATCTTTGCCCTAACATTACGGCGTCGGCAGTATCATCATATCTGAGGTGTGCGGCTCAGGCTGGCTCTTAGCGTGTCTGCATGTGCGCAGCGTGTGAAGGGGTAGTCGGGGGGGGGGGGGGGGGGCATGCCATCCTCGGGGTTATAGCTCACAATGGGACCTGTACTAAAGTCAAATAGATGTTGTAGCCTAGCTAGCGCGGTTGTCTGTGGCGATGGCTGGTGGCTGATGAATCGATGGCTGACTCGATGTTTAATTATCGAGATTTCCGCTCGGGCCCGCCTCTCTCTCTCTCCTGTAGACGCGCGGCATCGATTTTTTTTTTCCAAATGTCAAATGTGCTGGTCCGAGTGGTTGTGTTGTCGTCAGCGCCATGCGAATGAACGGCTCGAAACGATGTTAAAGTTCAGATTTGCCGGCAGTTCGTATCGTGAACGGTGGTGGCGTGGCTTATCTGTCTTCCTTGGTGCTGGCCTCTCGCACTCACACCGCGGCGGTCTCGGGATATTATTCCCTCGCTCTATGTCAACAGCGGCCTTTCCAGATAACACCATTCGTTTGCCAACGGTTTAATTGAGATATTTTAGCTTCTACGGATACGTAGCTCTGGATATGGGCTGAAGGAGCCGGGATTACTACTGCATGTGATAGAACAAGTCGATAGAACGATGATGGTGAAGACGCAAGGCCAGTGTATTCACTATGCGTGGTACCCCTCGTGGCTGGTGGGTGATTACATGTGTGTGGTGGCTGGTGGGTGATTACATGTGTGTGGTGGCTGGTGGGTGATTACATGTGTGTGGTGGCTGGTGGGTGATTACATGTGTGTGGTGGCTGGTGGGTGATTACATGTGTGTGGTGGCTGGTGGGTGATTACATGTGTGTGGTGGCTGGTGGGTGATTACATGTGTGTGGTGGCTGGTGGGTGATTACATGTGTGTGGTGGCTGGTGGGTGATTACATGGGTGTGATGGCTGGTGGGTGATTACATGGGTGTGGTGGCTGGTGGGTGATTACATGTGTGCGGTGGCTGGTGGGTGATTACATGTGTGTGGTGGCTGGTGGGTGATTACATGTGTGTGGTGGCTGGTGGGTGATTACATGTGTGTGGTGGCTGGTGGGTGATTACATGTGTGAGGTGGCTGGTGGGTGATTACATGGGTGTGGTGGCTGGTGGGTGATTACATGTGTGAGGTGGCTGGTGGGTGATTACATGTGTGTGGTGGCTGGTGGGTGATTACATGTGTGCGGTGGCTGGTGGGTGATTACATGTGTGTGGTGGCTGGTGGGTGATTACATGTGTGAGGTGGCTGGTGGGTGATTACATGGGTGTGGTGGCTGGTGGGTGATTACATGTGTGTGGTGGCTGGTGGGTGATTACATGTGTGTGGTGGCTGGTGGGTGATTACATGTGTGTGGTGGCTGGTGGGTGATTACATGTGTGTGGTGGCTGGTGGGTGATTACATGTGTGTGGTGGCTGGTGGGTGATTACGTGGGTGTGGTGGCTGGTGGGTGATTACATGGGTGTGGTGGCTGGTGGGTGATTACATGTGTGTGGTGGCTGGTGGGTGATTACATGGGTGTGGTGGCTGGTGGGTGATTACATGGGTGTGGTGGCTGGTGGGTGATTACATGTGTGTGGTGGCTGGTGGGTGATTACATGTGTGTGGTGGCTTGTTCCACCGGACTCCTTGTGATATGGTGGAAGTGGTCATGTGGGACTTAATATAATGTTGGAATAAGGGCGCTACTAAGAAATTTGTTCTTGGGATATTGTGAAAGCTGCTGGCACGGGGGTTTTCTTGATAATATGTAAGGTCTGACACGTGATCTCTTGTCATAATATAAAGGTCTAACACGTGAGTTCTTGTCATGACTCTTTAAGATTGTGTAAATCAGTTGGGTACGGGTGTGTGGTCTGATGGCTGGCAGTCAGCTGATTCCGTTGTCGCTGACCAGTGCTCTATCACTTTGGTTTGGCTCTTCATGGCAGCCCGCTCGTGGCGGATAGGAACTTCAAAGATAAAGGTTTATTAAAGTTACTCACGCCACAAGTTTCCCACTGGTAAACATTCTCAACCTTTAAGGTGGAAATCATATAATTACAATAGATCATTCTTGCATAGATACACTTATGTACAAAATTAGACGTCATTGCTTCCGTAGTTTGCCCTGTAACAGGAAGATAAATTTGATAACGCATACATTTGTTAACAGCCGGCACAATTAAAACCTAACAGTATGTCCAGTTTAGTGAAACAAATGGCAGATATCCACTTAAAAGGATTTCGGGAGCCACCGTGGGGGAGAGGTAGCCTACTCTGGCACAACACCCACCTGTGCTTGGTGCCGTTGCGTTCCATTGCGTACTTTCACGTCGTTGTTTCATGTGTTTATTTGGCCCCGTTCAAGCTTAAAATGCCAATCCGCCTGCGAATGATATTAGCTTCCACCACTTAAGGGTCTATGTGGATTACAACAGGTAAACGTGGGTTAAAACTGCTTGGGACAGTTATCCATTTTTTTTTTTAAGTTTCTGTTTGTCATGTTGGCATTGGTTCAAGATATGAGGAACAGTGTCTTACTTCTGGGGCGCGTTTCACTAAGATCTCGTAACTTTACCTCGTAAATTTTATTTTAAAACTGTACTGCAGGCCTGGTGATGAACGAAATATATACATTATATACAGACATCAACTGTGAAAGAGTGGCTAGAAAGCATGTGCGTAATTATTAATGTACACCGATAATGACGAAATATTACATATTCAGGTTGCTCGTAAAGTTACGAGCAATTACAAAGTTAACATGGGAAATATAGCGATTGCGAGCTCTCTTAGTGAAACGGGCCCCAGGATTCCTCGTTAGTCATTTTACTACGACTATTACAGTATTTATACAAATAGTGCCATCCAAATCTTTATACACATGGGAGTTAGCATGATTGCCGGTACATACTCTACCCGTAACCATGGGCAGGCAGACCATTGGCGAACTGACAGCGATATTAAATTCAAAACATAAATATTTTCATTGTACATGTACGTGCATAAAGCGAGCAATGACGTAGTTGTGTGGAGAAGATCAATATGCATCAATAATTTGACAGCCGACAAACAGGATCAATACCGTACGAGGACCTGTTGGTCTGATGTTTAAGTTTTAATCCTCTGTTAAAGTGCGTACACGTAGAGTGGGATGGCTGGGAGGGAGGGGTGTTGGCGGGTCTTTGGTGTTGGTCTATGTTAAAGGAAATGTGCGTCAATAAGTCCTTTTGGACCTGAAGTCTGTCAGAGTTCTTTGGAACTGGGCCCACGTGGGATCAGCGGCACGCATTAACCATACGCGAATGGCGGACAATGTTAGTATTGCCCTGACAGATTTCCATATGTTTCCCAAGCATTATTGGATATAGAACCTATTTATTTAGTGAGTCCAGCGTTGACAACGACCGACTCGTGTGGTTGAGAGTGGCGGGGGGCGGAGAAGTTTAATTGTCGTCCGTTTGGTGGTGGGAGGAATGTGGCACTGATAGTCAGGAATCTTGATGTCAATAATACACTGATGATCTGGCATACCCCGTGTAACGTTTTTGCGATGAGCTATAATTGCAATTGACCGATCCCGGCTCCGACACTAAGCCCGGCCCACGCTTGAGTCCTTTTTCCTTACTTGTGAGTATGACATTCACAATCATAGCTGATGGTGGGTACAAGTGAGAAGTACTCATCTCTGAAACTGACAAGAAAGTGACATGCTGCATTGTTTGTCCGACTTGTTTCGCCGACATAACGCACGTTAAGCTTGAACGGGGCCAAATAAACCCATGAAACAACGACGTGAAAGAACGCAATGGAACGCAACGGCACCCCACACAGGTGGGAGCCAGAGTAGGCTACCTCTCCACCACGGCGGCTCCCCAAATGCTTTTAAGTGGATATCTGCCAGTTGTTTCACTAAAACTCTGTTTACCACATGATTGAATACAAGCAACAACGACGTCAGTGAATGATTGACAGCCTGGGTCGGTTTATTGGCTATTGGGGGGGTGGGGGGTGTATCAGTTTCAGGCACTGAGGAATCTTGATGTCAGTAATACGCTGATGATCTTGCATACCCCGAGTAAGGGTTTCCGATGAGCTGTAATTGCAATGGACGTTATATATTAAATGGCGTTAATTCACGGGCTAACATCGTGTGTTCGTTTTCTTCCGTTCCAGATAAACATGTGCGGGTTGGAGGGCCTGCTGACGGTGGTCGACACGCTGCTCTGTCTCTTCGTCTTTTTCCCGCTGGCCATCCTTCACTGGCGGGGCACCTGGCAGCTGCAGGACGTCTACTTCCTGCCGATGAACCTGACGGACAGCAGCTGGATCAGCCTGGCGATCGGCGCCATCCTGGGCCTCGTGGAGCTCCTGACGCAGCCCTTCCTGGGCGCCAGCTTGAAGAAGGAACACCACGCGCTGTACGTCTTCTGCTCCCGGCTCCACATGTACATCCACGCCTGGGCTATCATGTGCTTCTGGCGCGGCGTCTGGAACCTGCTCGACATCTACCTGACGGAAGACTGGTTCAACTCGCTGGTTCTCATGCTCGTCTGCCAGGTCGTGTCCTTCGTCACCCGGACCACCAGGACCAACGTCGGCATCCCCATGTCCATCGCCCTGGACACCGACCCGGATCTACTCGAGGCCGACACCGTCTTCAAGGTCAACGTGAGTATCCAGATGTTTACCGGATTATCCGGAGTATAAGATGTCGGGACTATCCCCCGGATTTTGAGATTATCTGACTAGCCAGATTATCACATTACCGGACTGCCCGGATTATCGAATATTCTGACAACCGGGATTATCGAATGATCTATCAGGATTATCGAATGATCTATCAGGATTATCATATGTTCTGATTAATGGGATTATCGGATGTTCTGATTAACGGGATTATCGAATGTTCTGTTTAACTGGATTATCGAATGTTCTGTGTAACGGGATTATCGAATGATCTGACTACCGGGATTGTCCGCATTATAAGATTATCTGACTACCCTAATTATCAGTGGCAGTGCAAGGAGTACACGACTCCGATCAGCCGACATCTGAGCCCGTACTGTGCAGCTCTCTGGTATAACTTGATACTCGTCCCCGGGGCCGATGTCGGTCATCGCTTCCTCAGCATTAGTCGTTCGCAAGCTGACGCACTATTGCATTAATAATCCGCAAACCCATCTGAAATATTTCTTTCATTTTACTTCATGCTTTCTCAATATGTAGCAATCGAAACGCACGAATTATGTTGTATATGTGTATATAAAACAGAAGCTGTAAAATATACCACAAGCCACTTCACTTGCCATATTTTTTGTTTGTAAACTAAAGGCTGTTCAGTGCTTTTGATGTGAGACCATTTTGGCCCCTTCCCAATTTAACATTTAAGGAGTGTTAATCCATATGTACCGATATCCCTCTTACACCTATCGAATGAGCCAGGCTATTGATTAACAAGCTGGCGTCGATACAGTGTGTTCAATCATAATCTGAGTCGTTCTCGCTCATCAAGAAAAGTCGATGGCGAACCGTTTGTCTGTACAAACGAACCGAACCCTAGCATCCAATGGGCCGCCTTGCCCATTAAACCTCGAACACACTGAAGTTTCCCAAGTGTGACCCAAGTCACTTCAACCCCCGTCGAACCATATCCAATGTCTGAATAATGCAAAACCATTACTGTTGTGGGGAAGTTCACTTTACTCAATTATCACGAGGAGGGTATTAAACCCCATTTAAAAAAAATGGCAGTAATGGATACGACTGAATAGAACAGGCTGTTGCGCCCTCTCTCGGGCGATTGGGTCCGTGCGGGAGGCTGGTACCGGCCCTATCCTGGCTGGTTCCCATGCGGTCTATGTCAGTTTGCTGGCTTTTTGTCTGTGTGTGCATTTATTGTGATAGTCAGTGGAAGCATTCCGGTTAGCGCCACGCGTTGTTTGAAGCCAATGCAATCTGTTATTCATCTCTCCAAAGCAAGTATTTGCCGCCAAAATGGGCTTTCACTATCAATCATATATCGCTTGCCTATGATAATGAAGCCAACTGAGCGGACATACCGTCTGCGCCACATACATTGATACACGTGTTATCAGACTAAAAGAGACTTTATTTATTGCACTTCGGGTATTGAGTACAAGGTATTGAACAATAACCACAAGGTTACGGCGATTAAGTTGGAAATAAAACACACGCATATCATAAAAATGACCGTTTCAAAAACATCTGACTACCGGTAACATCCATATCATGTTTGCTACCAGAGGTTGCGGTGTCTATGGCTTCGCTAACTGAAGCCTTGCCAATAATCCAATATGCCATGGCGTTTTGCATCCATTTAATCTATACCCGCCAGGCGTCCCCACGCACAAACTACAGTTAAACACAGACCCAGTAGACGTATAGCCCACATACCCTCGCCGCCTCCCCCCCCCCCTCCCCCCCGCCCCCACTAATCGATGAAAGGCAAGGATCCTTCGTATCTCACAGCTCGGGTTCGCGCTTCGATCATCCGAGAGTGTGGGGAACCTGTCTCACGTGTCATGCGTTTCATTTCCTTTGGGATGTGCCCTTGTCCGGTGTAGACCATGTGTGCAGAAAGGTGGCTTAAAACACCCAGTATTGCAGTAAATGCTAAGCGTGAATACGAATACTATGTCTGCAATATAGAAACAACAGTTCGAACTGTGATATGAGAGATCGCACGTGCGTAGAGGGCGATATTAAGTGGACAATGCACCTGTGGTTTCGTTAAGTCAGGAGTAAGGGCCGGGCAACTCGTTATTCCTAACTTAGAATACTCGATGCCCGTTCCGACGGTTAGGACTGATGATGACTTGAGGCACGGGACGCTTTTCCTTGGTAACACGGGTGTATCCCTCAGGTGGGTCGAACACGCACATTACGCATCGCTTTAACCGCCCGACACTTCTTGCCCCCGGGTCGGGTGCGCGCGCATCCATTCGGTATGCCGACGTGCCCCGTTCAAAACAGTACGGGACATTCGCGGGAAGATGGCGGCTGATTGAAAAGTGACTGTCTAGGCTGGTTCCATTGCCCCTAAATAAACCGGATACGAGCGGTGTTAACATTTTATTGACATTCGGCTTAGCCCGACCGGCAGGTCCAGAAGACAAAGCTGGGGTATACCGGGCGGCGTACCTGTCCTGGCCCAAAGACATGCGCCCTATGAATGGGGAGCGCCGAGGATTTGAATTCTCCCGAGGACCCTCCA
Organism: Arenicola marina; assembly: GCA_964019135.1. Classification (NCBI taxonomy): domain Eukaryota; kingdom Metazoa; phylum Annelida; class Polychaeta; family Arenicolidae; genus Arenicola; species Arenicola marina. The sequence continues at coordinate 2,933,526 of OZ025252.1, read as the reverse complement.
ATATAGCAAAAGCGAACTACAAAAGACCAAACTGACGTAGATGAGGCCCAACGAGCCGTCTTTTTCTCTCCTCATTATCGTCCATATAATATAACCATAGCTTACGTATTACTTACAGCCTTTGGTCTCGGGGTAATGGCTTATACAAAAAAGAACGAGTACTCGCATGTGTGGATTACGAACCCGCAGGGGCCGGCACGATAGCTCAGTGGGATAGAGCGCTCGCCATGAGTGCTGTGGCCTCCTGAGAGCCTAACGGCACGTGGATCGGTGGTTGGAGCCCCGCTGTGGCCATGTCTGTGTGGTCGCATGATAAAGATCCCATTCTTTCGTCGCAAAGAGTAGGGAGTTACCCCGGGAACATGGCTCTACTCTCGCTTCCTTCTCCCATTGACGCGATATCACCAAAAGTGGTTAAAGCGTCCTGAATATACAACCAACTATGAACACGCCATAACGACCCCACGATGAGTGTCGTCTGACCTTGACCTTGACCTTTCTCCTTTCCGTCCCTTTGCAGCCGGCCGACTCTATCCGCTACATGATGGACTGCCTCTTCACCCAGTTCATCGTCATCTTCTCCAGCATCATCATCTGGCGCGGCATCTGGAACCTGGTGGACGCCTTCCTCCTGCCCGAGCAACACTTCATCTCGGACCTCACCTCGCTCGGCATCGGCGTCGCCTCCGTGTCCGCCATCTTCCTCCTGCAGCGGCCCCTCGGGATCGTATCGGCGCGCCTCGATAAGCACCCCAACTGGAAGCTGGTGTACGAGGACGCCGTCTTCCTGGTGTGCACCTGGGCCATTCTGCTGCTGTGGCGCGGCGCCTGGGACCTGTGTATGGAGAAGTTCATTCCGGACCCCATCGTGGGCAGCTGGACCTGCCATGTCGCCGGCACCGTGTGCCTCATGGGGCTCCAGGTCTTCAACAACGTGGGCCTCAACGGCATCGAGCGGGATGGCAGCGACTCGGGGGGCGAGGGCTTCTTCCCCACCCGCTACCTCAGGACCTTCCTTAAGGACACGATCGCCGTAAGTGGCTGGCCCTCTTTGGTTGGTTGTTTGGTGGTTGGTTTGTGTCTTAAAGCAATATGTTCTGTCATGTTTTGTTTTTACCGACCTCTTCTCCATGTCAAATAAGTATATTCTATCTTGAATTTACATCCGGAAAGCCTATGAGCTATCCGGAGAGAAACAAATTTGTTCACCGGAGCAGAAGTTGGTGGCCGGCTTTATATCCCTGCGCGCCTGTTCACTGTTCGGTATTCTGTGTGATGTCGACCGCGGCTCGCTAGGACGTCCGCGCGCGATAAACTAGTCCGCGCAGTTTTATGTTGTAATACTGTTAGTCCTGATTCTAAAATGTAAAAAATCTAAGATGGCGCATGTAAGTAGGCTGCTTTAAGTTGTATGACGGCTTTTACCTCTGTGTGGGGCTCATGTCTTGACAATGGGAAGGGTGGCAGTAGAGAAGAGAGGAGCCATGCCCCCGGGGGGTCACCACGCACCTAACTCTTTGCGAAAGAAGACGTGGTATCTTTATCCTGCACTAACGTAGACATTTGCTCAAGCGGGACTTGAACCTGGCGCCGGCCGCTAGGGCTGTGGGGGTAGCACTGCTCACTGGTCATTAACCGAACACGCTACCCGCTAGACCACGGGGTGAACCCGGTGGGAAATTTGAAGATGTATTTTTTAGTCGATTTGATGGCCTTTCATGCCCAGTATCGGTTTGTTTGTTGGAAGATAAAGGGTGAAATTGTAATGTTATTGTTAACCGTTCAGTTAATGTTATGCCATTAGTTTCTTTATTATTAGTAAATTATCATGCCGTCAATAATACTTAGTGCGTGATCCATGATATTTGTCTTTATGGCCCGCACCCAAACTAATCTATATCATGAGAACCCCCACCTCCCTTGACCTGTGACCGGGCATTACTCTGAAACGACGATCTCCTCCTTGATGCAACATTAAAATGTATGGCCATCGATATGAATTGCAATCCGGGAGTTGGCATCACGGATACTTGTCATTTAGACTTCTCCAGTCTCATGCATGTGTCATCGACACCCTCTGGGAAGCCTCGCTGGCTCGGGTGCTAGGCGGACTGACCTACAGACCGACAGGTCGTGGGTTCGAGCCCTAGCACCCTGCACATGTGGCATGGTTCCTTAATCCAACCCCATATCATAGTCCAGAGAGGTTTTCTTGCCCATAGTGTCAGCCTATTTGTCCCTAGCCTAACGGCGCGTGGGTCGGTGGTTCGAGCCCTGCTGTGGCCATGTCTGTGTGGTCGCAGTATAAAGATCCGATGTCCTTTTTTCGCACAGAGCAGGGGGTGACCCCTGGGGACTTCCGTCCTTACAGCGTCCTGAATATACAACCGACCCACCAACCAACCCTCTCTCCCCGCTTTCTCGGTTTCAGCAACACGAGAAGGCGCGAGAGCACGAGACGTGGGGGGAGGAGCCGGAACTGAAGCCCATCCTGGAGGTGGAAGAAAACGACGCCGACGACGAGATGGACACTTACGGCAGCGGTAACGATGACGACGAGGAGACCGGCCGACTCCACAACATCCGGGACTCGGACTCCGGCGCCAAGGCGATCAGTGTTCGGTGACAGGAGCTCCAACCGCTGTAGCGACTTTTGAGTTGTGTACAATTTATCGCAGCCCGCGGTTTATCTGAACCTGAGGGGTGTTATTTGTAACCCACCGCGACACGCAGCGACACCCAGCGGCGGTGGGTGTCAATACTCGCTGCTGGCGTCACCTACCGGTACGCGGCGGTATGCAGTGCTTACGGCGACACTTATCGGTGTCTGGTGGTATTAAGGGCGGGTAGCGACACCTGGCGGGGATTGGTGGTAGTTATTGCTTGTAGCGACACCTATCCGCAAGAAGAAGACTATTTTACATTTACAATACTGGATAAACTTAAGATAAGACGACGTGGAAAATCTCTCGTCTTATATCGAATGTCGGCTCGACTCCATTGACACGTCCGCTCGATTTCTGTGGGTTTAATGCCCACCTTCTTTTAGTGTGTGTGAAATTATTAGCAACATTTTATCTCGACCGTTTTATCCCTACCGTTGTAAGGGACCAGTGACAGGTACATTTCAACCACACTTATCGGTACAATGTCTTCGCATGATACGCGTACAACGACCCCTATTAATGGACTTACTGGTCAGTAAGTGTATGGTATAATATACAGTGCAAATCTTAAGTCTACCGCAATAGAAGGAACATTCCATGACTTGAGTTCTGCACAAAGCAGGAAGAGTATCAAAGAGATATGTTTCCTAGGTCTTTACAGCTTATAGCTGGTTGTGTTCCATGCTTACTGCGTCATTCACGGTTGAGGCCGTTGCCATGCCAATCTCCTTTTATATTTACTGATCAACATACAACGGAATGAGACATCCATGACCATGCTATGATATATAATAAGTTTTTTGTTTTGTTTTTTTTGCCTGCATGGGACATTTGGTATGCATTGTGTGAACGGAAATCATTGAGTACTAGGTCAAGGAAGCTTGTTCCACGGGCAGATCGCAGAGAGACACTTGAAATGTATTAATTGAATACATGTCTTCTAACTTGACACGCGTCATCTCTAGGGTGACGACATGAGGTAATCCTCGAAATCATCACTAGTGTGACGTCATGACGCCACAACGAAAGGGATTCATAAGAGAAATGACGACATAACATAACGAAAATTACAGCATAACGAAAATGACTTCATAGTGAAAATGAAACACATGAAAGATGAATGGTTTTAAGTGTCAAAGTGTCCCGCAGGTATCGCCGTTGAGTTTAAGCACTTGTTGAGCTCTACTTTAGAACTGTTATGTGTTGTTATGTGCGAATCAGTGGTCATGCCTTGCAAGTGCCAATGTCGTACCAGGGATTAGCTTTACTCGCTAATCACGTGTCGTTCTTTCAATTCGTTTCATTTGTTGTTATTCCATTATTATATCAGCTAATTTGAGGGTTTTTAGCAAGGTATGTCTTTATATCTATTTGTGGGTTGGTATGAGGGGAGCAATGTCCGTATACAGTTGTTGGTTGGGATTTTTTGGTAAACGCAAAGCGCAAGTTTTTGGGGTGTTTTTTTTAGTGTTTGGTGTTAAACAGTATGTTGCCCGAATGAAATCTCCCAGGAAAAGTACAAATATGCATTTCGTCCTTTTTAGATCTGCTATGTTTATTGGTAGAAGCGTGGTGGTCATTTCTGAATTTGTTTTGTCGCAGAACAGAACAATGTGGCGCTTTAACGCTTGCGTCTAAAAACAATTAGGGTATTGGAACTGCGCAACGGAATATATTTCTTTGCATCAAGGATGTCGCACGTAACGAATTAAATGTTTTCAGTGTTCCTTATCAGCTTCTACAGTTCGCAATTTGTCTAAGAAGTGCTTCTTGCATAGCAGTGGGTACTATATGACCGGTGGCATGGTGAAATCGATCTGAGTTTGTGTTAACTGTGATAATAATTAAGTTTATTAAGTTTATTATCTATCCATGTTTGTTGTCTGTTAGAGGTAGAATCTATAACCGATTGCAGATATAGTTTACTCACCTCTTTAGTCTGCTCGCTGTACTCACAACATGGGATCTTCCTGTGTGTCAATTTTACCTTGTACATCTAAACGTGCAAATGGTGTATTTTTACCATAATATACTATTAGTTTGTAAATAGGTCTGCGCAAATACTAATATGTGAGTGTATTGAGTTCGTGGCTCTTTTTATTTACAATTGAACTTATGATTTTTGACAAAAAAGATTTGTGTGTCTTCACAATAAGACTTGGGTTTATTGACAATAAGACTTGAGTGTATTGACAATAAGACTCAAGTGCCTTGACAATATAACTGTTGACAATAAGACACGTGTCACACGTAAGGTGATACTCCTATATTACTATAAGTGTAAAATCAGGTCATTGTAATAGGTGGGTATACTCTATACTATAATAACTATCTTCATGTGTAAATCTCTATCAATTAATGGTGACCTGTATTTAACCTTTAATCCACTGTTACTGTGCGTCAATCTCTACCCTCGCCAGAGGACTTTGTTCCTCGCCTCGAGAAATGTATGACAAGCCGTTTGTATCATATTGCTTTCAAACGTAACATTTGTACTTAATTATACTACTGGAGCGCCAGAAACCAGGTTTTTAGCAAGAGAGCCCTGGGTGGGCACATGTGGTTTCTGGTTACGAAATGTACGGCAAAAAACGTGTTTTGTTTCGATTATAATACAAACGGCTTGCCATCGATTCACTTCAATTTAGAGTTTGTATACGTAAATGTGCGATCACATTAATTCTATTTTACTGGGTTATTTTCAGATGCAACTGTCGTACATTGTGCAATATTTCTTTATATTAAGCTTGTTCTGCCGAAAGGTCTCGGATACACAAGTACAAAAAGAGACTAATATTTTGAAGAATCATGTTCCTCCCACATATATATATATTCGGTGTTTTCTTGTGATACGATGGCATAATATTTAACAATAGAGGTTAACTTTGTCATTAATAGAGACCGCCCGTGATAATTCGTTTTGTGCTGTTGGTTGCACTTAGGAGTAGCAATCTCGCCATCTTTAGCTGCTGTGCAGCTGTGCAAAGGTCTATTTTGTGGTGTTATACGGGGACAAACGACAAAGTGTTCACGTTTTCCGCGTTCACTTGATGTCCCGGCAAAACCGGTCCCAAATCGATGGGATTGATTCATTACTCAGCGAAGTGTTCAATCGCCATTATATATCTGGTCACTGGATCTACATGTTTGAACGTCATAACATATGTGCCCCATGTCAAAGTGATAAGTGCCCGGTAATGCGTCATAACGTGCTCACTGCAGGTTTAAATGTTCTATATATATGGTCTGCGTGTCCAAGCATAAGGATGTGCTTAGTGTGGTTTAGCCGTGGCGTTTGTCTGAGAGTGTAAAGTGTAAATCCGGGCTCAGTTGGTATGGTAGCTGAGGTGGCCAAACTGACTGGAGCCAAAGTGTCGACGAACACGAACAGCAATAAAACATATCAGTGGAACAATTATATTTTCGTCTCTTTAAATCTTTGTCGTCGATCCATATATGATTTTAGGGTCCAAGCAATCTACTATTGTAGCATATAAAAGGTGGGAATAATGCGTGAATAACTACATGTATAGCGCCCCCCCCCCCCCATATAGCCTAGAGCTAAGTTCACGCTAGCTATGAAAGAAGACAACTTTTTTTTAAAGTTACACACATATTGGACGCATCCCCATCATTTGTAATTGAACAACCCTAAATTTCGAGCCCATGCTAGAGCGAAGTCCCCTCTCCACACGACCCTAGTCACGTGTTGAGAAATTGTCTCTCAGAATTGCTGTAACCCTTGAACGATCAGCTTGCAATATAAAGTGAATGGTGCAAAGGACGTAAGCTAGATCTATGCAGCTATGCGGTAACCGGCACTGAGGGAGCTCATTGCTCACGTCAGACTATAGCGTAAGCGGAACGCCCTCTGGCGGGAGATCGGGTAACCGGCTCTCTTTTGAATCGCGCGTTGTCAGGACTACATCAAGCCAGTCAATTTTCACCTGCGAATACGAGGAAAAAGTCTTTGCTTTCTCCAAATTCTAACAGATAGTACCCACCATAACAAGCACAAATATAGTACTGCCCTCTAGCGAAACGTTTCATAACTGATAAATTAGTGAGGTCACAGTATTGTGGTGCAGAGAGACCAAAATCGCTTTATACAGTTTTGCAAAAAGAAATTTGAGTAATTACTCGCTGCAGCATTAGTTTCTCTCCGATATCTGCAGTTTATCTCTATATACTCATCTGAGACTGAAGCGGGGTCATTTGGGTGGGGAGATATACTCGCATGCGTCTACATTCGTGGGACACAAAAACGAGGTGACCTTACAGATCACAGTCCGAAAGCATCACGCAATTGGAGTGGTCGCTCACCCCACCCCCCCGCCCCACCTCAAGCAATGGGATGTTAGGACTGTTAAAGTCGAAACATTTTTGAAGAAACGTTTGTCGTTTTTCCGTGCAACATCAAGACTATAATTTGCTGCCCCCTCCTTCCTGGTCGTCCCTACCATCATCCCTTTACCTTTTACTCATCATTCCTCATCCATCGTCCCCTCTTAACCCCTTCCCATCATCACCTTTTACCTCCCATCACCCATCATCCCCACTTCCCACCAACCATCACCCCTCCTATCTCCCACCTATCATCCCATCTTAGCTCCCACCCATCATCCCCTCTTACCTCTCACCCATCATCCCCTCTTACCTCCCACCCATCATTCCCTCTTAGCTCCCACCCATCATCCCCTCTTACCTCTCACCCATCATCCCCTCTTACCCCCCATCCATCATTCCCTCTTACCCCCCACCCATCATCCCCTCTTACCCCCCATCCATCATCCCCTCTTACCTCTCACCCATCATCCCCTCTTACCCCCCATCCATCATTCCCTCTTACCCCCACCTATCATCCCCTCTTACCCCCCATCCATCATCCCCTCTTACCTCTCACCCATCATCCCCTCTTACCTCCCGCTCATCACCACCTCTTACCCCCCACCCATCATCCCCTCCTACCTCCCACCCATCATCCCCTCTTACCTCCTACTCATCACCACCTCTTACCTCCCACTCATCATCCCCTCTTACCTCCCACTCATCACCACCTCTTACCCCCACCCATCATCCCTTCTTACCTCCCATCCATCATCCCATCTTACCCCCCCACCACCCATCATCCCTCTTACCTCCCACTCATCACTCCCTCTTACCTCTCACCCATCATCCCATCTTACCCCCCCACCACCCATCATCCCTCTTACCTCCCACTCATCACCACCTCTTACCTCCCACCCATCATTCCCTCTTACCTCTCACCCATCATCCCATCTTACCCCCCAACCACCCATCATCCCTCTTACCTCCCACTCATCATCCCCTCTTACCTCCCACTCATCACCACCTCTTACCTCCCACCCATCATCCCCTCTTACCTCCCATCCATCATCCCATCTTACCCCCCCACCACCCATCATCCCTCTTACCTCCCACTCATCACTCCCTCTTACCTCTCACCCATCATCCCATCTTACCCCCCACACCACCCATCATCCCTCTTACCTCCCACTCATCACCACCTCTTACCCCCCATCCATCATCCCCTCTTACCTTCCATCCATCATCCTATCTTACCCCCCCCACCACCCATCACCCCCTCTTACCTCCCACTCATCACCACCTCTTACCCCCACCCATCATCCCCTCTTACCTCCCACCCATCATCCCCTCTTACCTCCCACCCATCATCCCCTCTTACCTCTCACCCATCATCCCCTCTTACCTCTCACCCATCATCCCCTCTTACATCCCACTCATCATCCCCTCTTACCCCCCATCCATCATCCCCTCTTACCTCCTACTCATCACCACCTCTTACCCCCCACCCATCATCCCCTCTTACCCCCCACCCATCATCCCCTCTTACCCCCCATCCATCATCCCCTCTTACCTCCAATCCATCATCCCATCTTACCCCCCCACCACCCATCATCCCTTTTACCTCCCACTCATCACCACCTCTTACCCCCCACCCATCATCCCCTCATACCCCCCACCCATCATCTCCTCTTACCTCCAATCCATCATCCCATCTTACCCCCCCACCACCCATCATCCCTTTTACCTCCCACTCATCACCACCTCTTACCCCCCACCCATCATCCCCTCTTACCCCCCATCCATCATCCCCTCTTACCCCCCACCCATCATCCCCTCTTACCCCCCACCCATCATCCCCTCTTACCCCCCACCCATCATCCCCTCTTACCCCCCACCCATCATCCCCTCTTACCCCCCACCCATCATCCCCTCTTACCTCCCACCCATCATCCCCTCTTACCTCCCACCCATCACTCCCTCTTACCTCTCACCCATCTTACCCCCCCACCACCCATCATCCCTCTTGCCTCCCACCCATCATCCCCTCTTACCCCCCACCCATCATCCCCTCTGACCTCCCACTCATCACCACCTCTTACCCCCCACCCATCATCCCCTCTTACCTCCCACTCATCACCCCCTCTTACCCCCCACCCATCATCCCCTCTTACCTTCCACCCATCATTCCCTCTTAACTCCCACCCATCATCCCCTCTTACCTCCCACCCATCATTCCCTCTTACCCCCCACCCATCATCCCCTCTTACCCCCCACCCATCATCCCCTCTTACCTCCCACCCATCATCCCCTCTTACCTCCCACCCATCATCCCCTCTTACCCCCCACCCATCATCCCCTCTTACCCCCCACCCATCATCCCCTCATACCTCCCACCCATCATCCCCTCTTACCTCCCACCCATCACTCCCTCTTACCTCTCACCCATCATCCCATCTTACCCCCCCACCACCCATCATCCCTCTTGCCTCCCACCCATCATCCCCTCTTACCCCCCACCCATCATCCCCTCTTACCTCCCACTCATCACCACCTCTTACCCCCCACCCATCATCCCATCTTACCTCCCACTCATCACCCCCTCTTACCCCCCACCCATCATCCCCTCTTACCTTCCACCCATCATTCCCTCTTACCCCCCACCCATCATCCCCTCTTACCTCCCACCCATCATCCCCTCTTACCTCCCATCCATCACTCCCTCTTACCTCTCACCCATCATCCCATCTTACCACCCCACCACCCATCATCCCTCTTGCCTCCCACCCATCATCCCCTCTTACCCCCCACCCATCATCCCCTCTTACCTCCCACTCATCACCACCTCTTACCCCCCACCCATCATCCCCTCTTACCTCCCACTCATCACCCCCTCTTACCCCCCACCCATCATCCCCTCTTACCTTCCACCCATCATTCCCTCTTAACTCCCACCCATCATCCCCTCTTACCTCCCACGCATCATTCCCTCTTACCCCCCACCCATCACCACCTCTTACCTCCCACCCATCATCCCCTCTTACCTCCCACTCATCACCCCCTCTTACCTCTCACCCATCATCCCATCTTACCCCCCCACCACCCATCATCCCTCTTACCTCCCACTCATCACCCCCTCTTACCTCCCACTCATCATCCCGTCTTACCTTCCACCCATCATTCCCTCTTAACTCCCACCCATCATCCCCTCTTACCCCCCACTCATCACCCCCTCTTACCCCCCACCCATCACCACCTCTTACCTCCCACCCATCATCCCCTCTTACCCCCCACCCATCATCCCCTCTTACCTCCCACTCATCACCCCCTCTTACCCCCCACCCATCACCACCTCTTACCTCCCACCCATCATTCCCTCTTACCCCCCACCCATCATCCCCTCTTACCTCCCACTCATCACCACCTCTTACCCCCCACCCATCACCACCTCTTACCTCCCACCCATCATCCCCTCTTACCTCCCACCCATCATCCCCTCTTACCCCCCACCCATCATCCCCTCTTACCTCCCACTCATCACCACCTCTTACCCCCCACCCATCATCCCATCTTACCCCCCACCCATCATCCCATCTTACCCCCCACCCATCATCCCCTCTTACCCCCCACCCATCATCCCATCTTACCCCCCACCCATCATCCCCTCTTACCTCCCACTCATCACCACCTCTTACCTCCCACCCATCATTCCCTCTTACCTCCCACTCATCACCCTCTCTTACCTCCCACCCATCATCCCCTCTTACCTCCCACCCATCATTCCCTCTTACCTCCCACCCATCATTCCCTCTTACCTCCCACCCATCATCCCCTCTTACCTTCCACCCATCATCCCCTCTTACCTCCCACCCATCATTCCCTCTTACCTCCCACCCATCATTCCCTCTTACCCCCCACCCATCATCCCATCTTACCCCCCACCCATCATCCCCTCTTACCTCCCACTCATCACCACCTCTTACCTCCCACCCATCATTCCCTCTTACCCCCCACCCATCATCCCCTCTTAACCCCCATCCATCATCCCATCTTACCTTCTACTCATCACCACCTCTTACCCCCCACCCATCATCCCCTCTTACCCCCCATCCATCATCCCATCTTACCTCCTACTCATCACCACCTCTTACCCCCCACCCATCATCCCCTCTTACCCCCCACCCATCATCCCCTCTTACCTCCCACTCATCATCCCCTCTTACCTCCCACTCATCACCACCTCTTACCCTCCACCCATCATCCCCTCTTACCCCCCATCCATCATCCCATCTTACCTCCTACTCATCACCACCTCTTACCCCCCACCCATCATCCCCTCTTACCCCCCACCCATCATCCCCTCTTACCTCCCACTCATCATCCCCTCTTACCTCCCACTCATCACCACCTCTTACCCCCCACCCATCATCCCCTCTTACCTCCCACTCATCACCCCCTCTTACCTCCCACTCATCACCACCTCTTACCCCCCACCCATCATCCCCTCTTACCCCCCATCCATCATCCCCTCTTACCTCCCACCCATCATTCCCTCTTACCTCCCACCCATCATCCCCTCTTACCTCTCACCCATCATCCCCTCTTACCCCCCATCCATCATCCCCTCTTACCTCCCACCCATCATCCCCTCTTACCTCCCACCCATCATCCCCTCTTACCTCTCACCCATCATCCCCTCTTACCTCCCACTCATCACCACCTCTTACCCCCCACCCATCATCCCCTCTTACCCCCCATCCATCATCCCCTCTTACCTCCCACCCATCATCCCCTCTTACCTGCCACCCATCATCCCCTCTTACCTCTCACCCATCATCCCCTCTTACCTCCCACCCATCATTCCCTCTTACCTCCCACCCATCATTCCCTCTTACCCCCCACCCATCATCCCCTCTTACCCCCCATCCATCATCCCCTCTTACCTCCCACCCATCATCCCCTCTTACCTCTCACCCATCATTCCCTCTTACCTCCCACTCATCACCACCTCTTACCCCCCCCCCATCATCCCCTCTTACCCCCCATCAATCATCCCCTCTTACCTCCCACCCATCATCCCCTCTTACCTCCCACCCATCATCCCCTCTTACCTCCCACTCATCACCACCTCTTACCCCCCACCCATCACCACCTCTTACCTCCCACCCATCATCCCCTCTTACCTCCCACCCATCATCCCCTCTTACCCCCCACCCATCATCCCCTCTTACCTCCCACTCATCACCACCTCTTACCCCCCACCCATCATCCCATCTTACCCCCCACCCATCATCCCATCTTACCCCCCACCCATCATCCCCTCTTACCCCCCACCCATCATCCCATCTTACCCCCCACCCATCATCCCCTCTTACCTCCCACTCATCACCACCTCTTACCTCCCACCCATCATTCCCTCTTACCTCCCACTCATCACCCTCTCTTACCTCCCACCCATCATCCCCTCTTACCTCCCACCCATCATTCCCTCTTACCTCCCACCCATCATTCCCTCTTACCTCCCACCCATCATCCCCTCTTACCTTCCACCCATCATCCCCTCTTACCTCCCACCCATCATTCCCTCTTACCTCCCACCCATCATTCCCTCTTACCCCCCACCCATCATCCCATCTTACCCCCCACCCATCATCCCCTCTTACCTCCCACTCATCACCACCTCTTACCTCCCACCCATCATTCCCTCTTACCCCCCACCCATCATCCCCTCTTAACCCCCATCCATCATCCCATCTTACCTTCTACTCATCACCACCTCTTACCCCCCACCCATCATCCCCTCTTACCCCCCATCCATCATCCCATCTTACCTCCTACTCATCACCACCTCTTACCCCCCACCCATCATCCCCTCTTACCCCCCACCCATCATCCCCTCTTACCTCCCACTCATCATCCCCTCTTACCTCCCACTCATCACCACCTCTTACCCTCCACCCATCATCCCCTCTTACCCCCCATCCATCATCCCATCTTACCTCCTACTCATCACCACCTCTTACCCCCCACCCATCATCCCCTCTTACCCCCCACCCATCATCCCCTCTTACCTCCCACTCATCATCCCCTCTTACCTCCCACTCATCACCACCTCTTACCCCCCACCCATCATCCCCTCTTACCTCCCACTCATCACCCCCTCTTACCTCCCACTCATCACCACCTCTTACCCCCCACCCATCATCCCCTCTTACCCCCCATCCATCATCCCCTCTTACCTCCCACCCATCATTCCCTCTTACCTCCCACCCATCATCCCCTCTTACCTCTCACCCATCATCCCCTCTTACCCCCCATCCATCATCCCCTCTTACCTCCCACCCATCATCCCCTCTTACCTCCCACCCATCATCCCCTCTTACCTCTCACCCATCATCCCCTCTTACCTCCCACTCATCACCACCTCTTACCCCCCACCCATCATCCCCTCTTACCCCCCATCCATCATCCCCTCTTACCTCCCACCCATCATCCCCTCTTACCTGCCACCCATCATCCCCTCTTACCTCTCACCCATCATCCCCTCTTACCTCCCACCCATCATTCCCTCTTACCTCCCACCCATCATTCCCTCTTACCCCCCACCCATCATCCCCTCTTACCCCCCATCCATCATCCCCTCTTACCTCCCACCCATCATCCCCTCTTACCTCTCACCCATCATTCCCTCTTACCTCCCACTCATCACCACCTCTTACCCCCCCCCCATCATCCCCTCTTACCCCCCATCAATCATCCCCTCTTACCTCCCACCCATCATCCCCTCTTACCTCCCACCCATCATCCCCTCTTACCTCTCACCCATCATCCCCTCTTACCTCCCACCCATCATCCCCTCTTACCTCCCACCCATCATTCCCTCTTACCCCCCACCCATCATCCCCTCTTACCCCCCATCCATCATCCCCTCTTACCTCCCACTCATCATCCCCTTTTACCTCCCACTCATCACCACCTCTTACCCCCCACCCATCATCCCATCTTACCTCCTACTCATCACCACCTCTTACCCCCCACCCATCATCCCCTCTTACCTCCCACTCATCACCACCTCTTACCCCCCACCCATCATCCCATCTTACCTCCCACTCATCACCACCTCTTACCCCCCACCCATCATCCCATCTTACCTCCTACTCATCACCACCTCTTACCCCCCACCCATCATCCCCTCTTGCCTCCCACCCATCATCCCCTCTTACCTCCCACCCATCATTCCCTCTTACCCCCCGCCCATCATCCCCTCTTACCCCCCATCCATCATCCCCTCTTACCTCCCACTCATCACCACCTCTTACCCCCCACCCATCATCCCATCTTACCTCCCACTCATCACCACCTCTTACCCCCCACCCATCATCCCCTCTTACCTCCCACTCATCACCACCTCTTACCCCCCACCCATCATCCCCTCTTACCTCCCACTCATCGCTCCCTCTTACCTCTCACCCATCATCCCATCTTACCCCCCCACCACCCATCATCCCTCTTACCTCCCACTCATCATCCCCTCTTACCTCCCACTCATCACCACCTCTTACCCCCCACCCATCATCCCCTCTTACCTCCCACTCATCATCCCCTCTTACCTCCCACTCATCACCACCTCTTACCCCCCACCCATCATCCCCTCTTACCCCCCATCCATCATCCCATCTTACCTCCTACTCATCACCACCTCTTACCCCCCACCCATCATCCCCTCTTACCTCCCACTCATCATCCCCTCTTACATCCCACTCATCACCACCTCTTACCCCCCACCCATCATCCCCTCTTACCTCCCACTCATCACCCCCTCTTACCTCTCACCCATCATCCCATCTTACCCCCCATCCATCATCCCCTCTTACCTCCCACTCATCATCCCCTCTTACATCCCACTCATCACCACCTCTTACCCCCCACCCATCATCCCCTCTTACCTCCCACTCATCACCCCCTCTTACCTCTCACCCATCATCCCATCTTACCCCCCACCCATCATCCCCTCTTACCTCCCACTCATCACCCCCTCTTACCTCCCACCCATCATTTCCTCTTACCTCCCACTCATCACCACCTCTTACCCCCCACCCATCATCCCATCTTACCTCCTACTCATCACCACCTCTTACCCCCCACCCATCATCCAATCTTACCTCCCACTCATCACCACCTCTTACCCCCCACCCATCATCCCATCTTACCTCCCACTCATCACCACCTCTTACCCCCCACCCATCATCCCATCTTACCTCCTACTCATCACCACCTCTTACCCCCCACCCATCATCCCCTCTTGCCTCCCACCCATCATCCCCTCTTACCTCCCACCCATCATTCCCTCTTACCCCCCACCCATCATCCCCTCTTACCCCCCATCCATCATCCCATCTTACCTCCTACTCATCACCACCTCTTACCGCCCACCCATCATCCCCTCTTACCTCCCACTCATCATCCCCTCTTACCTCCCACTCATCACCACCTCTTACCCCCCACCCATCATCCCCTCTTACCTCCCACTCATCACCCCCTCTTACCTCTCACCCATCATCCCATCTTACCCCCCCAGCACCCATCATCCCTCTTACCTCCCACTCATCATCCCCTCTTACCTCCCACTCATCACCACCTCTTACTCCCCACCCATCATCCCATCTTACCTCCTACTCATCACCACCTCTTACCCCCCACCCATCATCCCCTCTTACCTCCCACTCATCACCACCTCTTACCCCCCACCCATCATCCCCTCTTACCTCCCACTCATCGCTCCCTCTTACCTCTCACCCATCATCCCATCTTACCCCCCCACCACCCATCATCCCTCTTACCTCCCACTCATCATCCCCTCTTACCTCCCACTCATCACCACCTCTTACCCCCCACCCATCATCCCATCTTACCTCCTACTCATCACCACCTCTTACCCCCCACCCATCATCCCCTCTTACCTCCCACTCATCATCCCCTCTTACCTCCCACTCATCACCACCTCTTACCCCCCACCCATCATCCCCTCTTACCTCCCATCCATCAACCCATCTTACCTCCCACCCATCATCCCCTCTTAGCTCCCACCCATCATCCCCTCTTACCTCCCACCCATCATCCCCTCTTACCTCCCATCCATCATCCTATCTTACCCCCCCACCACCCATCACCCCCTCTTACCTCCCACCCATCATCCCCTCTTACCTCTCACCCATCATCCCCTCTTACCTCCCACCCATCATCCCCCCTTACCTCCCGATCATCAGCACCTCTTACCCCCACCCATCATCCCCTCTTACCTCTCACCCATCATCCCCTCTTACCTCCCACCCATCATCCCCTCTTACCTCCCACCCATCATCCCCTCTTACCTCCCACCCATCATCCCCTCTTACCTCTCACCCATCATCCCCTCTTACCTCTCACCCATCATCCCCTCTTACCCCCCACCCATCATCCCCTCTTACCCCCCACCCATCATCCCCTCTTACCTCCCACTCATCACCACCTCTTACCCCCCACCCATCATCCCCTCTTACCTCCCACTCATCACCCCCTCTTACCCCCCACCCATCATCCCCTCTTAGCTCCCACCCATCATCCCCTCTTACCTGTCACCCATCATCCCCTCTTACCTCTCGCCCATCATCCCCTCTTACCTCCCACCCATCATCCCCTCTTACCTCCCACCCATCATTCCCTCTTACCCCCCACCCATCATCCCCTCTTACCCCCCATCCATCATCCCCTCTTACCTCCCACTCATCATCCCCTCTTACCTCCCACTCATCACCACCTCTTACCCCCCACCCATCATCCCATCTTACCTCCTACTCATCACCACCTCTTACCCCCCACCCATCATCCCCTCTTACCTCCCACTCATCACCACCTCTTACCCCCCACCCATCATCCCATCTTACCTCCCACTCATCACCACCTCTTACCCCCCACCCATCATCCCATCTTACCTCCTACTCATCACCACCTCTTACCCCCCACCCATCATCCCCTCTTGCCTCCCACCCATCATCCCCTCTTACCTCCCACCCATCATTCCCTCTTACCCCCCACCCATCATCCCCTCTTACCCCCCATCCATCATCCCATCTTACCTCCTACTCATCACCACCTCTTACCCCCCACCCATCATCCCCTCTTACCTCCCACTCATCATCCCCTCTTACCTCCCACTCATCACCACCTCTTACCCCCCACCCATCATCCCCTCTTACCCCCCATCCATCATCCCATCTTACCTCCTACTCATCACCACCTCTTACCCCCCACCCATCATCCCCTCTTACCCCCCACCCATCATCCCCTCTTACCTCCCACCCATCATCCCCTCTTACCTCCCACCCATCATTCCCTCTTACCCCCCACCCATCATCCCCTCTTACCCCCCATCCATCATCCCCTCTTACCTCCCACTCATCATCCCCTCTTACATCCCACTCATCACCACCTCTTACCCCCCACCCATCATCCCGTCTTACCTCCCACTCATCACCCCCTCTTACCTCTCACCCATCATCCCATCTTACCCCCCATCCATCATCCCCTCTTACCTCCCACTCATCATCCCCTCTTACATCCCACTCATCACCACCTCTTACCCCCCACCCATCATCCCCTCTTACCTCCCACTCATCACCCCCTCTTACCTCTCACCCATCATCCCATCTTACCCCCCACCCATCATCCCCTCTTACCTCCCACTCATCACCCCCTCTTACCTCCCACCCATCATTCCCTCTTACCTCCCACTCATCACCACCTCTTACCCCCCACCCATCATCCCATCTTACCTCCTACTCATCACCACCTCTTACCCCCCACCCATCATCCCCTCTTACCTCCCACTCATCACCACCTCTTACCCCCCACCCATCATCCCATCTTACCTCCCACTCATCACCACCTCTTACCCCCCACCCATCATCCCATCTACCCTCCTACTCATCACCACCTCTTACCCCCCACCCATCATCCCCTCTTGCCTCCCACCCATCATCCCCTCTTACCTCCCACCCATCATTCCCTCTTACCCCCCACCCATCATCCCCTCTTACCCCCCATCCATCATCCCATCTTACCTCCTACTCATCACCACCTCTTACCCCCCACCCATCATCCCCTCTTACCTCCCACTCATCATCCCCTCTTACCTCCCACTCATCACCACCTCTTACCCCCCACCCATCATCCCCTCTTACCTCCCACTCATCACCCCCTCTTACCTCTCACCCATCATCCCATCTTACCCCCCCAGCACCCATCATCCCTCTTACCTCCCACTCATCATCCCCTCTTACCTCCCACTCATCACCACCTCTTACCCCCCACCCATCATCCCATCTTACCTCCTACTCATCACCACCTCTTACCCCCCACCCATCATCCCCTCTTACCTCCCACTCATCACCACCTCTTACCCCCCACCCATCATCCCCTCTTACCTCCCACTCATCGCTCCCTCTTACCTCTCACCCATCATCCCATCTTACCCCCCCACCACCCATCATCCCTCTTACCTCCCACTCATCATCCCCTCTTACCTCCCACTCATCACCACCTCTTACCCCCCACCCATCATCCCATCTCACCTCCTACTCATCACCACCTCTTACCCCCCACCCATCATCCCCTCTTACCTCCCACTCATCATCCCCTCTTACCTCCCACTCATCACCACCTCTTACCCCCCACCCATCATCCCCTCTTACCTCCCATCCATCAACCCATCTTACCTCCCACCCATCATCCCCTCTTAGCTCCCACCCATCATCCCCTCTTACCTCCCACCCATCATCCCCTCTTACCTCCCATCCATCATCCTATCTTACCCCGCCACCACCCATCACCCCCTCTTACCTCCCAGCCATCATCCCCTCTTACCTCTCACCCATCATCCCCTCTTACCTCCCACCCATCATCCCCTCTTACCTCCCGATCATCAGCACCTCTTACCCCCACCCATCATCCCCTCTTACCTCTCACCCATCATCCCCTCTTACCTCCCACCCATCATCCCCTCTTACCTCCCACCCATCATCCCCTCTTACCTCCCACCCATCATCCCCTCTTACCTCTCACCCATCATCCCCTCTTACCTCTCACCCATCATCCCCTCTTACCCCCCACCCATCATCCCCTCTTACCCCCCACCCATCATCCCCTCTTACCTCCCACTCATCACCACCTCTTACCCCCCACCCATCATCCCCTCTTACCTCCCACTCATCACCCCCTCTTACCCCCCACCCATCATCCCCTCTTAGCTCCCACCCATCATCCCCTCTTACCTGTCACCCATCATCCCCTCTTACCTCCTACCCATCATCCCCTCTTACCTCCCACCCATCATCCCCTCTTACCTCCCACCCATCATCCCCTCTTTCGTCCCACTCATCATCCCCTCTTAGCTCCCACCCATCATCCCCTCTTACCTGTCACCCATCATCCCCTCTTACCCCCCACCCATCATCCCCTCTTACCTCCCATCAATGTTCCCCTCTAACCTCCCACCCATCATCCCCTCTTACCTCCCACCCATCATCCCCTCTTACCTCCCACCCATCATCCCCTCTTAATTTACCTCCCACTCATCAACCCCTCTTACCTCCCACCCATCATCCCCTCTTACCCCCCAACCATCATCCCCTCTTACCTCCCTCTCATCACCCCCTCTTACCCCCCACCCATCATCCCCTCTTAGCTCCCACCCATCATCCCCTCTTACCTGTCACCCATCATCCCCTCTTACCTCCTACCCATCATCCCCTCTTACCTCCCACCCATCATCCCCTCTTACCTCCCACCCATCATCCCCTCTTTCGTCCCACTCATCACCCCCTCTTACCCCCCACCCATCATCCCCTCTTACCTCCCACCCATCATCCCCTCTTACCTCCCACCCATCATCCCCTCTTACCTCCCACTCATCAACCCCTCTTACCTCCCACCCATCATCCCCTCTTACCTCCCACTCATCATCCCCTCTTACCCCCACCCATCATCCCCTCTTACCCCCCACCCATCATCCCCTCTTACCCCCCACCAATGTTCCCCTCTAACCTCCCACCCACCATCCCCTCTTACCTCCCACCCATCATCCCTCTTACCCCCCACCAATGTTCCCTTCTAACCTCCCACCCATCGCTTAGCTCTGGCATTACTGGGCGACTGACATCTTGTCACAGAACTGAATGATATCCTTGAACATGGGCGTCTAACGTTAGTAATTAAGCAGTTCATCACAACAACAAGATCAAAATTGACGCACCGTAAGAACCCAATGCATCATTATGCTTGTGTCGCAGGGGGCCAGCGTATGGGGACCACAGCGACACCGTGCGGCGTCGGCTGTCAACCAAAGCCTATACGATTTTCCACTCTTGGCCCTAACAGCCAAACGCGGCCTCAGACTCTGCCCCCGGAGTTGGGGGTGGTGGGTGGTGGGCTGTGTGGTTAGCAGGCAGGCGTAGACGGTCCGACGTACACCATACACACTCTGCACCGTTGTGAACATCCCTTTCTCCGATGTTGAACGCCCGTTCTCGGCAGAAAATACAAGAACAGTGACACTGTCAGTGACAGGTGTGGGCTGCAATTGCAAGTTCAAAGTATTGGTATTAGTATAGGCCTATTAAACTTAATTCTCTTATAAGCTTACATATGTTATATCAAAACACCTGGACACATGCATTGACACTTAATTAAATCAGTTAAGAAAGAGAAACTCTTTTAATATATCCTGGTCTAACGATATTGATCTAGATCTAAAAGGAATATGAATATGGTTTATATAAAGTCAAAGTCATAAATGCCGTAGACTCACGTTTCGGCCCATATTTTCCGCGAATTTGGCGCGATCGCTCTAAAATTCACTGACCTGACAAAGCAACCTTGTGCAATTTTAATGATACCAAACTTACGTGCGTACTGCGAGGTTATCTTTTTTTAAGACACAAACAATATTTCTCCCTGCTGACACTCCATTGGCACGAAACGCAGTTTCGTAAACATACTAAAGCACACGTCATAAAATGACGTAGTTGCCATGGCGCCGAACGTGCTCTGAGCTATATTTGCACCAGCCACGCGCGCCATGGCAATAGCCTTTCATTGTCTGTGATTTAGTCTATTTGTCACAAAGTATCTGCTGCCGATGGAGTGTCAGCACGGAGAAATATTGTTTGTGTCTTAAAAAAGGATAACCTCGGAGTACGCACGTAAGTTTGGTATCATTAAAATTGCACAGGGTTGCTTTGTCAGGTCAGTGATTTTTAGAGCGATCGCGCCAAATTCACGGAAAATATGGACAGAAACGTGAGTCTACGGCATTTATGACTTTGACTTTAGCATTCATACACAATTATAATCAACCCTTTCTCCGGGCTATATAGGCCTTTGGCAATTAACTTCCTTTCTCAGTCGATGTCATAAAATGACACCCTTTTGCTGATGGTGACTGTGCATGTATGACAACTATAGATCTATGTATTATATGCAGGTTATCAATTTCAGGGACCAAGATGAGTTTTGTATCCGACCTGGCCAGGAAGGCATTCTCCACGTCTGCTATTAAACTAGCTGTGCGTCATGTCACTGTTGTTGGCGGAGGCCTGATGGGAGCTGGCATTGCCCAGGTAATATATATTGTGAAACTGGAACTTAGGCCTATACATACATGCCAAGCTATTTTGAATGAAAAGTGGTAGATCTTTGTGCGATGCAGTCGTGCACGCCGCTAGGAGGGTCTGGGGGCATGCCCCCCCAAGATTTTTTTTTTAAATGGTGCCTTCTCCTGCATTCTGGGGAGTAATTTGACTGCAATAGAATACATGATTTATTAGAGGTAAAATGCGGTAGGAATAATGTTAAAAGCGGTAGGCGGTAGAAGTCTTCAAAAAGCGGTAGTCTACCACGTAAAGCGGTAGGGTTGGCGTGTATGCCTATACAGTATATACATATCGAGATCTACATCTATGTGGTTTACATCATATATGATATGTAATTTGTAGTTGTCTAATTAATTACCTTGACTTGAGCTTTACCCTGGCTAGCCAGAAAACAGAATGGGGCCTCTGGTTCTGAGGTTACCGGTAGTATAGTTCATGCTGTTAATTTATAGTGGCCTAATCTAGTGTTTTTAACCTTGAACCATAGTATTATAATATCAAAATGGCTTGGATCAGAAATGGCTGAAAGAGCAGTGGGCTTAAGTTTTACCTTTCACCCATATTTGCAATAGAAATGCATTATATATATATATCTAGTTATACACCAGTATTTATATATATATATCAATATTTATTGATCAAATAGTAAATGAGGGAATGTATACTAATTCAAGTACAATATGTATCAGTGGTTACCCCAAAAATATAAATGAATTTGAGAACTTTTAATTAAATTCTAGATATATATATTATATATGATGCATGAAGCTTCCTTTATGTTAAAATATATTTGGTTTATATCATGCAGTAAGATCACACTTGCCATCCATCGGGTAACTTATAAGGATGACATTGTATGTCTCAATTATATCTGTACTTTATCATGTGCTGTAATATCCCTTTTTCAGGCAGCAACTCAGACTGGGCACCAGGTAACAATGGTAGACATCAATCAAGAGATTCTTGATGGCTCAATGAAACGCATGAATAAAAGTCTCACACGTGTGGCCAAGAAGAAGTTCCCAAATGATAATGATGTAAGCTTAAGTACTATTTTGATGTAGAATATCTGTTTAAATCTGTACAGTGTTTTCAATGCATTTACTTGCCTTTTTTGTTATACTACCGGTACTTGTGATAAGTTTATCCTAAGTTATAATTTATTCTGTAGAATATCTTTTATTATATTAATTAAAATAACATTTAGTAATGTTATACTGATGATATAATATACCATGAGTACTTCTGTTGTGAATACAAGTAATTAAACATTGGTGTTGAAATTGAAAACATTGGTGTTGAAATTGAAGACATTAGTGTTTAAGCTGAAATATCTGCTGTTCTTATTTTGTGTTTCCAATGCTTTCTTTCTAAGGCTCAGGCAGGTTTTGTGAGTGACAGTTTAAAGCGTGTCCACACCAACACTGATGTCACGGCTGTACTCGCTGACACCGATCTTGTCATTGAAGCCATCAAAGAGAATCTTGACTTGAAAAAAGCTCTCTTCTCATCCCTTGACAAAGCTGCACCAGAGTAAGTGTTCAAGTGACCTGAAAGCCTAATGGGCGTGGTTTGTCAACACATCTATTTAGGGGCCTGTCTGGATTAACTTACCGGTACATGGTACTGATACTTCATCATATGATTATGTAACATTGTCAAAGAGAGAAATATGAATTTGCCTTCAGTTATGCATTGTTGAGTATATAACCATAGTTCATGGTGCTATTAAAAATTGATATAAAAATTGTGGTGTTGATATGTCAAACCAAAAATATATCCAACATACCCTAACATCGTCATCTATTCCTGAATGCTTTTGTTAAGTTATGTTTCTTTACAAGATTGAAAACATGTGTATTCTTCTAGGCACACAATATTCGCTAGCAACACCTCCTCACTACCTATTCGAGCCATTGCGAGCTCTACCCAACGATTAGATCGCTTCGGCGGCTGACATTTCTGCAATCCAGCGCCTGTAATGAAGTTATTGGAGGTAGGTGTTAAATTTTCAGTTACTGTGCGTCACATATTCTGAATCGGAAATTGGATAGTTAGAAAAAATATTTTTTACGGAGTAAATTATTTTGTTCTATGTTATTACTTCTTATGTTAACTGTACTTCTGCACTTGATAAATACATGTATGCCCATGAATGAAAAATGGGATATATTGCATAAAACTTGTCTGGACAAAGTTTGAGAGTTTGCCTATGACCTGAAAATACATGTAACTGTCGATCCTTTTATCTGGACGTGTCTGTGTGGTCGCAGGATAAAGATCCCATGTCTTTCTTCGTAAAGAGTAGGGGGTTACTCCCGGGGACATGGCTCTACTCTCCTTTCCTTCTCCCATTGACGCGATATGACCAACAGTGGTTAAAGCGTCCTGAATAACCAAACCAAACCTTTTATCTGGAACTTAGGTGATCAGAATCCCAGAGACGAGTGAAGCTACTTTCAACACGCTGATGGACTTCGGACAGGCGTTGGGCAAAGTAACTGTGGCCGCCAAGGTACAGTAACCATAGTCATCATGTCACAGTGGCACCAACGTAATTATTGTTTTAATAAAAAGTAACATGGTCCTGGACTAGACTAAGACTATATACTAGCCTGAAAGTTCAGACGATACAGTATTGACACGTTCTGATGACTGTACAGTCATTGGAAGTCATTTTGTACCGGCTGAACTTTCAGGCTAACCATATACAAGCTATAAATGAGAAAGTATTCTTCCCGCAGCCGATCAAATGGTACTTTCTTCTTTGGCAGGATACCCCAGGGTTTATTGTAAATAGACTGCTCGTGCCTTACATGATGGAAGCCGTCAAGATGTTGGAGAGAGGTAAGTTTCATCAAATGGATGCTTTGGTGTTCTAGGCCAGTGAGACTAAAGTGCGTTTTGAATTTCGCAACCCGTTTGTCTGTAGTCCTTCGACACAACGGCTCTCTGTTTCAACAAACAGCTGATTTGTTGGTGCTCGGTTGTCGTTATGCAATGATTAGAGACTTCTTTTGTGAAATCCTCATGCATCGTAATAAATCTGCTGTTCATGGGGCCATGCTTCCTTGTTTTTCGTTTTAGATGCAGAACAAAACGTTCTTTAATTCATTAAACCAATACACACTTCAAGCAGTGTTTCTGGTGTTTTTCACCGTCACAAATTGTGGGGATGTTTCCTCTACACTTGCACGGGGGTGGCACAATTTGTTTACTTCAAAGAAATTGTCCGTATTTTTGTGCCCTATATGCCCCATTTTCTTTTGCCTGACAGTATTTTCTGAACTTTGGTCTCTGGGGAGATGCTGCCTGCCCTACGCTATACCTTACTAAAGATTTAGAGGTTATGACCTTGACAGGGGACGCGTCGTCACGTGACATCGATACGGCCATGAAGCTTGGCGCCGGCTACCCGATGGGACCTCTGGAACTGTGTGACTACGTGGGTCTCGACACGTGCCTCTTCATCGCTCAAGGTGACCTTCCTTTGTGGTCTCGTAATGATCTACTTGACGGAAGCAAACATTCTAAGCATTAGCAGTGACGCATGTTACTCTCGCTGCGTCTACTGATATATACTCTGCTTGGCTTAACAATAAAGATTTCGCAAAAACGTAGGGTCGCTTGACACACTGTCAATCAACCGATTTTACCTCGTCTTAAAATGGTATATGTTGCTATGGTAACCCCCGACAGTTTGGCATGATGTCTACCCTGACGACCCGACCTTCAACGTCAGCCCTCTGCTCGAGAAGATTGTGGGTGAGGGTAAACTGGGCATCAAGTCTGGTGAAGGCTTCTACGGCTATAAGAAGTAGTGATCGACCCACCGGACCCCTCCCTACTCCCTCCCGAGATGCATATTGTGGTGTGCACGGTACGTCAGCTTCGTGCGTCATATCCGGTCTAAATATCGCCTCTTGGTCCATCTAGATTGGTCAACGATATCGTTAATAACAGATCAGAAAAGTATACAGAATTTTTTGTGTAGCACCTTGTATATCAGAGTTAATACACGGGTATGTAAAGAACAGGTCTTTATATTAAACTGGTAGCCTTCATGCTTGATTTGGTTAAGCCTATAAAAATAACCCATTAGATCTACTTCAGGAGTACGCATGGTAATTTTCTGGAAAAATGTAACGTGAATTATGTGCACATTCGAACTGTAAGTTTTGAAGGTCACGTGGAAGAGTATTCCACTGGACCACGTGCCCGATATAGACTAAAGGTTTGTCTTGGTGGGAGACTGGTGCGACTACTTCAGGACTGTAGACTTCTGTTGATGATCGGAGCATGAAGATGCTACCAGCGCGAGCAGCCGAACAAAGAAATTATATGGAAGAGTGCCTACACGAGAAGAAATAGCTACCTCTTAACATGGTCATATGACCTAGTTTATTGGTTCAGGGATTCAATTTTACATGTTTTGTGACAAATAAAGATAAAACTGACTACGGCCTGCAGTGTATTGTCTCTCGTTCATCGTACACATAATAACTCAGAGCTATGACCAGTCGGGACTTGTAAAAGATGTTAGGAACGCGCGGAGCTGTAATTTGACTCCTTTGTCCGGTAGAGGGAGCACAGCGGTGACGTCACTTGGGGGCAAAGAGGCACGGTGTGATAGCATTTCATATTTTACAAGCTGTGAATAAACAGTCTAAATAGGAATAATATCCTATTAACATTGACGGTTGATGCGTCACTTTTTCTCCTTGTTTTATGAAACTGGGTGCCACTCCGGGAGAACGGGGGGTTCTATATAAAGAGAGTATTTCGGTAACCAAGAAAAGGAACGGCCACGAAGCAAAAAAATGCAATATTACAATTTGATCTGATTCATTTCCTCTCCATTCCACCAACGCATAAACTTTCATGTCAGACACTCACTCACAACTCTCCTTAAACGTCAACAGACTACCTTGCTGGGGTACTGTACTGTACTAATCAGGGGCGGATCCAGGAATTTGAAAAGGGGTTCCAAATTTGCGACCGGGGGGAGGGGAGCTCTGGACAAAATTGCCACCGGGTGATCCACAAATTTGTTGACGACCGGGGAGGCGGGGTTTCATTGAAAACTTGCGACCGGGGGCAAGTAAAATGCGTTCCAAGCCAATAAACTATATATAAGGCAATAATGAAGAAACAGGGCCAGCAATCTTCATAAAGCTTTGAGACATGTCTGTTCCATGAAGCACGCGCAGTGCGTGACGTAACAACATCGCATTGCTCTGCATGGCGTGAGACATTTGAAGAGCGGGAACAGCGTCTATATTGTTAGCACATTGGTCGTCTGATTTCTGTGGTTGTTCTGCGGTGGTCCACCAATGATCAGATGATACAGAAGACATATATACAAGTTCCTTGATGATAATAACTGTCGCTCTATTCTTACAAGTTACGTATATAAATAAGCTTGTAGTTTGTACCATGAGATCATTATCAACCGTGGACAACACACGCGGCAAAAATTTACATTTCAAGCAAACAATATTTGTCGCCTAGCCAACAAGATTATCTGTCTGTGAATGTAAACTAACTCCATCTGACCGTAATAGATAGATTTACGTTTATTGTGTACAACAAGTGTGTTCATTTACACTAAGAACATAAATACATTTACTTATATCATTCCATTCAAATTTTCTTATCAAGTTTATCAGGAAAAATATTGTAAGTGTAAGAGTAGCCCGATCCTTGGGACCGAAACCTCCCCGAATGGTTTTACATAAGTTACCGGGGGACCCCCCCCCCCCCACTCCCCCGAGAGTCCGCTCTTTGTTTTGTTGTAGCAAGAATGGCTTTCTTTAATGCAACATCTTAGGCCATCTACGCCATCTTAGGTGAGGACTTACCCCGCACACTTTGTTTCAATGACAATTTTTGGAGGAATAATGCCGTTTTTCCATGTTAAATCCTGACGTACTATGATGTGGATACCCGCCCCCCCCCCCCCCCCGCCCGGTCGTAAAATTGGTGACCCCCCCCCCCACCCAGAGGCGGCAGAAATCCGTTCAGTAAATTATAAATAAGGTGAAAAAGGTGACGTGCTATTAAATCACAAGCCCACAACAAACCTGATACAATTGTACTTCTGCGCAGTTTTCTCGTCAATGTCTTCAGGAAAAGATCTAACTTAAATGACGTTTTCTTATTGATTTTGTTTGTTTGTCAAAACATACTTTTCATGGACTGCTGGAAAATGAATCAACAATGAATCAACTTTTCAGATGTGTCCGCCACTCCACTAGCTGATCATTATAATGATCTCTTAGGCTTGTTGAGGGATCGAGAGATTCCCAGAGATTTCCCTTTGGAAGAATGACCGATTTTGGTATTATACGTGTCTCTATCGAAGGGGTAATGCTGACAGCGAGATGAAACATATCTTACCAACCGCAATATATTGCTTACCAACAGCGAGTTATTGCTTACCAACAGCAAGTTATTGCTTACCAACAGAAATTTATAGCCTAACAAGAGCAGTTATATCTAGCTTACAAACAGCAATATCTAGCTTACCAACAGCAATATCTAGCTTACCAACAGCGATATATATCTTATCAACAGCAATATCTATCTTACCATCAGCAATGCATAGCTGAATAGCATCGAGATCTAGCTTACAAAGATCAATTCAGACATTACCATGAACATTATATAGCTTAGCGTGAATCTCATTCATGTGTGATATTTTAGGAGTGGGGGGGGATCTTTACTTTACTTTAATGTACTTCTCGTTGTGTTATTCTAATTACCTCTAAACTTAATTTCGACAACCCCAACTGGGTGTTCGTTCCGAATTCGGTCTTACGTTAACACGTGGTGGCGAAGGCACTGAGGCGAAACGAAGTGGTTAAAGTTTCAATGATTTATTAAACACCTTTAATTCAAATAGAGACAAGTTACAACTCCGTAATCGGTGTCACTTACCTGGCAGCAGTTTCACCAACTGCTGCCAGGTAAGTGACACCGATAACGGAGTTCGTGACTTGTGTTTTAATTGAGTTTAAGGGTTTAATAAATGATCGAAACTTTAACCACTTCGTTTCGCCTCAGTGCCTTCGCCACCACGTGGTAACGTAAGACCGAACTCGGAACGAACACCCAGTTGGGGTTGTCGAAATTAAGTTTAGAAGAATTAGAACAACACAACGAGAAGTACATTAAAAAAGTAGAGTAAAAAGACCCCCCCCCCCCCTTACTAAAATATCACACATGTACTGATATAGACGTCTAAATACTCCATATTCAATACTATGTCGGCAAGCGATAATGGAAAGCATTCGTGATACGGCCCTGTCTGTGTGTCGCCGTTGTCATGTAGATGGAGTCTAGGAGTCGAAGGTTATCTCCGCGAATGCAATAGACAGATGTAGGGGGAAGAGGGGGAGAACAGGAATTCGTATTCCATTTCCGGTAAACGTGACATTCATGCGATTTTCAATGCTCGCCTCACCTGGTCTCCGCCCCCCCCCCCCCACCCACCCCTTCCACACCCCCTCACTCCCCTCCTCCTTCCCCACCACCCCCTCACCACTCGCTTATTGTTAGCAAAACTACCTTGCGCGCAGAGCTTGAACCACCTGTCCAGAGTCTCGTCGCTATTATGTGACGTACACGTGGTCGCCACCCATCCCCTCCCCTCACCGCCTTACCCGGGCCGTTATTTCTCTCGGCTATTTCTGGGTGCTGCAATCCCCTCAGCCTGTAAAGCTAGCGGCGCCGTCTGCAGCCGCCGAGTGGACCACCCCGGCCCTTCTGCCAGCGCCACCATGTGCCACCCCGCCGCGCCACCCCACCCCATCCATCGGTCCTCTTTGTCTCCCGCACCGTCCACCCTCCGGCCCCTATCACTCACGCCTACCCGGCAGCCCCATCGTCGCCAGTACGCTGCGGAGGCTGGCGGGCTGTGAGGCGGCCGTGTGTGGTTCCGTGGAGGGTGGGGAGGGAAGGAGGGGGAGGAGGTAACGTTTCCGGGCGCGGAGGACAGGGGCGGGGATGGGGAGGTGTGGGGAGGGAGTGGTAACTAGGCTGCCCGGCGTCATTAGCGATGCAGTGACGCCGATGGCACCAGGCAATATGGCGACCAGAGCGAGGCAGCCAGATTGTGGTACCGCAAGTTATACGGCACAGTCACAGCATGAAGGCTGGACCCTGCAACAGCAGCAGCAGCAGCAGCAGCAGCAGCAACGACACAGGCCACAGTGACAGTCTCTTGGATAACCTAACGCCCCCCACCTCCTCCTCCTCCCTCCCCTACTAGGCCACGCCGAGGCCTGGTCCTACAAGCCAAGGAACGCCAAGCCACCGACGGCTGTCTACGAGGCCAACAACAGTCCGCCAACCGTGGAAGAACGGCGAACACGATCCGATAATAATGCCTTGAACATAGAGTGACATATCGACACATTTCGGGGTCGTTGGATCTTTTCGCTTAAGCCATTCGGGACCGGTGCGGCCATCGGAACCAATGTCCTCTTACGTCGAATGGACAAAACCATTCGCCATCGAGAGATAAGCAAACATATTGCTGCTTTCTGGATGCGGCTTGCAGGAAGGTCAGCCACAACCTTATAAATTATTCATCACCGGAGAAACCAAATCTGTGTCTGCGACGATTGCGGCGGGCCGCCTTTATTTTGGGAATACGCGGTGGTTATAAGCACGGAACGAGAATCTTCATCCACTGCATGAATTGCAATGCAGGTGTCATATATCTGTCGTGTTAATCACATGGCAGGATGAGGTGCTAACAACTGCGGTGGCATTGATTACCACATCGACAGCGTACGGCAACAGATGCCCGGGGACCAGGCAGTGGTGATCCCAGACAGGTATGTGTGACCTTCACCCACAACCACTGTGACATCCAGACAGTCAACCTCCAAGATACAATTCCGGAATATATATATAGATATATACTAGTCCCTTTCGCGGAAAGCGTTATATATATATATATTTAACTATTGATTGATTGAAGGAGGGAAAAAGCAAATATGTTCGGGGAAGGTGAAGGCCAGCTCTTGGGCAGGACTCAGCGAATCCTGCTGGAGACCTGCACGGTGTTCTTCTTCATCGCCAAGAACTCTGCCATCCCCTTGGTACAGCAGTACATCTACTTCCTGGTGGCGAGGAAGTACAACTTCTCCACGACCGAGGCGGAGGCCATCAAGCCCATTCTTATGGCCCCTGACAACTTCACCAGCAACCTGACCCAGGCGATGACTCCGGATGAGGGGGAGGCCCTGGAGGCGACCATTGCCCTGGCCCACCGCGTCAATGAGGAGAGCAGCCTCATCGTGCTCTACCTCAACGTGGCCGAGCTCTTCCCCGCCGCCATCGTCGTCCTGTTCCTGGGCTGCTGGAGCGACATCACGGGGCGCCGGAAGTTCATGATGTGGCTGCCGTGTCTGGGGACGGCGCTCTACGGCCTGGGCTTCCTGCTCCCGATCTACATCTGCCAGGCGGATATCGACCACCCGGCCACCAAGACCCTCTTCGTCGTGGCCAGCATCTGTTCCGGATTGAGCGGCACCGTCCCGGGATTCCTCTCCGGGAACGCCAGCTACATATCGGACACGGACACGCCGCGCCGCCGGACCCTCCGCCTCTCCATCGTGGAGATGTCCATCGGACTGACCTTCGGCCTCGCCAGCCTCATCAACGGATTCTGGATCAGCGAGACGAGCCACTTCGAACAGCCGCTGTGGTTCATCGTGGCTTGCGCCATGGTACCTTTCTTCCTGCTCTTCTTCTTCCTGAAGGAGCCCAACGGGGAGGTGACCAGCCAGCTCGGACAACCCGCCCTGATCAAGGACTTCCGGGGCGTCCGCCACGTCTTCGGCTTCAAGACGCTGCCGCAGAAGAAGCTGTGGGCCATCTTCTTCGCCTTCCAGGTCTACGTCTTCGTGCAGCAGGGCCAGGAACGCACCTTCGTTCTCTTCCTGCAGAACTACCCGCTGTACTGGGCGCCCGTCCAGATCGGCGTGTTCCTCTGCGTCCTCTACGCCCTCAGCGGTCTCGGCTCCTGGCCCGGCGTCCCCATCCTGCAGAGGTTCTGTGATGACATCATCATCGCCATGATTGCCATGGTTTCCAAGCTGCTGGGGTCCTTCCTCTTGGCCTTCGCCAAGGCCGAGCCGCTGCTTTACATCTGTGAGTACTTGACTAAAACGATTCTCGCACAGAGCAAATTCAAAGTCAGCCACCTAGACGCGGCTGCGCAAGCCATAACGATAATGTAAAAACAAGGCAACATTCACAATCTTTAAAGCAGTGTGATGTACCAATATCTTCAATATGACATCATGTCTTGCTTACCAATATATCTAGTTGACGCAAAACTATTTTACGGAATTTTGATGTAAGAAACAAAACTGGTGCATTATATGTTGCGTGATTTATCCCTGCATCAGCACATACATTATAAAATAGGGTCATAGTTTACATGTTTAATAAATTATCTTAAATTATTGCCTTATATATAATTATTTAGTTATTTATCCAACAAGACCCCAGTGTGGCATAAATATGATACTTTATATATTTATTTATTATATTGATTAATGTACCATGGGATTAATAATATGTTGCTCTTCTATTTTAATTTTAAAATGACAATAATATTATTTTAAGATAGAAAAGACAACACTGACATTTGCGTTCACGCAATAATTTAGACATCAAAAACGCCAATTTACGATTCTAAATGTAGCAAAGCAAAAACAAAATCTCAGCCGTTATTAATTTAACATGACCGTTGGGTTCCTGCAACATTGCCATGACGACAGGACAGAGGGGCGTGTCCCGGGGAATATATTTTAACTCTGTCTGGAACCATCTGTCTGATAGGTCTCGATCCCTAAGGGGTAGGAGGCTGGCACCGTCACACCAAATAGGGTATGAAGGCTCCCTCCTGGAGCTTTTATCACGTCTGAAGGTTGCGATGGCATTGCGGCGGCGTAGGTGGGTGGATTGGTGGTGGTGGAGGGGGGGGGGCAGTAAAGTTTGTAGGTGTAGGAGGTTCGTATGTATGATGGTGGCGATGTGTGTGTGTGACGGGGGTGGGGGTGGCGGGGCGTTACAGAGGTGGGTAATGGAAGGGCCTTTCAGAGGTGACTTTGGCGGGAGACTTGGGTAAGTGGGCGACATGAAGCCCCCTCCTCCTCACCTCCATCCACCCTCCCTCGCCAGAAGGGGGTGTCCTTTTAGCAGCAGGCCTACGAACCCTGTCCCACTTGCTGCTTGTTATTGGTGGAGCAGAGTGATTCTGAATGGCGACTGACGGGGAGCGGTGAGCGGAGGGCGGGGAGTGGGTAGGGGGCAGGGGGGAGGATAGAGGGAGAGGTGGGGGGGGGGTAGAGGGTAGGACGGGACGGGGCGGGGCGGGCCGGAAGGGCAAGGGGGAAATATTAATAGTCCGGGATGAATACTATGGGTCCAAGTGGCGTTGGTGACGGCCATGAATGCATGTCCAGCCGCCCTCAGCCAATATTGTCAACGACTGAGATGGAATATTGGCTGTCCGAGAGCTTTATATGGACGTGTGGGTCACGTGGTTCGGTGATCAATATGGATTTCGAGCGTTCCGGGGGCAGGCTGGAGGGCTTGAGGGTGGGAGGGGTGGGGGCGTGGGCAAAGAAGGAAAGAAGGATGGATGAGTTTGCTCGAGCAGGACGTGTATGGCGTGTTAAGGTCGGGTTGCACCAGTCGGCGGGATTAATGAGCCATGTCCTGGGTGACTTCCCGTCTTTAGAGGTGATGATGAATTGGTGCTTTATGCCACCTTTGTGTACACAGAGGCAAAACCGGGCAAAAGAAGCTCCATGACAACGTCTTTTAATTAGAAGAACAGGTTGCTTCATCTTTATAGCCAGTCGATATAGTTATAGTTCTGTAGAATGTCTAGTGAGTAGTTTCTATATGTGTTATGGCAATCATATAGCAGCGGTCGCGGGTAGGTGTCTGGCATGCATCAATTAAGACCTCGTAGTAGGCCAAGTGGTCGCTAGTAAAAAGTCAGCGACATAAGAATGGTGGGGGGGGGGTGGGTGCGATGTTTGAGGTGGTCAAGGAGGGGGTGGTACGATGTTTGGGGTAGTGCGAGGTTTAGGGGGGTCAAGTAGAGGTTGGTGAGAAGTTTGGGCTGGTAAAGTCAGGGGTGGTACGAGATTTTCTGGTGATTATGTAGGGGGTGGTGAGAAGTACGGGGTACTGAGACAGCTAGAACTACATATATTTACACATATATACGTCTTGTTCATTTTGTTGATTTTAACTGTATAAACTGCAACGAAAAAAAATCCATGTGTTATTTGGAACCCTGCGAGTCGAATAGGCGCACATATTTTGCTCAGCCAGGGTTCCTTTACATACACCGACAACTACTTTCAACTGTCTAGCTTTTCCACTGAACTCCCATTGTGCTAGCTGTTCCCTTTTACTTCGTACGGTACCAAATTACATGTTTACCGCTGCGTTCACTGTCTAGCTGTTCCATTTGACCCCCTACGTTAACAAATTACCTTTTTTCCACATCGCCCATCGTCCAGCTGTTCCATTTGACCCCCTACGTTAACAAATTACCTTTTTCCCACAGCGTCCATTGTCCAGCTGTTCCATTTGACCCCCTACGCCGTGGCGCGTTCGATCGCATCGAAACAAGTGGGTGAAGACGAACAAGGTGAGTGGAGGAACCATACGCTCAGCTCACTTACACCTACATTTCAACAGGTTGTCAGGGAACCAGCGTTGAAGGTGCACATGTGTCATCACCCTGTCTTGGTGCAGCTACATTACACTATCACCAACGCGATATCCCTTGATACGGTTTAAGACTAGTTCCTTTGTCATTGGCCGTGAATTAGCCAATCAGGATAGACCGCAGCGAACCAACCACAATGGAGGGATTTGTTCAACCTCCCATCTAACTAGTGATGAAGTAAAGGAAGTTATCCAGAATATGAAAAATAACAAGTGCCCTGGAAGTGACGGTATACCAATAGACTTTGTTAAGTTTTTCTGGAAAGATATTGGCGGGTATCTTCTAAGAAGTCTAAATTACGCTTACAAGCAGGGTACACTTTCTATCACACAGAAGCAAGGGATTGTTACTTGCCTTCCAAAACAGGACAAACAAAGGGAATATATGAAAAATTGGCGCCCCATAACCCTCCTGAACGCAGATTATAAGATTCTCTCGGGAGTGCTGGCTTTGCGCATGAAAAAAGTACTTCCACATATTATTAGTTCAGATCAAAAGGGATTCCTGAGTGGTCGATTTATTGGGGAAAACACGAGACTAGTCTACGATGTTATGCATTATTTAAAAGAACAAAATAAGACAGCATTGCTACTGTTACTAGATTTCGAAAAGGCCTTCGACACGGTAAGCTGGTCATATTTAACGCGAGTACTAAATGAATACGGTTTTGGGGAGTCGTTTAGGAGATATTGTCATATTTTATATTCTGAATCTAATAGCTGTGTCATTAACAATGGTCACTTCTCAGACTTCTTTAAACTGGAGAGAGGGTGTAGACAAGGAGACCCCTTGTCACCGTATTTATTTATCCTGGCCATTGAGCCACTCTCTATGGCAATTAAGAATGACAGTAAGATCAGAGGTATTCGGTTTTTCCAGCATGTGTATAAACTCGGTCAATATGCCGATGACACTTTTTTGTTCTTGGATGGCAGTGAAGGTTCTTTGAGAGCTGCTATGCGGATGCTAGAGGCGTTTAGCAAATGTTCAGGATTGAAGATAAATGTCGAAAAAACAAAAGCAGTGTGGCTGGGAAGAAGGCCAAAATATAAAGATAAGATATGCGCAGATCTAGAACTTTGTTGGGTCACAAGTTTTGTACTGTTAGGGATAAGATTTGACATTGATCTCGCTAAAGTACCCAAATTAAATCTTGATAGTAAATTGGTAGAAGTTGAAAATATGTTAACAGCTTATGGGCGAAGAAACCTGTCGTTAAGAGGCAGAGTGACAGTTTTGAAAACTTTAGCTATACCAAAGTTGGTGCACGTTCTGTCTGTTCTGCCCCTACCAGATAAATCATTTGTTAATCGTCTTGAGGGTATTGTACGGTCATTTTTATGGAAGAAAAAACGGTCTAAAATTGCACTAAAACGCATGGTACAACAGGTAGAGGACGGTGGGCTTAACCTGACCCACATACCATCTTTTATAAAGGCGTTAAAGATTACTTGGATAAAAAGACTAGTTGCCACTGAAGGAGCCTGGCAGAACCTCTTTACTGAAACTATTTGCGAAGACAAAACCTTATGTTGGGAGCTTGACCCGCAATCGCTGCATCTGTTGGAAGCGAAAGCAAACCCTTTTTGGTCAGAGGTTTTAAGAGAATGGATTTATGTCAAAAATATAATACGTGGGGAGCATCCCTTTGATGCGCCAATTTGGAATTCTTACTTCTTAAAGAACGAAAATCTTACTCGACGAAAAGCTGAACTTATCAAGAAAGGGGTGATTTACTATAACGATATGCTAAGGGAAGACGGTTCTCCATATGGATGGAGTGAGTTTGGTAAAAGATATAATGTTATTATGAACTTCGCGGATTTTTATAGTTTAACGCATAGCCTTCCCAGACAATGGAGAGCACAAAGCCAAGAGCAGGGAAAAAAGCAACCTGGTATAGAGAGAATACATATCAAGTTTTTAAGGCAGAACGAGAGAATTTGTAATGTTGTATATAAGCTACTGGTGAAAGAGTGTACATTTGTGAAGACTAGTGAATCGAAATGGAAAGAGAAGCTCAACCAGAATATTGATGAATACCAATGGCGAACAATTTATAAGTTACCCTTGAGCTCCACCCTGGACGAAAGACTGCGGAGTTTCCAGTATAATTTTTTGTGTAGAAATATGGTTACCAACTCCCACTTGTTTTTGTGTAAATTGGCTGAATCAAAAAGATGCGCCTTATGTAACCAGAATGACGAAACAATAGAACATATGTTTTGGAATTGTGTTATAGTAAAGCAGATATGGGAAAACATAGGCGCATGGCTAGATGAGTCAAGCCGATCCAATTTTAGTAAATATATCAACTTCACATCTGCTATGCTCGGGGCAGCTTTACCACATAAAGAACTGATTAACCTTGTTTTCATTGTTACCAAATACCATATATATGTTTGTAAGTGGAAAGGAGTCACGCCAAGGGTAACGGCTATAATTCGGCTTATAAAATACTATTTCGAGATAGAGAGCAGAGTGGCAGAAACACCGGGAAGAGCAAGGGAAAGTTTTAAAGCCAAGTGGGACCCAATATATGATGTAATAGCTGATACTTAAAGGTGACGTTTGTTTGTTTGCATAGTTGTGTACAGATATTGTCAATGTGTTATATGCCGCTTTTCGGAGAATAAAAAAAAAAAAAAAAAAAAAAAAAAAAAACCTCCCATCTAAGCCATTTCGGAAAAAAATCCCGGTGTGTACCACCTTGTTTAAGTACCTTAAAAACACACAAACACATGTACATACTTTGACGGTCCTTGGAGCTGACAAGGGGATGTTTTCATGACTTTGGCGTGTGTTTTTGTCTTGCAGGGTCGGTGTACGCGGTCCTGCACAGCGTGCAGTCGGTGGTGGCGTTCCTGGGGCCGGTGGCCCACAATGCCGTGTTCGCCGCCACCCTGCGCTATGACAACGGGCTGGTGTTTCTTATCTCCGGGCCGCTCCTCTTCATCCCACTCGTTCTCCTCGTGTACGTACTATATTTTATATTTTATATATTTTATTAATCTAATATGTAACAGACCAAAAAATAACCCAGTAAGTAATAAGTTTAACAAAGTTAGATAATGGAATTGGCGGCTAATACAAATACGTGTTATATGTATTTAACAATGAAGACTTTGAATGAGCTGATTAAATTCCAGGTTATCGGCCAACACCCTCACTCCACCTTGCTCTATGACTTGCATTGGCGGATCCATCCCGGTACCAGTATTAAAAAGAACATTTTACCCCCACTCACACACACGCTGAAACATTTCTGTGAGTTTCTCCTTTTGTTTTTGCAGGTTGGTTAAATTCCTGGACAACTTGGAGGAGGGCTACATGAGCATGGATGGCGCTGCCCAGCCCCCGAAGCCCTTGACGCCGACCATGACACCCCTGTCCGAGACTGCAGGGTTCGCCCAGAGACCTCCCCCCGACTTCGGCGCCACCGACAGGCAGTCTATTATCGACAAGGATTGACGATGACGTCATAACTAATGACGTCAACCCGATTAATGACGTGTTACCAATGGGTAACGTCAATCAATCGATTTAGTAATGACACCCTTTATTATTACGTCATCCCAGGTAATGACGTCATCCAAAGTAGTGACGTCATCGGTCACAGTACCTGCGTAGACAAGAGGCCACCCATGTGAGTCGATTACGTTAGCATTCGTGACGTTATTAAATGTGACGTCGTTGAAAGTGTCGTCATTAAATGTGACGTCATTGAAAGTGTCGTCATTAAATGTGACGTCATTGAAAGTATCGTCATTGGATGTGAAGTTGTTGAAAGTATCGTTATTAAATGTGACGCCATTTAATGTGGCGTTAGTTCAGTAAAGTAGTGCCGAAGATTAGCATATGAGAGCGGCCATAAGGCTTGGCTCTTTGGGGTGGGTGAGGGTTAGTTATGGATCAGATGAGAGTTAAAAAGCACGAGCAAACGGGCTGAAATGGGAAATTAATTTGCATTTACTTTTGTAGTGTTTGCTTTTCCCCACGGATGTACCCCACACTCCTGATACCACCAGCAAGGTTCTGAGTTATTTCGTTCGATGACAGAAGTATCGCTCATCATCACGCCGCTAGATTACGAACCTGAACAACTGTGTGGACTAGGGTGGTGTATCACCACTATGTACGTCGATATATATATATCTACCCCGAGCCACCATATCGCTTTTATTGACCTGCCCCAGACGGGGCGGTCATGCCAATGAAAGAGGAGGTGTATGACCAACGTATTGACCTGTTCCAGGCGTGGGGGTCATGCTAATGAAAGGGCAGGTATATGACCAACACATTGATCTATCCCAGGCGTGGGGGTCATACTAAGGAAAGGGGATTTGTATGACCAACATATTGACCTGTCCCGTGTGTGGGGGTCATACTAATGAAAGAGGAGGTGTATGACCAACGTATTGACCTGCCCCGTGCGTGGGGGTCATACTAATGAAATGGGAGGTGTATGACCAATATATTGACCTATCCCGTGCGTGGAGGTTATACCAATGAAAGAGAGGAGGTGTATGACCAAGATATTGACCTGTCCTAGACGTGGAGGTCATGCTAATGAAAGGGGAGGTACTATGACCAATATATTGACCTGTCCCATGATCGATAACTACATGTATCACCATATATCGCCTGTATTGACCTAACCCAGACGGGGCGGTCATACCAATAAAAGAGGAGGTGTATGACCAACGTATTGACCTGCCCCGTGCGTGGAGGTTATACCAATAAAAGAGGAGGTGTATGACCAACGTATTGACCTGCCCCGTGCGTGGAGGTCATACTAATGAAAGAGGAGGTGTATGACCAACGTATTGACCTGCCCCGTGCGTGGGGGTCATACTAATGAAAGAGGAGGTGTATGACCAACGTATTGACCTGCCCCGTGCGTGGAGGTCATACTAATGAAAGAGGAGGTGTATGACCAACGTATTGACCTGCCCCGTGCGTGGGGGTCATACTAATGAAAGAGGAGGTGTATGACCAACGTATTGACCTGCCCCGTGCGTGGAGGTCATACCAATAAAAGAGGAGGTGTATGACCAATATATTGACCTGCCCCGTTCGTGGAGGTCATACTAATGAAAGAGGAGGTGTATGACCAATATATTGACATGTCCCGTGATCGGTCATATTTGCGGCTATGTTGAGTGATTTCGTCGTGTGTTCACATATCCTCTTGTCGTGACAGATACGCGTAACTCAATTGGCTGTTGTCTCATGACAATTATTGTTTGACTGTTCAGAGGTATTCGGTGTCTTTTGAGATAGATATGGTGGAACTGATGTTATGTGATAAAACAACGGATATATCTGTATCTGTGTAATGAGTGGATGCATGCTGCCAGCATTTAGACAGCCACAAGCCAATCTTACCGCATTGGAACAGTCTTCGTCAGTCCGTATACTGATGAGCCTTAGTTAAAATTAAACCAATTACACCCCGTGTTGTGGTAATGCACTTCAAATAATTTATTTCCAATGCAAAATTCCATTTAATTAAGTGTTACTAATACATGTATATCAACGAATTATAATTGATATGCTGTGGGCTTGTTAATTCTAGCCCTATATGCTACAGTGTGCATGGTGTGACTGCATTGACAAAGACTTGAGGATATGGTAACACATATTTCACGTAGGTTTGATTCGCTAAAGCCGATAGGGTGAATATATTGGGTAATGTGGAGAAAGCCGTGTTGCCTGGCTTAAAACAGATTCGTTGATATTTATTTTCTCGCGTCCCTGATTAAACTGTTCGCATACGATGTATATTTTCCTGAAGCGGTATTCACGTCTTTATATCGTGCATAATATTGTTACCGGCCGTAAAGGTACTGTTACATATTGTATCATGTTATTTTATGATGTCATTTCCCAAGTTGAATAAAGTTCCCCTGCAGCATCTGTGCTGGTGTTGTCGATTCTTCCATGTGGAAGACGAGGGGGTCGAGATCCGCTGTGCGATTGTAGAATACGGAGCCAGCCTCGTTAACAAGTGACTCGCCCCCACCCGCCCCCCGCCCCCCTCCCACACCCACAGAGGAGCGGGGATCTATGTTCGGGTTGTGGAAGCTTAGGCCTACTGCACTGGTCCGTCGAACCCTGACCCTGAGGAAAATATTTTTTTCTGTCTTCTAGAACTGGATCCTGATTATGATTCAAGCAATATTCCATACAATTAACATTTAACGAACCTCAAGTAAACCAGAAAACATACTTCGGGCTTATTAAATTAGAATGACAACCCAACAAACACGTGCAATGTTTTTAAACGTTTTGAAATGGTTCGTTATTAATTACGTTATAACCGTCTTAGAAACGTCACAAAAACGTTATAATGTATTTGCTGGGAAGAGACGTAGGCGGCACCTGTGTACATACCGTGGGAAGACTCCCCTCCCCGAACTTAGGAACTCCCATTGTGACGTAATGTTTATAACATTTTGACGTCACAACTAATCCGTATAGGGGCTATAAAGTCTCGTTCGCTTAGACTTCCGGTTAACTCATTTTGGGGACAAACAAACGAAGCACGTCTTCGGAACGTGTTTAGAATCTCTGCGCACACTGGTATCCTGACTATCTGTGACGTAGGCGTGACGTGTATGTTACGCACAGAGAGAGACGGGGAACCAGACTACCTGCGCAAAAGGCGCCGAGGGGTGGGTCCATTGCGGAAGGCCTGGCGATATGATTAAGAATATTTAAGAAATATAGCTTCACAAAACGGATAGACGACATATTTTTTATTCGTTGGCGCCATCACAATGACGAATATTTGTTACGACGGGACAATAGGGCTATAAAGTCTCGTTCGCCTAGACTTCCGGTTTACTCATTTTGGGGACAAACAAACGAAGCACGTGTTCGGAACGAGTTTAGAATATCTGCGCACACTGGTATCCTGACTATCTGTGACGTAGGCGTGACGTGTATGTTACGCAAAGAGAGAGACTGGGAACCAGACTACCTGCGCAAAAGCCAGGCGCCGAGGGGTGGGTCCATTGCGGAAGGCCTAGCGATATGATTAACAATATTTAGGAAATATAGCTTCAGAAAACGGATGGACGACATTTTTTTGTTCGTCTGCGCTATCACAATGACGAATATTTGTTACGACGGGACAATACGACTGAGAAACTAACGTTTTTTTGCCTTTAGTACGAACACGAGGCATTATGACGTCACACGGATTCTCCCCGGTGATAACGTTGGCGCAACGCTTCAAACAGAAAACTTACAAAAATGAAGAAACTTGGTCTTTTCGTGATTCAAAAATGATACGAAAACATCCGATTGGTCTTATTTTATCTTTACAATGTGGTTTAATGACGCATCCGTGTGCTGTTACTCCATCACTGCACATTTTGACAGCGGAATGGTTAAGTCGATCACTTGCTCTCGCCATTTTTGTTACCGCAGAGGCACGCGAAAGTCGGTGACGTCACTCGCTGTTTGGTGAACTCGCGAAAGCCGGCGTGCAGGGCTAAATTTAGAACGTTATTTTTAGCTTTCGAGTGTTTTGAAGACGGATGTTTCCTTGTATATTCAAAAAGTTTTGCGCTTCATCGCCTCCAAATATTTTAACGTATATCC
Organism: Arenicola marina; assembly: GCA_964019135.1. NCBI lineage: Eukaryota > Metazoa > Annelida > Polychaeta > Arenicolidae > Arenicola > Arenicola marina. The sequence goes on along the minus strand of OZ025252.1, from coordinate 2,891,464 downwards.
CCCATATCCATGTTTAGTGAAATGGTACTCATAGTCTTTAGAATAAACCTGGGCAGAAATTGACTTATAGCTGCCTATAGGGCTATACAGTTTTCGTGGTCGGGCCGCGAGACTTCAGTTTTGGGGACAAACAAACACACGTGCTCCATGTCGAAGTATAGGCAGCTATATGTCAATTTCTTTCCAGGTTTATGCTAAAGACTATGAGTACCATTTCACTAAACATGGCTATGGGAGATATACGTTTAAATTTTTGGAGGCGATGAAGCGCACAACTTTGAGAATATACAAGGAAAAATCAAATGTGTCTTCAAAACACTCGAGAGCTAAAAATAACGTTCTAAATTTAGCCCTGCACGCTGGCTTTCGCAAGTTCACCAAACAGCGAGTGACGTCACCGACCCTCGCGTGCCTCTGCGGTAACAAAAATGGCGAGAGCAAGTGATCGACGTAGCCATTCCGCTGTCAAAATGTGCAGTGCATGGAGTAACAACACACGGGTGCGTCATTAAACCGCATGGTCAAGATAAAATAAGACCAGTTGGATGTTTTCGTATCACTTTTGGATCACGAAAAGACCAAGTTTCTTCATTTTTGTAAGTTTTCTGTTTGAAGCGTTGCGCCAACGTTGTCACCGGGGAGAATCCGTGTGACGTCATAATGCCTCGTTTTCGTAGGAAATGCAAAAAAAAAGTTAGTTTCTCAGTCGTACTGTCCCGTCGTAACAAATATTCGTCATTGTGACGGCGCAAACGAATAAAAAATATGTCGTCTATCCGTTTTGAGAAGCTATATTTCTTAAATATTCTTAGTCATAGCGCTAGGTCGTCGTCATTGTGATGGCGCCAACGAATAAAAAATATGTCGTCTATCCGTTTTGTGAAGCTATATTTCTTAAATATTCTTAATCATATCGCCAGGCCTTCCGCAATGGACCCACCCCTCGGCGCCTGGCTTTTGCGCTGGTAGTCTGGTTCCCAGTCTCTCTCATTGCGTAACATACACGTCACCCCTACGTCACAGATAGTCAGGATACCAGTGTGCGCAGAGATTCTAAACTCGTTCCGAACACGTGCTTCGTTTGTTTGTCCCCAAAATGAGTAAACCGGAAGTCTAAGCGAACGAGACTTTATAGCCCTATACTTCAAGATGGAGCACGTGTGTTTGTTTTTCCCCAAAACTGAAGTCTCGCGGCCCGATCGCGAGAACTGTATAGCCCTCATAGCAGCCGATGGGCGGTCACCAAGAGCGCCTGCTTAGAGATTGGCAACAGACATTTAGCGCGTCGCTTATAAATTAACTTTAATTTTAAGTATACATATCCAGTGTTAACATTGAATAATTCATTCGTTACTTTTGTGGGGCAGCTGATTTCATTATGCAGGACATAATAAGCTTCCACCTCTCTTTGCTTGAATATATTTATGTACAGCTGATATTTACTCCGAACTCGTCTCATGGGGGCTGTTACGCGAAATGAAAGTCCTAAGCCTATGCTTGAAATGGACTTTGAATATGCATGCATGTTACCTTAAGAGTTCGCTTGCGCTCGCTATTACAATATGATCATATGACTATCGGTAAAATTCCGTAGTGACGTCATCAGGCTCGCCTGAAACCATGTCTCATAAATCAGAAATAAATCAGCCCCCCCCCCACCCCCTCCCCCCCACCCCCTCCCCTCCTTCCCGGTTCGCCGAGCTTATCGCTTAATCCATCGTGTTAAGCAGTGAGTGACCCGGTCATGGTACAATTGGCTCCAAGTAGCATGACGTCACAATAGCTTTGAGGCCGCTTGTAAAATAACAGTACCGGCCAATACTCGCCCACAATGAATCAATTATGATAGATCTAGACGAACTGTTATTGCTCAAACATGCCGCTGATCTACAAAACACGTTTCAACACAATGCATGGTCTTACCAATTAAGCTATATATATCGCATGCTTGCAATGTGATGATATCTACAATCAAAGACCACATAAGCTGGGTATTCAGCCGCGATCGTTTCTGTGTCGCCACGGCAACCGGGTTTCCACGACAACTAGGAACACAATTTACTGACCTTCGCTGGTTGCTGTTACTTAAACTACTTTTCATTTCGCGTAAGAAGATCTCAAGGGGTCAACCACATCACAGAGGATACATATACACCACTTCTTAGACCAACCACACAAGGAAAACAGACCGGGAGAGAAGACATTTCATACTACATACCGAACATTACATTCCTGTTTAGCTCCCTCGCCATGCCGAACGAGAAGTTGTCCCCGCAGCAGGCCTACGAGATGGGGATGGCTCGGGAGTCGTGGTGCGCCGTGGAGCTGCACAAGGAACAAGACTGGTGCAGGGCCGAGAGAAAACACTTCAAGAAACAGTTCAACAAGAGCACCGTGTTCGGTTCCACCGCTACAGCGCCATCTGCCGAGCCGCGATGCTGTTGGCAAGCGACGAGCAAGAATCACAGAGAGAAGAGGCACTTCCAAAATACATGTGAGTTAACACGGTTAGAGCTAGTCTAGGTCTTAGTACACTTATTCTAATTAGATCTAATTTAGAAAAAAAACTTCATTTCCTGCTCCTCACGAACGTACGCTTGATAATATTAGATGTAACGTGTCAACAAACTGCATCTAACAATGATTAACTTTATGAGGGTGGAACTATGTAGATCTATAGGCTTAATTTGCCTTTGTTCCAATCGTTAGAAATAAAATACATGTAGGTCTAACCAACTTTACCACAAGGTCAAATACAACCATAGTTAACCATGAAAGTTATGATAAAAGAATATATATGCATGGATGGATATATATTCGACATGCGAATATTTCATCTTTCTAATAACAAAAAGCTCACCCCCTGTTTGTTATTGCAGATGAAAACAAATGGAAGTTGTAATCAACGGTTGCAGCCAGAAAACCGGTGCTTTTTCAATCTTGGAAAATGTCATTTTCCGCTGAGGCCATTCTGCAGATAAGGAGGGGTTCCTTCATATTCTGGTGTGGTACATGTTTCGCACATCATTGCCATAAGGTGAAATGAGGAGAAAGCTTTAGTGAGATCGCGACGCTTCTACAACCTAATTCATCCGATTACATCTGAAGTACGACCACGAATAAACCAATCACAGACTTGGCCATAATAAAAATGCAACAGAGATAAAGGTCTAACACGATAGTAATAATATAATTGTGATAATAATGTCCCTTTAATCTCAGATCTCAGTATTGTTGCGTGTTAGCCAAGTGTCCAGATGAAATAAACATTATTCATCGAACGTATAGTGTTCATATTTAGTGTTGAATGCGCTGCCGCTCGATTCTTCCTTCGTCTACTGATCAAAAAACAACAACAATAACAACAGTAACAACGATCCCAATAACAATAACAACATTGTAACAAAGTAACCAGAACATGACAAATTAGTCCCCGATCGAGTCGGATCACAGTTAACCTTTATAGGCCTCCATCTGGCTAATTTCGTTTCGTTGCGATGTACTTCGCCAGCGGTTTGCGTGAGCACTGCATTGCAGAACGAAGGAGCGCGTTTTAAAGTGAGCGGGGAGTCTTCTTTTTAAGAGTTCAGAATGTTTTTTTTAACTACTTAAACGCAAATAGTCGCAGGCGCGGCACCAGAATTTTTAAAACTGATGAGAGGTCCACATTGAGTAGGTAGTGAAACACAATGGGAAGAATGGGGGGGGGGGGGGAGTCTCATGTTACCCATGCAGTCTATATGGCTCTGAGCTGAGATCGACAGCTACGGGGTTTTGTTTGCCCCATATATCCCATGTCTGCACAACTATGGCCCAAGACATTATCCACCTTAAGCCGTGTCTGTCGCTCGGTTCGTACACTCCATCTTCCATTTTAATTTAACAGATTCGATCGCCTTTAATACGGGAATATCACAATGTATCTGTGTTCTTCTTATCACAGATGCACATTTTAATAAAATGAGATACCAATTAAATAGGGCCTCATTCCGAATCCCGGTCTGGACGATATAATCCAGAGCACGTCATTCATAGTCCCAGGAGGTTTCTTGGCCTAAGTTAGCCCACAGGAAAACACGATAGTTTCCATTTTATTTCGAGATTCTACGCCCACCGCTCACCCAATGCATAAAGGCGGATGATAATACTAATCGGGGGGAGGGGGTCCGCGGGCGCCCCTTGATGCCTCAGAGGGCGAAGACATCTGTTATAAAAAGGACACCCATTTGCGACCGGGGGGGGGGGGGTTGATGTGAAAAAAGAATAGACCGAGGGGATCAACGCCAAAAGATACCTCTCTCAAGCGGATTTTGGCGGTAAAACGCTCCTCTCGAGCGGGGGCGGGGGGGGGGTGCAGAATCCCCCCAAACACAGCAAACCCGGGTAATACTATCGCTACAACACTACTCTATCGCTGTACTACAATACTATCGCCAAAATAGTATCGACTGATCGAGAGGCACTTTCTCGAGAGATGAAATAATAATAGATTTTTTCACAAGCCTTTATGGTCGCGGGCTGGGGGAAGACGGGAGGATAGAGGTTACTGTACTACTGTACTGGCAACAAACCCAGGATATGCACGGACACAACTGCATGGGCACCCCAGGTGGTGATAGAGGTGCACAAAACGTCACACAGAGGCTTATACGATGTGTGCACTGTGGATCATCCCAGGGGAGGTGGGGTGGGGGGTATCCCCTTTAATGGGCTGGTCGCAGCCTGGTCGCAGTTGACACGATTATCACGGTGGCGTTACCGCTAAAGATCGCCCAGTATCGAAATGTATTTTAAAAACAAACATAGGTTGACAGCCCATAGTACGACATTACCCTAGCCCAACCCGCTGCAAATTAGAGATCCAGCGAATTCGCATATAGATCGACCGAACCACGCATCTGTAGTACCCGCATATATTATTAAATACGCCACAGATTAACTGAACATACAGACCGTATATTAATCTGGCCAAACACTAGTAAAACGAACAATATAAAACGAAATAAAATCCTAGTTGGGATATAACTTCGATAAACGACCAGGTTTTAGTCACTACTAGACACCATATACTTTTCTACCCACGATACAGAAATTGGCCAAGAATCTCAACTTACAATAACAAACTCAGATTGAACATGGTGCAGATCCATACATTTAAAATTTAGAAAATAATATACTTTTAATATGCATTTTGGGAGGATCTATACATAGTAACGGAATGTTTACGGGTAAGTAATTAACCTAATAAGAAAACAAGACGTGCCATAATTATCTCATTTGGTAGACTATACCAGCAATCAATGTTCGATTACATGCAATATATAACTTCAATCGACATAGTGTATGAAGGTTAACGTATAATGAAGTTTCATTGCTGGGATACAAATCTAAGACATAGAAGACACAAAATGATCGATTTTAGCAGTATGAATGTGCTAAACAAGTACAAAGTGATATTTTATTCACAACAATCATGATAAAAATAGTTCACATAGCACCAAAGGGGCAATTCACAGATCTGGATAAAACAGACATTGGTCCGACAAATATAACATTACCACATATTTAAATGTCATAATTATATAAAGACTGTCATCTATGACGTCATCTATGACCAGTTTCGACTAGGATCAGTTCCAGAAGCAGCGTCCCTTCGTCTGTAATGTAGGGCTGGTGAGTCCAGGCGGACGAGTACAACATTGACAGATCCCGGGTCTTAGCGTGGGCCACATTTTCGACGACGAATTTCCTCAGTTCCAACTCCCGTCGGTACATGGAGTGTATCTTGGCGCCCGCATCAGCTGTCAGACAGAACACACCAAAATAGTCATCGAATTGTGTATGTTGCTTTTATAGAAAGCCGCAAACGAAAAACATCCGGCATGCCCGTAATGAAGGCCTTCTGTTGCTACACAATAGACAATTCAAATGAGGGGAAATCAGTATATGGAGGAGAGGGCATGGGGGGGGGGGGCAGCCCAAAGGAAACCGCCAGCCTGGACTCTAACGCTGCTTTTCCGATTCATATAATACCTAAGTGTCTATCCTCGAAATTACAGTTTCCGTCCTGTCTGTAGCTCACAATAAAATTTAGAAATGACCGCCAGCCACGATTTTGCCGCTGACCCAGGCGCCAGCCCTTTTTGGAGGTGTGTCCGGGATTAACCAATCAGGAGGCGATATTCTAATTATATCCAAACCGGAAATGACACCTACTGTGTGAGCAAAACAAGAGCGAGTGATCATCGCAAATAGAAATAGCTGCGATTCTAACTATAATCATGACGTTTTTACGGAGACAATCGTTGCAAGAGATATATCATTATGTTTGGATGCTATTTGTCCATGAAACACTCATATTATGTTCTACTGCGCGGCTTGGAACTGCCGCCATTCATCCATAAATCGCGGCCCTGATCTCTCATTTCACGCGTTTCCCCTGAAGGGTACCTCCACTGTGAAGAGTTCCCTCCGCGAGATAACTTCCAGTTCTAACGTAAGGAGGCGCCACATGAAGGGTCACAATATGCGTCACTTGCTCCTGCAAAATTGGGCGCTGCTCGACATTGATGGGGGCGGGTTGCCTTGATGTTGTTCTCCTTACCAGTCGGCCGAAACAAATTAAGTTTAAGATGTACATTTTCGGCGCAGATCGCGATTAGATTAGCTTGAACACCCGTTTTAAGGTGTTTTTTCTCCGATTTAGAAAGTTAGCAGCATAGCGTCATATAACGTTTCAATGTGGCGACCACCTCCATTAGCGGACCACCTCACTTAGCGGACACCTCACTTGGCGGACCACCTCACTTAGCGGACCGCCTCACTTAGCGGACACCTCACTTGGCGGACCACCTCACTTAGCGGACCACCTCACTTAGCGGACCACCTCACTTGGCGGACCACCTCACTTAGCGGACCACCTCACTTAGCGAACCACCTCACTTAGCGGACCACCTAACTTAGCGGACCACCTCACTTAGGGGACCACCTCACTTGGCGGACCAGCTCACTTAGCGGACCACCTCACTTAGCGGACCACCTCACTTAGCGGACCACCTCACTTAGCAAACCACCTCACATAGCGGACCACCTCCCAGCGGACCACCTCACTTAGCGGACCACCTCCCAGCGGACCACCTCACTTAGCGGACCACCTCACTTAGGGGACCACCTCACTTGACGGACACCTCACTTAGCGGACCACCTCACTTGGCGGACCACCTCACTTGGCGGACCACCTCACTTAGAGGACCACCTCACTTGGCGGACACCTCACTTGCGGACCACCTCACTTGGCGGACCAGCTCACTTGGCGGACCACCTCACTTGGCGGACCACCTCACTTAGCGGACCACCTCACATAGCGGACCACCTCACATAGCGGACCACCTCACTTGGCGGACCACCTAACTTGGCGGACCAGCTCACTTAGCGGACCACCTCAGTTAGCGGACACCTCACTTAGGGGACCATCTCAGTTAGCGGACCACCTAACATAGCGGACCACCTCACATAGCGGACCACCTCACTTGGCGGACCAGCTCACTTGGCGGACCACCTCACTTAGCGGACCACCTCACTTAGCGGACCACCTCACTTAGCGGACCACCTCACTTAGCGGACCACCTCACTTAGCGGACCACCTCACTTAGAGGACCACCTCACTTAGAGGACCACCTCACTTAGGGGACCACCTCACTTAGCGGACCACCTCACATAGCGGACCAGCTCACTTAGGGGACCACCTCACATAGCGGACCACCTCACTTGGCGGACCACCTCACTTCGCGGACCACCTCACATAGCGGACCAGCTCACTTAGGGGACCACCTCACATAGCGGACCAGCTCACTTAGCGGACCACCTCACTTAGCGGACCACCTCAGTTAGCGGACCACCTCACTTAGCGGACCACCTCACTTAGGGGACCACCTCACTTGGCGGACCACCTCACTTGGCGGACCACCTCAGTTAGCGGACCACCTCACTTAGGGGACCACCTCACTTAGCGGACCACCTCACTTAGCAAACCACCTCACATAGCGGACCACCTCCCAGCGGACCACCTCACTTAGCGGACCACCTCCCAGCGGACCACCTCACTTAGCGGACCACCTCACTTAGGGGACCACCTCACTTGACGGACACCTCACTTAGCGGACCACCTCACTTGGCGGACCACCTCACTTGGCGGACCACCTCACTTAGAGGACCACCTCACTTGGCGGACACCTCACTTGCGGACCACCTCACTTGGCGGACCAGCTCACTTGGCGGACCACCTCACTTGGCGGACCACCTCACTTAGCGGACCACCTCACATAGCGGACCACCTCACATAGCGGACCACCTCACTTGGCGGACCACCTAACTTGGCGGACCAGCTCACTTAGCGGACCACCTCAGTTAGCGGACACCTCACTTAGGGGACCATCTCAGTTAGCGGACCACCTAACATAGCGGACCACCTCACATAGCGGACCACCTCACTTGGCGGACCAGCTCACTTGGCGGACCACCTCACTTAGCGGACCACCTCACTTAGCGGACCACCTCACTTAGCGGACCACCTCACTTAGCGGACCACCTCACTTAGCGGACCACCTCACTTAGAGGACCACCTCACTTAGAGGACCACCTCACTTAGGGGACCACCTCACTTAGCGGACCACCTCACATAGCGGACCAGCTCACTTAGGGGACCACCTCACATAGCGGACCACCTCACTTAGGGGACCACCTCACTTAGCGGACCACCTCACTTGGCGGACCACCTCACTTAGCGGACCACCTCACTTAGCGGACCACCTCACGTAGGGGACCACCTCACTTGGCGGACCAACTCACTTGGCGGACCACCTCACTTGGCGGACCACCTCACTTAGGGGACCACCTCACTTGGCGGACCAGCTCACTTGGCGGACCACCTCACTTAGAGGACCACCTCACTTAGAGGACCACCTCACTTAGTGGACCACCTCACTTGGCGGACCAGCTCACTTGGCGGACCACCTCACTTAGCGGACCACCTCACTTAGCGGACCACCTCACTTAGCGGACCACCTCACTTAGCGGACCACCTCACTTAGCGGACCACCTCACTTAGAGGACCACCTCACTTAGAGGACCACCTCACTTAGGGGACCACCTCACTTAGCGGACCACCTCACATAGCGGACCAGCTCACTTAGGGGACCACCTCACATAGCGGACCACCTCACTTAGGGGACCACCTCACTTAGCGGACCACCTCACTTGGCGGACCACCTCACTTAGCGGACCACCTCACTTAGCGGACCACCTCACGTAGGGGACCACCTCACTTGGCGGACCAACTCACTTGGCGGACCACCTCACTTGGCGGACCACCTCACTTAGGGGACCACCTCACTTGGCGGACCAGCTCACTTGGCGGACCACCTCACTTAGAGGACCACCTCACTTAGAGGACCACCTCACTTAGGGGACCACCTCACTTGGCGGACCAGCTCACTTGGCGGACCACCTCACTTAGAGGACCACCTCACTTAGTGGACCACCTCACTCAGCGGACCACCTCACTTAGCCTTGCTTTCGGACCATTTCAAAAACACTTTAGATATATATACTTACAATACATATCAGCGGTCCAGGTCATAAAAATGGGCTCCATGTCTTGCCCATCTGCTTTATGCCTTTCCAGATCTTCTATCCCACGAAAAGTGTCCGAAATAACTTTGAACTTGTTCACAACCTTTTCCTGTAGAAAGAAAGCAACCTCTTTATTTGCACACCAATAATCGTAAGGATAAAATGTATTATGTGTATAGCATACCTTGCAAAGTTGTGTAAACACAAATAAATTGTGCAATAATATATCTAAAACTTAGTAACGTGCGGAGGTCTATTTCAACTTACATATAGAGGCATGTTGTTCCATATATTAACTGCATTGTACTGTGTCTTTATATATGACAAATACTGATCCAATACTGAACCCATGTTAGATTACTCGGTCAAATGCTTACCAGGTTTTCATATATTTTTCCTAACTTGATGCATAGAGGTTCCATTTCTAGGGGAATTGCGGACAAAACAAGATCATGGTCACTTAGATCTGACTGGGTTTGAGCACTGGAAAACGATACAAAAATAAACAACATTATACAACAATGCGAACATGATACATCGAAACCTCATAAGGTCGTTTGACGTTATCCACCAACAAATACTGTGTCACGCACACGTCCTGTTGATACATGTATATACAGACACGAAGATGTGCTTTATAAGTACTATTTGGAATAGTAAGTGATTGCCCCTCTCTTTTTACAAAATCTTAAAGAATCAAGTCCTGCATAATCAAGTATATCCTGGTGTAGCTCTGACATCAAGACCACCACCAATGTGGATGTTTTGATATCAGAGCTAATCCTGGTGTAACAACTGAACAATGGGACAAAACCTCACTGTTTAGATATAAGGCATTAACTCCTGCAGACGCAATTCACACCTCGCCCACAGCCGCGAGGCATCGGCGCCTCCCCCTCATCCCCACCATCGGCCGCTGTCTACCACCCCCATGTTAAGGGGTGGGGAGATCGCGCGGCCCTCACGCCGCGCGGCCTTCATGGATGTACACCTGGTTAAATAGTGCATATCCAGAAATGCCCTTCACTTGTGTACACTTGACAACATTTAAAGCCAGTCCTTCCCGGTGTATGCTTGGTATCTTTTGCAAGATTCTAAATTACTTAGATGATTTTCGCAACGCGACAACACTGGTACTTCTGCATAATCACAAAAGTCATGTATTTTAAATGTTCCAAGCTAATTAAGTAGGCTATGAGTGACACGTATCAGCATTAATCTACAAGGGTGTATTTGATTATGCACTTCGCCTGCCCGGCGTGATTTTTTGGCGCATGCGCTTTTAAAGTTCCGTGTGTCTGATATTCAAACGAGAAATCCGCGTTGTCCGACAGCAACATGGCCGACGAAGGAGTTATGTGGATGTCATTTCACTAAGATCTCGTACTTGTGCTCGTAAAATAAAAAAAATTAAATGAATTGCCTGCCCGAAGGGAAACGAAAAATGTTGACTTTATCATTAATATATGGCAAATACATTTTTGAATAATATTGCTAGAATTGCAAGTGAAACCATCCACTTGGGCTGTTCGTTTGACCCCATATTGGAAATCCTTGTGCCCTGCTCGAAACCGAGAGCAAGCGGCGCGGTGAAATTGATCACGTGACGCAACGCGTCGTGATCGAGGTTCTCTGCGCACATAATCAAATAAGCCCAAAGTGTTTATCGATGGATGCAGAGCAGAAATGGCCTGTGCCAGGGGAAAACACACCTTGCTTGCGCTGAGAGGAGCAGGTTTGACATCTGTGTGACTAGCTGAAAGCCTTTGACAGTGTTCTCTTTCCACGTCAGTGAATAGTTGTGGAGATCGGCGGCACAGTCCTTTACCCTTCGAGGTAATCCAGTCAGCTGTCCCCCACCCCGACCTCCACTCGCGCTCAGTGCTGGGAGGTAACAAAACCAAATTTAATATACATATATGAAGTGCAAATAGCAGTAGTTGGGCTTGGAAAATTAGTCTTGGTAGTCACTTGCAATTGAGTATGTGGGATTATCATATGGGAGGCACTGCATAGTTGTAAGATGCTTGAACCAGCACACACATATTTCTTGGAGACATATAAACCAGGGTTGGATATTTTTATCTGATGCCAAAAAGCTACAAGGGCACAAACAGCACTGAGCCATTATTAACTAACCCTCAGTTCTTGTTCAGAGCTCATTTTAACCCCATACTCACACAGCTTAACAGGAGTAATGTGAGGGGAACCAGAGGCGTCAGAGTGAGCAGGGCCTTTCCGACCCCCTGTACTTGGTGTCTTCTGACTCATATTTGTACTGAAATAGTAGATAAAGGCAGAAAACAGATATTAGTGTGCAAAATAATGTACAACAACAGTTGACAACTAGTCAAAATTTAAATTTTATATTCCATTGCCAAGAAGCCAGATGGTATTTCAGAAGAATTATATTCATAAAAGCCAAGAAATATATGCAAAATATTGCTGAATTAAGTCACTTTACTTACAATATTTGACATTAGATTAAGAAAAATAATGGTTAACGACTAACTTACATTCTCTAGCACACTGTAGACCTTATTAAATATCTATATGCAAAGCTTGTCCTCTATAGCTATACTTTGGCAATATATACAACTAGTATAAACCTGTAGGCCTATAAACTTTTAATAAAGGTTATATAATATAGGGATACCAGGTTATAAGGTCAACCTTACCATAGCAGGATATTACATATATCTTTAGTGTATCTATACATTTAATTATTGCTTATATCTTAATAAACCCATCTAAGCATCTGTATGTCATATATATCCAGTAGTTTGGTAAAGATCATTTTGAAGGAAATGAGAAGTAATATAAAGACTAATTTGAGAGAACCGATTTAGGGTATAGCTAGAGATTAAAATAATGATTTAAGGCATTCAGTCATAGTGCTCTTAAGATACTACATCCCAATCTTTTTGCGTGTGGGAGGGGGGGGGGGCGGCGGGATGGGTGGTACATGAGAGAAAGAAATCGGCTTTAACTGCAATGGGGGATGGGAGAAGGGGAGTATGTCCGAATGTTATGCATAATGGCCGCTCTCATAGGTGGAGGGGGAAAGATGTGGGGGGATGGTTGGGGTTAAATTGGTCGAGCTGCGCATTATCCATGCTCATTACAGGGCTCTAATGGATTCCCCCAAAAATTGGCCATGTGCAAAAAGTGATATTCCCTCAGAAAGCCCAGCCCAACCATCCACCCACGCTCCCTCCCAGCCGGCCGACACCCAATCGTCGAGGCGCGCAGACTAATCTGCTGGCTCGCTAGCCCCCCCACCCCTCTTAAATCCTTTGGCCGTTCGGCCATTATTAGTGTACACCCTACGTCCCATGTCCTGGAGTGTATGCCTGTCCCTGTGTTTAGTGGTCTGAACATATAGATCTACGGCCTTTACAATAGCAACTTCTTATTCTTACCAAAATCAGTACTCAAAATAATTACGTAGGCTTGTAGTATTCCGGGTATTAGTTTATTTAGTTTCATTATTGGTTAAGTAAATCCGTGCTTTGGCAACGCGTCGAGATGGAATCTCCAGTGGATGACGTATGTCTCCTGGATACCTCGCGCGTTACCAAAGCAACGACGCTTGTCATCTGCAGTTCCGATTTTAGACTTTGAAGAGGAAGGCCGGCAGTCAAAAAGACTGTCGGATTCCGCAGATTTTAGGACAGATCGGAAGGGAACTGACAGACAGAAGTGACCGCCGACTCACCGGTAGGAGCTTGGGACAAGTTGTATTTATATTTTATTAAGGGGAATTTAGTATAGTCGGAATAAAAGGGACCGGTCTTAAATTCTACTCCCGGCGTTTGTTGAGTTTCTCCCGTTCGGCCGTTGGTAAACACCTAAACCGCAGAAACTAACCTGGCTGTGAGAAGTACAAATTAAATTACACAGGTGTTTCTCTGTTCCCGTAACCATCGGGTTACGGCGGAGAAATACCACATTTTGGTGCCGTGACCAGGTGTGCCAGAGGTCGGGGGAGAAACCCCTGTTTCAAGGGATTAAGCCCCTGGCTGGACGCGCCGAGATCATGGCCTATGCCGCACCCTGGGGTTACTTTCCGGCATGGCAAGATCACATCGAGGCAACCACGGGAAAACGCCCCGTGCCGCCTGCCCGTCCGACGGGTAAGGCGCCTGCGAGGTCAATACCCAAGGGACGTCCGTATACGTCCACTGCCTCAGGTGCGTTCGCTGCCACCGATTACCGGTACCCCAGGCCGCCCAGTGAGCCCGTAGCAGGCCCGGTTCCCGAGACGACGTCCGGCGTTGTCGGTGCGAGGGCCCGCTCGGTGTCTCTACCGAAGGAGACAGCTGTGGCCCCACCTGCTAAGGTGGCGGCCCCGCCTGCCAAGGTGGCGGCCCCGCCTGCCAAGGTGGCGGCCCCGCCTGCCAAGGTGGCGGCCCCGCCTGCTAAGGTGGTGGCCCCGCCTGCCAAGGTGGCAGCTACAGATCACCCTCGGGTAGCAAGTCCGTCTCCCGGACAGGCCGCGGCACCGCCGATCACGGCGGCGGCCGCCGGCCCCTCTTCTATCTCTTTGCAGGCGTCCGACGCAGCAGAGAGGACTCCACGAGAGGAACCGGTACGCCAGCGGCCAGACTACCCGCCCCGACCACGGGACTGCGCACCAGTGTCTTCCGGCTGGCCCGAGCGTCCGGGTATGCCCCCGACCCAGGACTTACAAGAGTCCCTGGAGTCGGCCTTGGAGGACGCTCGGACGTCCCTCGGCCGCGTCCGCTCCAGTGCCGCTGCCACCCTTGAGCGGGGGCAGCAACTGTACGCCCAAGGGTACAGGGCGGGTCAGTTAGAGACAGAGGCCGCCGCCAACATGGCCATGCGGAGCCTGCACCAGCAGCTACAGGCACTGACCCGCCAGCTCCAGGCATCGCAAGCAGAAAATGCGTCCTGGAGGGCAGGAGCCCAGGAACCAGACCGAGGGACGCAGCAGCTCAGCCAGTGCGACCCCATGAGCCAGCAGGAAGGCTTCAAGCTGCTCGTGGTCGTCGCTCAGACACTGGACATCGCGCAGTACCCCATGGACCCGCTTCCTGAGCCACGTGTCACAGCGACCGGCCGGGAGCTCACCCACACTCAGTTCCGGGTGCTGGACGCGGACTACAGCAGCATGCGTCGCTTGTGGAACAACATCCACGACGCACGGCGCTTCGCATCCGAACACTGATCGGAGCGCCGGGCTGGGCAAGCCATCACATCGGCCCCAGTCGCACCGGCGACGTCGCTCAGAACAGCCAGCGCGACGTCGCCAGCATCCAGCAGATCCGTCGACCCAGGAGCGTGGGGCAGGAGCATCGGACTAGGGCAGGCCAGAACATCGGCCCCCAGTCTTGATCACGACGTCGCCCAGCCAGCCATCGCGACGTCGCCACCAGCAACCGTCATGGAGCCGCCCGACAAACTTTGAACTTTTGTGTATAGTTTACGTTGTGTTTTATGTATTACGCGTGTAAATACCTCTGTTTTCTTAAGTTGGGATTGGCGTTCGGGGGCGAACGATTTAAAGGGAGGGGGAGTGTAGTATTCCGGGTATTAGTTTATTTAGTTTCATTATTGGTTAAGTAAATCCGTGCTTTGGCAACGCGTCGAGATGGAATCTCCAGTGGATGACGTATGTCTCCTGGATACCTCGCGCGTTACCAAAGCAACGACGCTTGTCATCTGCAGTTCCGATTTTAGACTTTGAAGAGGAAGGCCGGCAGTCAAAAAGACTGTCGGATTCCGCAGATTTTAGGACAGATCGGAAGGGAACTGACAGACAGAAGTGACCGCCGACTCACCGGTAGGAGCTTGGGACAAGTTGTATTTATATTTTATTAAGGGGAATTTAGTATAGTCGGAATAAAAGGGACCGGTCTTAAATTCTACTCCCGGCGTTTGTTGAGTTTCTCCCGTTGGTAAACACCTAAACCGCAGAAACTAACCTGGCTGTGAGAAGTACAAATTAAAATACACAGGTGTTTCTCTGTTCCCGTAACCATCGGGTTACGGCGGAGAAATACCACAGGCTCAGGTCTAGGCGTTTACCAGTATTTACCGGTTTGACAGCCTGTTTTCCACGACAGTTGAGCTGAGCGATAAATTAACGACTTTACCAGTATGGAACCCTTGGATTTCTATTTGTAAAATTTGTCGTTTAAGGTTACACACTAATAGGTCATGCGTAGAAAAGTATATGGTGTCAAGTAGTGCCTAAAATATGGTCGTATATCAAGGTTATATGGTTACTAATTATTTTTATCTTGGCAGATATTGTTTATTCTACTACTGTTTGGCCAGGATAATGCCTGTTCAATTAATCTGTGACGTATTTAATGATGCATGCGGATGTTACGGGTGCGTGGTTTGGTCGACCTAATCACATGCTGATTCGCAGGGTCTCTAATTTTTGGCGGGTTGCGCTAGGGGGGGTGTCGCACGTCAACCCATGTTTTGCTTGGTTTTAAAATAAAGTTGGATAATTGCTCTATAATTTCCTATGGCCCACATAGTCAAACATAGTTACCGATTTTTCTCTGGCATGGGGTTGAAAATTTGGGTTTTTCCATTGCTTATCATGGGGATGGTTTCTATTGGTGTGTAACCTTAATGTCAAAATGCGTTAGATATCAAAATAATGTGGTATACAATACGACTAACTTGGATATATTTAGAAAGAGAACAATAATTGTGGCACATTAGTACGTCTCAAGCACTGCTTTAATGATAAGCTCATTCGCAATCTCAAATGGCTTTGCTCGGCTTTATTAAAGAGCGAGAAATCCAAAAGTACACAGATGATATTTGGCGTAAGTGCCCCCAAGCAAGCCCGCTTTCTAGGGGCACAACGGTGTCCATGCTAAGTTCTTTAGACGCCAGTCGGGAATCGACTGTAGCTTTTATCATAATGTGTGCGCGTAAAATCATAGTGTTTACGTATTCTATATACCTTGTTCTATCTTTTGACATCAAGAAAATGGGTCAACACTACGTTGTTTCGGTTATATTTTCGCGAAGAAATGTTGGAGCATAGTCTTTTCCAGACCAACCGCCATGCGTATGCAGCGCCACCTGGCGAGTCCCACCATCATTTGTAGCCTGGGTCCCAAACTTTGTAACCGTGAATTATCTGTGGCAGAGGGCTGCTGTTGTGCTTAAGTTCAAAGTGAGAGACTGACAACGCCCTCTAGCGTAGAATCACATGCTAACGCAGCCGGGAACCAAGTTGCATCCACAGGTACAGGCATCCGCCCAAAACAAATATGGCGGACGGTTGGTCGGGAAAAGTCATGTGCTCCAACAAATTTTTCGCGAAAATATAACCGAAACAACATAGTGTTGAACACTTTCTTGATGTCAGAAGACAGATCAAGGTATATAGAATACGTAAGCACTATGATTGTACGCGCACACATTATGATAAAGGCTATAGTCGATTCCCGACTGGCGTCTAAAAAACTTTGCATGGACACCGTTGTGCCCCTAGAAAGCGGGCTTGCCTGGGGGCACTTACGCCAAAGATGATATATGCAATCGATCAATCGAGCCGCGCGCAATAACAAAAAAAAATAAAATAAATAGGTCTTAATCACATTATGCATATCAACTAGCTGATGTGAAGCTTCATGAACTGGATCAGCCGTAGCCGTATGTCCTGTGAAAATGACGACTGTACGTGCATGGGGCGTTAATTTAACCAGCGATGTCTGACGAGGACGCTTCAATTAAAACGCCCATCATAGCATGCAAGTGTCTGACCCATTCACGGAATATCCATACCACATAAGATCATACACAAGAAAATTTATTTTCAATTGTAGCTTATTGACATATTACGTACTCTGTACGGAGATTGCTTATTAAAGTGTTTTGTCGTTGCAGTCGATCACTGACGGATTTTGGCAAGTCACAAACAAGAAACTCAATGTGTCCGTAATTTGTGTGTAGGGGGTGAGTAGTGGTTTATTTTTAGGGTGCATGTCAGTGCCAGTGGATATACAGAGCCAAGTATTGAACTGTTGAAAACTTATCTGAAAAGTATAGTAGTTACTTTGTTGATGAAGACTGCTTTTGATAAGGCAGTGGCCAACTGGTTATTCCTCACAATATTTGATTAACACAACCTTATGAGTGCTGTTGGTGAGTTTACAAGGCTTAATCAGACTTCTCTGCCAGAAATTGCAGACTGCCCTGGCTACGATAGGCTCGGGAGACCACATCGTGGGCACACTCCGTTGGCAACGGAGAAACGGAGTGGGTCTGCCGAGGCTAACAAATACTATGCCAATGTATGATTATCAGATGATCAAATATTATTAAATGCTGTCTGCTTCCAACTTCGATATGTCGCAGATCTACCTTGTCTCTGGTGCAAATTAAGTGCCCTGACCCTAGGCCAGGGGCACTTTAGCCAAGGACTGTGCTGTACACTACAGCATTCAGGCACAGTAAAGCTATGGAGGGGGGGGGGGGATGTATGGGGCAGATATATTTATTATTTTAGGCATATATAGGCCCCATATCTGCCCTCCCCCCTCTGTCACTTTATAGTGTCTGTGCTACAGAGGTTTGTATAGATCCATAGATGTAACACTGTCTGCTGCAATATGTATCCAGTTGTAAAGTGGCTTGCTGCCAAGACTAATACTAGTAATGTTGCAGGACTACTCAAGCATATCATTTATCGCCACTACTGTGACTATAGATAATAAGTCATAGATGCTACCTAACTATTGCTAGTATATTAACTCTTCTACATGTATAATAAATTGAGCAGGGATTGGAATACATTTTTATTAGGTATTTACACAGAAGGATCTACAGCCTTACCCCTTATAGTCTTATGATGTTATTATCCTCAAATCTGAGTACCTGTGATAGCCAGATTAATGTAATAATAATATATTCTTGTCACTAGTAAAAAGTATTGCATGAGAAAGAGCCTGAGAGTGTTACTTTAATTATGGTGCCTGGAGAAAAGCTGTATGTTTTATAAAGTAATGTTTTAGTAGTCTACAAAAGTACATGAAAGCTAGAGAGACCTTAAATATTTCTAAAAATAATGAACAACTAAGTGAACTAAACATGCTAAAGGTATTTGGTATACTTCATTACCATGGAATTTACTATTAATACAAATAGATAGCTAAAATGACAAAGTCTACCAGGTGTATAAAACAAACCATATGTGTCTCAATGTCTAAAATTGTTTCATTAATGCCATTAATTTTGTTTTACAGATTTGTAAGTTTAGTGAATATGGAGAATCAATCCTTTCACCATGGAGCTAGGATTGTAAGTGAAGGGTATACAGGCACAGTATTATTTACTAGACAAGTTGCAGGAACAAAAGGTAATCTATATTCCTTCCAATCTATGTCATGTATGCAACACCATGTAGAACAATGTCATATATCATGTCTAAATCATTGTTGCATCATTTACAAAGCATATCTAACCATACAATGGCCTTCATAGTATTTTTGTTTAATTATATGGTAAATTCATAGAAAATTATTACACTTGCCTCGCCACTACAACATGTTTCATTCAGAGTAATATGTTTACTCCTTGTACATTTCCAGGTGATTGGCTTGGTGTTGAGTGGGATGATACTGAGAGAGGAAAGCATGATGGCTCTCACAATGGTGTACACTATTTTAAGACAAGGTGAGCTTACATGTACAGTAGGATACAATATCAATGTCCCAAGACTGATGATTATGTTTGGATGTTTATCTTGCAGTCCTCTGTAGTTCAACAAAGTACACATGGTCTGCTTCCAACTTGAATATATTGTGCACCTACACAGAGTCTAGTGTGGCTGAACAAAGTTCTCTGGTGCTAAGATTTAAGCATTGAGCTGTTCACTGTGTTGCTTAATGGCAGTACATTTTTTTATATTGTACACTAGAAGGCTGACTGTTTTACTTTTGCTGATGTAACCAATTATGTTGACAAAGAAGGTCCATATACTGCCATGATCGAGTATTGCAGAATAATTAAGCACCAACTGTCTTCAATACATCATACTGATCTCTTCACGACCTTTAGATATGGAGATTCACAACCTCTTTTCAAAGATTTTACCATGAAAAACTTGATTCGGCGTGTTCCAGGTGTCCCACATCAGGTTCTTTTATTCGAACCAAAAAGGCCAGTTTGGGTCAATCTTTCATGGATGCACTCCACAAGAGATATGGACTGATCAGTGATGAGAGTGCCGGCATTGAGGAGAACGAGATGTTTGTCATGGGCAAGAACCAAAAGACGACGGTAGAAGTTGTCGGAGCGAAGTCGGTGAATATGAAGCAAAGGTAAGATACGAGAAGATCTGAATCACTTTGGTATGAAAAACTATTGAGATTTGACCTCCTTTTGGTGCTAACTCTAAATTACATTTTTCCTGAATCGCTTCAAGTATCACTGTGGGAAAAGACTACTACCGCAGAGTACGTAGAAGGTATGGAAAACTATTTTGGTCTCCCACACTTCTCCAAACTTTATCATAGATTTACGGTAAATTTTTGGTAGCTTCACTTACCGGGTACTATTTTATGAGAGACAAATATTTGTGCTGGTTACACCTTTATATACTAGACTACAATTCATATCAAAACTAAAATATTTGAAAAAACGTAGATGATAATCAGAATATACATCAAGTATATGAAGCCTTTACTGCATATTTTACAGACTTTCTGTCAACGTATAAAGACTAGTATATTCGGTATAAGAAACCTAAGCCAAGGCAAATATAAATAGTATATATATAATGCAATGATTGGATAGTGATCCAATGTCATGACATGCATGAGTGACTCGACAGTTGAATTGAAAGCAACCATTTGTTATACATTTTACAGTCAGTTTGAAAAATTGACAAACATTGTCATAAGAGGCGAAAGCATCAGTTCTGCTGGGCCGGAAGGTGATATAGCGCGGACGATTCCTAACGTCGAACAGCTGGACGTGTGTAACAACCTACTGTCGTCGTGGGAGGTAGTCGCGGCGATGACCAAACAACTCCCAAAGCTACACTCCTTGAACATCAGGTGATTTACGGTGCGCAACGCGTTAGGCGCATGCATCTTTCCATCTTGAGAGACTCCTGCATGGCAGTTGCCCAGTTATACTTTAGCTACATTCCTGGTAATAGTTCTTTGGATGAAGGGCGGGAGGATTAATGTTCAGGTTAGATGTTGGCTGGAGAGGATGGATTTCTGTTGACACGTATAATATATAACTAAGGTCAATACCTTGGGGAGATATCTGCGTTAATACGTCTGAAGAATTTAGTTCATTACAACACTTATTTACTATCAATACCGTTAAAAATTGAATATCTTTAACGGTGTATGCGCTGTTCGTTTCATATGTATGACCAACCAATGCTCTTGTCAGTGGCAACCGATTGACGATACCAGATAACCCCGAGAGTCTTCGACCCTTCCTGAACCATGTGAAGATCCTCTACTTAAACAGGATGAATTATACCTGGGATGAGGTATACTATAAGCATCCTCGTAGTCAGGTTGATCTTATACCACAGGTCATTGAACCTGTGAAGAAACCCCCACTCTCGTTATGGTACATTTAATAGTTCCCCCACATCTCAATAATTTCGATGTGATAAAACGCCGGGAGTTTATTTTGCTTATATACAAAGCTTTGACCATCGAATTAACATAAACCAATATTGAAAGTACATGTATTGCAAGTTTCTGGAGCTATCAACATAATTATTCTGTGTATTGATTTAAGTTAATGTTTTTTTCTGTCAGAATCTGTTTGCATTTTTTATCGTCACATAGCATATGAAGTTTTCGTCATTTATACACTAACGATGGTGAAGACGAGCGTTTTATAGCATGCTGTATCTCTGTCATAGGTGTTGCAGTGTCTGTCCATGATGGAGAGAGTGAAGCAGCTACACGTGTGTTTCAACTGCATCACCAGGATACAGCGGATTGCTCCGAGTCTGGAGTGTCTGGAGATGCTCAACCTGGAGTCCAACGCCCTGGCGTCCTGGGACGATGTCCTCGCATTTGGAAACCTGAAACAGTAATGATCATTTCTTTACTTCACTTCACTTCCCTTGATATGTTGGACATTTGTATATGCATGGCAATAGACCGACCCAGGCTGTCAATCACTCACCGACGTCACTGTTGCTTTTATCCAATCATGTAGTGAAACAAGGTCTTCTTTGTCGGACAAACAAAAGCAGCATGTCACTTTGTTGTCAGTTGCAGAGATGAGTACTTCTCACTTGTACCTACCATCAGCTATGATTGTCAATTTAATACTCACGATTTAGGGAATAGGACTCAAGCGTGGGCGGGGCTTAGCTCGGAGTATGGGTCGGTCTATTCGCGACCCACTCGGCGCTGTCTTTGTGCGAAGAATTCATGGCCAACTTCTAAAAGACAGGGGGTTACCCTCGGGGACGGGCTAAGCTTGGTCCATCCTTTGACGCTATACACACGCTACGTGTATTCATTTCAAATCAGTTCACTTCATAGAATTTGACCCTATGTGTTTCTTTTCCTTATTTAGTAGTGTTATCGTTCAAACAATATTGGTTCTAGTGTACCAGGGAATAATCCAATAGCTCAATAGAACTGTAATATATGTGAGATTATCTCTCCTATTTTTCTTTAGCTTAGAGACCCTGATCTTGAACAGCACGGGTCTGGATAGAATTGAATTTCCTGACGTTGCTCGAGGTCAGAAGACAGCACTGTTTCCGTCCCTAAATACGCTGTATATCGCTGACAACAAGATAGAAAAGGTTGGTGCAATTAACTAGTAAGAAACTTACTTGACTTAAACTTATCCCTTTGGATATTTAGTAGCTTATGACGTGTACTAGAGTTTGCTAACTGCTATATGGGCTATATATATAACCTTGAATGAAGTGAAGAGTAAACTGTTGGCGACACGACATATTCACACGCTGACAGTGCCAGATATTTAAAATCGGTTTCTAGTGTTCGACAAAATGCTTGTCTAGCTAAGTGGGACTCTCTGTTTGCCGACCAGTGAAGTGCCGAACAACTTAATTGTGCTCCTCCATGGTCGAGCGATGCACTGGGCGAGTAACTATTAATATTTGTTTATAGAATATTTGGAAATGACAGGACGTTTAACATACTCATTTTTATGCTATCTATGTCATAGTTCGGATCCCGTGCGGGTGGGGGGGGGGGTACATATATAATTAGGTATATACATATGTGCCACCCAAATAACCCTTTAGATGTGACCCTGCTTGATGGCATCCCTCAGCATCCCTCAAGGGAACCTCAGAAAGAAATGATGTTTAAAAAATAAAATAAAAATAATAACCCTTTTTTCTATCAATCCCCTGAGCATTAATGTGCAATTTCTCTCGATGTTGCCATCTGACACTGAAGGTTTTTGCAAAATTGCAGCTCTTGACTATACATGTATATTCCCGTTGATATCGAACGTATTCCAATATTTAACCTCCATATACGTTGCCATGACTGTCAGTGTCTATTTTGGATGGCATTCTTTAACCTTGCAGTTGTATTACATCGATGAGCTGGACAAGCTGAAGAGTCTGACGAACTTGGTCATGCGGAGGAACCCGCTCATGAGTCTGAATGACCAAGAATCTGTGTCTGCTGAGGTCATAGCCAGGATCGGAAATCTCAAATTCTGCAACAGATCAGACGTAAGCTATGCTTAGTTTCACTTTTGATATTAACTTCGCTAGAGGGCGCTGGTCGACGTCCGCCATTTTGAATAAGTATTCAAGTTACTCGTACAGCACTATTCCATCAGAAACTGTAAAGGGACACATATATTATATATACTAAATAAAGGGGCATGTTGTTTAGCAACCTTTTTTGGCCAAAAATGGTGCATCTCGTGTGGAAAAAGTGGGGGTTGTTGTGTATTAGGTATGTCTTTATAATGCAGCCATCGCTGCCTTTTAACATATGGTAACACCTCCACTTCGTACAGAGTTAAACATTCACGCAATCATAAAATGTGTTCAGGACATTTCTCCAAAAGATTTTGAACATCACTATGTAGGTAGCAAATTGCAGCATAATAATATAAATGCGATGAAATATTACTAATATTATATATGCGAACACCCAAATGCCAAACTGATGCACCCATCTTGAAGACAACGCCTATATAGTGGGGAAACATGCGCGTTTAATTATTTCATTCTTAGTATCTTTAAACCCTTAAAAGCTTGTGCTGACTTCGGCACGAGCAATCTCACTTACCAATGCGTTTCATTTATATATTGAAATGATTCTTTCTAGGTCACATCAATAAATCGCAAAGGAGCCCAACTGGAATATATAAAAAGATATGGTCGGCTGTGGAGGTCATCTGGAGGTGACCAAGACGCTGCGAAGAATAACCCCAGCGCTGAGTTCACGGACCAGCACCCCCGATACCAGCGACTCATTGACAGTAAGTCGCTCATAACCGACCGGGAAGTGGTGTGAGTAAGTGAGAGAGAAAATGTAATATGAAAAGGATTTCATCTTAATATTTTTTGGAAATCATTTGGTCATTTTAATAATTCAACTTTAATGCGCATATTATTTTATAAATTACTACAAGAAGTGTTGACGCGATATAACCAAAAGTGGTTACGGCGTCCTGAATATACAACTCACCATTAGTCATAGCTAAACGAGATCCTGCCTTTGCCCCCCCCCCCCCCCCCCCTCCCTCCCTTTCTGTTATACAGCCGTCTGGGTAGTAACCCCCGCCTATATAGTTGCGCAATATCGTGTTGTACTGACGTTGATTTAATACCTTGCCTTGTAGTCTACGGACCGCCTGAGGATTCCGAATTGATAGTCCACACCACCGCCTTGAAGGGCAACCTCATCAGTATCCTTGGTCAGCCACTCTCTGCATGGTCGAGAGAATGGACACTCGATGGCACACCCACCCACCGGTTGGGGTTCAAACCCCACATATGTGTCTGCATGAAGCCGTTCATTTTTTCGTCTCGTCTTTTCATGGCTACTTTGGCTCGTTTCCATGGCTACTTTGGCTCGTTTCCATGGCTACTTTGGCTCGATTCCATGGCTACTTTGGCTCGTTTTAGCCCATTATGTGCTCCAAGGTGGCCGAAAACGGAAATCCATGCATCGTCAGTAACGGTAGCCGCTTAACGCCTGAGGTTAAAGATGGCCTTTATAACTGTCTTCCTTCTACTTTATTTATTTATATTCACAACTGTTCACAATGCGGCCTGATGTAAAAGATTTACTAGGAGTGTTGATCACATTGGCAAAATCGCAAGGCCACTCCATTATATAATGCCAGCTTTCAGTTTAATAGACAGTAATTGTGTCGGTGTCAGCGAATTAATACAATAAGATCCTACTCTTGTCTGTTGTTCTTAACTGACTCTCTTAAGATGTAATCGTGCAGAGTCCGAAGATGCCGCACATGAAACCCTTGAAGAAGAAACTCCCTGGTTAGCAAAGATCCATTTTTTACTTTAGACCACTGTGATCCACCTCGCACTGTAGACCGCAGTGACCCACCTCGCACTCTAGACCAAAATAAGGATTTGTGCGAACTATGTAATTTGCTGAAATGCAAGCAATTAAACCAGTGTGACGTGATTCCAGTGGCTTTCTATGTCTTTGGAAACTGATGTGCGTCGCGCTGAAATTAGTGAAGATTATGTTGGCGTCACCAGGGGTCAGTTACAACAGTCTGTAGCTGGGCAACAGTCAACGCCCGCATTCGCTCACTACCAGTTTGTATTTGGTCATAACCAGCGAAAACTAGTCCCGCAAGCCATATCAGCGACGCAAGGTTTATTACATGTTTATAACAAGAGTTATTTCTCGTCCGAATTATTTCTACGTTTCAAGCAACAGATGTTTTTATGGATGTAAAGAAATATAACTTTGCGTTTGGTTCGCTCGCTGTCCGATGTCAGTGTTTAATTACCGTAATAATCCGTTTCCTTTCGTCGTTGTAGCTACAATGACTCTGCAAAAGCTGAAGACGATGTTACAGAGGATCTACAAAGTTGATATTCTAGCGATGAAGATTGCATACTGCAGCCAAAAGGTTATCAGTTCTAAATGCGTTTTTTGCCTTGTTGTCTACAATTTAATAACCTATCTATTGCGAATTAATATTCAGTCAAGCTTATTCGCCAGTGCTCTTGTTCATCTTCTGAATTATGGTTTAAATATTGATGTATCAATTCTCGCGTGAACGTGATTTTGATTTTGTTCACGCAGATGGACGGTCCTGAGATTAAAATGGACAGCGACCTCAAGGAAATAACATACTACTCCATTGAAGATGGTGACGTCATACTAGTCACCTGGTGACGTCATACTAGTTACCTGGTGACGTCATACTATTCACTTCGTGATGTCGCTACCTTACCTGATGGCGTTACTTAGATTAATGGTGTGCTGACTTCAAGTCACAAGGACTTTCCATCTCTGACGTGTGTTCTCGACATTCTGTATCACAGTGACGTCAGAAGTCTTTCAGCGACCTTCTTCGGCTGTGGCTATTCGCTCCGGTACACATGAAAGGACGCTCTGAATATTATGCATGTAGACACCCTTCTGCTGCGATAGACGGGGCCGCCTCGATAGCTCAGTGGGTTAGAGCGCTCGCCTTGAGTGTTCTGGCCACCCGAAAGCCCAACGGCACGTGGAGCGGTGGTTCGCGCCCCGCTGTGGTCATGTCTGTGTAGTCGCAGGATGAAGATCCCATGTCCGGTTACCCCCCGGGGACGTGGCTCTACACTCCATTGACGCGATGTGACCAATAGTGGTTAAAGCGTCCGGAATATACACCCAACCAACCTGTGACGAACTAGGATGTGTGGCTGCTGTAGGAGAGCTTTATACGTTGATGTGACCTGCTTCATGTGGTATTCCATACACATAGTCGTGCTGTATATCTCATTTCTGTTGTATACTTGCTGAATTATTATTTTTCAGTTTTTCGTTATTAAAGATCTCAACTTTAGAACTACCGTTAATCTCGTTCCAAGGACATTTCTCAGTCCTTGCCAAAATACAGTGGACGAAGAAAGCGGCTGAACACACTGCTACGGGCCCATCACTTATTTTTTTCAAAACATTGGTCTCGACCATGACATGCACGATTCCAGGAATTGTTTCTTTCGTACACAGCTCTCTTACTACAAACATTTCGTTGATTTAACGTTATGTCGTACATGAAAAAATTCCACACCTACATGAAATCAGCAATGGCACATTTGGTGTTACTCTTTTAATTAAACGGCACAGATTTTGTTTCCCGTGCATAGCAAGACCGGTGAAGACAGAGAAACTTCCATGATTAAACAAGACACGTGATCCAACATAAACAAGAACCTTTACACTATATACAAAATGCAACAGATACAGTATGGAATATAGTCGCTGTGGCAGTATAGCGAGGCAGTAAGGATGGCGCAGACGTCAAATCAACGCTCCCAAACAGGCGTCTGTACTATAGTAACCCGTGCTTCGACCACCCCATAAGTTCCCACCCCTCCCGCACATCATCCAACAATACCTATTCGCGCAGAACCACTACCAAATAGTTATAATAATAATTATCACCATCAGAACCCCAACCCCCCTCCCCCTACCTTCTTTTGGAATGACGTCTTTAAAGAATCATTTAACTGAGCTTCAATATACTTCCACGTAATATGATTTCACTGAAATATTATTTTCTTCTTATATCAAAATAATATTATTTTAGTATTAGGACACTAAAATAATATTATCCTAGTAATTGACACCAAAAAAATTACATTAAATTCATATTGTTATTTTCTTGTTCGTGGTGCGTCTTCCGCACTGTAGCTCGAGTTCCCTTGTGTCTATTTCTCCCCCAGCGGCATAGGGGGAGGGGGAGGGGGGGGGGGGGGGGGGTCTCCGGTCCTCTCGATGGCTTTACTTCATGCGGTATAACATCTTCCTCTGCATACGGTGCTGCAGCTCACCCCGCCGCAACATGAAGTGAATCACTTTGAAGATCGCTCGCTCCGGGTATTTCTGTAATTACAACACAATTACCTTCAGGTAAGACTATGTAAGACTGACCCTCAAAAAATGACTGGGCCCCATATCGCCAAAGAGTCTCGTATCACCACGCATGCGCACTGAATTGTTTGGAGATCCTTACATTAGCACGCATGGACAGGGACTTCCTTGAGACAGTCTTACATTACTATGCATGCGCACTGACCTGCTTGAGGCAACCTTACATTACTACCCATGCGCACTGACCTGCTTGAGGCAGTCTTGCATTACTACGCATGCGCACTGACCTGCTTGAGGCAGTCTTACATTACTACGCATGCGCACTGACCTGCTTGAGGCAGTCTTACATTACTACGCATGCGCACTGACCTGCTTCAGGCAGTCTTACATTACTACGCATGCGCACTGACCTGCTTAAGGCAACCTTACAGTAATTACCACGCATGCGCACTGACCTGCTTGAGGAAGTCCTGGACGATGGCGTGCTCGGAGACCTGAGAACCAATCACAAAGCGTCGCTTGACCTGCTTCTCAATGCGACTGATCATCTCCTGGTCTTCCTCAGTCGTGAAACCCTCGGCGCCTGGGGACAGAAAGAAACCAGGGTTATCAGGTTGGTTGTATATTCAGGACGCTTTAACCAATTTTGGTCATATCGCGACAATGGGAGAAGGAAGGGGGTGTGGAGCCATGTCCCCGGGGGTAACCCCTACTCTTTGCAAAGAAGGACATGGAATCTTTATCCTGCGACCACACAGCCATGACCAGCGTCATCAGATTAAAACGGCGAAACGGTGGTCAAAGTACGAGGGGGAGGGGGTGCACACACAGACAACGTGATTCATGAAACCCCCAAACGAATATTTATGCATTATATTGAACAGGAAGACTCATGCAAGATGTAACTGACCGAGCACTTCCAAGTTAGGTACAAATGTTATCAGACTGTTCTGGATGTATTCCATCGTACTGCCAATAAATCGACTGTTTAAACCAGGTGGTGCAATGCACCGTACCAGATAACAAAGGTACGGGTGTGGACTAGGGTCGAGGTTGCGTAAATTCAAATGCGCTGGTTGAAGCAAAACGACCTTCATTAAATCCAACAAGGAGCACAGGCTCGTCATGGACGGTAGAGCTATAGTAGGAATTTGGTGGGCGAATGAACCAGAGTATCTTATGGTTTGACTTTAGTTACTAAAGTTCTAATTTAATATGTTGTACTATAATGATAACAACTAATTGTCGAAATTCCGTAACAATAACATTACCGCCTTCCCTAAGCACCACCATGATCGCAGGACCCACACAGTTCCAAGGTTCCCACCCACTCACCCGTCCCCCCACTTCCTGCTCTGGATCAGTGCCTACCCGAGAGATCGCCGGACATAGCGGCGTCCAGAGTGGAGACCTGGAACAGTCGGAGCGCCTCGTCCACGTCAGCATCCGTGGCGAACGGCGCCAGACGCATCTTGGCCAGGGACTCGGAGATCCGGATGATGGCCTCCAGCTGTCTGTAAACAAGTAAGTAACAACAAATCAACATCTTGGCCAGGGACTCGGGAGATCCATGATGGGGATGCTGGTCTCTACCCGACAGTGATGGGGGTGCTGGTCTCTACCTGACAGTGATGGGGATGCTGGTCTCTACCTGACAGTGATGGGGATACTGGTCTCTACCTGACAGTGATGGGGATGCTGGTCTCTACCCGACAGTGATGGGGGTGCTGGTCTCTACCTGACAGTGATGGGGATGCTGGTCTCTACCCGACAGTGATGGGGGTGCTGGTCTCTACCTGACAGTGATGGGGATGCTGGTCTCTACCTGACAGTGATGGGGATACTGGTCTCTACCTGACAGTGATGGGGATGCTGGTCTCTACCTGACAGTGATGGGGATGCTGGTCTCTACCTGACAGTGATGGGGATGCTGGTCTCTACCTGACAGTGATGGGGATGCTAGTCACTACCCGACAGTGATGGGGATGCTGGTCTCTACCTGACAGTGATGGGGATACTGGTCTCTACCTGACTGATGGGGATGCTGGTCACTACCCGACAGTGATGGGGATGCTGGTCTCTACCTGACAGTGATGGGGATACTGGTCTCTACCTGACAGTGATGGGGATGCTGGTCTCTACCTGACAGTGATGGGGATACTGGTCTCTACCTGACAATGATGGGGATGCTGGTCTCTACCTGACAGTGATGGGGATGCTGGTCTCTACCTGACAGTGATGGGGATGTTGGTCTCTACCTGACAGTGATGGGGATGCTGGTCTCTACCTGATAGTGATGGGGATGCTGGCCTCTACCTGAGAGTGATGGGGATGCTGGTCTCAACCTGACAGTGATGGGGATGCTGGTCTCTACCTGACAGTGATGGGGATGCTGGTCTCTACCTGACAGTGATGGGGATGCTAGTCACTACCCGACAGTGATGGGGATGCTGGTCTCTACCTGACAGTGATGGGGATGCTGGTCTCTACCTGACAGTGATGGGGATGCTGGTCTCTACCTGACAGTGATGGGGATGCTGGTCTCTCTCTCTACCTGATAGTGATGCTGGTCTCTACCTGACAGTGATGGGGATGGTGGTCTCTACCTGACAAGTGATGGGGATGCTGGTCTCTACTTGACAGAGATGGGGATGCTGGCTTCTGACAGCGATGGGGATGCTGGTCTCTACCTGACAGTGATGTGGATGCTGGTCTCTACCCGACAGTGATGGGGATAATGGTCTCTACCTGACAGTGATGGGGATACTGGTCTCTAACCTGACAGTGATGGGGATACTGGTCTCTACCTGACAGTGATGGGGATGCTGGTCTCTACCTGACAGTGATGGGGATGGTGGTCTCTACCTGACAGTGATGGGGATACTGGTCTCTACCTGACAGTGATGGGGATGCTGGTCTCTACCTGACAGTGATGGGGATGCTGGTCTCTACCTGACAGTGATGGGGATGCTGGTCTCTACCTGACAGTGATGGGGATGCTGGTCTCTACCTGACAGTGATGGGGATGCTGGTCTCTACCTGACAGTGATGGGGATGCTGGTCTCTCTCTACCTGACAGTGATGGGGATGGTGGTCTCTACCTGACAGTGATGGGGATGCTGGTCTCTACCTGACAGTGATGTGGATGCTGGTCTCTACCTGACAGTGATGGGGATGGTGGTCTCTACCTGACAGTGATGGGGATACTGGTCTCTACCTGACAGTGATGGGGATGCTGGTCTCTCTCTCTACCTGATAGAGATGCTGGTCTCTACCTGATGGGGATGCTGGTCTCTACCTGACAGTGATGGGGATGCTGGCTTCTGACAGCGATGGGGATGCTGGTCTCTCTCTACCTGACAGTGATGGGGACGGTGGTCTCTACCTGACAGTGATGTGGATGCTGGTCTCTACCTGACAGTGATGGGGACGGTGGTCTCTACCGGACAGTGATGGGGATGCTGGTCTCTACCTGACAGTGATGGGGATGCTGGTCTCTCTCTACCTGACAGTGATGGGGATGGTGGTCTCTACCTGACAGTGATGGGGATGCTGGTCTCTACCTGACAGTGGTGGGGTTGCTGGTCTCTACCTGACAGTGATGGGGATGGTGGTCTCTACCTGACAGTGATGGGGATACTGGTCTCTACCTGACAGTGATGGGGATGCTGGTCTCTCTCTCTACCTGATAGTGATGCTGGTCTCTACCTGATGGGGATGCTGGTCTCTACCTGACAGTGATGGGGATGCTGGTCTCTCTCTACCTGACAGTGATGGGGACGGTGGTCTCTACCTGACAGTGATGTGGATGCTGGTCTCTACCTGAGAGTGATGGGGACGGTGGTCTCTACCGGACAGTGATGGGGATGCTGGTCTCTACCTGACAGGGATGGGGATGCTGGTCTCTACCCGACAGTGATGGGGATGCTGGTCTCTACCTGACAGTGATGTGGATGCTGGTCTCTACCCGACAGTGATGGGGATGCTGGTCTCTACCCGACAGTGATGGGGATGCTGGTCTCTCTCTACCTGACAGTGATGGGGATGGTGGTCTCTACCTGACAGTGATGGGGATGCTGGTCTCTACCTGACAGTGATGTGGATGCTGGTCTCTACCTGACAGTGATGGGGATGGTGGTCTCTACCTGACGGTGATGGGGATACTGGTCTCTACCTGACAGTGATGGGGATGCTGGTCTCTCTCTCTACCTGATAGTGATGCTGGTCTCTACCTGATGGGGATGCTGGTCTCTACCCGACAGTGATGGGGATGCTGGTCTCTACCTGACAGGGATGGGGATGCTGGTCTCTACCCGACAGTGATGGGGATGCTGGTCTCTACCTGACAGTGATGTGGATGCTGGTCTCTACCCGACAGTGATGGGGATGCTGGTCTCTACCCGACAGTGATGGGGATGCTGGTCTCTCTCTACCTGACAGTGATGGGGATGGTGGTCTCTACCTGACAGTGATGGGGATGCTGGTCTCTACCTGACAGTGATGTGGATGCTGGTCTCTACCTGACAGTGATGGGGATGGTGGTCTCTACCTGACAGTGATGTGGATGCTGGTCTCTACCCGACAGTGATGGGGATACTGGTCTCTACCTGACAGTGATGGGGATACTGGTCTCTAACCTGACAGTGATGGGGATACTGGTCTCTACCTGACAGTGATGGGGATGCTGGTCTCTACCTGACAGTGATGGGGATGCTGGTCTCTACCTGACAGTGATGGGGATGCTGGTCTCTACCTGACAGTGATGGGGATGCTGGTCTCTACCTGACAGTGATGGGGATGCTGGTCTCTACCTGACAGTGATGGGGATGCTGGTCTCTCTCTACCTGACAGTGATGGGGATGGTGGTCTCTACCTGACAGTGATGGGGATGCTGGTCTCTACCTGACAGTGATGTGGATGCTGGTCTCTACCTGACAGTGATGGGGATGGTGGTCTCTACCTGACAGTGATGGGGATACTGGTCTCTACCTGACAGTGATGGGGATGCTGGTCTCTCTCTCTACCTGATAGTGATGCTGGTCTCTACCTGATGGGGATGCTGGTCTCTACCTGACAGTGATGGGGATGCTGGCTTCTGACAGCGATGGGGATGCTGGTCTCTCTCTACCTGACAGTGATGGGGACGGTGGTCTCTACCTGACAGTGATGTGGATGCTGGTCTCTACCTGACAGTGATGGGGACGGTGGTCTCTACCGGACAGTGATGGGGATGCTGGTCTCTACCTGACAGTGATGGGGATGCTGGTCTCTCTCTACCTGACAGTGATGGGGATGGTTGTCTCTACCTGACAGTGATGGGGATGCTGGTCTCTACCTGACAGTGGTGGGGTTGCTGGTCTCTACCTGACAGTGATGGGGATGGTGGTCTCTACCTGACAGTGATGGGGATACTGGTCTCTACCTGACAGTGATGGGGATGCTGGTCTCTCTCTCTACCTGATAGTGATGCTGGTCTCTACCTGATGGGGATGCTGGTCTCTACCTGACAGTGATGGGGATGCTGGCTTCTGACAGCGATGGGGATGCTGGTCTCCCTCTACCTGACAGTGATGGGGACGGTGGTCTCTACCTGACAGTGATGTGGATGCTGGTCTCTACCTGAGAGTGATGGGGACGGTGGTCTCTACTGGACAGTGATGGGGATGCTGGTCTCTACCTGACAGGGATGGGGATGCTGGTCTCTACCCGACAGTGATGGGGATGCTGGTCTCTACCTGACAGTGATGTGGATGCTGGTCTCTACCCGACAGTGATGGGGATGCTGGTCTCTACCCGACAGTGATGGGGATGCTGGTCTCTCTCTACCTGACAGTGATGGGGATGGTGGTCTCTACCTGACAGTGATGGGGATGCTGGTCTCTACCTGACAGTGATGTGGATGCTGGTCTCTACCTGACAGTGATGGGGATGGTGGTCTCTACCTGACGGTGATGGGGATACTGGTCTCTACCTGACAGTGATGGGGATGCTGGTCTCTCTCTCTACCTGATAGTGATGCTGGTCTCTACCTGATGGGGATGCTGGTCTCTACCCGACAGTGATGGGGATGCTGGTCTCTACCTGACAGTGATGGGGATGCTGGTTTCTACCTGACAGTGATGGGGATGCTGGTCTCTACCTGACAGTGGTGGGGTTGCTGGTCTCTACCTGACGGTGATGGGGATACTGGTCTCTACCTGACAGTGATGGGGATGCTGGTCTCTCTCTCTACCTGATAGTGATGCTGGTCTCTACCTGATGGGGATGCTGGTCTCTACCCGACAGTGATGGGGATGCTGGTCTCTACCTGACAGTGATGGGGATGCTGGTTTCTACCTGACAGTGATGGGGATGCTGGTCTCTACCCGACAGTGGTGGGGTTGCTGGTCTCTACCTGACAGTGATGGGGATGCTGGTCTCTACCTGACAGTGATGGGGATGCTGGTCTCTACCCGACAGTGATGGGGATGCTGGTCTCTACCCGACAGTGATGGGGATGCTGGTCTCTCTCTACCTGACAGTGATGGGGATGGTGGTCTCTACCTGACAGTGATGGGGATGCTGGTCTCTACCTGACAGTGATGTGGATGCTGGTCTCTACCTGACAGTGATGGGGATGGTGGTCTCTACCTGACAGTGATGGGGATACTGGTCTCTACCTGACAGTGATGGGGATGCTGGTCTCTCTCTCTACCTGATAGTGATGCTGGTCTCTACCTGATGGGGATGCTGGTCTCTACCCGACAGTGATGGGGATGCTGGTCTCTACCTGACAGTGATGGGGATGCTGGTTTCTACCTGACAGTGATGGGGATGCTGGTCTCTACCCGACAGTGGTGGGGTTGCTGGTCTCTACCTGACAGTGATGGGGATGCTGGTCTCTACCTGACAGTGATGGGGATGCTGGTCTCTACCTGACAGTGATGTGGATGCTGGTCTCTCTCTCTACCTGATAGTGATGCTGGTCTCTACCTGATGGGGATGCTGGTCTCTACCTGACAGTGATGGGGATGCTGGCTTCTGACAGCGATGGGGATGCTGGTCTCTCTCTACCTGACAGTGATGGGGACGGTGGTCTCTACCTGACAGTGATGTGGATGCTGGTCTCTACCTGACAGTGATGGGGACGGTGGTCTCTACCTGACAGTGATGGGGATGCTGGTCTTTACGTGACAGGGATGGGGATGCTGGTCTCTACCCGACAGTGATGGGGATGCTGGTCTCTACCTGACAGTGATGTGGATGCTGGTCTCTACCCGACAGTGATGGGGATGCTGGTCTCTACCCGACAGTGATGGGGATGCTGGTCTCTACCTGACAGTGATGTGGATGCTGGTCTCTACCCGACAGTGATGGGGATGCTGGTCTCTACCCGACAGTGATGGGGATGCTGGTCTCTACCCGACAGTGATGGGGATGCTGGTCTCTACCTGACAGGGATGGGGATGCTGGTCTCTACCCGACAGTGATGGGGATGCTGGTCTCTACCTGACAGTGATGTGGATGCTGGTCTCTACCTGACAGTGATGGGGACGGTGGTCTCTAACTGACAGTGATGGGGATGCTGGTCTCTACCTGACAGTGATGGGGATGCTGGTCTCTACCTGACAGTGATGGGGATGCTGGTCTCTCTCTCTACCTGATAGTGATGCTGGTCTCTACCTGATGGGGATGGTGGTCTCTACCTGACAAGTGATGGGGATGCTGGTCTCTACCTGACAGAGATGTGGATGCTGGTCTCTACCTGACAGTGATGGGGATGCTGGTCTCTACCTGACAGTGATGGGGATACTGGTCTCTACCTGACAGTGATGGGGATGGTGGTCTCTACCTGACAGTGATGGGGAGGCTGGTCTCTCCTTTACCTGACAGTGATGGGGATGGTGGTCTCTACCTGACAGTGATGGGGAGGCTGGTCTCTCCTTTACCTGACAGTGATGGGGATGCTGGTCTCTCCTTTACCTGACAGTGATGGGGATGCTGGTCTCTACCTGACAGTGATGGGGTTGCTGGTCTCTACCTGACAGTGATGGGGATGCTGGTCTCTACCTGACAGTGATGGGGATGCTGGTCTCTACCTGACAGTGATGGGGATGCTGGTCTCTCTCTCTACCTGATAGTGATGCTGGTCTCTACCTGATGGGGATGCTGGTCTCTACCTGACAGTGATGGGGATGCTGGCTTCTGACAGCGATGGGGATGCTGGTCTCTCTCTACCTGACAGTGATGGGGACGGTGGTCTCTACCTGACAGTGATGGGGATGCTGGTCTCTCTCTCTACCTGATAGTGATGCTGGTCTCTACCTGATGGGGATGCTGGTCTCTACCCGACAGTGATGGGGATGCTGGTCTCTACCTGACAGTGATGGGGATGCTGGTTTCTACCTGACAGTGATGGGGATGCTGGTCTCTACCCGACAGTGGTGGGGTTGCTGGTCTCTACCTGACAGTGATGGGGATGCTGGTCTCTACCTGACAGTGATGGGGATGCTGGTCTCTACCTGACAGTGATGTGGATGCTGGTCTCTCTCTCTACCTGATAGTGATGCTGGTCTCTACCTGATGGGGATGCTGGTCTCTACCTAACAGTGATGGGGATGCTGGCTTCTGACAGCGATGGGGATGCTGGTCTCTCTCTACCTGACAGTGATGGGGACGGTGGTCTCTACCTGACAGTGATGTGGATGCTGGTCTCTACCTGACAGTGATGGGGACGGTGGTCTCTACCTGACAGTGATGGGGATGCTGGTCTTTACGTGACAGGGATGGGGATGCTGGTCTCTACCCGACAGTGATGGGGATGCTGGTCTCTACCTGACAGTGATGTGGATGCTGGTCTCTACCCGACAGTGATGGGGATGCTGGTCTCTACCCGACAGTGATGGGGATGCTGGTCTCTACCTGACAGTGATGTGGATGCTGGTCTCTACCCGACAGTGATGGGGATGCTGGTCTCTACCCGACAGTGATGGGGATGCTGGTCTCTACCCGACAGTGATGGGGATGCTGGTCTCTACCTGACAGGGATGGGGATGCTGGTCTCTACCCGACAGTGATGGGGATGCTGGTCTCTACCTGACAGTGATGTGGATGCTGGTCTCTACCTGACAGTGATGGGGACGGTGGTCTCTAACTGACAGTGATGGGGATGCTGGTCTCTACCTGACAGTGATGGGGATGCTGGTCTCTACCTGACAGTGATGGGGATGCTGGTCTCTCTCTCTACCTGATAGTGATGCTGGTCTCTACCTGATGGGGATGGTGGTCTCTACCTGACAAGTGATGGGGATGCTGGTCTCTACCTGACAGAGATGTGGATGCTGGTCTCTACCTGACAGTGATGGGGATGCTGGTCTCTACCTGACAGTGATGGGGATACTGGTCTCTACCTGACAGTGATGGGGATGGTGGTCTCTACCTGACAGTGATGGGGAGGCTGGTCTCTCCTTTACCTGACAGTGATGGGGATGGTGGTCTCTACCTGACAGTGATGGGGAGGCTGGTCTCTCCTTTACCTGACAGTGATGGGGATGCTGGTCTCTCCTTTACCTGACAGTGATGGGGATGCTGGTCTCTACCTGACAGTGATGGGGTTGCTGGTCTCTACCTGACAGTGATGGGGATGCTGGTCTCTACCTGACAGTGATGGGGATGCTGGTCTCTACCTGACAGTGATGGGGATGCTGGTCTCTCTCTCTACCTGATAGTGATGCTGGTCTCTACCTGATGGGGATGCTGGTCTCTACCTGACAGTGATGGGGATGCTGGCTTCTGACAGCGATGGGGATGCTGGTCTCTCTCTACCTGACAGTGATGGGGACGGTGGTCTCTACCTGACAGTGATGGGGATGCTGGTCTCTCTCTCTACCTGATAGTGATGCTGGTCTCTACCTGATGGGGATGCTGGTCTCTACCCGACAGTGATGGGGATGCTGGTCTCTACCTGACAGTGATGGGGATGCTGGTTTCTACCTGACAGTGATGGGGATGCTGGTCTCTACCCGACAGTGGTGGGGTTGCTGGTCTCTACCTGACAGTGATGGGGATGCTGGTCTCTACCTGACAGTGATGGGGATGCTGGTCTCTACCTGACAGTGATGTGGATGCTGGTCTCTCTCTCTACCTGATAGTGATGCTGGTCTCTACCTGATGGGGATGCTGGTCTCTACCTGACAGTGATGGGGATGCTGGCTTCTGACAGCGATGGGGATGCTGGTCTCTCTCTACCTGACAGTGATAGGGACGGTGGTCTCTACCTGACAGTGATGTGGATGCTGGTCTCTACCTGACAGTGATGGGGACGGTGGTCTCTACCTGACAGTGATGGGGATGCTGGTCTTTACATGACAGGGATGGGGATGCTGGTCTCTACCCGACAGTGATGGGGATGCTGGTCTCTACCTGACAGTGATGTGGATGCTGGTCTCTACCCGACAGTGATGGGGATGCTGGTCTCTACCCGACAGTGATGGGGATGCTGGTCTCTACCTGACAGTGATGTGGATGCTGGTCTCTACCCGACAGTGATGGGGATGCTGGTCTCTACCCGACAGTGATGGGGATGCTGGTCTCTACCCGACAGTGATGGGGATGCTGGTCTCTACCTGACAGGGATGGGGATGCTGGTCTCTACCCGACAGTGATGGGGATGCTGGTCTCTACCTGACAGTGATGTGGATGCTGGCCTCTACCTGACAGTGATGGGGACGGTGGTCTCTAACTGACAGTGATGGGGATGCTGGTCTCTACCTGACAGTGATGGGGATGCTGGTCTCTACCTGACAGTGATGGGGATGCTGGTCTCTCTCTCTACCTGATAGTGATGCTGGTCTCTACCTGATGGGGATGGTGGTCTCTACCTGACAAGTGATGGGGATGCTGGTCTCTACCTGACAGAGATGTGGATGCTGGTCTCTACCTGACAGTGATGGGGATGCTGGTCTCTACCTGACAGTGATGGGGATACTGGCTTCTGACAGCGATGGGGATGCTGGTCTCTCTCTACCTGACAGTGATGGGGACGGTGGTCTCTACCTGACAGTGATGGGGATGCTGGTCTCTCTCTCTACCTGATAGTGATGCTGGTCTCTACCTGATGGGGATGCTGGTCTCTACCCGACAGTGATGGGGATGCTGGTCTCTACCTGACAGTGATGGGGATGCTGGTTTCTACCAGACAGTGGTGGGGTTGCTGGTCTCTACCTGACAGTGATGGGGATGCTGGTCTCTACCTGACAGTGATGGGGATGCTGGTCTCTACCTGACAGTGATGTGGATGCTGGTCTCTCTCTCTACCTGATAGTGATGCTGGTCTCTACCTGATGGGGATGCTGGTCTCTACCCGACAGTGATGGGGATGCTGGTCTCTACCTGACAGTGATGGGGATGCTGGTTTCTACCCGACAGTGGTGGGGTTGCTGGTCTCTACCTGACAGTGATGGGGATGCTGGTCTCTACCTGACAGTGATGGGGATGCTGGTCTCTACCTGACAGTGATGGGGATACTGGCTTCTGACAGCGATGGGGATGCTGGTCTCTCTCTACCTGACAGTGATGGGGACGGTGGTCTCTACCCGACAGTGATGGGGATGCTGGTCTCTACCTGACAGTGATGGGGATGCTGGTCTCTACCTGACAGTGATGGGGATGCTGGTTTCTACCCGACAGTGGTGGGGTTGCTGGTCTCTACCTGACAGTGATGGGGATGCTGGTCTCTACCTGACAGTGATGGGGATGCTGGTCTCTACCTGACAGTGATGGGGATACTGGCTTCTGACAGCGATGGGGATGCTGGTCTCTCTCTACCTGACAGTGATGGGGACGGTGGTCTCTACCCGACAGTGATGGGGATGCTGGTCTCTACCTGACAGTGATGGGGATGCTGGTTTCTACCCGACAGTGGTGGGGTTGCTGGTCTCTACCTGACAGTGATGGGGATGCTGGTCTCTACCTGACAGTGATGGGGATGCTGGTCTCTACCTGACAGTGATGTGGATGCTGGTCTCTCTCTCTACCTGATAGTGATGCTGGTCTCTACCTGATGGGGATGCTGGTCTCTACCTGACAGTGATGGGGATGCTGGCTTCTGACAGCGATGGGGATGCTGGTCTCTCTCTACCTGACAGTGATGGGGACGGTGGTCTCTACCTGACAGTGATGGGGATGCTGGTCTTTACGTGACAGGGATGGGGATGCTGGTCTCTACCCGACAGTGATGGGGATGCTGGTCTCTACCTGACAGTGATGTGGATGCTGGTCTCTACCCGACAGTGATGGGGATGCTGGTCTCTACCCGACAG
The DNA here is from genome assembly GCA_964019135.1 of Arenicola marina. Lineage (NCBI taxonomy): Eukaryota > Metazoa > Annelida > Polychaeta > Arenicolidae > Arenicola > Arenicola marina. Next base: position 2,851,482 of record OZ025252.1, on the reverse strand, counting down.
TGATGGGGATGCTGGTCTCTACCTGACAGTGATGTGGATGCTGGTCTCTACCCGACAGTGATGGGGATGCTGGTCTCTACCCGACAGTGATGGGGATGCTGGTCTCTACCCGACAGTGATGGGGTTGCTGGTCTCTACCTGACAGGGATGGGGATACTGGTCTCTACCCGACAGTGATGGGGATGCTGGTCTCTACCTGACAGTGATGTGGATGCTGGTCTCTACCTGACAGTGATGGGGACGGTGGTCTCTAACTGACAGTGATGGGGATGCTGGTCTCTACCTGACAGTGATGGGGATGCTGGTCTCTACCTGACAGTGATGGGGATGCTGGTCTCTCTCTCTACCTGATAGTGATGCTGGTCTCTACCTGATGGGGATGGTGGTCTCTACCTGACAAGTGATGGGGATGCTGGTCTCTACCTGACAGAGATGTGGATGCTGGTCTCTACCTGACAGTGATGGGGATGCTGGTCTCTACCTGACAGTGATGGGGATACTGGTCTCTACCTGACAGTGATGGGGATGGTGGTCTCTACCTGACAGTGATGGGGAGGCTGGTCTCTCCTTTACCTGACAGTGATGGGGATGGTGGTCTCTACCTGACAGTGATGGGGAGGCTGGTCTCTCCTTTACCTGACAGTGATGGGGATGCTGGTCTCTCCTTTACCTGACAGTGATGGGGATGCTGGTCTCTACCTGACAGTGATGGGGTTGCTGGTCTCTACCTGACAGTGATGGGGATGCTGGTCTCTACCTGACAGTGATGGGGATGCTGGTCTCTACCTGACAGTGATGGGGATGCTGGTCTCTCTCTCTACCTGATAGTGATGCTGGTCTCTACCTGATGGGGATGCTGGTCTCTACCTGACAGTGATGGGGATGCTGGCTTCTGACAGCGATGGGGATGCTGGTCTCTCTCTACCTGACAGTGATGGGGACGGTGGTCTCTACCTGACAGTGATGTGGATGCTGGTCTCTACCTGACAGTGATGGGGACGGTGGTCTCTACCTGACAGTGATGGGGATGCTGGTCTCTACCTGACAGGGATGGGGATGCTGGTCTCTACCCGACAGTGATGGGGATGCTGGTCTCTACCTGACAGTGATGTGGATGCTGGTCTCTACCCGACAGTGATGGGGATGCTGGTCTCTACCCGACAGTGATGGGGATGCTGGTCTCTACCTGACAGTGATGTGGATGCTGGTCTCTACCCGACAGTGATGGGGATGCTGGTCTCTACCCGACAGTGATGGGGATGCTGGTCTCTACCCGACAGTGATGGGGATGCTGGTCTCTACCTGACAGGGATGGGGATGCTGGTCTCTACCCGACAGTGATGGGGATGCTGGTCTCTACCTGACAGTGATGTGGATGCTGGTCTCTACCTGACAGTGATGGGGACGGTGGTCTCTAACTGACAGTGATGGGGATGCTGGTCTCTACCTGACAGTGATGGGGATGCTGGTCTCTACCTGACAGTGATGGGGATGCTGGTCTCTCTCTCTACCTGATAGTGATGCTGGTCTCTACCTGATGGGGATGGTGGTCTCTACCTGACAAGTGATGGGGATGCTGGTCTCTACCTGACAGAGATGTGGATGCTGGTCTCTACCTGACAGTGATGGGGATGCTGGTCTCTACCTGACAGTGATGGGGATACTGGTCTCTACCTGACAGTGATGGGGATGGTGGTCTCTATCTGACAGTGATGGGGAGGCTGGTCTCTCCTTTACCTGACAGTGATGGGGATGGTGGTCTCTACCTGACAGTGATGGGGAAGCTGGTCTCTCCTTTACCTGACAGTGATGGGGATGGTGGTCTCTCCTTTACCTGACAGTGATGGGGATGCTGGTCTCTACCTGACAGTGATGGGGATGCTGGTCTCTACCTGACAGTGATGGGGATGCTGGTCTCTACCTGACAATGATGGGGATGCTGGTCTCTACTTGAGAGTGATGGGAACACTGGTCTCTCCTTTACCTGACAGTGATGGGGATGGTGATTCGCTTGCCGGTGTCCCTCTCGTGTTCTGAGGCGCCGTTTCTCATCAGGACGTAGCGGTTCTTGAGTTTCTCAGCAGCTTCCTCCGACATCCGGGGCCCACACTTACTGCAACCACAACAGGACAAAATACAAAACGTGCACCACATGTACATTGCAATATGTACCGCATATAAGCAACATAACGAGGCAAAGATATTTATAGCGATGCATATTTGGGGCCAAATTTTTTAAAGTGATGTATATTTAAGGATCAAATATTTCATGTGCTTCAGATTTAAAGCTAAAATATTTTATGCACTTCAGATTTAAGGCGAAGATATTTAACGTGCTGCAGATTTAAGGCGAAGTTATTTAACCTGTTGCATGATTGAAAACAATGTAGCAATGTGTTCTATGTGACTGCACATGATGAACAAACTTATGACTGGATGGATGGATGGATTCGTTTATTCAACAAAGTGTTACATAATAAGACTAACCGAACGATGTTTGTATAATTATCACACTTAGTCGAGGAGACTCTAGTTAAGGCCGTGATAGGCCGCTGGCACTAGAGCCACCTAATAAATTAAATTTGGTAAATGATGACCCTATTTGAGAGAGAGAGAGAAAAAAAAAAAGCAGAACAACAGGAATAGGCTAGGAAAAAAAAATAACAACTTGCGCTATTTGATGGTCAAACATACAAAGCAAAACCTACAAAAGCATTTGGTACATAATTGAAAAATTGAATTGAATTGAAAAATAAAAAATAAAATAAAATAAAACCCCCTATGCTTGACACACAAAACAGTTCTGCATATCACACTCTATTGGGTAGTCATTTATCATAATTTGTTTAATAAATTGAGAGAATCCCTGTAGACTATGTGTGTAGATTTTATCTAAGATGGATTTAGGTTCATGATTTATTACATATACTAAACTGTCTTATACATTTAGTGGCATATTGATGGTGTGCACGGGTTGTTTGAACCAAATATTTACCCCTGGTGTTGTATGAGTGTACACTTGAAAGCTGGGCCAGTGGTATTTGCTCAAAGTATATTGGAAGTTTTTTATTTACTAGTTTATAGTAAAATTTTAGAGTTTGCAATCGATGAATATCTTTAGCTTTTAGTAATTTAAGATCTTGGAACAAAGGATTCGTGTGTGCGTTATATTTACTGCCGGTTATGATCCGCACAGCTTTCTTTTGTAGCTTTTCCAATCGTTGTGTTTGGTAACCCCAGGCTAAGATACAATAGTTTAAATGTGGTAACAGAAGCGTTTTATAAATTGATAACAGCGTATGTTGCGGAAGGATATACTTAGATCTGCTCATGATTGCAATTACTTTACATACTTTAATTGCTATTTTATTTATATGGCTATTCCATTTTAAGGTTTTCTCTATAGTTAACCCGAGCATATTAAATTCGCCCACACATTCGATAGACGTTGTACCAATCACAAGTTTGGGAATATCAATTTTTTTTTTCCCCGGCATGTAAAAGGGCATAAATTTACATTTTAGGGAAAATTTATTAATAAATAATGTTTAAATAAAAACAAATAAAAAAAGCATTGTTTCCAAACTGCTTCAAATCCTTATTCAACACAAGTTCCGGGTTCAGGCGGTCTGTATACATAATAATCAATAACCAAATCCATGTATATCGTGTCCAAGTGAAAGATTTTAACGGGACATTCGGGGAAAATTGATGATTGAGCAACTTTAACGCAGGTTCAGCTGGTCTGCAGCAACGTGTCTACACTAAGAGTACCCACCTTCTGCAGAATGAGACATATTTCTTGAGCGTCTGGACCGACAACTCTCCCTCTCGCTTATCCTCTGTCGTCTGCAGCGCGTTCATATGAATATTCATGACGTGCTTGGCCAAAGTCTGCGGCGGGAAAGAGGTAATACATTGGTTACTCTTTACCGGAATAATCGTTGATACTTTAACAATATGATAAATTAATGAGTCATAAAAACCGTTAAATATGATAATTATCTGAAATTCATGGCATGCGGTCGTTGCACAAAGAATCTTACTGGATATCATTAATCATTACGAAGGGATATAAAAGCGCAATTTTAAGTATTATATATCGAAAATATTCCGATTGATCACATCGCCGCCCACTCCACCCCCCCCCCCCGATCACATGGCCCCCCCATCCCCCCCCCCCCTTACCATATCCCTGTGCTCGTCGTGTTCATCCTTGACGATGAAGATCATGTCGAACCTAGACAGGATGGTGGGCATGAAGTCGATGTTCTCCGCGCCCTTCGTGTCGTCCCAGCGACCGAACACACTGTTGGCGGCCGCCAGCACCGAGCAACGGGAGTTCAACGTCGTCGTTATGCCGGCCTGCACACGGGGGAAACGAACCACAAACCATCGTCATTTCTATATCAGGCTGCCCTCCACATCACCAGATATACTCAAGTTTTGGGCTTTATTGTTGTCTAATTAAAGATGAGATTTTAAAGTGAATAACGGTTAACTTGTTCAAAGAAATTATCTCATTTGGTATGCTAAAGAGCCCATGTAGTTCTTTTGTTTTTATAAGCACGTTTTTAAATAGTAACTTCATACTCCTCTCAATCTTATCTATGCATCGACATCACAACAGTCCACCAAAAGCCAGTAGCGGGATTCGACACCAATAACCCCATTAATGTTTTTAATCGTATAAGTTTAATTTAATGTTCATAATGTTCACAAAATATACCAAAAGCTGCAGATTAATTAAAGGGTCAATGCGGAAAGAGTTACAAAGTGTTTTAGTTGCCGGACAAGGGTGCAGTTGGATTACCTTGGCGTCATACATAATATATATTGTTGTTATATATATATATATTGTTGTTATATATATATATATATATGTCGTTATATTCCATATAGTTTTACCTTGGCGTTATTCATAATATATATTGCTGCTTTATATATGGTTACCGGTATATCCCATATTGTTTACCTTGGCGATGGAGATGGTTTGCTGTTCCATTGCCTCATGGATAGCCACTCGGTCGTCCTCCCGCATCTTGTCGAACTCGTCGATACAGACGACGCCTCCGTCAGCCAGCACCATGGCTCCACCCTCCATCACAAAGTTCCTCTGAAACAGGCAGAACAGGAAACAAGTCACACCCTTCATCTAATACCAGACCCCCTTTGGAAACGTCAACATACAAATATTATATTACCCGTACAGTAAACAAACGTATTAAAACTGGTAAAACCAAAAAGTTCTCTTCATTGTAGTAGTATATTCAGAATCCTTCAACCAATTCTGGTCATATCGCGTCAATGGCAGAAGGGGCAACGTCAACGGACAAACACAAATACCCATATTTAATCCCCTTACAGTGTACAACAAACTGACGTATCAAAGCCGTAATCACGTTAACGACTTCTCTACACCGATTTTAAATACAAGCCGCGACTAACCTGAGAAAATTTACGCTATATCATTTTTGCGGCCGATCATATAGACACATATTTGAACGATACCTGAGACAATCTTCAGATTGTGATGCCGAGCCTGATTGATGGTAAGATGACACGGCATCAGATACAGGTGGTGTTAAGCCAGCCACCTGTTGGTCTGCAATCGGGAATGCTGCCTCTCGACCGACCGACGATCTGGAGCCCTCTACACTATCCCACAAGTATCCAGACGATCCCGACTTACCGTAACTGGATCCCGAGTGACGGATGCAGTCAGACCAGCGGCGCTGCTTCCTTTACCGGAGGTGTAGACCTGGACAAACAAGGACACAAGGTCATAGAACATACTGGGATAACGAACACGGAAGTCTTCACCACATATACTAAAACATACATGTATTACCAATCTGTTGTCACAAATTGCCTTTTGCCTTTATGGTAAGTTTATGGCACTTCGGGAAGGTTATTTCTATCGTGCTAGTTTGGGCTAAAGAATTGTGTGGAGATTTCACATGACTAAACATACACACATATCACATGTTATAGCTACTATCTTAAAGATAATTTGTTGTCAAAGGAAGGGGAGCTGTCTTCACCAATCCATAATAAACAGGCACTTAAACAACACATAGATAAATAAGAAAACTAACATATTGCCCCACCACGCGTACTCAACTCGCCACTCAATACTCACTCCAATAGGGGCGCAGTTCTCCACAAACTTGAGCAGCTGTGACTTGGCGGTTCCGGGGTCACCCAGCATCAGAAGGTTGACGTCCCCTCTCCGGGTGAGACCGTCAGGGAGCCTGAGAGAAAGGGTAGGAGGGAGGTAAATATCTGAATCAAATACAAATAGACCAGTTTGTTTTTTCTATGCTGCAGTTTGTATACATGGGAGATATTCGAAATTTCCAGAAAGCAGCGGTCATGGAAAATGCATCAGTTTATAGAGGCGTCAATTTTGAGTTACTAAGCTACAGCGCACATAGGGGAAGGAAAATGTACAATATTAATTAAGTATTAACCAAGGTAATAAGAATATATTAATGTGTGAGTCGTGGGGGTCTATAAATCAGTTACTAATGGAAAAATAAGGACAACAAAAGCAGGAAATTCTTGACTAATTTCACAGAAAGACAAACGGTTATATATCCGAAAACTATCAATTCCAGAAGGAGGATCAGGAGTCGCACCTTTTCCTGGATCCGCCGAACAGGAGGCAGGCAATGGCCTTCTTCATATCCAGACAGCCGAAGATGGATGGCGCGATGCTCTTGGAGACCGTCTCGTAGATGTTGGCGCTGGCCGCCAGGTGGCGGAACTCCTCCTCCTCGTGGGGGGCGAGGGAGACCCCAGAGCTGCGCCCCGGACCCGCCGTGTCTACCTTAATACCCACCACCCTCACGTAGGGCATGCGGATACCCACGTTCACTTTCTCCCGGGGGCCGGCCTGAAAGGGGGTGGGGAGAGGGGTGACAGTGTAAGTTTAGTAAATAGGCATTTTCCCTTCATTGTTGATTAAGACTAGCAAATATTATGTTAAGCTTAATAATATTGGTATAGACTCTAAATGTTAATTAAATATTGCAAAATAGTAAAACATGACATCATATATGATAATAAAATTTAAATATCATTTGATTAATACCATAAACATGACAGGAGGTGAAATCATGCCACAAGGGGTATATATATACATGTATCCTCACCACTGAATCAATCTCACAATTATCCTAATCTCCTCACCAGCATCCCAATCTCCACCCCAGGGATCTAATCCCTCCGCCACGGTCCCAATCTCCACCACAGGGATCTAATCCCTCCGCCAGGGTCCCAATCTCCACCCCAGGGAACTAATCCCTCCGCCACGGTCCCAATCTCCACCCCAGGGATCTAATCCCTCCGCCAGGGTCTCAATCTCCACCACTGGGATCTAATCCCTCCGCCACGGTCCCAATCTCCACCCCAGGGATCTAATCCCTCCACCAGGGTCCCAATCTCCACCCCAGGGATCTAATCCCTCCGCCAGGGTCCCAATCTCCACCCCAGGGATCTAATCCCTCCGCCAGGGTCCCAATCTCCACCACAGAGATCTAATCCCTCCGCCAGGGTCCCAATCTCCACCACAGAGATCTAATCCCTCCGCCAGGGTCCCAATCTCCGCACCAGGGGTCTAATCCCTCCGCCAGGGTCCCAATCTCCGCACCAGGAATCTAATCCCTCCGCCAGGGTCCCAATCTCCACCACAGGGATCTAATCCCTCCGCCAGGGTCCCAATCTCCACCACAGAGATCTAATCCCTCCGCCACGGTCCCAATCTCCACCCCAGGGATCTAATCCCTCCGCCAGGGTCCCAATCTCCACCCCAGGGATCTAATCCCTCCGCCAGGGTCCCAATCTCCACCACAGGGATCTAATCCCTCCGCCAGGGTCCTAATCTCCACCCCAGGAATCTAATCCCTCCGCCAGGGTCCCAATCTCCACCACAGGGATCTAATCCCTCCACCAGGGTCCCAATCTCCACCACAGGGATCTAATCCCTCCACCAGGGTCCCAATCTCCGCACCAGGGATATAAACCCCCCGCCAGTGTCCCAATGTCCGCACCAGGGATCTAATCCCTCCGCCACGGTCCCAATCTCCACTCCAGGGATCACATCCCTCCGCCCTCCTCACCTTTCCCGGCTTGCCTGACTTCTTGATAGAGTAGATCCCGACGACCGAGACCCTGTTTCCGGGCACGATGCGCTCACACAGATAGCGGTCACAGTACATCTGGATGTGGCGCGGCATCTCGCCGTTGGGAACCGCCTCCGGAGCCTCCTGCAGCTTCAGGATCTGGAAGTCCACGCAGCAACACTTGTCCGGAACGATGTAGAACGGGTCGATGGGACACTTGGGACGACCGGCCTGGTCGCTGGAAGGAAGTAAAACATAATAGCAATAACAGTATTTCAGGCCATGTTTTGTTCGACAGGCGGTGGCGTTTTTAGTACAAGCCAATGGAAAACAAAATTTGGATCATAGTCTTCTTTGATATTTATATATTTTTAGTATGTTTTAAAGCAACCATTCAGTTTCAGTCACAAATTGTTTGCGTAAACAGTGCAAGTGAGCATATGCCAATGGATAAAGTAAGTACATGTACTGACGTGGGACATTTCCTGGGCAGAGCATATCCCTCAAAACCAGGCTTCACTGGGATGTTGTTCATGAAGTTGCGGCAGCTGCGGCACTGGATGCTGATGCGTGTCGCCTTGGCTCTGATGGAGGAGGCCGCGATGACAATGCCTGGGATCTTCACCAAGTGAGACATCTGCCCAGACTGCAAGAACGCAAACAACCCAACGTTCAGGCACCTGCTAGGATATACCATGGCGCAGAGGGGGTTATGCACACATTAAGTTACATAACGTTTAATTGTTGCTCATAACCATGTATCATGCTGTTGAATTTGAGTGTATTTAGTGTATTATGAACTTTGGGCCTGATGGCCTTGGAAACAAAATAGATCACTATCAATATGAAGTGATCAACAAGAACTATCTTTACTCATCCATCAAGTTAACCGTCCACAACACTCCGGCATGTGACATGGTTTTGCTACTGTAAAATTTTAAGGTGAAATACTCTCATAACTAGTTAATAAACTGTACAGGATATAGCAATTTTGAGATTTCAACAGTTCAAGCACAACAATATTCAGTTTCCTCCTTCAACATTGTTGGTGCTTATCCTGCAGGACCGTATATGTAATCAGCATAAAAACGGAAATGGTTTCCATTGGAAGAAATACCCTGCAGAATCATTGGCTGTAGGGAGTGCGATGTTCCAGTGTTCTTACCTTCAGTTCCCTTACAGCACAGGGGTTGGAGTTCCAGTTCATCATCACTTGAATGTCCTGCACTTCTTCCTCTCCCTCAGGACGGGGTTTGGTAACCTCATCTGCAACTTCTTTGGCTGCTTCTTCAAACTGTTTAATGTTTAAGATTATAATTACATACCATATAATTCAGGGCTAACCATACAAGTCTTAGTATATTAGCAAGGGTAATATCAGGAAAATGGAATGACAAATCTTCCATGTAATTACCACCATACAATAGTGCATACATGAATGCAAATAGTGAACATTGAAAAATCTGACCAGTGAGGCATATACCAGGTAATAGATCTGTTGTGCATGAATAACGTAATATGGAAATTTATTGGTAGCATTAATCAAGTACAGTTACTTACAAGAGGCAGATGTTCAGAAGGTTGTTTTTGTAATTTCTCTGCAAGGACTTCATCAAAGCTAGCCAAGTCCTCAAATTCCACCTCCATCCAAAACTGGCCCAAGTTGTAATGCCTCTTTAGCTGGTCACTAAAAATTAATGAGAATGAAATGAATTAAAATATTGTTGCACTTGCCATTTCAACATACTCACTTTCGTGTTTATATTGTGGCAGTTCACATGTATGGATCTCTCAAAATGAAAATTGGGGACAGATGGGCTGACAAACTGTGTGACTTAGGTGGGAGAACTAAACGCTTGCCACCAGTGATGTCTTAATAGGCACTAATTTTTTCAGAGACAGCCAAAAAAAAGTGGGGGTGGGGGCAGATGTCCCCACTGGCCCCCATGGACAGGTCATGGAACATAAAGAGTCTGTTGAAAGATATTAATGGTGCTACCTATGAACAGAACATCCATGGAGTTAAAAAATACTGGATTTGGGGGTGAGTATTGCTTAGTTTGTTTTACAGAACAGTGACCATCGGGAGATTTCAAAAGTGTTGAGAGTTTAGTTTGTCGTCCCTTTCCTAACAAAAAATGTCTAATTTCAGGCTAGATCCTGTCATGATTTTGGATAGGCAACAACAATATGAATAACTTTAATCACGAAATGCACTTCAAAAGGCACAAGCAAAACATAAAAATTAGGTAGTGGATATTTGACCATGACCGGTTCCTGATTGTGTGGAGCTATTTTGCCAGCTGTCACCACTGATTGGCTGTTGTCTATGACATCGCTATATAGCTGGTCATGGACTATTCAGCGCTATTTTACTGGCAGGCTTCAAGGCACTGAGACACTGCCACCAATATAGGGTGTTTCACTATTTTATCAGCATGTTTCAATGACCTATTGCATTGCACTGAGACACATCCAGCAAAATAGGGTCTTTCAAGGTTTTAGTTTTTCCGGCAGGTCTCATTGCTGGGCATTGCACACAGCATTGCACAGAGATAAAGCAGGAATTACAGAGTATTTCATTATTTTACAGGCAGGTTTCCTTGTATGGGGCATTAGGTCCAGACAACGAATAGTTGAACATATCATAGCGCTATGCACCAGCGTCAAAACGCGCCTATTAAATTAGCGAAATACTCTTCCAGGTTTGTCTAGGTGCAATATGCCTCTGCATTCAATCAGAAACTTGCCAGTAAAATAGTGCCAACCAGTCCATGACCGGCAATAAAGTGACCTTATAAACAACAGCCAATCTGTGACTGTGGCAAGAGCCCGCAAAATAATCCCACACATTCAGTGCCTGGTCAGGATCAAATATGCACAGTCTAAAAATTAGGTTTATTTTAACCAGATATACTGGGCTCGCGCTAGGATATTTTTTCATTAGCCAATTTGGCTAATTCCGTGGAAAAACATTAGCCAAAATTAGCCAAATATATTGGTTATAAATTGGTTATGTGTTTGTAGTTGAAATTTTATATTCGCCATTTTGGCTAGTGTCCAGAAAGTTCTTATCGCCAAATCCCGAATTCTCTCGCCAAATGGCTATTGGCGAATGCTAATGCGAGCCCAGATATAATGCTGTCATCCTAAAACCTCAGTTTCTTCAGATATTATACATTCAAGTATTTATAAATAAATACGTTTTTTTTCATATCCACATGCCATCCTAGATCAGATGTCTCCTAGACCAATAATCGTTTGCATTTTGTTGAATAAAACTTTCACTGAAAATCCATGGCCTATATATATATCTTTATTCGTACACGGAGTACAGATGGCAGTCACAGAGAACAAAAAAAATAGGAGCAAAACATAGAAATTCAGAGAACAAAAAACAAAAAAAAAACAAAAAAACAGAACAGAAAGAAATTCAGAGGAACGTTTAGGTCTGTGCTACTCAGTGCATAAATACTCGATGATTTCAGTTATGCTTTCATTGTCGTCAGAACCTGTATTTTGTGCCCTTAATTGCAAAAATTCTTTTATGGCACTGACACGCATTAAATCTCCTTCCGTGGCACGATCACAATGATTTAAGACGTGCTTCCTTAAGCGGCTGGCTGATAAAGCACTAAAATTGTACTTACTGATAAGATATTTGTCACATATAAAATTCACACTCTTACTTCCATTAGATTTGCTTCCCTTTAAGGATAACCGTGCACAGAAATTCGTGCAAGGGTTCTTACTTACCAGCATACTTTTTACGAAAACTATAAATCTATTGTGAAGTTGCACTTCAACAGCCAGGTCATTACACATAATTGGAAGAAATTTAGAGTGAGTTCGATAAGGTAAATCAAATAGTCTGCGTATCACCTTCCGCCAGGCTATATAAAACGATTGACATGCCGTGGACGAGAAATCCCATAATTGGCACCCATAAGCCGACATACATAAAACCTTGAATAAATCATATTTAACGTTATGCGCCACATGTTTAAACTGAGCTATAAATACGCTTACTTTGCGATAGAATGCGTTGAGGGTGTTATGGACACCTCCATCATCTTTAGTAGAGTTGACGGGATTACCCAAATGTACAGCCTTTTTTTGGGATATTAACAGCATGCCCTCAAAAGCAATTTTTGTATTTGAAAGATCAACGCTACTAAATATCAACAGTTGACTCTTCTTGGGATTGAATTTAATATCATACTCGTTTGCAAAGTCACTTGCTATCCTTAACATGGCTTCAAGTGCATGTCTGCTTGGAGCAAGTACAACTAAGTCATCTGCATATGCCAAGGCACCGACAAAGATGTGGCCAATGTGGCACCCAAGGCCCGAGTTTTTTAATCGTTCTATCAGTTTGTCACAATAGACACAGTACAGAATAGGAGACATTACACCACCTTGTTTAACGCCGTTGCTCACAGCGAACGCAGGACTAACGAAATTAGCCCATTGTACTCGCACACTCTGATTAGTGTACAGCACTGCAAGGAACCTGGCAATGACGGGACATATCCTCCTTTCAATAAGAGTCTTAAACAGTTTTATATAATTTACACAATCAAAAGCTTTACTTGCATCTAATAACACTGTATATACATCACCTCCGCCATTCATATAGTATTGTATCACCTCTTTGTAAACAACGGTGCACTGCGAGGTAGAATGGCCCTTTTTAAACCCATACTGTTGGTCACAGGATTTAAATATATGCTCATTTTTCTTCAGAATGATATGATCTAAAAGCTTGCCTAATACGCTACTGATTGCAATACCTCTGTAATTCGATGAGTCATTGATGGATTTGTTAGCACTTTTTGGTATGGGCTTCACTGTCGATAAAAGAAAACCACCCGGAGAGAAATCATGGCGCAGCATACTACTGAAAAGAAGTGATATGAGCGTGTAGAGAGTATGGGTTCTGTTTATCAGATGATCTGTAGAGTGCCCCAGGTTACAATCCCCCTTCCCGGGCTTCAACATTCCAATTGTGTTATATACATCTTCTATGCGTACACAATGACTTGAGTGACATAAACCTTTACAACATCTCTGTTTAACAGCTTCCTCAATCTCGTTACTCAATTGGGTCATTTCTGCTGTTTTATATGAAACACTATTATATAGTTCGCAATATTTTTCGCCAAATAACTGCCCAATAGCTGGTTCTCCTATAGCGTCATCAATGCAGTTTGGCAAGTTACACTTAGTCGAACGTATCTTCCTCACTTCTGTCCATTTGTCTCTATCCTTACTGCATAGAAATGCATTCGCTAATTTATCGGACGAAACCTGCTTTTTATTTAGCTTAACTTGGCGAAGTGCATAATGGTACTGCGCTCTGGTTTTTCGCCGAATATCAGCCAAGAGACCATGTCTTGAAGAATGGTTCTCTCGCCAGATATTGTGCCAGAACATGCTCCTATTTCTGCTCGCGGCAACTTGATCATTCCACCCAGGGACGCATTTCCTCGCATCGTTACTTGTTGGTATTGACTTGTCACTGGCTCTAATACATGCGCTGATTATGGCGTCATGAAAGAGTTGCAGTTCACCCGTGTGCCTGCTGCAGAGCAGGTCATCACAGTGTAAAGACTCCCATGGTATATCAATTGCCATAAGATCTGAATCCAAACACTCCTTTTATCGGATTTTCTGAGCGTCTGAGGCACCATGCCATTTTACTGTTTTCTTGGGTGAGACATACATAACCCGGGAATACTCCATAGGGATGTCTAGGCAGAAACTGACCGGTGAGTGATCAGACATATTATCCCCCTCATGTAAGACATCATATTTGCTCAGATTGGTTGCCACATTAAGTGAACATAGACTGATAGAAGGTGGTCGATAAGAGATTTGCTCCCCGTGACTTTACTTTCGAAGGTATAATCAACAGTGGACAGAGGAGACAGCGTAGGACAAACAAAACCACTTGTCTCTAGGCCTATATAATCATTCAGGGCTTTGGTGTGCAGAGATTTCGACCTACTGAAATCAGTGTTAAAATCGCCAGTGACAAGCGTAGATCTATGCTGACAATTGACATCTTCCCTTATTCTACTTATGTCAAAAAGAATTTCGTTGAATTCATTGACGTTCGCAACGTCAAATTCAGTATCACAAGGCATATATGTCTTGGCAGTCTAGAACAAATCAACAATGTTCTTACTTTCTTTTTGTTAAAAATTGCTGTCACTGTCCAAGGAGAATATTGATTTATTTGAGAGCCATTTAACAACATATTACATTGTCATTGACTACAGTGTGATTGACAAGCGATCTACTCAACGGCCCCAGCCTGCAGTGGCGACAACCAGGACAACTGACCGGTAGCGATATGTGAAGTTTCCTTCGTGAAATTGTCGAATAAACTCTTTAAATCGGTTCTTCACTTGCTGTCTGTTGATTTGTCCCTCATCTTGTTGATCTTCTGAACCAAAGTTGTCACTGTAGAAAATACCGGCGTCGTCGAAACCTGCCATCTTTGCCTTTTAAATCAGTCCTTTTAAATGTCTCCGATCCACGCTTGATGTTTATTGTGCACCTTCGGATTTGGCGGGAAATAAGCGTCGCAAGTGCTTCTGGGATTCCCAAAACTGGGTCAGTGAAAGGTCACATCTGTGAAGAAGACGTTATGACGAAGAAACTTTAATTAGCGTCCTGTTTTGATGCGTATTTCAAAATAATTTCTCTTCAGAGGTTCATGTGAAAATGATGCCCTGGGATATTGCACTTGTCATAACATTATTATTATGACGTAAAATCTTCGATTTCACGGCATCTATCACTACGTTGGTTTGTATGTGTGTGTGAGCGCTCTGTAGGTCGCAAAACGCAACATTTCGTTCTGTAACTTTACCCATCGATAGGTATTTGACATGGCTCGGTCAATTTCGTTAGCGCGGTATGTACGTCAATGGTCAAGGTCACAAGATATTTTTGTTTGTTCCTTAACCATTACTCAACGATTACATTATGTCACGTATTGAGCCCGTAACTTGTAGGCCTATAACGTCTTGGTATTGTGCAAATCGCCTTACGGTAGTTTTTCTGCAAAAAAATGCTGAACTTTATACCGCTATACCGACTGCCGCGGTACAAGTGTATGTTGTGTGTGGGGAAGGCGGTGGGGGGCGGGGTCAAGCTGGGATGGTTGAGCGGGATGATTGAGTTTTTGCTATGAAACTAATGTGCATGGTAGGAATGTAGAAACTAGAAATGTAGACCGAAACTGAATAAACGGACAGTTTGGTTTCAGATGTCTACCGAGTGAGATCGTTGAACCTGGGGCCGAAACTGAAGAGTGACTTTTACTTTTGGGATGGGGCTAACAATTGAGAGGATGCTCACTATAACGACAGTTATGGAGCTGCCGGATCTGAGGGGTCAATATTGATCTGAGGTATCTGGATCTAAGAAGCTAAATACGAATTTGAATGGTCAAATCTGGATCTCAGGGTGTGTCTGTGCACTCTGTGTAGGCCACAAAACGCAATATTTCGTCGTATAAATTTACTCATCGATATCCGAGCAAGTTCGTTAACGGGGTCTGTAGGTCGAAGCCGAGAGCGGGATGGGGGGGGGGGGGGGGAGGAAACAATTGCCGTCAACAGAATTTCTTTAATTTTTTGTATAGGCCTAAATAAGATCTTAGTGTGTGAAAGCAACAAAGTTAATTTGCATGCATAACGCAAATATACAATACTTCATGGGCATCACGCCAAGGGAATGCCATTTTGAACGGATGCGTTATGATGCCAAAATAAATCTTCCAGGTTACATCATTCGGACTTTATTGTTTGTTTTCAGGTTACAACTCATTTGAACATTATTTTACGTCAGAATATGAATTTGCGGAGCCTAGTGCACAGTCCAGAGATTGCAGTGTCATTTTCTGAGGAATAGTCTCGCCTGGTTCGTTTGTCTTCATTAGATAGGACGCTTCAAGCTATATGGTGACACCTCCCAAGGCCACAATGTTTGGGTTCATCCAGTCCTAGCTTCATGTTATCTACGTTGATTTAACAACAAACGTATATGTCACTCCATATTAATGTTGTTGCATATAGATTTTATTTTTATAAAGGACTTCATATTGACAATCCATTAAAGATCGGGGACATTTATTTAGTACAACATTCAGGCGGAACGAATTGTGCGTCTGTTATATGTACACGAAGGGGGAAGTAGGAGTGCGCATGCGTGAAATATCCGTGCAGATAACTCTGCTCGCATCTTAACGCACCCCAGTGGTATTTTTACGAGAAAGGCCGAGACTTACATGAATCGGAGCTCACATCCTAAAGTAAGGAAGTGGATGACCCTGATGAAATTTCTGCACATATAATATATATAGACATACCCACACACACGGCACAGGCTGCAATCGTCTTTCGACCAGACATTGCACATACACCTTGTTACAGAAACGATACAACTATGACACAGAACACAAAAGGCTTGATCCTACGCTTGCGGACATTTCCGCTGAGAAAGGAATGAAATCGTATAGAATGTCTCTTTTAAATGCAACCTAACAAACAGTTCATCGCGGGTACGCACCACGAGCACAAAGCAGTTGTAACACCAGACACATCACTGAAGACACCTTCATAAAGATCATCAGTCCAAGGTGTCTCACACATCATAAAAGTTAACAATGTTTGTACCCGTCGTCATGGCAATGGTATGGGGACGCGATCGTTGTTGTCATGGAACGGCATGGAATCGCGATCGTTGTCGTCATGCCAACAGTCTTAGCAACGTCAGCTGTATCTGTTGCTTGCCGAGGTCGACCCCCTCCACCTGGCACTCCACCTTGTCGCCGAGTTGTAGGGCCTTCTGGCCGTTGAGGCAGCGCGGGGGGATGCGGCTGGAGTGGATCAAGCCGTCCCTGCCCACCCCGACGTCCACAAAGGCCCCGAAGTGGACCACGTTGACGACCCGCCCTGTCAGCTGCTGGCCCCGCGCCAGGTCCGACATCTTAACCAGACCCTGCTTGAACAGCGGCTTCTCGAACACTGACCAAGGGAGGAACGAAATCAAATATTATTGAATGAAATGAAATTATTTAATGAAATGAAATTATTTAATAAAATAATATTATTGAATGAAATAATATTATTTTATGAAATGAAGTTATTTTATGAAATGAAATATTATTTTATGAAATGAAATATTATTTTATGAAATGAAATATTACTTTATGAAATGAAATATTATTTTATGAAATGAAATGAAATTATTTTATGAAATTCAATATTACTTTATGAAATGAAATCATTTTGGTATTTTAGGCCCAAGTTTCTGAACACGAGGGATAATTAGGCCAAAGAAGCTCCGGGGACAATGGATGATTGGGTTGAAATAGCCCCCAGTTTGGATTGCCCAGACCGGGTGTGAAGCCAGGATACACTACCCTTGGTTCCACTACTGGGCCATGGAGGCTCCTCCAGGGGAGAATAACAGTTCATAAATACTGGATGGGATGGATGTATAACAGAACCTGGAGCTGCCCCAGAGTGAACAGAAGTCCTATCAATATCGGGCCTTTTTAAAAATCCCGAGTGCTGTCTTATCCCGCGACTGAACATTGTGAAACCGAAAACGGCTGCCTAATGGAATTATCGCAAGACAGATGACACATTTAACATCGGGATCGGCAGGTCGTGGGTTCGACTCTGGCCCCGGGGCCAACTCAGCCCCCGCCGTTACCCTTAATCCCTATACGCCTTACCTTCCCGGATGTCATGATCTATAGTTTGCTGTAGACCATCCACAAGGAGGGTGACCGTAGGTACCCCGGCATCTAGCTCTCTGGCTAGAGACTCCAGATCTATAACGAAAGAAAAACGCGTCATGGCTATAACAATTTGACACCATTACACACAAAGGACAACCCATAGTCTCAACCACTTCAAACTTTTACACTACTTGTAAACTCTTGTACATCGAGCAACATTTGGTGCAGGAATTAGAAACAAATTTTGGTTCGCAATCGAAAACAAAGGTGAATACCTTTCATAGATAAAGGCAGAAGTGTGTTTTGATGGTCTTAAGGAAACATAATTAATTATGGAGTTATGGAGTTTCTATAACAATAAAACGTCAACAGGATACTCCAACAGCAATATGACAGAAACTCTGTGAGAAGAACCAATTCTATATACATGGAAATGCGCAAACATTGCTCGGCATTGTTTCGGCTCCGTTTGCTAACTTACGAGTAGTTACTTCTACTAATCATGTTATTGTTGCTTCATAGCTGCAGGATTAGAAGGATTGTGTATGGATAGTTTAACAAAAGGTTGGTTTTTCCCTCCGCTGCGGCCAGAGGCAAGAGGTGACTACAACATGTGTACCTCTTCTCTTCATGAACGACTTGACCGCTGCGATGAAACTCTCACTTCCAATACCTTCCTTCTGTAAACCCACCAGCTCAATCAATCTACATCAAAAATAATACATCATTAAAATCGTCATTAGCAAATGCATGTGTTCAATTCATATTGATACTAGAAGAGTGCACGAGTAATTAAAAATAACATAAAAAGACAAATGCAACAGTTTATCATCAAATAACTGAACTGTTCCCAAAGCAACTTTAATTTAATACTGCTAGTTAGATTGCAAAATTAGAAATCTTGATCGTTTTGTTCAATTAAACCTCCAGGAACAATGAAAAGGGTTGGATAAAACATGCGCCAAACTAATTTCATTTGAGAACCATGAAGATGCTTGGAAAACAGACATACACAAAGGTATACAATATGCACATACCGTTCCGCTATTTGGTAGGATTCGGGGTGGACGGATGTCATGTCCAAGTTGTTGGGCTGCAGCGAGGCTGCGGCCTTGGCCTTTTTACTCTTGGCAGACGTGACCTTGGTGGGCGCGCGACGCTTTTTGCCGCCTTCGATAGCGCGCGCCTTCGGATCCATCTCGTTTTCGTCACAAACGTTGTTCCGCCTCGACAGTCAAAGAAAGGGAATATATACATCGCTCAGCAGATTAACTGAGCATCCACAAGTTGCTGTGTACACTGGTTATGTATAGCTGTGATTGCTCAGTTTGTCTAAGTAAGACTCGTTAACCTGTGTGGGTCATTCGCGACAGTGGGCAGGGTTGAAGTAGAGACGACCCTGGTCTCCGGGAATTATCATAGATGAGCCATGTCTCCAGGAATAACCATACTCTTTGCGAAGAAGACATGTAATATTTCATCCGCCACAAACACAGACATTTGTACCTATGGGGCTCGAACCACGCACCGGCCCCCCGGCCTGGGATGGCCACCAGTGATGGCCAAGCAGAGCATACTGGTCGAACGTCCAATGTACTAGCCCACACACCCGCCGTTATGTATCGCAAAGTAACTTTTCAAGGCTAAGGTGTTTTAATCATTTAATCATCTGAACACTCGATTTCATTTTAGTTGGGTTAATAAAAGGATGTGTGATAAAGGCGAGAGCCTACCGTCGGGTTTCTGGGAGTATGCGCACAAAGCCGGCGCACTGTTCGAAGGCCTTAGGTCCAAGTCCCTTCACTGACTTCAGCTCCTCCCTGTTGACGAAGGAACCATTCTCCTGTCTCCATGCCAACACTTTTTTGGCCTTCGCGGCGCCGAGTCCCGCAACCCGCCTGAAAATAAAAGATGAGTTTCATGTTATAATGGAGCGTCCACTGTATGGTGACTTACGCAGATGCTACTTGCCAGGTACACGTTCATCTTTAATGGCTACGGACAACGTTCAAACGCTAGAACATTTGGGTTATTATATCTATAATACATTTAAATTGAGAAGTAATTTCACCTGATGTTATGTGTATGTTGCTGTTTTTGCACACTGGGCCCACGACCCCTGTAGTACAATGGGAATAAAGGCATTTGAATCAGACCCCCAAGTGGGGGGGGGGGGGGCGGTAAAGATATATATAAAGAACACTGAGCATAGCTGTATTGGTCAATTCAGTAATGCCCCAATGGAACCCCAAGGGGCGAGGAACGTGTAGGTACTGACATGAGGAGGTGTTCGCTGCAGACGTTGAGGTCGACGCCCACAAAGCTGACACATTCCTCCACCACGCCGTCCAGTGCGTTCTTCATCAGCTTCTCCGACACGTCGTGCTGCAACCATGGCAACGTGATAATCAACGGTGGCGTCAGCGTAATATGTTACGTCATAACATGCTTGGAAGGTATACAGGCGGTCATTCTAGACTTATTCTAGACGCATTGTATGCATGCAACATCAAATTCTATGACGACAAAGATGATTTCGAGCTTTTTAAACTGATCAGACAACAGTATTGTCATAACACTAAATTAAATGTATGTTGATGTTTCAGGCCATTTTATGCACTGAAGGGCTAAACTAGGTAACGACCCCCCCCCAACCCCCTCCCAACGATATTATAGGGTTGGATTCAACAAGACTCAGATACAGGCACCAGGGCGCCAAAAACGACCTGGTGATATGTGACTCAACCTGCTTACCGACTGAGCAAGGAGGTCTTCCTTGCATGAAAACAATGTTCGTCACGCCATCTGGCGAGTGAAAAGTCCAAGAGACGCATACGGTCAATGGACGCTCCGATGTCCACTAGTCGACTAAATAATCTTCATATACATTGTTCCCCGCTCACGCTTGAGTCCTTTTCCGTTAAGTGCGAGTATGAAATTGACAATCAGAGCTGATGGTAGGTACAAGTAAGTACTCATCTCTGAAACTGACAATAAAGTGACACGCTGCTTTGTTTGTCCGACTTGTTTGTCAGACATAACGCACGTGGAAGATCTTTTTCGCCCCAGGATGGGATAAAAGTGATAGTGACGTCAATGAATGATTGACAGCATGGGTCGGCCTATTGTCATTACCTGGTACATGCCGACCCCCAAGTGTCTGGCCTCTATCTTGACGTACTCCGCTATGGGGTCCTGTAGACGCCGGGCTATGGAGACTGCCAGTGGTAAGCAAGGGGAATAGTCAGCGAGTTCCACAAGACTTCAAACTTCATTATTAATCTTTTAATAAATCGAAGGTTTACACATAGAAACATAGACACCATATAGATTGACGTATATTTTATGGCATAAATATAAAAATTGTATTGATAAGAGTAACGACGTACCAGCCCCTATGATGTTGATATCAAGATCAGGCATTTCTTGCTTGGCGAGGTCAGAAGCACTGTAGATGGAGGCACCAGCCTCGTTCACTATGCTGACAAGGCGATAATACAGCATCAAAACCATTACCGGCGAATGCGAAAATTGGCTGCAGGCATTTCAACTGCTTGCCTAATCATAATGATATTTTATGGAGCAAACAGCAGCGGTAAATTAAGGCAGGCGGTCTGCACTCAAATGTTGTATTTTGCACAAGTGGCAATACATGGTTTGGCTTATTGGCATCGGTACCCTACTGACACCGGCGAATATCCCCAAGTCGGATGGCTGATGGAAATCGATCTTTGGCCACTTTTGTACATCTTAAGGCTAAATTGAACCACCCGCAACCAAACAGTAGATACTTTCAAAGTTCACGCATCTCTCTTATAAATTAAAACTTTAGTATGAATGAATCAAAGTCAACAGATTGAGTGGCGGGTGTTGCGCGGCGGTCTCACCTACCAATAGGACACGTTGAGGGGTTTAAATGTTCCCCGCGCGATATGATCGGAGAAAAACGACTCCGTTTCTCGGCACGCGGTCCCGTTGCCAATAGCGACTGTCTCACAGCTAAAGGTAAACAACGAGAAACGTTTGTCGACAAAGTATTAAAAAAATTTTTTTTTAAATAATTTGAAACTTTTAGGTAAATCTTGTTAACATTCGAGCTGATCTATATTGATATCTATCCGTGCAAGATCAGGAATATTTGACACTCACTTTTAATTATCGTTCTTACGAATGGGTATCATGTTAACCATCGACATTTGCGTTAGATCGTAATGTCGAAGTAAGAAAGGTTTCTCCCGATTGTACAGATTTGTAAAAAAATATAATGAAGTGACCCCTTCATGTTTTCGACAACTTTCGGGCACACGGAGGTTACAATATGGATCCCGGGACAAGTCCTAGGGTTCGTACCCACAAGAATATTGATCTGCAGCTGAGCCTACTCCCCTCCCACTTACTAACAGTAATAGCGAGAGGCAGTTGTATTGACCATTCATCGTTAGCTCTCATGCCAACGATGAGGTTTTCCTAGGAATTAAGGTTAGGCCAATACAATTACGCTGAGGCCCTGCCAAAGAGCGAGTGATGCCATTATAAAGTAAACCGAAAGTAAATGCGAAAACAAATATGAACTTACCACTTGGCCCGGTCAACCATCACTCACCGATTTGATATCAAGGCGCGTTTGATTTTGTCCACCTCCATTTGTTTCGATCCGCCAGAGTGTAGATACGAAACCCCATAGCCCAACACCTCTCCTGCAAGGGAAGTGTTGGCCATGGTCAGCATGGCAAATCCACAGGGATCTACTTCACATATGGATATATAGATGGATTGGTGTCTTAGGGCAACTTTTGTGCACACATGATCTAAATGGTCCAAAGACCTTCCCTGGGATAATGAGATGCAAGAATGAAACGCATCCACACACTGGTGCTATGTCTAGGCCATATGCTATCATCGCCAGCATATTGATGGCGATGATAGCGGGGCCTCCCTGCTGACTATCTAAGAGTAATAGCGGAATAGTGATTGCGTCTCTTTTGGATAGTGGGTGATAAATGAAAACTCGCCATATGCTTCCAATGTGATACCACATTAGCAGCTGGACATGACTGCAAACAGGACGGCGCGATGGTCATACGTGACTAGTTGCGACGAGTACCTGTGTAAGGTGTCACGGCTAGGTGGGATGGGTACCTGTATTAGATGTAACGGCGAACTTGCATCCGTTGCGAAAGCCGGGGTCCATGCCCATCACCACGCGCCCCCTGACGGGCGGCGTCAGCAAGAGGCGGTGGAGATTGGCGCAGAACACGTCCACGGACGCTTTCTCTGCCGCCTTCGTCATGTCAGATCTGCATTGATGCAAGCATTACGTTTATAAAACGTTAACACAACGTTTATACAACGTTAACACAGCTTGTATACAATGTTAACACAATGATACATAAGCTGTCTAACTTAAAGTGTTTAAACATGAGTGGGGCGCTGAGCCACGTTCTAACCTGAAGTGTCTAAACATATAGCGGTCTAGACATGAGTGGAGCTATGAGCCACGTTCTAACCTGAATGTCTAAACATAGAGCGGTGCGATGAGCCCCATTCTAACCTAAAGTGTCTACACATGAGTGGGGCTATGAGCCACGTTCTAACCTGAAGTGTCTACACATGAGTGGGGCTATGAGCCACGTTCTAACCTGAAGTGTCTACACATGAGTGGGGCTATGAGCCACGTTCTAACCTGAAGTGTCTACACATGAGTGGAGCGATGAACCACGTTCCAACCTAAAGTGTCCACACATGAGCGGGGCGATGAGCCCCGTTCTAACCTGAAGTGTCTACACATGAGCGGGGCGATGAGCCAGGTTCTAACCTGAAGTGTCTACACATGAGTGGGGCGATGAGCCCCGTTCTAACCTGAAGTGTCTACACATGAGTGGGGCGATGAGCCCCGTTCTAACCTTAAGTGTCTACACATGAGTGGGGCTATGAGCCACGTTCTAACCTAAAGTGTCTACACATGAGTGGGGCTATGAGCCACGTTCTAACCTGAAGTGTCTACACATGAGTGGGGCTATGAGCCACATTCTAACCTGAAGTGTCTACACATGAGTGGAGCGATGAACCACGTTCTAACCTGAAGTGTTTACACATGAGTGGGCTATGAGCCACGTTCTAACCTGAAGTGTCTACACATGAGTGGGGCGATGAACCACGTTCTAACCTGAAGTGTCTAGACATGAGTGGAGCTATGAGCCACGTTCTAATCTGAATGTCTAAACATAGAGCGGTGCGATGAGCCCCATTCTAACCTGAAGTGTCTACATATGTGTGGGGCTATGAGCCACGTTCTAACCTAAAGTGTCTACACATGAGTGGGGCTATGAGCCACGTTCTAACCTGAAGTGTCTACACATGAGTGGTGCTATGAGCCACGTTCTAACCTGAAGTGTCAACACATGAGTGGGGCGATGAGCCACGTTCCAACCTAAAGTGTCTACACATGAGTGGGGCTATGAGCCACGTTCTAACCTGAAGTGTCTACACATGAGTGGGGCTATGAGCCACGTTCTAACCTGAAGTGTCTACACATGAGTGGAGCGATGAGCCACGTTCTAACCTGAAGTGTCCACACATGAGTGGAGCGATGAACCACGTTCTAACCTGAAGTGTCTACACATGAGTGGGGCGATGAACCACGTTCTAACCTGAAGTGTCTACACATGAGTGGAGCGATGAACCACGTTCTAACCTGAAGTGTCTACACATGAGTGGGGCTATGAGCCACGTTCTAACCTGAAGTGTCTACACATGAGTGGGGCGATGAGCCACGTTCCAACCTAAAGTGTCCACACATGAGCGGGGCGATGAGCCCGGTTCTAACCTGAAGTGTCTACACATGAGCGGGGCGATGAGCCCCGTTCTAACCTGAATGTCTAAACATAGAGCGGTACGATGAGCCACGTTCTAACCTAAAGTGTCTACACATGAGTGGGGCCATGAGGCACGTTCTAACCTGAAGTGTCTACACATGAGCGGGGCGATGAGCCCCGTTCTCACCTGAATGTCTAAACATAGAGCGGTACGATGAGCCACGTTCTAACCTGAAGTGTCTACACATGAGTGGGGCTATGAGCCACGTTCTAACCTGAAGTGTCTACACATGAGTGGGGCTATGAGCCACGTTCTAACCTGAAGTGTCTACACATGAGCGGGGCGATGAGCCACGTTCCAACCTAAAGTGTCTACACATGAGTGGGGCTATGAGCCACGTTCTAACCTGAAGTGTCTACACATGAGCGGGGCGATGAGCCACGTTCCAACCTAAAGTGTCTACACATGAGTGGGGCTATGAGCCACGTTCTAACCTGACGTGTCTACACATGAATGGGGCTATGAGCCACGTTCCAACCTAAAGTGTCTACACATGAGTGGGGCTATGAGCCACGTTCTAACCTGAAGTGTCTACACATGAATGGGGCTATGAGCCACGTTCTAACCTGAAGTGTCTAAACATAGAGCGGTGCGATGAGCCACGTTCTAACCTGAAGTGTCTACACATGAGTGGAGCGATGAACCACGTTCTAACCTGAAGTGTTCACACATGAGTGGGCTATGAACCACGTTCTAACCTGAAGTGTCTGCACATGAGTGGGGCGATGAACCACGTTCTAACCTGAAGTGTCTAGACATGAGTGGAGCTATGAGCCACGTTCTAATCTGAAGTGTTCACACATGAGTGGGCTATGAACCACGTTCTAACCTGAAGTGTCTACACATGAGTGGGGCGATCAACCACGTTCTAACCTGAAGTGTCTAGAAATGAGTGGAGCTATGAGCCACGTTCTAACCTGAAGTGTCTACACATGAGTGGGGCTATGAGCTACGTTCCAACCTAAAGTGCCTACACATGAGTGGGGCTATGAGCCACGTTCTAACCTGAAGTGTCTACACATGAGTGGGGCTATGAGCCACATTCTAACCTGAAGTGTCTACACATGAGTGGAGCGATGAACCACGTTCTAACCTGAAGTGTTTACACATGAGTGGGCTATGAGCCACGTTCTAACCTGAAGTGTCTACACATGAGTGGGGCGATGAACCACGTTCTAACCTGAAGTGTCCAGACATGAGTGGAGCTATGAGCCACGTTCTAATCTGAATGTCTAAACATAGAGCGCTGCGATGAGCCCCATTCTAACCTGAAGTGTCTACATATGTGTGGGGCTATGAGCCACGTTCTAACCTGAAGTGTCTACACATGAGTGGGGCTATGAGCCACGTTCTAACCTGAAGTGTCTACACATGAGTGGTGCTATGAGCCACGTTCTAACCTGAAGTGTCTACACATGAGTGGGGCGACGAGCCACGTTCCAACCTGAAGTGTCTACACATGAGTGGGGCTATGAGCCACGTTCTAACCTGAAGTGTCTACACATGAGTGGGGCTATGAGCCACGTTCTAACCTGAAGTGTCTACACATGAGTGGGGCGATGAGCCACGTTCTAACCTGAAGTGTCCACACATGAGTGGAGCGATGAACCACGTTCTAACCTGAAGTGTCTACACATGAGTGGGGCGATGAACCACGTTCTAACCTGAAGTGTCTAGACATGAGTGGAACTATGAGCCACGTTCTAACCTGAATGTCTAAACATAGAGCGGTGCGATGAGCCACGTTCTAACCTGAAGTGTCTACACATGAGTGGGGCGATGAGCCACGTTCTAACCTGAAGTGTCTACACATGAGTGGGGCTATGAGCCCCGTTCTAACCTGAAGTGTCTACACATGAGCGGGGCGATGAGCCCCGTTCTAACCTGAAGTGTCTACACATGAGCGGGGCGATGAGCCCCGTTCTAACCTGAATGTCTAAACATAGAGCGGTACGATGAGCCACGTTCTAACCTAAAGTGTCTACACATGAGTGGGGCTATGAGGCACGTTCTAACCTGAAGTGTCTACACATGAGCGGGGCGATGAGCCCCGTTCTCACCTGAATGTCTAAACATAGAGCGGTACGATGAGCCACGTTCTAACCTAAAGTGTCTACACATGAGTGGGGCTATGAGGCACGTTCTAACCTGAAGTGTCTACACATGAGCGGGGCGATGAGCCCCGTTCTCACCTGAATGTCTAAACATAGAGCGGTACGATGAGCCACGTTCTAACCTAAAGTGTCTACACATGAGTGGGGCGATGAGCCCCGTTCTAACCTGAAGTGTCTACACATGAGCGGGGCGATGAGCCCCGTTCTAACCTGAAGTGTCTAGACACGAGTGGAACTATGAGCCACGTTCTAACCTGAATGTCTAAACATAGAGCGGTGCGATGAGCCACGTTCTAACCTGAAGTGTCTACACATGAGTGGGGCTATGAGCCACGTTCTAACCTGAAGTGTCTACACATGAGTGGGGCTATGAGCCACGTTCTAACCTGAAGTGTCTACACATGAGTGGGGCGATGAACCTCGTTCTAACCTGAAGTGTCTACACATGAGTGGGGCTATGAGCCCCGTTCTAACCTGAAGTGTCTACACATGAGCGGGGCGATGAGCCCCGTTCTAACCTGAATGTCTAAACATAGAGCGGTACGATGAGCCACGTTCTAACCTAAAGTGTCTACACATGAGTGGGGCTATGAGGCACGTTCTAACCTGAAGTGTCTACACATGAGCGGGGCGATGAGCCCCGTTCTCACCTGAATGTCTAAACATAGAGCGGTACGATGAGCCACGTTCTAACCTAAAGTGTCTACACATGAGTGGGGCGATGAGCCCCGTTCTAACCTGAATGTCTAAACATAGAGCGGTACGATGAGCCACGTTCTAACCTAAAGTGTCTACACATGAGTGGGGCTATAAGGCACGTTCTAACCTGAAGTGTCTACACATGAGCGGGGCGATGAGTCCCGTTCTCACCTGAATGTCTAAACATAGAGCGGTACGATGAGCCACGTTCTAACCTAAAGTGTCTACACATGAGTGGGGCGATGAGCCCCGTTCTAACCTGAATGTCTAAACATAGAGCGGTGCGATGAGCCACGTTCTAACCTGAAGTGTCTACACATGAGTGGGGCGATGAACCTCGTTCTAACCTGAAGTGTCTACACATGAGTGGGGCTATGAGCCCCGTTCTAACCTGAAGTGTCTACACATGAGCGGGGCGATGAGCCCCGTTCTAACCTGAAGTGTCTACACATGAGCGGGGCGATGAGCCCCGTTCTAACCTGAATGTCTAAACATAGAGCGGTACGATGAGCCACGTTCTAACCTAAAGTGTCTACACATGAGTGGGGCTATGAGGCACGTTCTAACCTGAAGTGTCTACACATGAGCGGGGCGATGAGCCCCGTTCTCACCTGAATGTCTAAACATAGAGCGGTGCGATGAGCCACGTTCTAACCTAAAGTGTCTACACATGAGTGGGGCTATGAGCCACGTTCTAACCTGAAGCGTTTACACATGAGTGGGGCTATGAGCCACGTTCTAACCTGAAGTGTCTACACATGAGTGGGGCTATGAGGCACGTTCTAACCTGAAGTGTCTACACATGAGCGGGGCGATGAGTCCCGTTCTCACCTGAATGTCTAAACATAGAGCGGTACGATGAGCCACGTTCTAACCTAAAGTGTCTACACATGAGTGGGGCGATGAGCCACGTTCTAACCTGAAGTGTCTACACATGAGCGGGGCGATGAGCCACGTTCCAACCTAAAGTGTCTACACATGAGTGGGGCTATGAGCCACGTTCTGACCTGAAGTGTCTACACATGAGCGGGGCGATGAGCCCCGTTCTCACCTGAATGTCTAAACATAGAGCGGTGCGATGAGCCACGTTCTAACCTAAAGTGTCTACACATGAGTGGGGCTATGAGCCACGTTCTAACCTGAAGCGTTTACACATGAGTGGGGCTATGAGCCACGTTCTAACCTGAAGTGTCTACACATGAGTGGGGCTATGAGGCACGTTCTAACCTGAAGTGTCTACACATGAGCGGGGCGATGAGCCCCGTTCTCACCTGAATGTCTAAACATAGAGCGGTACGATGAGCCACGTTCTAACCTAAAGTGCCTACACATGAGTGGGGCTATGAGCCACGTTCTAACCTGAAGCGTTTACACATGAGTGGGGCTATGAGCCACGTTCTAACCTGAAGTGTCTACACATGAGTGGGGCTATGAGCCACGTTCTAACCTGAAGTGTCTACACAGGAGTGGGGCTATGAGCCACGTTCTAACCTGAAGTGTCTACACATGAGTGGGGCTATGAGCCACGTTCCAACCTAAAGTGTCTACACATGAGTGGGGCTATGAGCCACGTTCTAACCTGAAGTGTCTACACATGAGTGGGGCGATGAGCCACGTTCCAACCTAAAGTGTCTACACATGAGTGGGGCTATGAGCCACGTTCTAACCTGAAGTGTCTACACATGAGCGGGGCGATGAGCCACGTTCCAACCTAAAGTGTCTACACATGAGTGGGGCTATGAGCCACGTTCTAACCTGAAGTGTCTACACATGAATGGGGCTATGAGCCACGTTCCAACCTAAAGTGTCTACACATGAGTGGGGCTATGAGCCACGTTCTAACCTGAAGTGTCTACACATGAGTGGGGCGATGAGCCACGTTCCAACCTAAAATGTCTACACATGAGTGGGGCTATGAGCCACGTTCTAACCTGAAGTGTCTACACATGAGCGGGGCGATGAGCCACGTTCCAACCTAAAGTGTCTACACATGAGTGGGGCTATGAGCCACGTTCTAACCTGAAGTGTCTGCACATGAATGGGGCTATGAGCCACGTTCCAACCTAAAGTGTCTACACATAGAGCGGTGCGATGAGCCACGTTCTAACCTGAAGTGTCTACACATGAGTGGAGCGATGAACCACGTTCTAACCTGAAGTGTTCACACATGAGTGGGCTATGAACCACGTTCTAACCTGAAGTGTCTACACATGAGTGGGGCGATGAACCACGTTCTAACCTGAAGTGTCTAGACATGAGTGAAGCTATGAGCCACGTTCTAATCTGAATGTCTAAACATAGAGCGGTGCGATGAGCCCCATTCTAACCTGAAGTGTCTACACATGAGTGGGGCTATGAGCCACGTTCTAACCTGAAGTGTCTACACATGAGTGGGGCTATGAGCCACGTTCTAACCTGAAGTGTCTACACATGAGTGGGGCGATGAGCCACGTTCCAACCTAAAGTGTCCACACATGAGTGGGGCTATGAGCCACGTTCTAACCTGAAGTGTCTACACATGAGTGGGGCGATGAGCCACGTTCTAACCTGAAGTGTCTACACATGAGTGGGGCGATGAGCCCCGTTCTAACCTAAAGTGTCTACACATGAGCGGGGCGATGAGCCACGTTCTAACCTGAATGTCTAAACATAGAGCGGTGCGATGAGCCACGTTCTAACCTGAAGTGTCTACACATGAGCGGGGCGATGAGCCCCGTTCTAACCTGAATGTCTAAACATAGAGCGGTGCGATGAGCCACGTTCTAACCTGAAGTGTCTACACATGAGTGGGGCTATGAGCCACGTTCTAACCTGAAGTGTCTACACATGAGTGGGGCTATAAGCCACCTTCCAACCTAAAGTGTCTACACATGAGTGGGGCTATCAGCCACGTTCTAACCTGAAGTGTCTACACATGAGTAGGGCGATGAGCCACGTTCCAACCTAAAGTGTCTACACATGAGTGGGGCTATGAGCCACGTTCTAACCTGAAGTGTCTACACATGAGTGGGGCGATGAGCCACGTTCCAACCTAAAGTGTCTACACATGAGTGGGGCAATGAGCCACGTTCTAACCTGAAGTGTCTACACATGAGTGGGGCTATGAGCCACATTCTAACCTGAAGTGTCTACACATGAGTGGAGCGATGAACCACGTTCTAACCTGAAGTGTTTACACATGAGTGGGCTATGAGCCACGTTCTAACCTGAAGTGTCTACACATGAGTGGGGCGATGAACCACGTTCTAACCTGAAGTGTCTACACATGAGTGGAGCTATGAGCCACGTTCCAATCTGAATGTCTAAACATAGAGCGGTGCGATGAGCCCCATTCTAACCTGAAGTGTCTACACATGAGTGGGGCTATGAGCCACGTTCTAACCTGAAGTGTCTACACATGAGTGGGGCTATGAGCCACGTTCTAACCTGAAGTGTCTACACATGAGTGGTGCTATGAGCCACGTTCTAACCTGAAGTGTCTACACATGAGTGGGGCGATGAGCCACGTTCTAACCTGAAGTGTCTACACATGAGTGGGGCTATGAGCCACGTTCCAACCTGAAGTGCCTACACATGAGTGGGGCGATGAGCCACGTTCCAACCTGAAGTGCCTACACATGAGTGGGGCGATGAGCCTGCGGTACGCATCCTGGGCGCTATCGTCGACGAGCTTGGCGATGTGAGAGCCTGCACCGGGCCGGAGGAAGTGCGAGCGACAGAAGTCCTTGTACTGCTGCTCCACGCTGTCTGGAATGTCGATCTTCACTGTCAGAACCTTTAGACTCTCGCCTCGATTAATCGCCAGGACCTGTATTAATAGACAGAAGACATCCGGATCATAGCGGCAATGGGAAATGAAAGTGTGTGTGTATTTACTGATCTCAGCTCTTTCCCGCCAAAACTAAAGAGGTCAAAATACAAATAAGAATCAGTCCTTGAATCATCCAAATCTTCCACTCAGGCCAGACTGCCAAAATGGAGTTTCTTAGTCTTGCCCGTGATATCAATTAACTACAGGTTTTCAACTTAGTGGTAAACGGCATCAGTTTATGCGCTTCGCGATGCTTTGCTAAGAAGCAGTACCGCGACAGAGTTCCGCGGTGTCCCGGGAAAGACACGTTTGCCATATCACAGCCGGAAAGGCGATGTTTAGTAGGTTTCTGAATATATTGAATGAAACAATCGAGTTTTCTACAAATTGTGATATATATATGTCGCCTGGGCTTAGATTTGGCGGGAAAAGCTCAACAAGCAACTTTATCATACAGGTTGCTGCTCATAACAGAACGAGACTCTGAAGCAACAGGACAATAACAAAATTGCGCATATGATGGATGGTTGGATGGATTGGTGTTCCAAATCCCTTTTTCTTTTACCCGGATCCCACAATATACTTCTCTAAAGCAGCGCATTCTCTTGCCATCTGAAGTACTCAAAATAAAGATATTTCAGTTTGGCGTCTGGTATAGACCATTCGTTGAGCGCAACGCAAGTTTACACTGTCGGCTGCGCAGAATGGAACTGTGTAGCATTATTGTCCTATAGCTTCATCTATCAGAACATGTTCATTGGCCATATCACACCCTGCAACAGGCAGCGTGTAACACTGATTGAACTTTGGTTTAAACATAATTTACTTTCTGAGGTTTGCAACAACGAATTCACATGTAAATGCTAATCTCAAACGTTCATACATTAGTCGTGGGCACGTTTGAGAGGAGTATTTACATGTGAATTCGTTGTTGCAAACCTCAGAAAATAAATGATTGAGCTTTACCTGGTGAGATTTTATGTGCCTGATTGAGGCACTGAAGTCGAAATAAAGATGAAATTTCTGTCCATCCACGGGTTTGCCCGCCCCCTTCGTCTCTTTGGCGTCTTTCGCCGACTTCGACAAGGTGCTCTTAAGTTGGACAAGCGAGGTTCGGCACCTTGTATAATATTAAACGGGAAAAAGACCAATGTTTGTACCCACAACATTTATATGAAGAAAATATGGCATTAAAATAAATTCAGAGGATGATGCTTGTAAAGTTAACAGCTAGGCTCCCCATAATAACGTAGAGAAACGCGCACATCAAAATTACCAGAATATAGATATTTATATGGTGTATATATATATATATGTATATATGATATTAGTCAAAAGAACTACTACATATGGAAGACACTCCTGTACAGAAACTATGTCATTTGCATATAGTGATTACTTTAAGGAAGTCGAAACCACTCAACAAACGCGGCTTACAACTTTCTTATCAAATCCATGGCCATCTTGTCCTTGGAGAATATATCCGCCAGGATATGTTGCACCCCATCTGTCACTTCTTTGATAGTCTTCAACCCTGAAAGCATCACGCTAGACGTACAACATATCGCTTGAGCAATACATGACGGATAATCAGTAAACAGATTGCTTGTAGTACTGTAGGAAATACATAGTACCGACGAAAACAAAAAGTTGTCAAGTCGTCATATCCGAAACTCACCAAAACGAAATGACTTTCATTGTAAAATGCCGTTACATAAACCTTTATCGTACAGGAGGAGAAAAGGTCTTGGCAATTGTACTTGAACACTACAGTGTTGTTCCTTAGGTTCTCACCTTCTTTGGCGGGTCGTACGGCGGTCGACAGGTTGACATCCCTGGGTCTTTGTAGGACTTGGTTTGCGTACTGCTCCAGGCCGGCCTCCCGAGCTCTCTCGGCCAGGGACCGCTTGCTGGACGCCTTGTACGGCGCGTACTGCACAGAAACAAACAGTCACATCACTGTCAATTCACCCATTGCAATCTGAGCTCAACCTTTCGATGAATATTCGCGTCTCTGTCACATGGTTCTGAAGATAATGTTTGTATCTGTTTTATGTGACGTGATTTTTCTAAAAGGTAACATGTGCCAAGTGCCTTGTCGATTCTACAAAGAGTCAAGGCGACGACAGAAGTCCTGTGCATGTCCCCGGGGGTAACCCCCTACTCTTTGCGAAGAAAGACATGGGATCTTTATCCTGCGACCACACATACATGGCCACAGCGGGGCTCGAACCATGGATCCACGTGCCGTTAGGCTCTCCATTGGCCAGAGCACTCAAGGCGAGCGAACTACCCCACTGAGCTACCGGGCCGCCCCCCGCTACATCTATGGAACTAGCCTCCTGGCTGAGCCTCGAGGGGCCGGAGACTGCATACCGTATATATTCATGCAACGGCCCTTCCGCAGAAGTTTATATGTGTGGCGGTTCCAAAAACATGAGCTGTCGGTCTACATGTGCAACATACCAAGTGATCCACTTCTGTCATGGTCTTGGATGAGGCCAACGCTTGTTTCAGTCGCGGTGTCAACTTGCCCAACTTCTCGATAGATCTGGTGGCTGATACAATTTTCGACTGGACTGATCTGAATAAACCAAAGTAAGGGTTTCTAATTGTGATCAACAAGAAACTACAAGATTTATCAATGTGTGTACAGCTTTCTGAAATAATGTTTGTTAACCACACGACAGATTGCAACGCAAATCAGTCATGTAATAGCTTATATATATACATGTATATATACAAACCATGAACAAGTTACTTTAGTTTTCTGAAGCCAGGAAATATCAAATATGTTAACGATATTACCGTAACAATACATCTCACCACATGTAGGGCTTCTACTCTCTCATATGGTACTTTAATTAATATTTTTTTCAGAATAAATTAATGAACTGGAGGTTTCATGCTTTCTATGTCCACAAATGTACTTACTTAACCGTGCCAAGATACCTTTTGAAATAGTGAGGTCAATGATTTGTGCAACAATCCCGAAATTCAATTGACGAGTATGATCCCCAAGGAATAACCTCATTACATGTTCGTTGGTCTTAGGCTTAGTGGGCTGCGCAATGATAATACAGGAAGTCTCACAAAGGGTCAGAACAAGCCATATCAGATACTAAATTCAGCTTGATATACTGAGGTTGGTTGATTGTATATTCAGGACGCTTTGACCACTTTCGGTCATATCGCGTCAATGGGAGAAGGAAGGGACAGTGGAGCCATGTCCCCGGGGGTAACCCCCTACTCATTGGGAAGAAGGACATGGGATATTTATCATGCAACCACACAAACATGGCCACAGTGGGGCTTGAACGACCGATCCACGTGCCGTTAGGCTCTCAGGTGGCCTGAGGACTCAAGGTGAGGGCTCTAACCCACTGAGCTACCGGGCCGGTCCCCTGACATACTAAGGTTGCCGCCAGTGGTCATGCAGGACAAGCCAACAGATGTCAGCAGTGTCAACTTACTTGAGCTCATCCAGATGTTCTTTGAGTTCACGGATTTTTGACGCCTCCATGTTTCCTGTCTGTTCCTGCCTATAGCGGGCGATGAATGGGATGGTGTTATCTTCCTCCAACAGCCGCACTGTGTTGTTCACAGCCCAGAGGTCGATATTAACCTCTTGAGATAGTGACTCATTTAGATCCCAAGCGATCTCTATATCCTCATGTTGTGCCTTCGCCATCCTGAAACTAATAGAATACTGGATACAACATGAATGTCATCTATTTTTTTTACAATCATTATTCATACAATGTTTCAATGGTTGCTAAATTATTTCCATGTGTAATCTGGAACTCAACAACATCTATAAGTTTTAAATATAGCAGCAATGTACACTTAATACAATTGTCTGGTAGCTATTCTGGCTCCCAACTATGCAATCATATGTATACATAGATCCTGATATGAGAACATTGCATAGCAATGGTCCCTGGACTCTGTAGATATTATGACATGGTTTGAAACCAGGGCCATGCTGCACACACATTATAGGCTACATTTTGGACCTGATAATCGCTTGACAAATACTTAGCATTAAGTTTATTGGCTAATGTAATGGCTAACATTACATTGGCTAATGTAATGGCTAACATTACATTGGCTAATGTAATGGCTAACATTACATTGGCTAATGTAATGGCTAACATTACATTGGCTAATTGCTAATAGATTAAATGAAAAGCAAAGTCAAAAGCTCTCACAAGTAACATATTAATCACCCACTAACTAATTTTGCTAGTTTCGTGTGATGTTCTGAGAGGTGTAGTTTTGCTTAATGTCTGAGCTAACGTGAAGCAATAGATCCCTCCCTTCTTACATCTACACAACACATCCTGTTTAGTTTATACTAACCCAATCTCACTATGGAAGCAATATTATTACGAGTTCTTTTTTGTAATGATCAGAACTATGAATGGAATATTGTCTACTTTAGCCGGTGTGGCAAAGTTTTCCAGAGCGCATGGCGGGCATGTAGCTATGAATCAGAATTGTTTAGGATTTCATAATCATTTCATAACTTCTAACAGCCAACTAACATGAAACAGCACAATAACCAGGAATGTTGGTGTTTTAGGCCACTTTTGTGCACATACAGGCTAAATTGGGCCAAGGAACCTCCCGAGACGATGAAGGATGAAGGAATGAAACATGCTCCAGATTAGGTGCCCGAGCCCGGATTCGAACCCAGGACCTATTGATCTGCGGTCTAGTGCGCTAACCACTACACCAGGGAGGCCCCCCGCACAATAACCAGATAGGCCTAGTTAGATAAGTTTACACATCGATTCACTTATTTCCGCTCAGCAGCCAATTGCCTTGGTGCAAGTGTCCCCAGGCAAGCCAGCTTGCTTCTCTAAGGACTAAGGTCGTTAAAAAAAGTGTTGGGCCTGTATTGCTCTAGAAATGCATATTACAACATGGTGATGATGTGAACTAGCAGATGCAAAAATGCATGTTGAATACCAAAGTTCCACATAATTGCACTTCAGATTGAGGCATGTCTTCTCCATATGGTATAAATGGTGGTGGGGCCAGGTAACTGGTAAAGGAAATAACTGAAACAACTTAGCGTTGACACACTTTCTTGGTGTTAGAAGATAGATATGATTGCACCAGTATGCATTGCAGCAAAAGCCAGTCAATTTCTGACTCGCATCTAAGGAATTTAGCATAGATACTGTTGTGTCGTTAGAGAAGCTGGCTTGCATAGGGGCACTTGCGCCAACCAATTGACCTTAAACAATGCAATTACACACATTGATTCATTGCGCCTCAGCTTCAGCCAAGTAATCCCTAATCCCACAACCTCCCTCTCTGCAGTAAAATTGCCCTGTGGTAAATTCGTCCTGCTTCTGGGCCTCCACTAGCCGCTAGTCAATAGCCGTGCCCATGATGGAAGCTAAACAAGATTAGCGGGGTAAAGGATATTTCCATCCCTCTGGAATGGGCTTTTTATTTCACTATAAACTGGGAATGAGGAAAATAACTCTTTGTGACCTGGCAATGGGATATTAGCTGATTGGCGTGACCAAGGATTTTCATTACTCATGAACTGAGAATCTTAATATTAATGTAGTGGCTATTTGTATGGGTCGGTATGAATAAACCATGTGATTATTTATATGGCACATGGTCACATGATGTATAGATTATTGCGGAGCCGAGTGCTATATAAATTTGTCTGGCGTGTTATTGGTATATGAATCTCTATATCTATATAGAGTCGAGTGCTGTATGAATAGTCTGTTATATTATTGGCATGCAAGAAATTATTCTACATGGGCTTAGTCAGCTGTGTCTGCAGGGATAGGGGGGGTTCGATCGTCACTAGTCCAGCCACACTAGACTCTGTATATGCGACATATCCAAGTTGGGAGCAGATCGCATTTAATTTGTTGAACTAGATCGTCACATGACTAGGCCCTCATTGGCCAGCATGTTAGGGGACCATAGATAATGGGAGTGGAGTTGCCTTCACATGATCTGTGCCATACAAATAGCAAACCAGCTTATTCATACGACGGACCTATATGAATAACTACAGCCTAATTATTTTAAATAATGATGAATTCAGAAATGGCTAATTTATATCATGTATCCACCCCTTTCCGGTGTATGTAGAGAGTTTTCCATTTAATTTATTTTTCGTGATTTGGAAATATAACTCCCTCCCTTGGCGCAAGTTTCCTTGTCGGGAAAAGTTATATGTTTACATTTCTTCACAAATATATAACTGAAACAACCTAGTGTTGACAGTTTCTTGAGGTCAGAAGATAGATCAAGGTATATAGAATACGCAAGCACTATGATTGTACACGCACACATTTTGATAAAAGCTACAGTCGATTCCCGACTGGCATCTAAAAAACTTTGCAGAGACACTGTTGTGCCCCTAGAATGCGGGCTTGCCTGGGGGCACTTGCGCCAACCACCTGCCTTACCCCCCCCACCCCCATCCCTCTGGAATGGGCTTTTTATTTCACTATAAACTGGGCTTGCCTGGGGGCACTTGCGCCAACCCCCTCCCTTACCCCCCCCCCAAGATTGTCAAAAATGCGATTTATAAAGGCTTCGTTTGGCCCATGTTATGATGTCACGCTCAAACCTGGGTTTCTATAATTGCTCTACAGTAAAGTATTTTTAAATAAACACTTTTTATTCAAATACATAAGCAAATAGGTCTATTCGTCAATCTATATAATATACACTGATACATATATACGTTCGCCTCGGCTTTCCGCAATATTTATAAACTTCGCGCGTGCGCAGTACGATCTGGAAACGAAATCTCCGCCAGACGGCAGTATCTGCCGTATGGTTGGCTGGCAGCTTCTTTGTATTTCCTTGTTTAGTTTCTGTCGATCAATGTAAATTCGCAAGGGGTCGGGTTGTAACTGGGAAGACGATTCAGTCCCTAAAATGGTGCAATAAACCAGTAAACTACACACAATTCTGTGACGTAATTCACATGGCTTCCAACGATACGCTGTCAAAGAAATAACCCAGTGGGCAAAAGTAGTATAAAATTACGTCTAATAGACGTCACACGTCGACGACTAATTTAGGTCAAAAATAGGTTGAAAATGAGAGTTTTTATGACGTCTTTATGCAGACGTGTTTTTGGCGTCTTCGAATGATGCTTTCTGCAATGAATAAATGTCGACCACATTGTAATTTTTCTGCCGTCGCGATATAAGGCGTAACAGTTTTACAATTTTTTCCAAAAGTTTCTTTTCTGTATAATAAAATAAGGCTATCTGATACATCGTATTTAAAGTGCAATTATATATAGGCTGGGATGTTTTTACAAGGACCGATTGTGCCGATTTCTGGCAGTTAAAATATAACTTGAAAGTTTCCTGATCTTGAATCTGGATGCCCTTAATTTCCTATTCCGGAGACATTTGCTGCTCTCAGTATCACGATACACCCCCTAAACCTAAGACCTATACACCGGCATGTCTGCCTGGCCCTGAAGGATTTGTTGTCCATATAAACAGGAAAGTATATAGCATGTTACAAGGCATTTTCCAAATGCTACGGTCAGCAGTTAACGCTGCTACTTCAGTACACCGTTTGCGCCAGCGCTTTCGATAAGACATGCAATAACCTGAAGTGAAAGAGTATGTACTATCTGTACACACATCTTCAAAAACTGTATAGACGCAAATTTATTGGATTAGCTAGTTTTGGGTGTGACAATTCCACAACACTGGCGCTATGGACGCGTTTCTTGGCTGCTGACGCTATATAGGGCACGTGGGATGGGGTATATAGGCGTCACGGAGAGGGGTGGGGAGGGACCAAGAGGGAGAGGGGTGGCATATGTATACATATATAGACACCAGAGGGTTGAGCAGTTGAGAGGGAACATGCATTCCCACTTGTCGGTACAACATAAATTGCACAGTGATGGAGTGTTATAATTAAGCGACGCAATCACAATTTTGTTTCTTGGCTTTGTGTGATAGATTTATTTTTTTACCCTTGACACTAAACAGTGAGGTATGACGCATTGATTGACTCAACAACAACAACTCAGTAGCTTGAAAAGAACTAAGTGAAGAAGTTCAATCATTATTTGATTATTTAAAGTTGTTAAAACTAAATGAGAAACACATAATTTAATGGCGCGTCCTATGTGTCAGTTGGCCTTATCTCAAATTAATGGGGCAGTCTCCACCTCCATACAGTCACCTCTCTGGGGCCATCTATTTCTTCGGGGGTTACCCCATGGAGTACTGTGGTGGGGATATGTTAATACATGTAATTCTGCATGTATTTACTATTCCTCTTTCTGACAGATTAAAACTAGCACTGATTTGCTGGGAGCAATTTACCAAAGACGATTTTAATTGGAGCGCTTTAAGAAAGACGTGATGCCGTTCCCTCTAGACTCACGTCAAGTTTGGGTGCATAATAGAGTGAACATTACTGTGGTTTATATCGTCCGTATATATTCTTACCCGCTATATAAACATATGGGAGCTAGCAAAAGACATCGTGCTGTAAACAAAACATATCAACATGATTAGGTGTATTTCTCATGACATTGTAGGACCCACATATACATACACATCCGACACATATACCACTGAAGCTGTCCAAGAGAAGCCTCAAGTGATAGAAGAAATCTGACACAGGTGCAAATGAAAAGCAATTCCCCGAAAAGAAATACAAGAACTTCAGTCAAACTTAGCTGAAGAGGACAAAGACATTGAATTGATGAGAAAATAAGTCGTCATTGAGCGTTTTGGACTTTGACAATGGTATGATAATGTTTTGTTACAGGCTTTTCTAATTACCATGTGGCTCGATAGAACCGTCAGCCCAGCATCTTAAGGTTGCAAAGACTCCTGCAATATATGCCTACAACCAGACAACCGGCATCCACTGCTTGAACGATAATAATTAGTGCAATTATAATGTAACACGAAGCATTATCATTATTGCAATACTAATATTTTTAATTCGAATATTAATTCATCAAGTGCACTTTATCGTCTCAACCCGATTTATTTATTAGCCATAGCTAGACGATACGTGGAGTGACCCCAAGATTTTAGATGTTCCATTACAAGCTTCTGGATCGCGCTGTTGTCATCAGCCTCAGTGTACTTTTTCAAATGCCAGGCTCGTGTACTAAGTCTAGTGGATGCCGGTGGGCGGGGGGCGTGCCAGTAATGCCGGAGTTTGATGAGTGTCGACGGGCTGGGGGGCTGCAGTTGTGTTGGGTGGATGGGTGTGGGGAATGAGCAGAGAGGAGTGCTGTAACACTGGTTGGTGTGGGTGGGAGAGGGGGGGGGCGGAGGGGCAGGAGTCCGTGAGGGTGGTGGGCGGCTGCGGGGGCGATTCGTTCGGAACTCTTTGTACACAATATCAATGCGCTGTACTTGTGTGCTACCTGCTCCACTCACTCCCTCCCCACGACTGTGCCTGGTCGCCTCTCCCGATAAATCACATCACAATATATAAACAACACGGTGCTTTATCGCGAACCGCTCACTCACTCCAATCGCTCACTGTCCGCTCGCACTTTAACATGGGAATGCCCATAAGGAATGTTTGGCCCTCTAGCGGGATAAGGAAAATAGAAAGTATCTTTTTTTAACTAAGAAACAACTAGGCGGTAAAATTAGACGTTCTGTGACCCGAATCCGATCTCTCTATTTCCAATATTAATTATACAGTGAATTTAATGCCTATTTAAATATTTCTTTTTTTTGCCGCCATGTGACGTCATTGACGGCGAATTTTTCTTCGGGAAATGGATCATAGCGACTTTCTGAATACATCATTGGAGGTTGGCGACGATTGAGAAAGTTAAAGTGGAAAAACAACGTGCATCTAGTTTGAACATAAGGACAAGGTAAACTATGACGTCATTTTGCGCGAAACTTCTTCCTACGCGCAAAAAAATGATGTATATTAAAGTTGTTTCCCCTAATCAGTGGAACATTTTGACGCTAGTCGCATCTCTTTAGGACAAATATTAAGAAAGCCTTAGCACTTTTACGTTTTTCCTTTAACCGGACGGCCTTGACCTTTGACCTTTGACATTGGAAAGTGTATGACATAACAATTGTAGAGATTCGGACACGCCACATTTC
The DNA here is from genome assembly GCA_964019135.1 of Arenicola marina. Taxonomy (NCBI): domain Eukaryota; kingdom Metazoa; phylum Annelida; class Polychaeta; family Arenicolidae; genus Arenicola; species Arenicola marina. Next base: position 2,809,972 of record OZ025252.1, on the reverse strand, counting down.
CATCAATATTGGTGAACGATAGTCGTCGTTAGGGCAGTAGAGGGTAGGAAAAAATGCAAACAAGCAAACATCGTTGTTCAAAAAAATCGTCCTTCCGACATAAGACGACATATCTACGATATTTCGTCTTAACAAATTTGCCTCTCATGTTATGGATATAAACTTTGAACTTTCAACGTTGAACTAGCCTTTGCTGGTGTGGTTATGTCCTGACGATTTACTACACTTTGTGACTTTCTTCAACTAATGTAAACATATAGCCAAGAACGATAAAAAGTCACGATCGCTCTGTGTAACCGACGGATTATGCGAAACACCCGAGAGGTTAGTGCCAGTCGCCATGTTATAGCGCCGCATGCAGTAGGGCCGCTGCCATGGTAGCCTCGCTCTGGATTATTCATGAGATAATATTAAGAAGGGTCTATAAACCCTCCCTTAGTAAAATGTGTCCGTTCGCCACTTAAAAAGCCCTGTTTGGTACAGGGTTTGATTGAGAAATATGCCCAATAGACTGCCGTGTATGAATCAATATTGATCAGAACAATATCGATTGGAATCGGATACGATTTGACCTTGAGAAGTGAAATATAGGCCATAATTATGAAAATGATCAAAGTTTATCGACGCGTTCAATACGAAATAATGCTTGCCTGGGCATTATATATACATGAAAAGAAAGCTCACGAGACGTACTATGTAACTGCCTACAGGGTGCAACCGAACATTGTGGCGAAAGGACCCCAAATGAAGAATTTTCATATTCCCGCCCAAATTCGATTTTTGGCTGGAAGATAGCGTTTTTGCTCTTTATGGCTATATTAAAGTATTTTTTCCCAATATTTTTGTCGATTATTGCCGTAGAGTTAGCCTTCTTGTCAACTTAACACTTTTCTGGATGTTTTTCGGCACATTTGAACGTATTTGAAGGCTCCATCGGAACGTAAACGGAATGTGCTTTTGTACCAACTAACTCCCCGCCCCCGCCATTATATATGGCTGAATATATGGTTGATAAACAGCAAGGAGTTCCGCAATAGATAAAATGGGAATCCTGATCAAAGATAAGACATAATTAAGGCTATAGAAACTTACCTCGTTAATCCAGTATAGGCTGTCCGGTTCGCCAAGTGATCTTTTTCCCCGGCCCGAGTTTGTCTTCCAACACAACTTGCGCCCGGCACCGCGCGGGGACCAAAGACGCAGCGTGGAGGTCGGCCAGCATGCCACTTTGAACCAGGTCACTCGAAATTGGCGCGAAAATGTAGCGTCCAAGAGCTTTTAGATGGATTAGCCAGTAGCTTATAGGGCCTACCCCCCCTCCCCCCTCTTCCCGTCTAGGTTACCATTCCCCCCGCCACCACCATGCGGCCAGAGGTGATTACCGGCCGCCATGGCTGCGGCCGTATTGTATGGCAAGCCAAAGTGGAATTTAATAGAGTATTTGCACATATGTTCAAATATATGCACATATGTCCAAATGAATTACACATATGTGTAATTCAATTGCACATATGTCCAAATGAATTCAACATATTTTCAATTCAATTAAAGATATCTTTAAAGACCCCTACATGTCCAAATGAATTACATATATGTCCAATCCATTTGCACATATGTCCAATCCATTTGCACATATGTCCAATCCACTTGCACGTATGTCCAAATCATTTAGACATATGTCCAAATAAATGGCACATATGTACAATTCGATTGTACATATGTCCAATTCATTTCCACATATGTCCAAATGAATTGGACATATGTACAATTCCAACTTAATGTTATCATTAATTCAAATGAATTAATGTTATCATTAATTCGAATTCGAAGTGGAGGTGGAGATGGAGGAGTTGGAGGAGATGGAGGTGGTGAAGATGGAGGTGGGGTGGAGGTGGGGGTGGGGGTGGGTGCGGAGGTGAAGGAGGCGGAGGTGGCTTTGGAGGTGGAGGAGGCGGAGGTGGCTTTGGAGGTGGAGGTGGAGGAGGCAGAGATGGATGTGGGGGTGGGGGTGGGAGTGGGGGTGGGGGTGGAGGTGGGGGTGGGGATGGAAGTGGGTGGGGCTGGATGTGGAGGAGGCGAAGGTTACTTTGCAGGTGGAGGTGGAGGTGTAGGTGGATTTAGAGGTGGAGGTGGAGGTGGAGGTGAAGGTGGAGGTGGGGTGGGGTTAGAAGTGGGGTGGGGCTGGATGTGGAGGAGGCGGGGGTGGCTTTGCAGGTGGAGGTGGGGGTGGATGTAAAGGTGGAGGTGGGGGTAGGGATGGAGGGGGAGGGGGGGGAGGGGGGTGGCGGTGGGGTGGAAATGGAAGTAGAGGTGGGCGGTGGAGGTGCAGGTGTAGGTGCAGGTGCGGGTTGGGGTGGAGACGCAGGTGGAGGGAAGGGGGACGGGGAGGGGGAGGTGGAGGTGGAGGTGGGGTGAAGGCAGAGATGGGGTTGGAGGCGGAGGTGTAGGAGGTGGCGGTGGAAGTGGAGGTGGAGGAAGAGGTGGGGGTGGGGGTGGGGGTGGGGGTGGGGGTAGGGGTGGGGGTGGGGGTGTGGGTGGAGGTGGGGTGGGTGGAGGTGGGGGTGGAGGTTGAGGTGGGGGTGGGGGTGGAGGTGGAGGTGGAGGTATGGGGGGGGGGGGGAATATATCCATTACTATTTGAAGAAGAAAACGTATCAAACGGTTTTTTCCGTATTCAGCGCGTTCAGGCTAAAGGTAACCATGGGGTTCTAATAGATCACAGATATATGAATGGAGATGACTTCTATAAAATCTGATATTTTTCTGAAGCGTCATGTGACGTAACGATGAAGTCACTTTGATCCAAGAAGAAATTTGTCAAAAATGAGAAAGCATGGTAAAAATGTCCGAGTGTCGTCATGTTGTAGCCAGTGTCTCCTTAGCTGTATGGGTACATCATAACCATACGTTCCTATCTTACTTCCGGTTCCAGGGGTGACCTCTTTCATTCCTTCATCCTTCATCGTCTCGGGAGGTTCCTTGGCCCAATTTAGCCTGTATGTGCACAAAAGTGGCCTAAAACACCAACATTCCATTCCAGGGGTGACCTCAATTCCCTATGGGACTTTCCATGTTAAAGCAGTCCATCCCTTTATTGGACTTGACCAAAAATATCCTTACCACTCAATCTGCGCAAAGGGCCAAATATTC